>OX596279.1:51617983-52867983 GCA_951394225.1 Harpalus rufipes
ACGTATATGTGACGGCTTAAAGTTCACAATAATTTGTATATATGCGCATTGTTCGCGCTGAGTATTCATCTCTCCATTTAGAAGAGTGTACTCGTTACGATTTGTAAAAAGACTTGTGAAGGATTCATTGACTTCAATGGGATCTTGTGGCTCAGTTGGTTAGAGCGTCCTACTAGATATAGGAAGGCCCTGGGTTCAAATCCCAGCGAGGTCCATGAATTTTTCACAATTTCTTTCTTCGTTTATTTAATTTCTCCTCGACCTACTATAGCCCATTTCTACGATTTAAACATTTAGTGGGGTCTACAATAATTATAATCTACGTATATGTGACGGCTTAAAGTTCACAATAATTTGTATATATGCGCATTGTTCGCGCTGAGTATTCATCTCTCCATTTAGAAGAGTGTACTCGTTACGATTTGTAAAAAGACTTGTGAAGGATTCATTGACTTCAATGGGATCTTGTGGCTCAGTTGGTTAGAGCGTCCTACTAGATATAGGAAGGCCCTGGGTTCAAATCCCAGCGAGGTCCATGAATTTTTCACAATTTCTTTCTTCGTTTATTTAATTTCTCCTCGACCTACTATAGCCCATTTCTACGATTTAAACATTTAGTGGGGTCTACAATAATTATAATCTACGTATATGTGACGGCTTAAAGTTCACAATAATTTGTATATATGCGCATTGTTCGCGCTGAGTATTCATCTCTCCATTTAGAAGAGTGTACTCGTTACGATTTGTAAAAAGACTTGTGAAGGATTCATTGACTTCAATGGGATCTTGTGGCTCAGTTGGTTAGAGCGTCCTACTAGATATAGGAAGGCCCTGGGTTCAAATCCCAGCGAGGTCCATGAATTTTTCACAATTTCTTTCTTCGTTTATTTAATTTCTCCTCGACCTACTATAGCCCATTTCTACGATTTAAACATTTAGTGGGGTCTACAATAATTATAATCTACGTATATGTGACGGCTTAAAGTTCACAATAATTTGTATATATGCGCATTGTTCGCGCTGAGTATTCATCTCTCCATTTAGAAGAGTGTACTCGTTACGATTTGTAAAAAGACTTGTGAAGGATTCATTGACTTCAATGGGATCTTGTGGCTCAGTTGGTTAGAGCGTCCTACTAGATATAGGAAGGCCCTGGGTTCAAATCCCAGCGAGGTCCATGAATTTTTCACAATTTCTTTCTTCGTTTATTTAATTTCTCCTCGACCTACTATAGCCCATTTCTACGATTTAAACATTTAGTGGGGTCTACAATAATTATAATCTACGTATATGTGACGGCTTAAAGTTCACAATAATTTGTATATATGCGCATTGTTCGCGCTGAGTATTCATCTCTCCATTTAGAAGAGTGTACTCGTTACGATTTGTAAAAAGACTTGTGAAGGATTCATTGACTTCAATGGGATCTTGTGGCTCAGTTGGTTAGAGCGTCCTACTAGATATAGGAAGGCCCTGGGTTCAAATCCCAGCGAGGTCCATGAATTTTTCACAATTTCTTTCTTCGTTTATTTAATTTCTCCTCGACCTACTATAGCCCATTTCTACGATTTAAACATTTAGTGGGGTCTACAATAATTATAATCTACGTATATGTGACGGCTTAAAGTTCACAATAATTTGTATATATGCGCATTGTTCGCGCTGAGTATTCATCTCTCCATTTAGAAGAGTGTACTCGTTACGATTTGTAAAAAGACTTGTGAAGGATTCATTGACTTCAATGGGATCTTGTGGCTCAGTTGGTTAGAGCGTCCTACTAGATATAGGAAGGCCCTGGGTTCAAATCCCAGCGAGGTCCATGAATTTTTCACAATTTCTTTCTTCGTTTATTTAATTTCTCCTCGACCTACTATAGCCCATTTCTACGATTTAAACATTTAGTGGGGTCTACAATAATTATAATCTACGTATATGTGACGGCTTAAAGTTCACAATAATTTGTATATATGCGCATTGTTCGCGCTGAGTATTCATCTCTCCATTTAAAAGAGTGTACTCGTTACGATTTGTAAAAAGACTTGTGAAGGATTCATTGACTTCAATGGGATCTTGTGGCTCAGTTGGTTAGAGCGTCCTACTAGATATAGGAAGGCCCTGGGTTCAAATCCCAGCGAGGTCCATGAATTTTTCACAATTTCTTTCTTCGTTTATTTAATTTCTCCTCGACCTACTATAGCCCATTTCTACGATTTATATATCTATATCGTTTAGGGCGTTATCACACTGACTTTGAAGCTTATTGTAGACAGTGGAAAGAATACCATAAAAGACACTTTTGTTCTTTTTGAAAATTGGATATAATTCGGAGGGTTATACAGGGTGTTATATTTTAATGGACCCAGCAAATATCTCGCTTATTTATTAAGTTAGTAATTTCTTTCATACAACATGATTTATACAACAACATGTAAGCTACTTGATGACGGATGTACATTCATGATACCACTTCCGGTTTATTAGTAATTAATATCAACTTTGAAATTTCAAATAGAAACTATATTTTTTTACAAATTTGAAAAGTACATCAAATTTGCTTTACAATCATTTAAAATAATCCATATGTTACATTATTAAAAATCTGATGTGGCCAGCACATAACCTCTCGCCGTATATTTTACCTGGCTGTATGCATAAAGCAAAGAATATTTTTATAAATACAAATAATATATTCATATAAATCTATGACGTATAAACTTCTTTATTATTCAATAATAGCATGTCTCAACATAAAGATATTTACCATAAATTATGTTACAATAAATTACAAAGTAGAGTTTACCATATATAAATATTAGGCTGGTAACAGCAATTTTCAATTCGAACAACTTTGTTTACTTTCTCTTCATATTCTTCTAGTAAAAATATTAATTTTGGGCGGTCTAAAATGTATATATCTGGATTGTGCATCTATTCTTATATATCTTCTTTTACATTTTATTTTTTCATACATGTTATATCTAAATAACACTAATTCCCTTTAATAAAGTGACGGATAGATTGCACTCCGATTATTCTTATATCGATGTGTAATTTTGTCAATATTTACAACTTAATTGAGAAGAATTTGATAGCTTTTTCGCAATTCAAAGTTACTCTAGTCTATAGTACTGGTGTACATTGTCCCATAATGTTTGAAACAAATTTAAGTCCTTCAACCTAGACTTGTCATCTCCATAATAGTCACAGATCAAGAACTAAGGGATTCTCCAAGTACATTTTTCTTTCATTACTCATTATTTCTGACACTGACATTTATCTGTCAGTTACAAATAATTTAAATTATCAACTATTTTTCATGGCATTCTTTCGGCTGTCAAATTTATTACAACAGATTATTTTATATATTATACTTCTTTTATCTCTAAATCTATGGAATATATAATAAAATATTTAAATGTATCAGATAGAGAATTTAATTTTCTTTAATATTACCACGAAAAATTTTCAAAAAATAATATTTAGAAGATTTTTTTTCAAGAATCTTCTACTTCCGGTTGTCCAATTATTACCAAAACCTTTTCAGATCTTCCCATGAATGTCCGATTGGGAAATACGTTGTTAAACAAATTTTAAGTCTTATAGTTTTTGAGTAACCGTCCTTCCAACATCCCACACACACACATCCACACACACACACACACACACACACACAGACATCATCGTAAAAATGTTAAAATCGGATTGTAGGGACCTTAAAACGTACTTATTCAATAAAATCTGGATATGCGATTTTTAGCATGAATCCAATACCTCTCTTAGCGAGAGGTAAAAAGTAAAATGGCGGGCACTTTTTTATACACCTAGTCGAAAAGAGAATAGTGAGCCATGGCTGTAGCTTAAAATAAAACAATTAACTAAAACAATTACTAACTTAATAAATAAATGAGCTATATACTGGGTCCACTAAAATATAACACCCTGTATAGCGCCCTCATTCCCGCTAATAAATGTATAGGTACGAATAAATTTCAATAAAAACAAATTGAAATACAATGCTATAGTTTCAATCACAAAATCAAAGTAAAATTTCCATTTATACGTATTTGCAAATATTTAAAATAATGTCGTAAAGTGAATTGTTTATATTTTATCAATTCCCCATCCTATTAATGTAGTGTATAAATCGTTTGATCGAAATCCACAGTTCATTTCGCCCATTAAACTCTCTCATTTTCCACAAATTTTAACGAGCATCCCTGTACAATACAAAGCAATCTGAATAAACAACCCTTATCATTAAACCCCGTATCAAATTAACAAAGCACACAACCCTAATAAACAATCCATTCGATAAGCTGTCGTGTGCTGTGCTGGACTGCGATCGAACTCGGCTTCGCTTTTCGCTCCGGTGCGAAACGTATTGAACATTATCTCCTTCGGTTTTTATTTCACGGCCAGGGCATAAAGATAACCGTAATGAGTTCGCGAGTGGTTTACAGCGGTGGAGGGACACTACGCACAGTGCGAGTAGGATAGCTGAGGTAGATGTGGGGGCGGAGGTAGAGGGCTCATTATTGCTTCATAATTCTGCAATGAAACGTGAGCCGAATGGATAGGACAATGGCTGGTTTATGGAGTATTGTTTTCCTATAAAATAAGATAAATGGTAAATTGATAAAAATGATAAAATTTTGGCGTGTTCGAAAAATTTGTCACGTAAAATATTATCGCGAGGAAAATTGGTTGTAGGTACATTGACCGCAAGAAAAATTGATCGCTAGGTATTAGATCGTATAGAGAATTAGACAATATATTATCGAATTATTTAACACCAATTCTAACAATCTATAAATTTTTCTAGTTCTACTAAATAAATAAATATACAGAGTGTTGACCGACACAGCCGAACATAGGACTTTAACATGTAATTATTTTAGGTAAAAAATCTTCAAATAAAAGTTGTAGGACATAAGTTTACGCATCTGAGTCAATATACGAAACTGTGTGCCTTATAACGGCATAAATTAGTTATGAAAACGTCGAAAATCACCTCAAAAATAGCTATAGCCATGAAATAGAAATAAAAAATTAACAAATTAATGATTTATCTGTCATGCTAGGTTAATTTATTGTTATTATTGTTTGTAATTTCTGTTCAAGTGAACAAATATCATTTTAAATTAACAGATAATTGTTAACTAGGGACGTAGCCAGGATATTTTTGTAGGGTGGGCCAGCGGTGGGCCAAAATTTTTATAGGTGGGCCATTAAGAAAAGTTTTGTACTTAGGGTAACCAGATTTATAAATTGCAAAACCGGGACATTTTTTAAAGGATTGTAAAACCAGTTGCGGCTTGTGTATCAAAACTTTGGTGAGGCGAGGTATCTAGAAAAATAAGCGCCGCAAGCGAAATTTTTTTTTCATTCAAGGTCAAATGCCTTATAATTGAAAGTTACAATTTTTCAAGGGATGTGAAGCTGCATGTTTTTCCCATTTATTTTTTATATTCGTCTTCTTTATAAACACACTTTCTTTTTGGCATTTTGAAATTCGATAAATAAACGAACCCGTTTCTGTAAAACTGTGTTTAAAAAATAAAAATAATACATATAATTTAATATGTAGTTACTCATAAATTAAAGTAAAAACATCCTTTATTATACGGATCTATGACAATTTTGCTAGGCAACCCCTATATAAACATTTCCAAACCGCGGGGTGGAAGTGAAATATATTATTTCCCACCCAAGATTTTGTCATTGCAGTTAGGAATGATGTA
This sequence comes from Harpalus rufipes, assembly GCA_951394225.1. Taxonomy (NCBI): domain Eukaryota; kingdom Metazoa; phylum Arthropoda; class Insecta; order Coleoptera; family Carabidae; genus Harpalus; species Harpalus rufipes. Next base: position 51,623,725 of record OX596279.1, read on the forward strand.
TTTCCCAACCTCTAAAAGGTTAGGAAACGACATATAACTATAATGATTGTGAATAAAATAATATTACTGTTTCCTTACCATAAATGCCATTATTGTTTTGGAATGAGAAATGCAGTTCAAATAATGTGCGTGAACTGTTTTCTCTCATTTGACTTTTAAACGGGTGGGCCAATGGGTGGGCCAGAGTTTTTGCAGAGTGGGCCTGGCCCACCCCTAGCTACGTCCCTGTATGTTAACTGGAACAGAACATAGAAATAATACCTAATAAATGGTATATTACATCCGAGGTGGGATATGTTTCATTACAGCCGACAGCCCACAGCCGAGGGCTTTTGTATATTATCGATAGGCGAAGCCTCGAGGTGAGATACAGCGCAAAGCTGTGATGAAACTCCCAGCAACGTATGTATACTATGTTATTCACAATCATCCTCTTTTTAAATCAATAATTTTCAGAATAATTTATTAAGTTATATATAACCTTTAATTTTGCTTTGTTTTTGACAGCTCTGTTAACATTTGTTTAGCCTGCTTTATTATAAGGACCCATGACAATTTTGCTAGGCAACCTCTGCATAAACATTTCCAACCCGTGGGGTGGAAGTGAAATCTGGTATTTTCAAGCCAAGGATTGTCATTGCAATTAGGAATGACGTATTTCCAACCTCTAAAATGTTAGGAATCGACATATTACTATAATGATAGTGAATAAAATAAAGTACCCTAACATGACAGATAAATCGTTAGACATTTGTTATTTTTTGTCTCAATTCGATGGCTGGTGCTATTTTCGAAGTTACCAGAACCTATTCAGTTCTTCCCATTACTGTTAGGTAGTTACACAGGTCTTTACTCTTGTAGAATTTGAGAAATTGTAGCTCCAACATCTACACACACGCATACACACGCACACACACATACACACACACATCCACATACACACACATACACACACAGACATCATCGTAAAAATGTTATAATCGGATTTTAGGTACCTTAATACGTGCTTATTCACTAAAATCTGGATATGTGATTTTTAGCATGAATCCAATACCTCTCTTAGCGAGAGGTAAATATATAAAAAAAACTTACGAGCTTTAATTTTGTATTTTTGTAAAATTTTGATACGGGCTACTGTTTTCGAGAAAATTGCGAAAAACCCAAAAAACAATCACATTTTGCTCTTTTGATTTAAGATGACTGCTCGCACCGATTCTTCCCAAGGTCGAAAACCGTCCCGACTTAAACAACATATATTAAGATCGTGCCTACTCCACATTTTGTAAGGCAAAAGCTTTTTTTGGTCTCCATTGACTGGAATGTATGTGTAGTATTTTTAAGTCTTATTGGAAATAATTTTATTTTGCCTGTAAATAAGTAAGACGAACGTATTTCATTACCATAGACTGTTACCATAATTTTCCTCCATTTGTAGAGCAATATTTTATAAAATAAATTTAGTATTAATCTACAATCTATTTTCAGTTTTATTTGCTGTTAGCTAGCTGATATATCCCAATTTCTTTTAATCCATGCAAACTTGTTAGCGAAATACCACTATCGCTTAAATAAGCAATAGTTTTAATTTCGTTATAATGAACAACTTATAATACATCACCGTAAAAACCGAATAAATCACCCGTAAACTTCATCCAATTTCCAATTAACACGTGTGACATCCACTGCACTATCCCATGCATATGCAATCCCATTTGGCTTGGCATAAACCCCTACAATGGTCCATATTTCTTACCCATCACCCCATATTTTTAAAATTCCATCAGCGGCGTATGAAGCTATCTCGCATGTACGTTTCAATATCGCGGGCGTGCGAGCCGCAGAATGGCAACGAGAGAGAGGGAGAGAGAATATACGGAATGGGCACTTGTGCGAACGGGATAGCCAATTCGGATCTTCAAGAGGAGTACATCGCCCATTTGGTTCCTTACATTGCTCGTAGAGGAGACGCCTATTGGTGAAGGGAACGGGGACGCAGGGAAGGATTCAGGAAAAAATGTAAACGAGTAAATGTTTGGAATGTATAGAAATGTACTGATTTTCTAAAAAATCGATATAGAGTATGGTCCAGAAAACATGCTCAACCTTGGGATCTCGAGAACTATAAGGATAAGAAGTTTATTAAAAAATCTTTCAGAACTCATATTTTCATGATACAACCTTTTTTACCTCTCGCTAAGAGAGGTATTGGATTCATGCTAAAAATCGCATATCCAGATTTTATTGAATAAGCACGATTTAAGGTCCATAGAATCCGATTTTAACATTTTTACAATGATGTCTGTGTGTGTGTGTGTGTGAGGTTGTTGGAGACACGATTTCTCAAATTCTATAAGACTAAAGACCTGTATAACTACGGATTCCTCAATCTAACAGTAATGGGAAGAGTTGAATAGGTTCTGGTAACAATTGGACAACCGGAAGTGGTAGTTTCTAAAAAGAAAAATTCTAAATATTATTTTTTGAAAATTTGTTACTACAAATATTAAAGATAATTAAATTCTCAATCTGACACATTTAATTTTTTTATTATATCTCGTATAGGTTTGGAGATATAGATTATAATAATATAGAATAATCTGTTGTAATAAATCTCGTTGCCCGAAAAACAGTTGCGATATTCAAATTTTTGTAATTGACAAATAAATGCAAAATGTCAGTGTCAGATTTTTCTGGGAGATATGAGTACATTTAATATATATTATTGTATTATTAATTTAATATGTATTTAAATTACAGGTATGTTAATATTACATATATCCTTAAGAAATACTGCTAATACCGTCAATGAATTTGAAAAATTTTGAACATAGAATAGTGATAAAATTTCTCATAGAACGAAAGAAGAGAGACAATTTCAATTATTTGTGTGTATACAAGAAATTTTAAATTCGTTACGTATAGGGCGCGAGCAGTCATGTGACTTTGTTAGCCTTAGCAAGCAGATATGAGGATCCGTGTCAGAATGACGGCTAGTAGTTATTTACATAGATGTCAATTGTCATATGTCATTTTTCATTCAAAATTTTAAAATATTCTGATGTTTACTTGTCATCCATTGCCGAGGAAAATAATCCACATGGATTTGGAAAATCATAATGTTTCGGATGAAAACTTATGACACCTATGTATATTACTAGCTCTCATTCTGTCACGGGCCCCCATATCTACATGCCAAGGCCACCAAAGTTACATAACTGCTCGCGCCCTATGCAACATAAAATGAAAATGGCGAGAGGTATTGTGCTGGCCACAACAGATTTTTTAGTTTAAATTCTGTATATTTATTTAAATAACGACGTTTCGGCAATATAAACTACTGCCTTCTTCAGGAATGAACAAATCAACAAATACAAATAAATAAATATGTAATAACAAAACATTAGCAACAGGTAACCAAGGTGACAATTATAACATATTTAATATAGGAAGCCATGCACGACTAAGATCTAGACCATCACAATGATTGTGATTATTACTCTTGGTTTTGTAAATCTCAATGGCATCTCTAATTAACCTGTTGTTTAGGTGTGTTGGTCTCGCCAATATTTTTGTATCTTTAAATTTTATACGGTGGAATTCTTCCAGGGTATACTCTGCAACTGAAGATTTTTCTGGCTGGTTCAACCTGATCGAACGCTGGTATTCAGTCAATCTTGTAGAAATGGTTCTACCAGTCTGGCCAATGTAAACTTTCCCGCAGATACATGGAATCTGATAAATCCCTGATGACTGAAGAGGGATGACGTCTTTAACTTGGCTCAACATATGTCGAATTTTATTATATGGAGAAAACGAAATCTTCATGTTCTTCTTACGAAGAATTCTACCAATCTTGTCCGTGACATTTTTGACATAAGGAAGTGAAGCAAACAATACGTCTCTTTCATTAGCATTGTTTATAGGTCTTTTCGGTTTCAGGCATTTTTCGATAGATGATTTAGAAAAACCATTCTTCATAAAAATATTTTTAATTTCTTTCATTTCTTCTTCCAATTTCTCTGAATGACAAATTTCTGAAGCTCTTCTCATTAGGCATTTAATTGTACCGTATTTCTGAGAAGGATGATGATGTGAATTGGCATTAATATATTGATTAGTGTGCGTAGGCTTCCTGTAGACTGAATGTAGTAAAGAACCATCTTCTTTTCTCTCTAGAAACACATCCAGGAAGGGAATAATGCCATTTTCTTCAACTTCTACGGTGAACGCGAGCAGTCATGTGACTTTGTTGGCCTTGACAAGCAGATATGGGGGCCCGTGTCAGATTGATAGCTAGTAATTATGTACATACATGCCAAATATCATAATGTTTTTTATCTCTCGCTAAGAGAGGTATTGGATTCATGCTAAAAATCGCATATCCAGATTTTATTGAATAAGCACGTTTTAAGGTCCCTACAATCCGATTTTAACATTTTTACGATGATGTCTGTGTGTGTGTGTGTGGATGTATGTGTGTGTGTATGTCTGTAGGATGTTGGAAGGACGATTACTCAAAAACTATAAGACTTTAAATTTGTTTAACTACGTATTTCCCAATCGGACATTCATGGGAAGATCTGAAAAGGTTTTGGTAACAATTGAACAACCGGAAGTAGAAGATTCTTGAAAAAAAATCTTCTAAATAATATTTTTTGAAATTTTTTCTTGATAATATTAAAGAAAAATAATTTTTCTTTCTGATACATTTAAATATTTTATAATATATTCTATAGATTTAGAGATAAAAGAAATATAATATGTAAAATAATCTGTTATAATAAATTTTACAGCCGAAAGAATGGCCATGGAAAATAGTTGAAAATTTAATTTTTTTGTAACTGACAGATAAATGTCAGTGTCAGAAATCCGAAGACATTACTGAAGAGTTTTTCTGGGAAGTACATACATTATATTATTTCTTAATGTATTAATAGAATTGGAAACATTTCGAAAAATTAGAAGAGGACAAAATTTCTTCATCAAAAATGAATTTAAAATTAAACAATCTAAATATATATGGAATAGATATATGCGTAAGTAGAATTTTTGGTGTAGAGTATACAAGAAATGTTAAATACAATAGGGAGCGAGCAGTCATATGATTTTGTTGGCCTTGACAAGCAGATATGGAGGCCCATGTCAGAATGATAGCTAGTAATTATGTATAAATTTCTCATTCTAAATTTAGTGATTTTCCAATTCCATGTGGAGCAGAATTAAATGTTAAATATCTAAGGCATACAAGTAAATTTTAAACTCCTGGTGATAAATTGACGTAAATTTAGAAAATCTTAAAAATTTTAATGAAAAATTCTAACATTTGACATCTATGTACATAATTACTAATTATCATTGTGAAACGGGCCCACACATCTGCTTGTGAAGCCCAAAAATGTAACATTACTGTTCGCGCCCTATACTTATGTAACCAAAAAAAGGAAGTGGCGAGAGGTATTGTGCTGGCCACAACAGATTTTTTTGAGATAACATTCATTCCGGTTTGATATTATTTTCTTATCCACAAGCCTCCTCCATTTCGAGTACGGCTCTGGGTCCCCACTCGAGTTTCGATGTTTCTGAGCGTTCGTTCCTAATAACACGGCACCTTTCATTAGCTGTGATTTGGAACAATTACCATTTCAGTTTTTACATGAAGTTTAAACGTACTTGTTGCACGAACAGTCTGAATTTATCCGTAGGTTATTCAGCAAATGGTTATCGGCAACCATGAGTTGCAATGCTCTACAAAGCACCCCCTCAACAAAGAAAGGGGCCCACCACTCGTATTTGTAATTACATGTAAGCAATTTGACTAAAATGACGTGTCTGACATGCATTAAACACTGTGTTTTAAAAAATGGTGCGTTTGTCATTTGTGAAAGGAAAGATGGAAGTGTCACGCGAGAAAAACAATAGAAAGGTTTGAAAACCAAATGGTGTGTTCTCAAGACGCTATTTTATATTAAGACATAAATGTAAATCTTAAGAATATAAAAAAACACCTGGGGGATCATAAAATAAAAATATTATAACGTCGTTCGCTAAATTTAAACTTGGATACAATAATTCTTTCGCAACATAACTTTTTCTTGGGCCAAAATTGTGTCAGTATTTTATTTTTCTCACTACCACTTTGGTAAATTAGCATTACCTTATAAAAAAATCTGATGTGGCCAGCACAATACCTTCCGCCATTTAATTTTTATTTAATTAATTAAATAAATCGAATTATGTTGATTTTTAATGGTACAAAATTCACCGTTGTGGTGCATTCTCCACGCCAGCAATGCCAATGAGTGCCCGTGAGATGACGCCTAGAAAGCCCCCGCATGGTGCAATTATTTCATCATTACCGAAATCTACGTACAAAGTAGATTGGCACACCCAGCAATGAGTAATATGCCGTGATGATATATTTATTTTATTTATTAAATACATGCCTACCTACATTCCTACATATTTACTTATGCTAGAAACTGTATTACCTAAGTTCCTGTCCATATAATTATTGTTGAACTTACTGTTTTCTTTTTAAAACGTCACTATAATTAATTTGAAAGAATTAGTTTTTTGACAGTAAAATTTATTTGTTAGTTACAAACATTTGAGATCTGAACTGTGTAACCATAGAGTTGTGTTTAAAGTGTAGGCTCCGGGATTTAAATTATAGTAAATTTTATAAATTTATCCATAAAATATACAAAATAAGTATTAATGCATACCTGTAGAAAATTTAATAATCTTTATTTTTTATAATATAAATATTTATAGCTTCAAGTACAGTGCCATTTTCGGTTATCTGATTTACACCAAAATCTAATAGCTTCTTTCCATATTAGAATAAGGTAGAATTTCATGAGTGATAGTATTTGAGTTAGAGCGTAAAGAGGATACAGACACGCACATATACACAGACATAATCGTGAAAATGTTAAAATTGAATTCTAGGGACCTCAAAACGTGGTCATTTATACCAAAATCTCGATATGTGATGCACGAACCCTATACCACCCTTACCAAGGGGAAGCGGGAGGTAAAAAAAGCAACACATTAAATTGAATATAAAATATCTGATGCGGCCAGCACATTATCTTCCGTCAATCCCGTGTATTATGTACAAATTCCATATATAAATTTTCTTGCAAAAGATCCTGTATTTCAGTAAAATTATTTCATAAACAAACTATGCAAATTTCACACTTCTTCTTTAGCTTTTTCTATTCGTTAAGGGTCGCTATGTTTTATTTTCTTCCTCCACTAATTTCTGTTCTGCGTGTCGTCCTCATTTAGTTCCTTTTCTCTTCAAGTCTTCCGCAATACAGTCCTTCCATCTAATCTTTGGTCATCCTATTACTATGCTATTCATTTTTCCAATATATTCTTCATCTCTCCTCATGATATATAAAAACCAATGTAATCGTCTCTCTTGTATCTTTCTAGAAATTTCTATCATTCGAGCCATTTCCCTTCTCCTCTCATTCCTTATCCTATCTCCACGTGTCTTCCCCAACATCCATCTCAACATCCTCATCTCTGCCACATTCACTTTCTTTTCATTGTCACTGACATCTGTCAATTAGAATTTTCTTAATATAGTAGCTGCTTCCATGCTTATAGCTTAGCTGGCTTATATATGAAATTTAATTTCTTTATAATTTTTTAACTCTATATCCATTGAATATAAAATGCAATCAATTCGTATAGATAATAAGAATATTCTTTAATATTTATAATATAATAACATTAAATGTCAAAAATGATATTTAACTGCGGTTTTTCAAGAAAAACTGTTACAACGTTCAAATGAGGGTACTTCCGGTTAACCAATTCCAATTATAACCAAAATCTAATCAAGTCTGCATATAGATGCAAGGAAGAAGAATAGATAAAAATGGAATTTTTTGATTTCTAGTATTGGAGTTATTGCGGCCGAAATTATAGTCACACACACACGCACACACATACATATACAGACATCATCGTAAAAATAGTAGTCGTGTTGGAGGGACCCTAAAACGTGCTTATTCATTGAAAACTCACCACCAAATTTTTTGACCAAAGAGAATATACCTTCCTTTAAAGGTGACGGATGCTAAAAATGTAGTACCCATATGATTGTCCATTCATCAATAGATAGGAAACAATGATGATTATTTATTATAGTATTTACGTAGTCTTCTTGTTTCTGTCGGCTTATTGAAATACATTTTTATTTATTTGCGCATTCCGAAAGTTTACACGGTAAATTGAAACCCCCTCTTATTTACGCTCATCTCACGTAGCCCATATCCATCATGGCAGCATCTAGTGGATCGTTTTCGCTATAAAGTTCCTCGTTCGAAGCTCCTGAGGGACGTATCAATCCCGGCGCCGAGCGTCGGGCGTCGGAAACCTGAGACTACACAAACACACAGACGAGGGAAGACGTAAGACATTACGGGAGAACGAAGTTAGTTAGACACACCTGAGGAAGATTTAGATTTCGGGAATACGTAAAAGGGTTTCTTGTTTATTGAAAGGGTTGGCTGAATGGAAGAGAATTTATAATCATAATTTAATAAAAACAGAATGGCATACATACAAATGAATAATAAGCCATGATGATATATTTATTTATACAGGGTGTAACAGAAATAAGTACATGAAATTTAACCAGTGATACAACTCGTCGAGAGCAACAATATTTCTTAATATTTTTTGCGAATTCACATTTTTTTATCATTTTTGTCGTTTAGGTATTTTCATATATTATACAACAAGACGATTGAAAAATCTCGATTATACGAAACGTGTTGCCTGGAAACATTTCCAATAGGCAACTCGTTGAGTATGTCGAGACTTTTTCTATTGTCGAGTTGTATACAGTTAGACTATATCATGAATAAAAAATAAATTAAAAAGTAAATAGTAGACCTGTGGTCTATTTTATTTTGACAGAAACGTTAAACTGTATGCCACATAACCTATCTTTTTACATATAGTTGCAGTAAATAAAAATAAAATAAATATTTCATCACGGCATATTACCCATTGTTGGGTGTGCCAATCTGCTTTGTATACAGATATCGGTAGTATGTTATATTACATTGAAATGCTCGTATTTTAAAATAAATGCTTGTATTTCAAATACACTAGCAACAGTGCAGTTCTAGCTTTGTTATCCAAATAATTATTTGTTTACTTGTCAATTTTTCACTTCCATAATGCCTTGCTGTCAAATAATAGATGCGTTCAATTATTTGTTTCCGTGCACTTGGAGCTGTCAGTGTGATTTTAAATGTCTACTTAAAGCATAAAACGCACAATTTTCCTCCTCAGTCTAACTACAGATTCATTTATATACTCGATACTGTGGTCGAATGAAAAAGATCATGTCCGTAAATATAATTAAAAATGACATTGTCAGTTCTGAGTACATAGAACAAAATAACCAAACGCACCTATAAGTGAATATACGAAGGTAGTTATATTCGAATATACAAAGGTTCGTATATTCGTTCACCATGGTTACTTAATATTAACCGCTGAAATACGTGGTACCTAGGGAAAATCACGCATTCTTATTGGTTTATAACCTAATGAATGATATAGTCATAATAATTTGATCTAGCAGCAATAACAATGAAACAATTGTTTTTGACAAATGTGAGTTGTTAACTAAATCAAATAAAATTTGATAAATAAGTCGATTAATAATTATTATAACAGTTATAATCAGTAAAAATGCCTACCTTTACGGATAGCGAGTATACAGTCCATACGATGTAACTTGGCGAGCTAAAAGAATGTAATTCAGTTCACTATTCCTAAGTTGCGTTTTGTCAAATATTTACTTTTACTTCGATGCCGCACAGCTTCAGAAGTGAAATAGTGATTACAATGTTTTATTGCCTTACACAAAGCAAATTTCACCCTAATACACTCAAACTCGAGTTGTCAGGTACTTTTCAACCCAAGAAGTTATATTCATACATAAACGTTGGTGAATTTTTTTCTCAACAGCAATAGAAATTTTATTTTCTTAACTTTATTAATTTAAAAAATAATTAATTATAATATGATTTATATAATAAATAATTCATTCCAATATTTGTAATATATTTTTTTATATAAATAATTTCTTTTTTTTTGTAATATTCGTAATTTTATTGAACTTCATTCTTCTTCGGTACGCCTATGGATTTTATTACTTTCCCATTACCGCAGTGATAATGTGAATTGCCCCAACTCGCCAAGTTACATCGTATGGACTGTACAGACCTCGTGCTGGCCTATAGTGGAGCTCAGTGAAACGCATATTTGGAACGTTCTCCGAATCATCTTTCAAGTGTTCGTATCTTTGTACATGTTGTTCAGCATCTTCGAGATCATGGGTCCTTTAAGCCTGTGCTCAAGATCGTGGTAGAACACGCCCACGATCTAGTACACGATGAATAACACTACAACACATTGTCACATATGACAATTTCGAGGATATTGAAAGAACAACAGTTACATCCTTGAAAATGCAGCTACAAGCATACTCAACAACAGGCAGATGCTGGAAAGAGTGGAGGATTCATTTCCTTCCATATATAAATTTTCTTGCAAAAGATTCTAAATTTCATAAACAATCTATGTAAATTGCACTCGACACTGACTTTCTCTTTTCGATAGCTTTCCCCATTCATTAGGGGTCGCTATTTTTTATTTTCTTCTTCCACTTATTTCTGTTTTCTGTTCTTAAGTCTCCGGCAATACAGTCCTACCATCTTATCTTTGGTCTTTCTCTCTTTCTTCAACCTTCTATTAGTAAACTATTCATCCTTCTTCGAATATATTCTTCATCTCTCCTCATGACATGTTCCAACCAATGTAATCGTCTCTTGTATCTTTCTAGAAACTTTTATCACTCGAGCCGTTTCCCTTACCTTTCATTCTTTACTCCATCTTTCCATGATTTCCCCAACATCTATCTCAATACACTAGTCTATGCCACATTCATTTTCTTTTCATTGATACTGACATCTGGCAATTTGAATTATCTGAATATATTATCGTCTCTCTTGTATCTTTCTAGAAACTTGTAACACTAGAGTTATTTCCTTACCGTATCTTTCCGTGTCTTCCCCAACATCTATTTCAACATCCTCATCTCTGCCACATTCTTTTACTTTGTTTTGATACTGACATCTGTCAATTTGAATTATATGAATATATTAGTAGTTTCCATGTTTAGCATAGCTGGCTGATTTATGAAATTTAATATCTTTATAATTCTTATAATATATGTATAAAATGCAATCAAATCGCATATGGAATAATATATTCTTTAAGTTATAATAACGTTAAATGCCAATAAATTAAATTTAACTGTTAAATCTTTAAATGAGGCTACTTCCGGTTCACCAATTATAACCAAAATCTAATCACTTGTTCTCTTGGATGTAAACTTCAGGAATACGAAAAAAATATAATTTTTCGAATCGTGGTATTGAAGTTATGGAATCCGGAACTTTTGTCACACACAAATAGACACACAAACACACACACACACACACATACATACATACAGATATCATCGTAAAAATGGTAAAATCGTATTACAGGTATCCTAAAACATGCTTATTCACTAAAAACTCATCATTGAATTTTTTGACCAAAGACAATACCTTCCTTACCTAAAGATGACGGAAGGTAAAAAACACTCATGACGCATAACGTTCGTTACAACCACAATCAATACACAGCTGGCATTATGCAACAGACTCTACATTGCCGAAATGCATTTGTTTATTTTATCTAACCATAGACGGGTAATGAAATTTGTGACAAAACTTTGAAGAATTTTAACTCAATATCTAGAAAGTTTATAAGAAAAAGTTATTAAGAAATATTATTGCACTCGATGAGTTCTATCACTAGTTAAATTTAGTGTACTTATTTCTGTTACACCCCGTATAATATTTTGCCAGTCAAAATAATTTTTACTCTTTTCCGGTTTGATTTCAGTCCGCTACAAATTTCAACTTTCGTTGTCCAATATTTAATTTCCTTATCAAGACTCAGTTTCAGTTTCGTAGCCCATATTTACCAACAAACACTGTGAGGTTGTTTGTAGAGTTTTACTTCGGGTGGGTGGATTTGCGGCAGCCATGTTTGTAAAGCGCGCATTAGCCCCGTGATTCGTGACGTCATGAATCCATGCGTAATCTATTGATCCGCTTAATGGCCGGGACAATGAGGCCGCTGGTATTAGATCAGGATTTACTGCAGCGGTTTCACAAACGGGGGAGGGGGGTGGGTTGGTAATCGATTTGCAGAGAGGGTTGAAATTATGTAATTAATATGGAAGTGTTATAGAAAAATGATTATAATAAAAAAATCTTATGTGACCAACACTATACCTCCCGCCATTTACCTATGGCGTCCGTTGCCGCGTGCCTGGTCGCGAATCTGGGGAACCCGATTCGATCCCGATCAACGCCAAATAATTCAAATTTTAAATGGCATAAAATTAACCCTTGTGGTAAACGCCCGCACAATACAAATATGTCATCGTCATTACCGAAATGTGTGTACAAATCAGATTAGCACACACAGCAATGGATAATATGCCGTGATAATATTCTTTATTTAAATACATACCTGCATATTTACTAATGCTAGAAATTATATACATTAAGTTCCTTTCCATAAAACTATTGTTCTATTTACAATTTTCCTTTTAAAACGTTACTATTATTAATTTGAAATGATTATTTTTTTGACAGTGACATTTAACTGTCAGTTACATACATTTGAGCTGAACTATGTAACCACGGAGATTATGTTTAAAGCATAAACTCCGATATATAATTTTTTATTTTATAAATTTATCCATAAAATATATAGAAAAATTATTAAAGCAAACCTGTAGAAAATGGAATAATCTTTCATTTTTATAATAACAAATTGCGAACATATTATATTTAAAGGTATTTTTTGAAGAAAAACTATCTTGAGCTTCAAGTAAACTGCCATTTCCGGTTATCCGATTGCCACCAAAATCTAATCAGATATTTCCATATTAGAATAAGGTACAAATACATGGTTTCAAAACTTTCCGAATGATAGTATTTGAGTTAGAGCGTAAAGAGGATCCACGCACACACACACGCACACACACACACACACACACACACATACATACACACATACATACGTACACACATACACACAGACATCATCGTGAAAATGTTAAAATTGGATTGTAGGGACCTTAAAAGGTGGTCATTTACATTTAAAAATTCGGTACTCATTGAATTCATGACCAAATAAAATATGTGCCTTCCTTACTTGTAGGTGAAGGAAAGTAATTTTTGTTTAAATAATTGTTTAATCTATTTACTTTCATAACTGCCATCTGATTGGTGTATAAGAAAGCCAGGTCAAATATTATATACATTAATTTATTTAGTGAGTCAATTGAGACGGTTTGGTTATGTATAAAGCGTATACATATAGATGACTTCGGGGAGACGCCTCTCCACCCCCCCCCCCCTCTTTAATTTTATAAATAATAGAAAAAAAAGTTCTATTATTTTAAATATTCTATTTGATGGCAGATGTAAATATTTTTTATAGTCAGTGTACAAGATACGACTATCAACCTTTATTTTTACCTCTCACTAAGAGAGGTATTGGATTCATGCTAAAAATCGCATATCCAGATTTTAATGATTAAGCACGTTTTAAAGTCCCTACAATCTGATATTAATATTTTTCCGATGCTGTCTGTTTGTTTGTGTGTATGTGAGTCGTTTGGAAGGACAATTTCTCAAAAACTATAATACTTTATATCTGTTTAACTACGTATTTTTCAATACATTACTGCGAAGAGCTGAAAAGGTTTTGGTAATAATTGGACAAGTAGCAGATTCTTAAAAAAGTTCTTCTAAGTATTATTTTTTGAAAAATTTTGTTCTTACTTGTATTAAAGAAGAGTATATTCTCTGATACATATAAATATTTTAGCATATCTTTTATAGATTTAGAAATAAAGAAATATAAGGTATATAATAATCTGTTGTAATAAATCTCACAGCCCAAATAATGTCATGGAAACCAATTGAAAAATAAAAAATGTTTGTAACTGACATAAATGTCAGTGTCAAAAATCCAGAGATATTACTGAAGACTGTCTCTGAGAAGTACATACATTACATTAATTCTTATTGTATTAATAATTAAATATTTATTTTTGGTATAGAGTGTAGGTATACAAGAAATTTTAAATACAATAGCGCGCGAGCAGTCGTGTGATTTTGATAGGCTTGACAAGCAGATATGGGGGCCCGTGTCAGAATGATAGCTAGTAGATGTGAAATATTATAATTTTTCATTCTAAATTTAGTGATTTTCCAATTCCATGTGCTTTATTTTCTTTTATAAGTAAATTCCACACTCTTGGTAATAAATTAACTACGTGAATTTAGAAAATCTTAAAAATTTTCATGAAAAATTCTGACATTTGACATGTATGTACATAAATACTAAATGTAATTCTTGAACGGGCCCCTATATCTGCTTGTTAAGGCCAACAATGGCACATGACTGCTCGCGCCCTATACTTATGTAACCAAAAACGCAAGTGGCGAGAGATATTGTGCTGGCCACAACAGATTTTTTTTGTATGTATGTGTGTAGTTTATATCCTATTTTGTTTTCAGATGCAGAGGCTCCTTGAGAAATGAACCTTTAGAAAATATAACTACTAATGGTAAGTGCCTTTATATTTTGTCATTATTTATTTACTTTATAACTCGTTTGTAACAATTTTGCAATAAAATTTAAAATATTCCTGTAACAAACCAAAACAACAATCTTGTTAAAAAATCCATTTTTTATGCTGTTTAGGTCTGTAGGTAATTATTAATACCCAGCAACAAATAAAACTATACAGTAAACAAGATTTACAATAATGTCCATTGGTGGTAATATATAAGTATGATAAACGATAATAAACATGGATATAAAATCCATGAAAATAGCCATCAACGCCATTTTAATCCCGATAAAACAGCACTGCGAGCAAAA
The DNA here is from genome assembly GCA_951394225.1 of Harpalus rufipes. Taxonomy (NCBI): domain Eukaryota; kingdom Metazoa; phylum Arthropoda; class Insecta; order Coleoptera; family Carabidae; genus Harpalus; species Harpalus rufipes. Next base: position 51,638,785 of record OX596279.1, read on the forward strand.
CAACTCGAATGAAGAATCGGCTTGCCACATTGTCGCTTTGGGTTCGGGATGTAGGTACCTGTCGCGTAACTCGCCATTATGGGCCGTACGTTTGCGCGAATTCGGCGATGGCATGGCAATGGCGATTTTTTCTGCGCTTTGCATAGTTACAGAGCGAGCAGGGACGGCGACTTTTATAGCGCCATTACGGAGAATTATGTAGATTAAAAGTTGCAACTGTAATTGCGATTTAAAACTTCACTTCAAGTTGGAAGGGTGGAGGGTAGGGGTAAGGGTAAACCAAGCTCATGAATAATTTAAAAGGGTTTGAATATTATTAGATAATCGCAAGGATAACTTTAGAAAAACTTAAGAAAATTAAAAAAGTACTTATTGATTTGTTATTGATCCGTTACAATTTACATTTCATACATTTTAATTTCCTCTAAAAACTATATAAAATTATTTTTTAAACAATACGATCTCAATAAATAAAATATCTGATGTGGCCAGCACATTATCTTCCGTCTATCCTGTGTATTATTAAGGTTATAATTGATCCACCGGAAGTACCCTCAATTGCAACTTTTTTAACAGTTTTTCTTGAAAAAACGCAGTTAACTATCATTTACTGATATTTAATGATTATAAATTTTAAAGAATATATTATTCTCTATATGATTTCATTGAATTTTATAATTCATATTCAATAGATACAGAATTATAAAGACATTAAATTTAATAAATCAGCCATAGCTCTGCTAACCATGGAAACTGCTAATATATTCAGATAGTTCAAATTGACAGATGTCAGTATCAATGAAAAGAAAATGAATGTGGCAAAGACTAGGATATTGAGATAGATGTTAGGGAAGACACGGAAAATTAGGGTAAGGAATGAAAGGTAAAGGAAATGGTAAAGTTTCTAGAAAGATACACGAGAGACGATTACATTGGTTTGAACATGGCATGAGGAAAGACGAAGAATATATCGGAAGAAGAATGAATAGCTTAGTAATACAAGGTAGAAGAAAGTGAGGAAGACCAAAGATAAGATGGAAGGACTGTATTGTGGAAGACTTGAGAGAAAAGGAACTGAATGAAGACGACACGCATAACAAAAATGAGTGCAAGAAGAAAATAAAAACAACGACCCCTAATGAATGAGAAAAGCTAAAGAAGAAGAAGATTCAGTGTCAATACAATTTGCATAGTTTGTTTATGAAATAATTTTACTGGAAATATAGGATCTTTTGCAAGAAAATTTATATATGCAATTTGTACATAACACACAGGATAGACAGAAGGTAATGTGCTGGTCACATCAGAATAAACCATACATGATCGAAAGAGTTAAATAAAACACTGCTAATCATCTTCTTCCTAGACATCTCCTAATCACCATTCACGCTGTCAGCCAATATCCTCCAACATAAGAATATTACAAGTATTGTGTGCAAAATAATAAAGCCAGAAAGTCTATGTAAACATATTTGTATTTTCCATTGTATTTTTGCATTAAAATTTTACTTAGCTACATTTTTAGGTGTTATTTTCATAATATGCTAATGAATAAATATAATACATTACTGGTTAGCATGAAATGCTAATAATATTATATTTTCTTCTACATCCAAAAGAAGTGATTAGATTTTGGTTTTAATTGGTCAGCCGGGAGTACCCTCATTTGAAGATTTTAACTGTTTTTTTTTTTAAACGCTGTTAAATCATTTTTTGATACTTAATGTTATTATAAGTATTAAAGAATATTCTATTATCTATACGAATTGATTGCATTTTATACTTCATATTCAATGGATATAGAGTTAAAGAATTATAAAGAAATTAAATTTCATATATAAGCCAGCTATGCTATAACCATGGAAGCAGCTACTATATTAAGAAAGTTCTAATTGACAGATGTCAGTGTCAATGAAAACAAAATGAATGTGGCAGAGAGATGAGGATGTTGAGATGGATGTTGGGAAGACACCGATATATAGGGCAAGGAATGAGAAGATAAGGGAAATGTCTCGAGATTTTCTATAAAGATACAAGAGACACGATTACAGTGGTTTAAGCATGTCATGAGGAGGGATGAATAATATATTGGAAGAAGAATAAACAGCTTATAGTAGTAGAAGGTATAAGAGACAGAGGAAGACAAAGAGAAGATGTAAGGACTGTATTGCGAAAGACTTGCCAAGCAAAATAGAAATGAGTGGATGAAAAAAATCAAGAACAGCGACTCCTACCGAATATAAAAAGCTAAAGAAAAAGATGTCAGTGTCAAGTGTAATTTACACAGTTTATTTATAATATTTTACTAGAAATATAGAATCTGTTACAAGAAAATTTATGTATGGAATTTGTACATAATACACAGAATTGACGGAAGGTAATATGCTGGCCATATCAGATTTTTATATTTACATATGTTCTTTTCCATACGATTTGTATATAAAATGCACAAATGTTTTACAAAGTGTCAAAAATTACATGAAAATTAAATTATAATAATGACTCTTGTATAAATCTTATGGACGATTGAATACAAACCAAACTTTGACGTCACGAAGTGGTGGGTGGTTTTTCAACGGCGGGAAACTTCTATTGCTTATAAATAAAAAAAATAAAAATAGAGGTTATCTTTTACATTTTCTTTCAGTTAAACAAAAACTTAAAATTTGTTAAATGACCATAACCACATTAATTGATGTGAGATTTTTTTTAAATTATTGAATGTAACAATTATTTTTTTGTGTCATAAATTTAAATACTACAAAATACAATCATGTATGAACTCTAACGTATAAATTCCCGTCTAATAACTCAAGTCCCCTTAATTGAGCTGTATGGCATGACATATCCTTATCTTGGCGTACCACAAGGTAACTGTAGACAGCTAATTTCTACCCATTGGTTCGTCGACAAAGCCTCTATAATTTACACAGCGCCTCTCCCTCGGCACAAGGCTTTATTTACGTATTTATGCGTCTTGTATGCAGATGTCCACAACGAAAAAATAATTTTTAATGTTTTATTTATTCCTCCTCTCCGAGTTATCTTACATCTCAAAGTTCCATTAAAAAAAGAACCAGATCCTAGCGGGGTTCGGTCCCCTCTACAGACTGGGGCAGCCATTCCGGGAAGACTCGTGCACTTAGACGGTGACGGACAGTACATTCCTTTTTTGGGATCCAGCACATTCTAAGCCGGGTACAACGTTATATTCCTCTATCCCATTTTGAGTGTTTAGACTGTGAAGTCTTTGTGTAAGATTGCTTTGCTCTGTTGGATACTAAGCCCGGTGGTTCACTTTCTAACCACGTGGCGGCGTTATGCGCTACTGAAATCAATAAAAGTAACAAAATGATGTGCTCATGCGCCACTCTCTGTAAGATTATTCTCCGGAGTGAAAAAAATCTCTCAATGCCGTTTTTACGGCCAATAAAAAATTAAAATGTAATAAATGGTAGACGGAATGGCACTTATGTATATTGTTATGGGAAGTTACAATTAGCAGCTCGGCGGTGTTTATGGGGGTTTGATTGTCGTGAAGTGATTGCGGTGCAATTTTATGGAGAGCACTTCGCGAGGCTAGAGTACTAGAGGTGTTGTTATGAGCTGGCAAACTGATTCTTATAGCTACTTTACAAAATCAATTTGTTTGCTATTCTTACAGAAAATTTATTGATTATTTGAAACTTTTACGTCAAATAGAACTGCGTTTTAAAAGTACTATTCGTATTTTATATTTCTTTTTAACTTATGGGAATTATCATATTTAAGAAAAAATGTTTTTTATTTAAATATAATTTAATTTTACTCTTTTATCTCTCGCTAACAGGTATTAGATTCATGCTAAAAATCGCATATCCAGATTTTAATGATTAAACACGTTTTAAGGTCGCTACAATCCGATTTTAATATTTTTAAGATGATGTCTGTGTGTGTGTGTGGATGTATGTGTGAGTGTGTGTATGTGCGTGGGGACGTTGGGAGGCCGATTTCTCAAAAACTATAAAACTTAATAATTGTTTAACTACGTATTTCTCAATCGGATATTACTAGGAAGAGTTGAAAAGGTTTTGGTAATAATTGGACAACCGGAAGTAGCAGATTCTTTTTTGATAAATTTTGTTTTTGCTCGTAAAAGAAGAGTAAATGCTCTTATCTGATACATATAAATAATTTATTATATCTTTTATAGATTTAAAGATAAAGAAATATAAGGTATATAATAATCTGTTGCAATAAATCTCACAGCACAAATAATGTCATGGAAACCAATTGAAAAATGAAAAAGTTTGTAACTGACAGATAAATGTCAGTGTCAAAAATTTATATTACTGAAGATTTTTTGTGGGACGTACATACATTATATTATTTCTTATTGTATTAATAGTTAAATATTTAAAATTATAGGTATATTACATATACCCTTCAAAAATACTGTAATTCCTGACAATGAATTGGAAACATTTCGAAAAATTAGAAGAGTAGGACAAAATTTCTTCATGGAATGAATTTAAAATTAACAAATCTAAATATAAAGAATAAATGAAAGTAGAATTTTTGGTGTTGTGTAGGTATACAAGAAATGTTAAATACAATTGGGAGCGAACAGTCATGTGACGTTGTTAGCCTTGACCAGCAGATATGGGGGATCGAGACAGAATATTTAAATAAATATATTATCACGGCATATTATCCATTGCTGGGTGTGCTAATCTGATTATTTATACACCCATTTCGATAATGATGAAGACATATTTGTATTGTGCGGGCGTTTACCACAAGGGGTAATTTTATGCCATTTAAAATTGGAATTATTTGGCGTTGATCGGGATCGAATCGGATTCGCGACCAGACATCAGGCACGCGGCAACGAGACCCCATAGGTAAATGGCGGGAGGTATTGTGTTGGTCACACCAGGTTTTTAATATTCAGAGGTTATTATAATATCAAGAAATAATTATTTGGCCTATAAATGCCAGTAAAATGTTCTATTAAATACCAATCTTCCTATAAATCTTCCAATATTTCAATGTGGAAAAAACCAAATATGAAACTTTCTTCGAGCACACTTACAAATTTCACTAATCGATTATATATTGAAATTGTTGTTGTTGATTAGCATTCCGCATATTGAATGTATGCAGAACAGCTGTGTTCCCTTGTTCCCCACCCTCCAACCCGCTTCAGGCCGTGTAAGGCGAGGAGGAAATGTATTCATAGAGTTAGAACGCGCGCTGAAACCATTTCCAAGATGCATTGTCATGACGCCAGGCTTCGCTCTCGCTCGCAGGCGCTCTGGGGGAAACTTTCCGTTTTATTTTTTCCCATCTAGATGCCTTGCCGGTTCTGCACCCCTCTACCCCCCGCCACGAGCAGAAGGGGTGGCTTTGTTCGGAAGTTGGATTAGAAGAAAGGAAATGATGTGTTTTGTTTTCTGGTTACGGTGATATTAAAATGAAAAATGCGTTGAGACATTCTTGAAATTAGGATAATCCCGCTCCCTTTCTAAATGTGGACATGGACAAGATCCTCTTTTTTCTCAAACATTGAAAAACTCTTGAAAATGTTTAATATGGAACTACACGATTTGGATATCATCGACAGTATTCTGCTCGACCACTTCCATTAAAAAAAGTCCGATGTGACCAGCACATTACCTTCCGTCAATTCTATGTATTTTGTATACAATCCACATAGAATTATTTTACAAACTATTTTATGGGCGCTTTCTTTTCAGGGGAGAAATGAACGGATCTTACCTCGTACTGAACTGAACTGATTTACTTCTAAAAAGAACAGTATGGGTTTTTAAAATAAGAAATAGAAAACAAAAACATGCTTATATAGCATTATATTTATAACATAATAATCTGCTGAAACATAAAATGTCAAAAAAAAATATTCAACAGCGTTTTTTCATGAAAAACTGATAAAATTTTCAAATTCGGGTACTTCCGGTTAACCAATTGTAACCAAAATCTAATCAACTCTTCATATGGACGTACAAAAGACGAATATGAAAAATATTTATAATTTTACGAATTGTAGCAACACACAAACACACACACACACACATACACACACACACACACACACACACACACACACACACACACACACACACACACACACACATACATACATACAGACATCATCATGAAAATAGGAAAATCGTATTCTAGGGACCCTGAAACATTCCATACCTAAATTCTCTTGCACAAGATTCTAAATTTCCAGTAAAATTATTTCAGGAACAAACTAAGCAAATTGCACTTGACACTGACATCTATCAATTAGAATTATCTCAATATATTAATAGTTTCCATGATTATAATATAGCTGGCTGATTTATAAAATTTTATTTCTTTATAAATTTCTAATATTATATGCATTGAACATGAAGGAAAAAAATCAATCAAACCGTGTAGAGAATAAAATATTATTTATTATTTATAATGACGAAATTTTCAAAATATATTTAACTGCGTTTTTTTCATCGAGGCCGGTAGTGTAGTGGGCAACGTAGTCGACTCACGATCCAAGGGTCCTGGGTTTGAATCACATCGTAAAAGTTAAGAAATGCAACAATTTACTCACCCCCACATATCATCATTGTAATAAGATGTAAAGATCTTTAAATACAATAAATAATTGTTATTATTAACTGCGTTTTTTCAAGAAAAACTGTTAAAAACTTCAATTATGAGTACTTCCGGTTGACCAATTATAACCAAAAGCTAATCAATTCTCCATATGGACGTATAGCAGAGGAATATGAAAAATAATTTTTGAAATTTGCATTTGCAATAACTACAAGAATGTGCGATAAGAATGGTTATAACACGCTTGTCTTTCAAAAATTTATAATGTTTCGACTAAGTTAGAACATTCAAACTTAAAACAATGTCGTCGTTGACAATACTTTCACTGTAACGTAAGTTTATTTGTTAACTAGATATATTACCTCGTTTCATAGCCGTGCGAATAAACGTTATCTTCTGACAGTGTCACTGACATTGACAATTTGCCAGATTCTTATTTTTCACATATTTGGTTTTACATTTGCTAATAAACGTACCAGTTGACATAGTTTTGAATTTTGAATACTTTTACTGTAACATATATTTTTATAATAATAAAATAACAGTAGTATCTTATGTACCCTCATAAAAAGTAAATAAACGACACTACTGAATTTTACAGAGTGGGTGGAGCTAAAATCTTAATTCATACAATTCGTAGATGACCTTGATCGGACGTCTTTAATAAATTTTACTGTATAGCATTCTTATTAGAATAGACTTTTTGATTATTAAAGATTTTGAGTGTTTCTGCCGATATCACAAAAATGAAATAAAAGTTTGTTAGTTTCCTTAGGGGACATCTTGTATGTTATTAATAAAAAATAATAAAATATTATATTTATTTTTTCACGGGGAACATAGATTACTTCCTTGTGGTACTATACATATAATGAATTTGATTTGCACTTAAAAAAAATTATAGTTTTTCTTATAAAATGTTTAATACAAATTTTAATATTCATCTACAATTTACCAATGCATTGCCCCCTTAAGAGGTTCGAACATTATCTATCGTTGTGCTTGTATATAAATACCACATTGAAAATAATATATTGTGTAAGAGAACATTCGACAATTTAAAGTCGTTGAAGAACATGTACCGTATGTTTGTATCTCCATGCGTATATTTTCCTTCTCTGTCTGTCCCTTATGTGATCTCTGATCCCCACTCCACCCCCCGCATTCCGGATCCTGATCTCGATCCGGGCGTACGAACCTATCTCCGTTATCCTTCCTTGGGGAACCCCTGAGGTAATCATCACAGCCATCGGTTTATTTCGAATGATGTTGCGTCCTGCTTGCACTCATTCAAATCCCTCATCTTCTTTCTTTTTTATCGTCGTTAATTCCCACAAGCATCACAAGTATCCATACCTTGTTTTCTATGTTCCAATTTCCGAAAAAAAGTTTCACGATATAGACGTTGTTTACATAGAGGCACCTTGGAGATTTTTTCTCAAATTCCAATAGAGAGGAGAATTAAAAAATTTATACAGTGGAATATATTAATTTGCAGTTATTCATGCAGTGCTTTAGGTAAGGGAGATAAAGGGATCGTGCTAATAATTGCAAGTCGAGATTTTACTAGAGAGTCATGTTTTAAGGTCGCTGTCGCTAGCGTTGGTAGATTTAACTGTAACCCATATTAACAAATGAATTTGGATGGATAATCTTTGACATATTATTTAATGACATACTACACGGAACGCAAAAAAAATGCTATGTATTTCAAAAAATATAAACCCTCTGACATTCATTCTTGTATTGGTAATTCTACATCTACAAAAAATAACAAATATCGATATAACACCTGAATATAACCACCTACTAAATATTGATTATTATTTATCGCGGTGTTAAATATTGCTCGGTCTTGATTTTTATTAAATATGAGTGTTTAATTCGTATTCACTGTAGATCAAGGGTTAACAATCATTTCCGGTTTTGTTATAGTTTCAATTCTAATTATTTTTAGAAAAAAAAATAATTAAAAAAATGGAAAATTATTTTTAAGTAATAATTTTCCATTTTTTTACTTTCCTTCACAGGTAAGTAAGGTATTGTCTTTGGTCAAAAATTTCAGTGGTGAGTTTTTAAAGAATGAGCTCGTTTTAGGGTCTCTAGAATACGATTTTACTATTTTTATAATGATGTCTGTATGTATGTGTATTCAGTACCTTTTCTGTCAAGTCTTACGCAATACAGTCCTTTTATTTATCTTTGGTCTTCCTCTGTTTCTTCTACCTTCTACTACTAAGCAATTCATTCTTCTTCCAATATATTTTTCATCTCTCCTCATGTTCAACCAATGTAATCGTCTCTCGTTTCTATCTAGAAACTTCTATCACTCGAGCCATTTCTCTTATCCTTTAATTCCTTATCCTATCTTTCCGTGCCTTCTCCAACATCTATCTCAACATCCTCATCTATGCCACATTCATTTTCTTTTCATTGATATTGACAATCTATGCTAAATTGAATTATCTGAATATTAGCAGTATCCATGGTTAGCATAGCTGGCTGATTTATGAAATGTAATATCTTTATAATTCTTTAACTCTATATCTATTGAATACGATGTGGAAAATGCAATCTCATCGTATAGACAATAACATATTCTTTAAAATATAATATTAATTAAATATGGATAAATGATATTTAACTGTTTATTTTTTTATTTTTCAAGAAAAACTGTTAAAAGTTGCAAATGGGGGTACTTCTGGTGGACCAATTATAACCAAAATCTAATCATGTCTCTATATGGATCTAAACTTGAGGAATACGAAGAAAATATAATTTTTGGAACCGTGGTATTGGAGTTATGCGATTCGAAACGATCGTCACATACACTCTCTCTCTCTCTCACACACACACACACACACACACACACACACACACACACACACTCACACACAGACACACACACACACACACCCACACACACACACACACACACACACACACACACACACACACACAAGAACCCCAAAACGTTCTTATTCATTAGAAACTCACTATCGAAATTTCTGACCAAACACAATACCTTCCTAACGGAAGGTAGGTAACGATTATAAAAAAATAAATTTCATAAATCAGCCAGCTATGCAGTAACCATGGAAACAACTATTATATTCAGATTTATGATAATTCTCATTTCTCATTGACAGATATTAGTGTCAAGTGCAATTTACATTGTGTTTGTGTTATAATTTTACTGGAAATATAATAAAATTAGATAAAAGAATAGTGTCCTTTAAAAAAAGTGTAAAGCTGGACCCAGACCGTATTCTAAACTCCGTCCGTATATCTTGCAAGAAACTTTCTGTGTGGAATTTGTATAAAATTCATAAAACTGACGGAAGGTAATGTAATGGCCATATTAGGATTTTTAAAATTATTTTTCTACTAATTGAATGGACAATAAAAGCAGAAATGATTATTAACCTTTGATCTGAAGTAGTGAACACGAATTAAACACCCATATTATTAAAACTAAAGACCTAGCAATATTTATGTGTTATATCGTCATTTGTTATTTATAGAATTACCAACACATATATGAAAGACAGAGGGTTCAAACTTTTTGAAATTTGATGTTAGTTTATTTTACCGGTGTTTGTATTTCCCTAGTGGCAAAATATTTTACTTCTGTTATGATTTGGCATCAGTTATATTGATTTCTACTTCTACTGGTGTAATAATATTATTTGATGATAATCAATCTACTTAATAATGACAAGAAAGTGTCCTCGGTTTTACTGAAGAAAGAATCGTAAAGATATTTTATGGTGGTTAAATGAAAAATATTACTATAAAAATAACAATTTGGTGTATGATAATTCCGCTATTATAGGGAGGTAAAATGAATTTTGATTGCCGAATTAGGATGTGGAAGGCGCGGCATTGTGGTCTGGCGTACGCGCGAAGAAGAATAGAATAATAATGAAAGAAGCAGGATAGAACAATGGGTGGTGGTCACTTCCCTGATTTAGTGTTGAATTGAATCGGTTTGGTTGAGAGTGTGCAAACAACCCCGTGCTTTATGACGACTCCGCTCATTGGAAATGTCCATCACGACAGTTTCGTTCCTCATTAAGGGCTTTGTAAATCGCCTATCGTTATCTCCGTCACACAACCCGCCTTTATATATCGCTATCCCATTTCAACTCGTTAGCTCTTTCTCCCGATGTTTTTAGTGTTTTGCTTCCTTTTTCCCCTCGGTATCTTTTCGACTGAGTTGGAATCGCTTTTATGTAGGGATTATTGCCTTCTTTGTTCCTCCAATGACACTAGAATGAGATAACGGGAGGTAGGTGGGTCGCAGCCCGGCGTAAGTCGTCTCGATGCGTCTAAATTGCTATCTGTAAATGGCCCGTACCTAATGATGCCAGAAGAAGGAAAAAAACACTTTGGACTCCCACGTACACGGAGAAACCGGGACGGCAAAGACAAAATTAAACTTACGAAGGAGATGTAATGTCACATACACGCCGAGCCAAAGCTTTCTTATCTTTTCGCTAAATAAAAGTTTAGATAAATACAGAGATTGGCGGCCAGATCGTCTGGAAGTGTCCCCAAATTGATTAGAATTGCTCCAGCAGTCTTTTGCTGATGTTGGAGGACCAGGAACCCTTTGCTTTGCTTTGCTGACGGAGGAGAATGGAGCCTTTTCATTATTACACTATAATTAACATCCACATTCAATGGCCTACTTCATCTGCTTACAAACACTCTTTTTAGCCATTCTTTTAAAGAGACGGATATTTTTCTTTTCATTGTTGCAACATCTACAGCTATTTATCTGTAATTTTAAGTCTATAATAGATCTTTTTACCTTCCGTCACCTTTAGGTAAGGAAGGTATTGTCTTTGGTAAAAAAAAATCAATGATGAGTTTTTAGTGTATAAGCATGTTTTAGGGTCCCTATAATACGATTTTACCATTTTTACGATGATGTATGTATGTATGTGTTCCCGTGTGTGTGTGACAAAACTTCCGGATCCCATAACTTCAATATCACGATTCCAAAAATTATATTTTTTTCGTATTCCTCAAGTTTACGTCCAGAAGAACAAGTGATTAGATTTTGGTTATAATTGGTGAACCGGAAGTACCCTCATTTGAAGATTTAACAGTTAAATTAGATTTATTGACATTTAACGTTATTATAACTTAAAGAATATATTATTCTCTATACGATTTGATTACATTTTATACTTCATAATCAATAGATACAGAGTTAAAGAAATTTAAAGAAATTAAATTTTATAATTCAGCCAGCTATGCTAAACATGGAAACTATTAATATATTCATATAATTCAAATTGACAGATGTCAGTATCAATAAAAAGTAAATTAATGTGGCAGAGATGAGGATGTTGAAGTAGATGTTGGGGAAAACACGGAAAGATACGGTAAGAAAATAACTCTAGTATTACAAGTTTCTAGAATGAATATGTCATGAGGAGAAATGAATAATTATATTTGAACAAGAATGAGTAGTAGTGAAAGGACTGTATTGCGGTTGCGGAAGACTTGAGAGAAAAGGAACTGAATGAAAACGACACGCAAAAATAGCGGCCCCTAACGAATGCAAATAGCTAAAGAAGAAGAAGATGTCAGTGTCAAGTGCAATTTGAGTAGTTTGTTTATGAAAAATTTTACTGGAAATTTAGAATCTTTTGCATGAAAATTTATGTATGGAATTTATACTTAGTAATACACAGGATTGACGAAAATTTAGTGTAAAACACACTTTACAAAATTTTAGGTAATAAACATGTTTTTAATTTTGAAAACGATCCGGATCTACGTTACCTTGCATTAGCAGTTCAATAAACAATATTTCTCTCGAATGTATTAGTAGTTAGAAAGAAATATGGGAGTGTTTACCGCCTGCAAGAATATATCTCACATGTGTCATATTAAAGGGAAATTATAGCTATATAGCTATTCGTACAGCGCAATTACTTTTCCATGACGTTTACTCCTTCACGCTGACAGACGAGCAAAACAGCGATCAACCAACAACCATGAGATATGAAACAGTCATTGAAGTGGACAGTTTTATTCAGTGTGTATAGCATAGGCTACAGACAAGGCAAGGGTATAAACTTGCTCCCTCCTAACTTTTATGACAGTGTAAAATTCATATAAATTTCATGGTCGCTTGACGCACTGTAAATATAATTATGTTGTTAACTGCCTTACGACCCATAAATATAATTTTATATCAAATTCTCTTCAACGGAGAATGATGCATGGTTATAGCTTTTTTAATACAAGTTGTAAAAATAAATAAACAGTTGCAATCTCCTGGAAAAACGACGCTGAAAGCTCGGAACAGGAAAACGAAATGCAAACATTATGTAATTTAAAAATAGCAAATTTATTTATTTAATTGGAAATCATTTTCTCCAACACTATTTTGGAAATTACACATTCCACAACTAAAATTATTTTGGAATTATTATTCCAACAAACCGTGTGGAATAATCCCGTACGCCGTTTGGAATAATTCCGCACGGCTTTTGACGAATCACAATCTATTTAGCCGCATATTAGCGCGGTATATCAAATATCAGGGCAAATTGGTAAAAATACATATATTAACACGTGTTGTTTAAAATTGAAAAAAAAATTGTTGCGACCAGCTCAATACCTCTCGCTACTTCCGTTTTTGGTTAAATTTAAAGATTTTCTGGTTAATTTGTCACCAGGAGTGTGGAATTTACTTGTCTAGGAATATAAACCATATGGATTCTATATAAAGGTTGTTCATTATTAAGTGGCTACCATTGCGATCTCGAAAACTAAAAGAGATACGAAGTTGGTTAAATTAGCAAAGAATCTCTATTTCACATAGGGATTTCAAAGATATACTGAAAAAAGAAATTAAACCAGTGGTTCTCAAAATATGGATACCAACTTTTTTTATTTTAAATAGAAACATATATTTTTTATTTGTGCATTCAATAAATAAATATATATATATATATATATATATATATATATATATATATATATATATATATATGTAGAATTTTTGGTGTAGAGTGTAGGTATACAAGAAATGTTAATACATTAGAGTGAGAGCAGTGATGTGACTTTGTTGGCCTTGTCAAGCAGATATGGGGCCCATGTCAGAATGATAGCTAGTAATTATGTATATAGATGTCAAATATCATAATTTCTCATTCTAAATGTAGTGATCTTCCAATTCCATGTGGTTTATTTTCCTCGACAAGTAAATTCCACACTCCTGGTGACAAATTAACTACGTGAATTTAGAAAATCTTGAAATTTTTAATGAAAAATTCTGACCTTTGACATCTATGTACATAATTACTAATTATCATTCTGAAACGAGGCCCCACATCTGCTTGTCAAGGTCAACAATGTAACATGATTATTCGCGCCCTATACTTATGTAACCTAAAAAAGGAAGTGGCGAAAGGTATTGTGCTGGACACAACATATATTTTTTGTATAGTATAGAATTCTATTCGTTTTCTTTGTTGGTTGGTGTTGTGTATCGCTCTCGCTCGACTCGATGTCGTATAAAGATATCCCTGTTGGTGCGGTTGGTTAGGAGCACGAGGCTACTTGATACTTTTGATGGGCTGTCAGGCCGTAAAGTTGACAGGAAGTGTGCTTACATCGCATTCAAACGTCACCGTAATGGAGTGTTTTACTGATATTGCCACTTCACACTGATCAAGTTACCTGCGACAGCGACACCTACCTACATATTCCACTGTCTCTTGTTAGACAGAACAGTTCCGACGGAAACGAGATAGGCAGGAAGAATTTTAAGTTTTCAATCCCAATACAGAAAAATTTTACGTTCAAAAATTATTACTAAATACGATACAATATAATTGTCACATGATACAACAAATATGTAATAGTTGTTTTGTAATATGGTATATAAAATTTACTAGATAAAATTTTGAAAGATAGACCATCGATTTTCAAGAATATAGGACTTTAACATGTAAAATCAGACTTTCGTAATTTCCTGCTTCCCTAATTATTTTGGGTAAAAATCTTTAAATAAAAATTATAGACCATAAAATTCTGCATCTGAATCAATAAACAAAATTTATTTTGTTTGCCTTATAACGGCAGAAATTAGATATGAAAATGTCAAAAATCACCCTAAAAATAGCTATAGCCATGGAATTGAAACAAAAAATTAACAAATGTTAATGATTTATTTGACAAGCTAGGTTAATTTATTTTTATTATTATTATTTGTAATATATGTTACAGTGAACAAATACCAATTTAAATTAACAGATAATTGATAACTGGAACAGAATTGGAAATAATACCTAGTAAAAATAAATTACCCTAACATGACATTTGTTATTTGTTTTGTCTCAATTCCATGGCTATTGCTATTTTTGAGGTGATTTTCGACATTTTCATGCCTAATTTCTGCTATTACAAGCCATACAAAATTTATTTTGCTTATTGATTCAGATATGCTCTACAACTTTTATTTGAATATATTTTACCTAATAAAATCTGTTGTGGCCAGCACAATAGCTTCCGTCAATCCTGTGTATTATGTATAAATTCCAAACATAAATTTTCTTGAAAAAGATTCTAAATTTCCAGTAAAATTATTTCATAAACAAACTATGCAAATTGCACTGGACACTAACATCTCCTTCTTTAGCTTTCCCCATTCGTTAGGGGTCGCTATTTTTTAATTTTCTTCTTCCACCCATTTCTGTTTTACGTGTCGTTCTCATTCATTCCTTTTCTCTCAAATCTTCCGCAATACAGTCCTTCCATCTTATTTTTGGTCTTCCTCTGTTTCTTTAACTTTCTATTACTAAGCTATTCATTCTTCATCCAATATATATATTCTTCATTTCTCCTCATGACATTTTCAAACCAATATAATCATCTCGCTTGTATCTTTCTAGAAACTTGTAACACTAGAGTCATTTCCTATAATTCAAATTGACAGATGTCAGTATCAGCGAAAAGAAAATGAATGTTGCAGAGATGAGGATGTTGAAGTAGATGTTGGGGAAGACACGGAAAGATACGGTAAGCAAATAACTAGTGTTACAAGTTTGTAGAAAGATACAAGAGAGACGATTACATTGGTTTGAACATGTCATGAGGAGAAATGAAGAATATATTGGAAGAATAATGAATAGCTTAGTAATAGAAGGTTAAAGAAACAAAGGAAGACCAAAGATAAGATGGAAGGACTGCATTGCGGAAGACTTGGGAGAAAAGGAATTCAATGAGAACGACACGCAAAACAGAAATGAATGGAAGAAAAAAATAACAAATAGCGACCCCTACCGAATGGGAAAAGCTAAAGAAGAAGATGTCAGTGTCAAGTACAATTTGCATAGTTTGTTTATGAAATAATTTTACTGGAAATTTAGAATCTTTTGCAAGAAAATTTATGTATGGAATTTATACATAATACCTTTGAATATATAATACATATAAGAACGGCAACATAATGTATTTAGATTAAATATTTCGAGAGAAGGTGCCATCTATGCCTCCGTATACGAATTATTTCTGAGTTAGTTCAAAAAATACATAATAGGTGGATGTTGCACAGTGTTGCCACGTAGTTAGAACAGCAAGATAAGATTTTATAAAGGTTTTTAAGTTTGCTACTGTAAAACAAATATACATGTACACTGAAGATTCAAAATATATTATCTGGTTATTATGAAACAATATTTTTGAATTATTGATTATTGAATACCGCTAACAAATAGTATCTGGCAATGCTGTCAGCACGATTTACCGTAGTTCATAGTTTTGTGGTAGGAGTCACTAGCTATCTATAATAATTTTGTGAATAAAAAGAGACAGATATAGTATCTTTCTAGGCCATATGCGTTGCCGTTCTTATATGTAATATATATTCAAAGATAATACACAGGTTGACGGAAAGTATTGTGCTGGCCACATCAGATTTTTTCTTAAATTTTTTGTTACTTACAATATAGGTTTTTAATATTTATTGATAATATAATATCCAATAATGCGTCTTCTTTTAGTTCCATTTTCTCCATCATCATCTAGGTGTCGTGGATTGCAAGTTGATGTGGTCGTTCCGGTGACGTATGCCGGTGTAGATAACCACAGCAGCAATTCCGGTTCTCGCTCCGGTTCTTGCCCGGAGCCGTTGCGAGCTAATAATTAGGGTTCGTGTACGTATATACGGGTACGGCTACGGGGTATGGGCACGGGCTGTTATCTAAATGCATTGCTGTAACTCAACCCTCGGCTATTCGTTCCGTCACTGTACAGCTACTGTACCGCGGTCGGTCGCGGCCATAGCCTTCATTATCGATGTAATTAATGACACAAAAATTATTGTTATAGCTGTTTTAATGTGATTTGAAAGTGCTATGTGTGTGTCAAGTGCCTTCCAATCGGGAATTTAAATATCACGTTAATTGCCTGATACAGGATAACGTTTCTTTTAACTACTTTTACTTTTTGCTGGTTAATCCATATTATAAATCACGTAATGAAAAAGTATAAATCTCCAGAGACCAGCATTTGGTTAGTAGAAAATATGTTAAGCAGTTTTATATAAGATAAGAATTTATAGTGGTTTTCCAACATGGCTACTTTCCTATAAAACGATTTAGCAATTGTTCCAAGGTCTAACAATGGATATGGTAGCTGTTTGTTTGGTTTTTGATTACTATTGGATCCGCAATCAAACATGCGACAGATTTATAGAAATAATTTAATGGCATAATAAGATTTCTTCTTCTATACAAATCCTTAATACCCTTTATAGGATGCCATATTATGATTATGGTTTACTATAGCCGTGTTCCTTCGGGCTGTGATTGTGATTTTCTGAATCCTGATTAATGTAATCATTAAATAAAAATATATCAAGAAAACAACTTGAATAATATAAACACCAACTAGCGTCAACTATCATATGCAGACCAATGCAAACCAATTTATTTTATTTTATAAATAATCTACTGTCAAGTGTTATAGTGAGCACATTAAAAATGGATCATATAGAAGTAAAAAAAAAGTTCTTGGTAACATAAAAAGTACGTTTACTTAAACAAATCTTTTATGTAACATATTTTCTTTGTTTTCAAAAGTATGATGTGTCATTACATGCTTTTGTAGGAAATTCATATTTCATTTGATGCAACAAACCATAAATTGATAAAATTCTACCCTCGAAAACCTATTGCCGTTAGCCATTTTTAAATTTGCGCAGAAATGAATCTGTGTGAGCACTCAAAAAGGATGATTCATAAGGGAAAGGGGCAGGTTGTCTATTTATCACAAAATGAGAAAGTGGGGATAACGAACAAGAAACGAAAAAACATACTTCTTAATTATAATCACTTTCATGATTTAGATTGTGAATCACAGCCCCAAGAAACATGGCTAATATCGTGTTCTTGACTAGTTTTTTCATTTCCTCCTTGTCTTTTCCTCTACTTTTACCTATCTATTCTATTCTTCCCTCACAATTCAGTTGTTCTCTAGTTTTAAGAATATTTGATCTTGATCTGCTTGTTGTCTGTTGCTTTCATTTGTTTTTCTGTCCTATTTTGTTTTCCCCATTGTTTTTCTCAAGTTTTTCATTTCTATTGCTGATAGTTTTGATTCATATTTTTACCTTCCGTTACCTCTAGGTAAGGAAGGTATTGTCTTTGGTCAAAAAAATCGATGCTGTTTTTAATAAATAAACACGTTTTAGGGTCCCTAGAAGACGAATTTATTATTTTTACGATGATTTCTGTATGTGTGTGCGTGTGTGTATGACGATCGTTTCGGCCGCGAAAACTCCAATGCTACTATTGAAGAATGGTTTTCCAAAACGGGGTAGGTCAATTGTTAGGTGAATTTACGCTATATGATGTTTTTAGTTCAAACATGCAATACATAAATTGCATATGACTTAGTCCGTTTGAATAAAATCAGTATATCCGTTGAGTAGAGTTTGAAAAACTGAACAAAATAAAAAATTCCTTAAAAATATGACAATATGTTTTGGAAAATCACTCTTCAATTCCAAAAATTACAAATTCTCATTCTTTATCCAATTGAAAACTTGAGTAGATTTTGGTTAAAACAACCGGAAGTACCTTAATTTGATGTTTTTGACTGTTTCCTGACATTTGCCAGTTAAATACCATTTTTTACATTTAATGTTATTATAAATATTAAAGAATATTTTATTCTTTATACGATTTGTTTGCATTATTTTCTTCATATTTAATGTATTAAAGATAAAAAATTATAAAGATATTAATTTTCTGCCACCAGTTACAATAATTCGATCAATATTACTAATTGACAGATATCAGTGTCATGAACAAATTACACAAACATAATTTTACTGAAAATACAAGAAACTTTTTGTGTGGAATATATATACAGGGTGGAGACCAGCATGGGCGTACGCAGAAATTTCTTCAGGGGGGGGGGCAAGAAGAAATTATGTTTAAAATGCTTTTGTTAAAGGTAAAGGTTTACTTAAAGTAAATACCAAAGATAATCATTTTATTTAAAAAAGAACAAATAAAATTAATAATATATTTAGTGAATTTAAACTTTCTAAAATATTAACCGTAGTGGATTTTCAGAAAATCTTTGTTGCACTTCTACCTCTATACGTATAAAAGTATATGTTATTGGTTATTATAAAATGTACAGTAATTTTTTTAAAGATGTCCGATCAACAAATTGGATGAATTAGGATTTTAGCTCCGCCTATTCCGATAAATACAGTAGTAGTGTCGTTCACTTAGTTTTTATGTGGGTCCATAAGATACTACTGTTATTTTATTATTATAACAATATATGTTAATGCAAAAGCATTCAAAATTCAAAACGGAAATGGACTAATACATGTGAAACAAAAAATGTGAAAAATATGATACTGACACTCTGTTAGTGTCAGTGACACTGATAGAAAATGAAATTATTCGTACGGCTTTGAATCAAGGTAATATATCTGAATTAATAAATAAACTTGCGTTACAGTGAAAGTAATGTCAACAACGAGCATCGTTTTAAAATGGAATGCCCTAACTTAGTCGAAACAATATTAATTTTTGAAAGACCAGCGTATTGTATCCATCCTTATCGCACACGCTTCGTGTTGTGTAAATGAAAGAAATAAATGTATGCCAATTTATTAATTCGGTCATGATACAGATGTCCTTGATCGGACATCTTTAAAAAAACTGCTGTATGTTATTATACCTGTACAATACACATGTATTATACATTTCATACTGTATAAAACGTATTATTCCTTTTGAGCAGTTTAAAAATATTTAGTATTGATCATATTATATCATTTCATACACGTATATTATATTTTTATACAGTATTTTACGTATGTATGATACATGTGCAATATAAAATGTATAATACTTTTATTTTATATACATATATACAGTAAATTTTCCATTTTACTTTTTATATGGAAACTTTAGGGGGGGGGGGCAACTGCTCCACCTTGCCCCACCCTGCGTACGCCCATGGAGACCAGTATAGCCGAACATAGGAGTTTAACATGTACAATCAGACTTTCGTAATTTCCTGCCTCCCTAATTGTTTAAAGTAGAAATAAAAGTTATAGGGCATGAGATCAATAAACAAATTTAATTTTGTGTGCCTTGCAACGGCAGAAATTAGTTATGAAAATGTCGAAAATCCCCAAAAAAATAACAATAGCCATGGAATTGAAACAAGAAAATTAAAAAATGTTAACGATTGATCTGTCAAGCTAGGTTAATTTATTTTTATTATTATTGTATATAAAATCCATTGAAATGACGAAGGTATTGTGCTGGCCATAACATATTTTTGTTGTTGATCGATTGAATATTTCAAAAAGATATTTAAATAAGTATATCGCAAAACTGTAACATAAACGTACTTCACAAACTTTGCGTGTTTTAAAAAACCATTCCCTCATTCCCCATCCCCATAATTCTTTAACCACGCGTTCTCCCATAACTCGCTGGGCAGGTAAAGGCGCAGCGGATTGGTTTACACTGCGGCCGAGACAACTTTATAATGGCCGTTCCAGTGAGTTACGTTCTCAAGCTGGGAGACAGCAGGTAGGCTTGGTGTGCTGTATAGGCGGGGTGCAAGGGGGTAATTAATGCGTCTTCCACCAGATTAACTTGTCACGGGGGAGACAAAAGAAGTCGTTATTCCAAAGAAGACATGATGGATGGACCAGGGAGGAAGACGCTTTTATCTTACCCGCCGAAACAGAGAGAGACATTCTTGCATAATGATCGGTTTTGGATATAATAAATATATTCGATACGTTCACTAAATACGTAATTTGTTTTATGGACTGATTCACAACAAAAGAAAAAACGCCGCAGATTTGATACTGCTGCAACACAGTTTTTTAACACACACAAAAAATCAACTAATATGATATTTCAGTTTGTTCATAGATACCTATGCAACTTTTGTCGAAGTCATTATTTTGAATTGTTTATTCTACAAAGAAACAAATCATATTAGACAATTTTAAGTAATGCCGCCAAATTTATTGATTATGGCTGTCAGCAGGGCCGATCCTAACCTTTCAGCCACCTTTGTTCTTATGTAAAAATACCGCCCTTTATTTTATTTTTTCGGGCGTACAAAATTAATTTGGAATTTTTAATGTTAATCGCATATAACCCGCTTTTTAATTAACTCCCTGTACCTATGTATACGTGTATCAAGAGTGAAGTAATTTAATGAAATTATGTTCCTCTAATTATATTCCTTACAGGTTTTTTTAAAGATTTTTGATTACAACAATGAAAAGCTTGATTATAAGAAAGAAAAATTGATTACAATAATGAAAATTACGCGAAGAAAATTATTATAATATTATTGTCACCATATGCGTTTGCGTTAATATTTTTTGTATATATTTTTAAAATTATGTATAATTTTAATCCCGGAGCCTACTCTTTAAATACAACTCCACAGTTCAGATCTCAAATGTAGGTATGTCACAAACAAATCATTTCAAATAATAATAGTAACGTTTCAAAAATTGTAAATGGAACAAAAATTATATGGAAAGGAACTTAATACAGTATCCAGCATAAGTAAATATGTCGGAATATAAGTAAGAGAATATAATTTCTTAGTCACGTGACATGTTTTCCGCCAATCAACATTCAGAATCTCCCTAGCGATGATAAAAAACAAGGAAATTATCACCGTATTTATAGTTGTTACTAAGGGATTTGTTTTCTTTATTTATGACATTGATATTTAATTTTGAGTATAAAAATAAATAATAACAATAATTCAAACCCCGAAATATTAATTAAAACTCGTAAGTACCATGTTTTAATACAATAAGAATATGTATATCAAAAGTTAGGTTAGGTTAGATTGCAAAAATTCATTATATTCTCTCATTAAATATACGCTCGTGATATTATTAATAATCGAAGATATTGCTCGTGAAACCGAAGCAACACATTTCAATTCGTCCTTCGGACTCGTGAAATCTGCAGCTCGGTTTCACTCGAGAATATCATCGATGATAATAAAAATATATATCATCACGGCATATTATCCATTGCTGGGTGAGCCAATTTGCTTTATAGGCAGATGTCGGTAATAATGATGACATATTTGCACCGCGCGGGCGTTTACCAGGCGTCACTTCAACGCGAATCTGGAGAACCGGGTTCGATTCCGACCGACGCCAAATATTTTAGAATTTTAAATGGCGCAAAATTGACTCCTGTGGTGCATTCTCCACGCCAGCAGTGAATATAGCTAAGTATGTAAATAAATAAAATAAATATATCATCACGGCATATTACCCATTACTGGGTGTGCCAATTTGCTTTGTACACAAATTTTGGTAATGATGATGACATATTTGTACCGTGCGGGCGTTTACCAAGTGTCACCTCACGAGCAGTTATTGCCAGCGTGGAGAGTGCACGACAGGAGTCATTTTTGTGTCATTTAATATTCGAAATATTTGGCGTCGGTCGGGATCGAACTTGGTATTTAAATTTAATTTACATGAATAAAAATTAAATTAAACGGGAGATATTGTGTTGGCCACATAGATTTTTTCCTTTTAAATTTTTACTTGGGCGGCTCAAAATATTTTTGTCATGGGGGCCCAAGATTTCTGGTAACGCCACTGATTGATATCGTAGTCTTTTAATAAAAAAAATCTGATGTGGACACCACATGACTTCCTTGTACGATTATTAAACTATACATATTTTTTTAATAATTAAATTACAAAATATTGACAGGCTTAAGCCAAGCCCGAGAAATATTTTGATATAGAGCAAAAAATAATTCATTTACTACTATCATTCTTAAATTAACATTAATCTAACCCGGTTATTTTTAAAGAGAGTTTTGATTACAACAAAGAAATATTTGATTACAACAATGAATATGACTAATTTCACAATAAAAATATAATATTTGTTATTGTACGAATCATAAAATTGCACGTATTTAACATAATTTGACATGAACATTTTTTTTATGTTTTTGTCTTAATCCATAGCAAGCTTTATTACAAAAACAAAAAAGTATATAATTTTTAAATTTACATATCTCGCTTATACAAAGGGCTAATTTAATAATACTTGATGTGCTAAACGCATAAATTAATTCTCTAAAACTTTTATTTGAAGCATTTATTTCTAAAATCAAAATAAAATCATTTTATTCAAGAAAAACTGTTAACAACTTCAAGTAATGTACCACTTCCGGTTAGCCTATTTTAACCAAAATGTATTATGTTATTTTGATTGACATAAAAGTCTTGTATACCAAATTTGAAACGTTTTGGATTATATTTTAAAAAAGTTTTTCATTAAAATCTATTATAGGCTTCATGTAAAGTGCCACTTCTGGAAATTGTGTAATAACCAGAAAGGGAGGTGCACAACTAGATGTTATAGGAGTCCTAAATACAAAATTTCAACTTTCTACGGCTTACCGTTTTTGAGTTATGCGAGATACGTACGTACAGACGTCACGACGAAATTAGTCAAAATGGATTCAGGGATGATCAAAATGGATATTTCCGCTGAAATCTGGAAACCGAAATTTTTCGCGATTACAATACTTATATCTACCACTTACAAAATTAGAATCTATATTGTTTCAAATACCGCAAGAATTGTTGGTAATAATTGAACAAGGATTATTCAATATTAAATTTCAATGTGAAAATTGTTTTATTTAGTTTGTAGTTTTATTTGCATGTAGGATTTTCTTTCTTTTTTGGAAGCTAACAAAATTCCGATAATGTAGGTGCATTGTAAGTATTTGTTTACAGAATTTTTCGGTTTGTGGCATAAAGTTTTATAAAACAATATAATGGGAACATAAAAATGCTTTTAGTTTCTTTTCGATTCTCTAAACAGTCTAAATGATATCGAACACCCATATTCACTATGTTGAATATTTCTTTCTATTAGAAACATTAACACTAGTATATTAGTAGTTTTTTTTCATTTTTAATTGTTGTATATTGACATACGAATATGTAGCTATAGGAGATTCATTTACGTACTTAGATAAATTAAGTAACGTCTAGAAATTTGAATACTTGAAACCAAATAAAAATGTAATCTGAGACGTTAAGTTTTACTACCTAGGACCTCTTTTATTTTTAATATTCATTAATTATATTGTAAATTACTTCGAAAAATGAGGTACTTCTCTTTGCTAACGATTTAAAATTGTTTAGACAAGTTCATGACTCTTCTAATTGCATATATTTACAACAAGACCTTAATTAAAACTAATACAATTACCCCTTAATCTTAAAATTATAAAATAAGCTATATACGTATTTCGAGAACTAAGTTCTCATGATCAGTAGTATAAATTTAAGCAGAGTAGTTAAGATTACTTATTATTAAGGTCTCGTATGCATCTAGGTATCTAACATTATTAATATGTTTTAAAAGTTTAATATTAGAATTGTTAATATTGTGATTAATAATGAACATACGTTGAGCTACGCTAGATTTTTCGGGATTACTTCTTTTTAGATGATAAAAATGTTGTTTAAACCGAGTGTCAATTTGTCTTTTAGTTTGCCCGATGTAAACTTTATTACAATCATAACAGCTAATTTTATAAATACCGGATTTTTTGTTAGTATCTATTTTAACTTTAGGATTACCTAATAAAGATTTAATGGTATTAATTGATTTGTAAGTTACGGTTAAATTTTGATTTTGAAAAATTTTATTCAAATTTTTAGAAGCGTTACCGTACGGTAGTGTTATGTATTTATTATTATTTTTATTATTAAATGGTGTTAATGTTGTAAAATTAGAAACTCATTGGCGATGTTTAAATTTATGAACTAATTTATTGATAGTTTTAACCGGGAAACCGTTATACTTAGCTATTTCTTTAATATAGTTTAGTTCAACATTAAATCGTTTTTACTTCCTTGTATGTAAGTAAAGCAAGTATTGTAGTCGCGAAAAATTTCGGTTTTCAGATTTCAGCGGAAATATCCATTTTGATCATCCCTGAATCCATTTTGACTAATTTCGTCGTGAAGTCTGTACGTACGAATCTCGCATAACTTAAAAACGGTAAGCCGTAGAAAGTTGAAATTTTGTATTTAGGACTACTATAACATCTAGTTGTGCACCTCCCTTTCTGGTTATTACACAATTTCCAGAAGTGGCACTTTACATGAAGCCTATAATAGATTTTAATGAAAAACTGTTTTAAAATATAATCCAAAACTTTTCAAATTTGGTATACAAGACTTTTATGTCAATCGAAATAACATAATAGATTTTGGTTAAAATAGGCTAACCGGAAGTGGTACATTACCTGAAGTTGTTAACAGTTTTTCTTGAAAAAATGATTTTATTTTGATTTTAGAAATAAATGCTTCAAATAAAAGTTTTAGAGAATTAATTTCTGCGTCTAGCACATCAAGTATTATTAAATTAGCCCTTTGTATAAGCGAGATATGTAAATTTAAAAATTATATACTTTTTGTTTTTGTAATAAAGCTTGCTATGGATTAGGACAAAAAGTAAAAAAAAAAAATGTTCATGTCAAATTACGTTAAATACGTGCAATTTTATGATTCGTACAATAACAAATATTATATTTTTATTGTGAAATTAGTCATATTCATTGTTGTAATAAAATATTTCTTTGTTGTAATCAAAACTCTCTTTAAAAAGAACCGGGTTAGATTAATGTTAATTTAAGAATGATAGTAGTAAATGAATTATTTTTTGTTTTATATCAAAATATTTCTCGGGCTTGGCTTAAGCCTGTCAATATTTTGTAATTTAATTATTAAAAAAATCTGTTGTGGCCAGCACAATACCTTCCGTCAATCCTGTGTATTATGTACAAATTCCATACATAAATTTTCTTCTAAAAGATTCTAATTTTTTGGTATTTTATGATTCCCTTTCTCGGCAACTGAATTCCATTCTCCTGATAACAAACAAACCACATGAAATAAGAAAATCATGAAATTTTGAATGAAAAATTATGACACTTGTCAGTTATGGACATAATTAATTGCTGTCATTTTGATACGGGTTCCCATATCTGCTTGCCAAAGGCACGCGCCCTATACATATTTTTTTTTTGCAAAAGATGCTATATTTCCAGTAAAGTTATTTCATAAACAAACTATGCAAATTGCACTTGACACTGACATCTACTTCTTCTTCTTTAGTTTTTCCCATTCGTTAGGGGGTCGCTATTTTTTATTTTCTTCTTCCACTCATTTTTGTTTTGCGTGTCTTTCTCATTCAGTTCCTTTTCTCTCAAGTCTTCTGCAATACAATCTTTTCATCTTATATTTGGTCTTCCTATGTTTCTTCCACCTTCTATTAATATATTCATCGCTTCTCATGACATGTTCAAACCAATGTAATCGTCTTTCTTATATCCAGAAACTTCTAACACTAGAGTTACTTCCCTTATTCTGTCATTGATTTACATTTTATTGATACTGACATCTGTCAATTTGAATTAGCAGTTTCCATGGTTAAGTTAGCATAGCTGGCTGAATTATGAAATTTATATGAATTTTTTTATCTTTATTATTCTTTAATCCTATATCTGTTAAATATGAAATATAAAATGCAATCAAATCGTATAGACAATAATATATTCTTTAAGTTATAATAACATTTAACTGAGTTTTTCAAGAAAAACTGTTAAAATCTTCAAATGAGGGTACTTCCGGTTGACCAATTATAACCAAAATCTAATCAAGTCTGCATATGGTTGTAAGGAAGAGGAATACGCAAGAATTGTAATTTTTGGAATTCTAGTATTGGAGATATCGTGCAGGAAAAAACGGTCACATACACACACACACACATACACACACACACACGCACATACGAACACACACACACACATACAGACATCATCGTAAAAATAGTAAAATCGTATTGTAAAGACCCTAAAACGTGCTTATTCAATGGAAACTCACCACCGATTTTTTTGACCAAAGACAATACCTTCCTTACCTATAGGTGACGGAAGGTAAAAATATGTGTAGTTTAATAATCGTACAAGGAAGTCATGTGGTGTCCACATCAGGTTTAAAGAAAACAAGGTTGAAACGTATAGAAACATGTGTCGTGTATTATGTACTAATTTGATTACATTTCAAAAATTTAAAACCAATTTATGCAATTATCAAAATCTTAGCAATTCAATTATCAAACTGTCACCCTATTTCACTGTAGTGTAACACCCTTACTATTAATTGGCTATTTGGGGCATTAAGCAACCAATTCCTTGACGAAATATGACCCTATAACAATCCGTTAGATGTTGAGCTCTCGGCTTGGCTTGCATCTTGGACTGTACCGTCGTGGAGCTAGCAGGAAAGTAAGACGAATGTAAATGAGGGTCGGGTGCAGAGAAAAGGCAAAATACGAATAAATTGTGAATAACAGCCAAAGAGGATTTGGCAAGATGTATTGAAATAAGGCGATAAAGAAGGGTTATATGTGAAACAAGCACGAAATTTAACGCAGCGCAGCCGTGTAATGATCCACATAAACATACTACAACTTGATGCTTAAAATCCGGGATATTAATATGACTGACTGAGGGGCTATATACCTACACACAAAGGTATTAGGGAATTGTCTCAAAATTTAGACCAGGTTACAAATAAACTTAATTTTGTGAACATTTATTCATTGCAAAACTAAAAATCTGTTGTGGCCAGCACAATACCTCTCGCCATTTTCATTTTATGTTGGCCTTGGCAAGCAGTTATGGGAGGGCGTCTTCTCAGGATGACAGCTAGTAATAATGTACACAGGTGTCAAATATTATCATTTTTCATTCTAAACATCATGATTTTCAAAATCCAGATGGATTATTTTCCACGATAAGTATATTCCATACTATTAATGACAAATAAACATCAGAATATTATGAAATTTTGAATATGCCATTTGTGACATCTATGTAAATAACTACTAGCCGTCATTCTGACACGAATCCTTATATTTGCTTGGCAAGGCCAACAAAGTCATATGACTGGTCACGCCCTATAAGTAACGAATTTAACATATCTTGTACACACAAATAATTGAAATTGTAGGTATCTCTTCTTTCGTTGTATGAGAAATTTTGTCCTACTCCTCTAATACCTTACCTCTCATTATTACAGCGTAGGAGAAATATATCCATATTGTTCTTATACAAATTACTAAATAATATTGTTGATTGTTCTTCAATTTTAAGTCAAATAAATTTTTTTGTTCCACGATTATGTGCTCGAACACATGTTACATTCTTTGTAAGCTTTGCTAGAACAAATTTATTGACTAGATCACCTATTCATATTATGTGTAATAATGCTAATGAATTCATTATCGATGTTGATTTATTTAATATTACATACCCTAGACTAAGAGAACTTCTGTATAATTCACAACGAATTTAACATTCTTAATTATTTGTTTTATGTAAGATGTTATGTAGATACTTTCAAATTTAAAATATGTTTTTCTTTATAACATGTACATGTTGTAATGTTTGTTTCATTATGTTGTCCTGTTAATGGTGTGTAACTGTTGGGCGATAAATAAATTATTATTATTATTATTATTATTATTATTATTAAAAAAAATACGTTCAAAATTCTCCAATATGATGACGTCGTGTAGTTAATTTATATGAGACAGGTAGTGAGTCGATTGATCTAGTCGATGAAGCTGACATCTATACTTTAAAACTTTAAATTAGAAACGGTATATAATGAAAATTATTTTCTTTTCAATTATAATTGATTACAATAATAATAAGAATTGATCGCAACAATTAATATACAAGAAATATATTTTTTAATTTTATTATAAAATAGATATTATAATTGATTAGGAAAAGGGCCTTAAAAAGCAATTTACTTTGACTCTACATGTAAATGTAAGTATATCGAATTGCAGACTAAGTAAAATTGTCAATGTTTCCCAATGATTTTTGACGGATCACTAATTTTTTTGGCGACGAAATAGATCGACGTTTAAATTAATTTTTGATATAATTTACTAGTGCTGTGAAGATCCGACAAAACTTGGATCCGAGAACCCGGATTTCAAAATATCCGGATCCTCAGATATCCTAACTTGAATTCGAATCTGAACTTGGATCCGGATTAAATATTTTGTTTACGGATTCGGCTTCGATGTTTCATTTACGGATCCGAATCCGGATCCAAATTTTAATTCTGGATCCGATTCTTCATTTTGAATGTGAAGGCTAAAATCCGGAATAGAGTTCAAATTCAAACTTCAAATCGTTAAAGTGGGTCTGTTTATCTTTACAGCGGTCTGTAAACACTAGTAAACAAACAGTAGGTAATACATTTTATAATACCCCTCTAAAATAGCCAGGTAGTTTGTGCAAATGTAAAGAATAAAGGAATTTATACTTTCACAGAGTCCTATTTAATAAATTGTGAATAAAAAATTCGAATTTGTATTATTTTTCTTACACATATAAAATAACATATTAATATGGCATGAATTTCATTAATTTATTATGTGCGTTTGATGAGACCCGATGTTAATATTTGAATGTAAGGTTCAATACTGAGAATATTCGAATCCGAGAACCGATCCGGGTAATTACATATCTAATATTCGACACTCACTCTTATTCGAATCTAAGATTCCATACTCAAATCCATTTCCAAGATTCGATATTCGGATCCGGATTCAAGATCCGTATTCTCAGATTCGAATCCAAATTCCAATACTCAGATTCGAATCCAAAATCCAAAGCTCAGATCCGGATCCAAAATCCGATACTGAGATTTGGATCCGAGATCCGGATAGTACAACATTCAATTATCCGGATATCTGGATATTTTTGGATCTGAAACAGAAACTATCCGGATCCGGATTATTCAGAAATAAATACGTAGGAAACACTGAACTGAGAACTTCAAAATCTAGTACTTACCTACATCTTCTACAGACGCGAATGGAATTAGGGTAACATTTATACTCTTCCATTTTCAAAGTATACAGAAGTATTCAAAATTATTTCTTTACACCGTTTGGATATGTTTTACCGCCCAATTTTTGATTCTCATATATATAATCATCCAAAATATTCATATAGCTCAAGTTATGGCTCTATCCATACTCGCTCCATGGAGATGAACTGCTCAAGTATAATAATTTTACTGAGTACTAAATAACATTATATTATTCAACAAGCGTGTAATGAAGATTATTACACTATTACTATTAGTCAAGTGAACGACAGGTTCGTGACTCGAGTTCCACATGAGTGTGATATTTCGTCTGAAATTCGTTAATTAACAAAACAAAACATAAACAGATTATTGTTTGTGTTTTATTTTTTATATTTATCCATTTTTCACACTCTACCTGATTCTAATGAAGATTTTGATAATTCTATCGCAATTTTTATTTGTTTGAAAATTACCAAAACACTTCCCATCATTTTAACCACCATCTTCCTGCTTCCTTCTTGCTGCAATGATCTCCTTAATTAATTTTCCCGGGGAATGAGTTTAGCGTCGTTCTTGCACATTGCCACGGCTGTAGATCTGCAACTACAGCATCTAGAATCTAGAGTAGAGTGCGGAATCTATACAGATATAAACCACGTCCGTTGCGCCAGCCCGTCGCTAGAGTTGGAAACTTTGCAAAACTTATATCAACCGCATGCAGCGAAGAAGCGACGACACAGGGGCGTGCAAGGAGAAATTCTCGTGGGGGTGATTTTGCAGGGGAAGAAATTAAGAAGAGAAATGAATCCTTTATGGGTAGTGCAATGCTTAACTTGCATAGAAAGTTGTGGGTTGCTACTTTAATTTTCGTACTCAAAAATTAAAACGCTTCTGTATATCAAATTACAGATAAAGATTTTACCAGGGTTGTGCCTGTAATCTATGCGACAATAGAGACTAGCTTTACGTACTTGTATCGTAAAATAGTATATTGTGTTATTAGGAGTAAAGTGATACTTTGTATGGCGAGCGTGGAAGTTTAAACGACCAGCGAAGCGAGTCGGATAAATGCACGCGAGGCACACAAAGACACTTTTACTCCGAATTTTTTCTTCAAACGTAGATATTTCAAGAAAAATATCTACTACTGACGTTACATTTTACGTAAATTACGTTTGCGATTTCAATTGCCCTGTAGCTATGGATACATATTTGTTTACTTTTTGTTATAAACATTCAAATGAAAATTTTCACGTTTTGACGTTTAAATAAAAACTGTGCAATTTTATATCCTCCTTGTGTGCAATTATGTCGGAATTTGAAGTATTATATTGTACGCCCCCTGAAGTTGTTCACTTGGATGGAAATCTAACAGTGTGGCTGAAAGATATGTCCTGGAATCACTGCAAAACAATATAAACTTCTCTTATCACTTTAATTCTAAGTATTCTTATGTTCATTACGGTCCCTGTAATTGTAATCTGTAAGTCTGCTATTCTTTAATAATGTTATTTCCTCAAAAGTAAACTCTGTTTATATTTCAATTCACAGGTTATAGATTTAAATTTGACAGCTATTGATGGTATTTAGTAACTTTATTCCTAGGTTACCTAGCGTGTTATAGTGACTTTTAGGGCGATATTACAGGTTTCTTTTATTAAAGTTACTTCTTATTCGTTGATCTGTATAGTTTCTATGGATATTTATTTATTTTATTTCTACGCGGGCGGCGAAGAAATTAGCTACTTCTACTTCGGCGGCGTAAAAATTAAACTTCTACCTTGTGAATCAAGGCACAAAAGATGCTACTTTTATGACGTTTGAAGAAAAAACAATTTAAAAAAAAAATACTTCTTTTATTTCATTAACTAATGCTCGGTTTCACTAACATCAAGTAAATTTTCGAATAGCTTATTCGTTGAATAAGTGAAAAATATCCATCAAAATATGACACATATAATAAATACCATCATTTGTATCATGGTTTCGATGCGATATCTTTCTCTTATTCGACGAATGAACTATTTATAAATTGATTTGATGTTGGTGAAACCGAACATAAGAAAAATACTGGGTATATATTTTTAACACTTTTACTCAAAATGACCGCACGATAAACTGTTATACTATCATGTATTGTCAATAAATCTATTTATAGATTCCCAGTAAGCCTTTTGTAAAATATACACTACCTATGAAATTCTACTCCATTAAACTTAAAATTTATTGTTTCATATGCTTAGAATAGACAATTTGTTAAGATATTTGTTCTATGTGCTGACCTTTGGTCTGCATTATTTGCACCTACACATAATGTCTTTTTCTTACTCTTAGAGCTAATTTACTTCTTCATTTAAGCGTATCTCAGAAATGTAAATTACCCATTAATAATGTAATAAATTACATTTTATAGTGTGTTAGTACCGTAAGAGAAATTTACATTCTGCAAGGAAAGTCATAATGTCTACATTAATACATTGTATACTTGAGTTATTACAATAACATGTTGTAAAGTATAGAAATTACTAAGACTTGCATATAGATAGCAATAGCAATACAGTCAGATATATTTATTATTCTTCATTTGTATGTATAGTTATGTATATGATGTCATTTATGATTATATCAATTTATTACTTTCCGTAACCTTTAGGTAAGAAAGGTATTGTCTTTGGTCAAAAAATTCAATGATGAGTTTTTAGTGAACAAGCACGTTGTAGGGCCCATGTAATACGATTTTACCATTTTTATGATAATGTCTGTATATATGTATGTATGCCTGTGTGCGTATGTGTGTGTGTGTCTGTATGTGTGTCTGTGTGTGTGTGTGTGTATGTATGGTGTGTGTGTGTGTGTGTGTGTGTGTCTGTGTGTGTGTGTGTGTGAGTGAGACGAATGTTTCGGATCGCATAACTTCAATACCACCATCCAAAAATTATAATTTTTTCGTATTCTTCAAGTTTACATCCAAAAGAAGAGGTGATTAGATTTTGGTTATAATTGGTCAATCGGAAGTACCCTCATTTGAAGATTTTAACAGTTTTTCTTGAAAAAACGAAGTTAAATATCATTTATTGACATTTAACGTTATTATAACTTAAAGAATATGTTATTTTCTATAAGATTTGATTGCATTTTATACTTCATATTCAATAGATATAGAGTTAAAGAATTATAAAAATATTAAATGTCATAGATCAGCCAGCTATGCTAAACATGGAAACTATTAATATGTTCATATAATTCAAATTGACAGATGTCAGTATCAATAAAAAGTAAATTAATGTGCAGAGATGAGGATGTTGATGTAGATGTTGGGGAAAACACGGAAAAATAAAGTGAAGAATGAAAGAATAAGGGGAATAACTTTAGTGTTGCCCACAACAGATTTTTTTAAATCAATATTAAGAAAATCTTATATATAAAAGATTCTAAATTTCCAGTAAAATTATTTCAGAAACAAACTATGCAAATTGCACTTGACACTGACATTTTCTTCTTCTTTAGCTTTTTCTATTCGTTAGAGGTCGCTATTTTTTATTTTCTTCTTCCACTCATTTCCATTTTGCGTGTCGTTCTCAGTCAGCTCCTTTTCTCTCAAATCTTCTGCAATACAGTCCTTCCATTTTTTTTATCTTCCTCTGTTTCTTCTACCTTCTACTAATAAGCTATTGATTCTCCTTCCAATATATTTTTCATCACTCCTCATGACATGTTCAATCCAACGTAATCGTCTCTCTTGTATCTATCTAGAAACTTCTTATACTGGAGTTATTTCCCTTATTGTTTCATTCCTTACCGTATCTTTCCATGTATTCCGCAACATCCTCATCTCTGCCATATTCATTTACTTTTCATTGATACTGACATCTGTCTATTTGAATTATCCGAATATATTAGCAGTTTCCATGGTTTGCAATGCTCGCTGATTTATGAAATTTAATATCTTTATAATTCTTTAACTCTATATCTATTGAATATGAAGTATAAAATGGAATCAAATCGTATAGAGAATAATATATTCTTTAAGTTATAATAAGTTCTAATAAATCTTCAAATGAGGGTACTTCCGGTTGACCTATTATAACCAAAATCTAATCACCTCTTCTTCTGGATGTAAACTTGACGAATACGAAAAAAATATAATTCTTGGAATCGTGGTATTGAAGTTATGCGATCCGAAACATTCGTCTCACTCACACACACACACACACACAGACACACACACACACACACACACACACACCATACATACACACACACACACACAGACAGACACACATACATACATACATACATACATACAGACATCATCGTAAAAATGATAAAATCGTTATTATATGGACCCTAAAACGTGCTTATTTACTAAAAACTCATCAATTTTTTGACCAAAGAATCCCATTAATTATTATTACTACACATCAATAATCTATTTGATATTTTCAGTTTTTTCCTCCAATTCCCACGCCAATTGCAACTCTTGTGTCTCGCCGCCAATGGTCGTGCATGCTGCCATGTTTCAGCGCGGCCATACTCTAATTAAACAACCGTTTTAATTAACACACTAAATTATATCTTAAATGAAATTCCTCCATCGTATACGGCGTTTGCGGTAACGCCAACAACACGGAGAGAGTGCGAGTTCGGTAAACACGACGATGACGATGGGAACAGAATCTTACATTCAGGATCATTGGAATTTGTTGCGCAGCAGAAAAAAAATATGGAACGACTTTGTAGTTTTGTTATCGCTTATTTCAATCTTTAAATAAAATATGTGATATTAATATTAACTATTAAAATTGACAGGAATAAAAATTTATTGCGACTGTATTGATATTTTTACGACATACACTGTAGATAGTTATTTTGACCTTCCGTCACCTTTAGGTAAGGAAGGTATTGTATAATTATAATTCCATAAATTATATTTTTTTCGTATTCCTCGAGTTTAGATCCAGATACAAACATGATTAGATTTTGGTTATAATTAGTCCACCGGAAGTACCCTCATTTGCAACTTTAACAGTTTTTCTTGAAAAATAAGTAATTTAATATCATTTATTGACATTTAATGTTATTATAAATTAAATAATTTATTATTCTCTATACGATATGATTACATTTATACTTCATATTCAACAGATATAGAGTTAATGAATTATTATAAAGATATTAAAGTTCATAAATCAGCCAGCTATGCTAACCATGGAAACTGCTAATATATTCAGATAATTCAAATTGACAGATGTCAGTATCAATGAAAATAAAATGAATGTGGCACGGATGAGGATGTTGAGATAGATATTGGGGAAGACACGGAAAGATAGGGTAAGGACTTAAAGGATAAGTGAAATGGCCACATCAGATTTATTTTATTATTTTACTAAATTGCTTATTATCCATGCATAATTCCAATTTTTGACAACGAAAGTTATTTTATTTACATCATTACAGTAATACGTCGATTCCTAACCTTTTAAAGGATGGGAAATACATCATTCCTAACTGTAATGACAATCTCTCGAGTGGGAAGTAACAGATTTCACTTCCACCCCACGGGTTGGAAATGTTTATGTAGGGGTTGCCTAGCAACATTGTCATAGATCCATATAATAAAGTAGGCTAATCAAATATTAATAAAACTGTCAAAAATATGAATAAATTTAGAGGTAATAGCATTGATTTATTTGGAAAATTATTGATTTAAAAATAGGATAATTATTGTGAAAAATACAGTGCGAGACTGGGATGAAACTCTCACCGAGGTATGTATACTATTTTATTCACAATCATCCTCTTTTTAAATCAATAATTTTCAAAATAAATCAATGAGTTATAACCTACAATTTTGTTAATATTTTTAACAGCTCTATTAAAATTTGTTTAGCTTACTTTATTATAGGGATCTATGACAAAGTTGCTAGGCAACCCCAACCCGGGGGGTGGAAGTGAAATTTGTTAATTCCCACCCAAGAGAAATGAGTGGAAGAAGAAAATAAAAATAGCGACCCTTAAGAGCATTGTGTACTCCTGTATTAAAATATGAAGCGAAAATTCAAATAAATTGTTCCTGTACTAGAACTATTAACATTTAAAAAAAAATCAACATTAGGACAAACATACTTCTGATAATAATATGAACCTTCATTTAAAAAAATATATATCGAACTCTATTAATACTGGACTTTGATTTTAATGGGAAACCAAAAATTTAGTAGCATTTCTTGTTTTCCCATTAAAATCAAAGTCAAATACTGATAGATTTTAATAATTTTAAAGGAGATTCATATCAGAAGTATGTATGTCTAATATTGATTTTTTAAAATTGTTAATAGTTCTGGTACAGGAACAATTTATATGAATTTTCGCTTCATATTTTAGTATAGGAGTACATAATGCTCTTAACGAATGGGAAAAGCTAAAAAACAAGAAGATGTCAGTGTCAAGTGCAATTTGCATAGTTTGCTTATGAAATAATTTGACTGGAAATATAGGATCTTTTGCAAGAAAATTTATGTATAGAATTTGTACATAATACACAGGATTGACGGAAAGTAAAGTGGTGACCACATCAGATCGTTTAGCTCTTGTATTGAAATTTCTAAGGCCTGTATCTTAGGACTGTTGCCGTTTCAGCATCCTTTAAATATACAATTTAAAAGCCCCACCTTCAATCTATTAGCAGGACTAATCATTTCATTTTGCTAGAAAATGGACATTCATCCTTTTTCCCCTGGTTCTTCATATATAATAAATAGTTCCTCACACAATACAATGCCTTCCAAAATAGGAACATACCTCATCTAAATATCTCATTTACTATTGTAAAATCAGCAATACAGCTTTAAAATATCAATATTTATATTCGTTCTTCATCCATCACTTGTGTTTTATTTTACTTTATAATTAAATTTCTACGCCTCCATGGCTTGGCGTGGCCCCGTCTTGGCGCTGATGGAAGGGGCTTGATTTATGCACGTAATTTCCCTTCGCACGCGGGATGGAGGTGTGGGGGCGAAGCCCGCAAAGCCCCCTTCAATTTCCTGCGCGCGATGCCCCGATCTACATACATTATATTAATTCCAACGCGAGCGCAACTTTAAGAGTGATGTTATTAGCATCCGACGTTACGCCAAGGACGCTAGGAGAGATACTCCACTAAAGGAATCTTTATAATGCGCCTAGGACAAAAATTAACATATAGATGTACTGTATACGAAACACTATGGCTATATAGTGTTGCTTAGACTCAATTTTTGCATTAGGTTTAGATACACCAAGAACAAGAAATATCTTTGCGCGAGAGCATACACGTGACTTTTTGCTTTAGCGAATCATGGCTTGGTATTTATTCTATACAGATCAAATTAGAATTACTGAGAATAAGACATGTGGTTTATATTTTTAGAATTTTTATTTAAATATATTCAAAGTAGTTCCATTCAACAATAATACACATTTTACTATTCTTTCCTTCCTCCGCTTTCAAAATAATCATAACTTGTAGAATGATACAACATTTTTTAGTTTATTTCTTTTTATTTATTTAACTACCGACGTTTCGGCAGTATTAACTACTGCCTTCTTCAGGGAATGAACAACAAATCAACAAATATATAAATAAATAAGTAACAACTTACAAACAAAAACTTTAGCAACAAGTAACCAATGCAGTAGTTAATACTGCCGAAACATCGGTATTTAAATAAATAAACAGAAATAAAACTAAAAAATCTAATGTGGCCAGCACAATATCTTCCGTCAATCCTGTGTATTATGTACAAATTCCATGCATAAATTTTCTTGCAAAAGATTCCAAATCCCCAGTAAAATCACTTCATAAACAAACTATGCAAATGACACTTGACACTGACATCTTCTTCTTTAGCTTTTCCCATTCGTTCTGTTTTGCGGGTCGTCCTCATTCAGTTGCTTTTCTCTCAAGTCTTCCGCAATACAGTCCTTCCATCTTATCTTTGATCTTCCTCTGTTTCTTCCATATTGTATTACTAAGCTATTCATAAAATAATTTTGCTGGAAATAAAGGATCTTTTGCAAGAAAATTTATGTATAGGGCGGGAGCAATCACATGACTTGCAGACCATGGCAAGCAGATAAGGGGGCCAGTATCAGAATGACAGCTATTAATTATGCCCATAACTGACAAATGTCATAATTTTTCATTCAAAATTTCATTTTTTGGGAACAAATAAACCACATGAAATAAGAAAATCATGAAATTTTCATTGAAAAATTATGACACTTGTCAGTTATGGATGTAATTAATTGCTGTTATTATGACACGGGTCCCGATATCTGGTTGCCAAAGTCAGCAAAGTCACGTCAATGCACGCGTCCTATACATAAATTTTCTTGCAAAAGATCTTATATTTTCAGTAAAATTATTTCATAAACAAACTATGCAAATTGCACTTGACACTGACATCTTCTTCTTTAGTTTTTCCCATTTGTTTTTTATTTTCTTCTTCCACTTATTTTTGTTTTGCGTGTCGTCCTCATTCAGTTCCTTTTCTCTCAAGTCTTCCGAAATATAGTCCTTCCATCTTATATTTGGTCTTCCTCCGTTTCTTCCACCTTCTATTACTAAACTATTCATTTTTCTTCCAATATATTCATCCTCATGACATATTCAAACCAATGTTAATCGTCTCTTTTATATTTTTCTAGACACATTAGAGTTATTTCTCTTATTTTTTCATTCATTTACTTTTATTGATACTGACATCTGAATTTTCTGAATATATTAGCAGTTTCCATGGTTAAGTTAGCATAGCTGGCTGATTTGTGAAATTTAATATCTTTATAATTCTTTAACTCTGTATTTGTTGAATATAAAATATAAAATGCAATCAAATGTATAGAGAATAATATATTCCTTAAGTTAAATAATATTTAACTGAGTTGTTTCAAGGAAAACTGTAAAAATCTTCAAATGAAGGTACTTCCGGTTGACCAATTATAACCAAAATCTAATCAAGTCTGCATATGGTTGCAAGGAAGAGGAATACGTATAAGAATTGTAATTTTTGGAATTCTAGTGTTGGAGATATCGCGGCCGAAACCGCGGTCACATTCACACACACACACACACACACACACACACACACACACGCACACACACACACACACACACTCACACACGCCCACACACACACACACACACACACACACACACACACACACGCCCACACACACACACACACACACACACACACACACATACATACAGACATCATCGTAAAAATAGTAAAATCGTATTATATGGACCCTAAAACATGCTTATTCACTAAAAACTCATCATTGATTTTTTTGACCAAAGACAATACCTTCCTTACCTAAAAGTGACGGAAGGTCAAAATTACTGTAGGTGTTTACATATTAAGGGCAGTAAATGCTTCCTACCGGTTGAGGATGATTTTAAAGGTTGAGACTCGAGTTGTCTAATATATTAGGTACCGGCAGAAGAGTACTTACTGACCGCAATGCATATTATATTTTTTGCACGATCGACACACGAAATTAAAATAAATAAGATTTGAAAATTATTATGACTTACTGCCTTGCATTGGAAACCCTTTCGGTAAACATTAAAAAACCCGATCATGCAAAAAATAATGTAAAATACTTATTTAATATAATTATAATTCAAGTATTAAACTTCCCCATATATTTTCCACTTTTTATTGAGTCTGAGTTGAAACTGAAAGTAGCGCTATTTCCATTCAACAGCCAATAACGTCTATTCTTCTTTCAGAATCCCTACGTCTACATCCCTTGCAGCTTACCCGCGATACGGCTTGCGGGCCATCAGGGGTACGTGACGCACATACGACACCTGACACCAGACGCCGGGGGTCGGTGTGCGTCGACTAGGAAATCAGAAAGCCTGAATGACAGAAAATACAAAGAGGCTTTGATAGTAAGGTAGGGTTATTTTCTATTTCTCCATAAGATTGAGATAATGGCGAGAAAAGGTAAATCAGCTGAAATCTTCAGAATCAGATTATACAGTTTAGCAGGCCCGGCAGTTGGTATTGAATCCGAGTGGGTAGTTGACCTGGGTGGGGGGTTCTCCCCTCCCCCCATCGAAAATGTATTTGAACAGCAAAATACGAAACATAATTGTATTTAAACATTTTAATCGTAATTTATTTTTTCAAAGTAAAAACTACGCGGCGCTTTTCATTTTTTAAATATATACATTGAACAGTCTTGTTGGCTTATTTTTGCAAAGCAAAGACAGCGCTACGCTTCGCATTTTAGATATAAAAATATTTAACAGTTCTCACCCAAAATCCCGAGTGGGTACTTTCCCCACTCAGAGTGTCTCGAGTGGGTACAACTACCCACTGTACCCACATTATCTGCAGGGCCTGCAGTTTAGGCCCACTCCTACCACCTCTGGTTATAGTAACAGTGCTAACCAACAATTATATTGCAGAATTGTTCTTACCATCTTTGGTTAGAGCTAACTGCAAGTTAAAACTATTGTTCACATCGCTTCCAACCTTCAGTTTAATTCTTAACTAATGGCTAATAAACTTTAACTAGAGAAATCTTGAAACCTATTATAATTTACATAATATGTTAGTGAAATAATTTTACTAGAAATATAGAATCCTTTGTAAGAATTTTTACCTTCCGTCACCTTCAGGTAGGGAAGGTATTGTCTTTGGTCAAAAAATTCGATAGTGAGTTTCTGATGAATAAGCACGTTTTGGGGTCCCTAGAATACGAATTTACTATGTTTACGATGATGTCTGTATGTATGTATGTGTGTGTGTGTGTGTGTGTGTGTGTGTGTGTGTGTGTGTGTGTGTGTGTGTGTGTGTGTATGTGACGATCGTTGCAGATCGCATACCACGATTCCAAAAATTATAATTTTTTCGTATTCCTTAAGATTAGATCCATATGCAAACGTGATTAGATTTTGGTTATAATTGGTCCACCGGAAGTACCCTCAATTGCAACTTCTAACAGTTTTTCTTGAAAAATGCAGATAAATATCATTTATTGACATTTAATGTTACATAAATTTTAAAGAATATATTATTCTCTATACGATTTGATTGCATTTTATACTTCGTAATAAATAGATATAGAGTTAAAGAATTATAAAGAAATTAAATTTTATAAATCAGCCAGCTATGCTAACCATGAAAACTGTTATTATATTCAAATAATTCATATAGACAGATGTCAGTATCAACAAAAATAAATGAATATGGCAGAGATGAGGATGTTGATATAGATGTTGGGAAGACACGGAAATATACCGTAATGAAATAATTCTAGTGTTACAAGTTTCTGGAAAGATACAAGAGAGATGATTACATTGGTTTGAAAATGCCATGAGGAGAATTGAAGAATATATTGGAAGAAGAATGAACAGCTTAGTAATAGAAGGTTGAAGAAACACAGTAAGACCAAAGAAAAGATGGAAGGACTGTATTGCGGAAGACTTGAGAGAAAAGGAACTGAATGAGGACGAGACGCAAAACAAAAATGAGTGGCAGAAGAAAATAAAAAATGACGACCCCCAACGGATGGGAAAAGCTAAAGAAGAATAAGATGTCAGTGTCAAGTGCAATTTGCATAGTTTGTTTATGAAATAATTTTACTGGAAGTTTAGAATCTTTTGCAAGAAAATTTATGTATGGAATTTATAGATAATATACAGGATTAACGAAGGTATTGTGCTGGCCACATCAGATTTTTAAAATTTAAGTTCATCTGTAGATACAGCAAACTACAAGTATATTTTATGGAAAGAATAAAAATAGAATGCGCTTCCATTTCATTCTTTTTATATGGCACATGTCAAAGTAATTTTTATAGTAGCTTTCCACTCGACAAACAATTTTCGTCCGCGAGTGACATGTGTAACCCTTTTATTTGCGCCGTAAATCTCGTTTTACACCCAATAGAACGTTTGAAACAGAAATGGAGTAACAAGACACACAAAGCAAAATAAAACAAGCAACACCACAAGTAAAGTATTCATACAACGCAAACTTAGCACTTGAACAGACAATTCCAGCGGCAGTCGGCAATATGAAAGTGCCGCGCATAGCGCAATAAGCATAAAGTGCGGGCGAAACAAAAGCGACGCCATGCGACGCCAGCGACGCCGACGGCCAGAATGACAACCGCGCCAAGAATGCCGCGTTATTACTGCATTTCCTCTGTTTATATCGGCCGACAACACTATTTACTGCCACTGCCCCGTTTCCAATTTAATCAGACGCACGAGAAAAAAAAACCAAATCACGCCGATTTACAACCTACACAAATTAAAATGTGGATGAGAAGCGAAGCGACGGTTTTTATTCGCAAGAGGATTAAATTTCACTCGTAAAGATGCTGGCGCAAACACTCATCTGTCATCAACACGGAATTTATTTACACCAATAACCAGAAAATTAAAAAAATTTGGAAGGACGTGTTAATTGCGAGCAAAAAATCACTGCTAAATAAATGAGAAGATATCTTCTCATGCTTGATTCGTGAATACAAACAATATATTAATGACTTAAAATTATTTTACAACACTAGCAAACTGTAAAACTCGAAAATTGTTTTTTGTTTTACTTACCACATGTCTATGGTATTCGTAAATATGACATATATCACACTATCGCTCATTTACTCATATAGATACTGTTGATGTTGATGACCATTTAATAAAATCATTTAATCGTTTCTCTCATAAAATAAGGATAACTGGCATTCCTTCCTACTTGCATGAAAAACTTGTTTTCAAAAGTTATCATTATTCATTACGTGAAAAAGATCTGTATGACGTTCCAACCTTTAAAAAATCCAAATGTAAATGTTCCTTTTCATATAGCTCCAACCTTTTATAATAATGTTCTTTTTCATTTGAAATCTTTATCTGTTAATTCTTTTAAAAATAATGTAAACGATTCATCGTAATTAATAGCTATTGATCATATTATGTAAATGTATTCTTAATTTTCATTACTCTATAAAAATTATCATTTGTCTGTGTTTATGACATTTGTAATTGTTTCATTGTTATTATTAGGTAATTATGCCTTTTTACTTCTCGCTAAGAGAGGTATTGGGATTCATGCTAAAAATCGCATATCCAGATTTTATTGAATAAGCACGATTTAAGGTCCTTAGAATCCGATATTATAGTGATATAAATTGTATTTTCAATACCCCGCTTCGCTTTGCTGTAACAAATATATAAATAAATATATAATCACGGCATATTACCCATTGCTGGATGTGCCAATCTGCTTTTTACATAGATATCGGTAATGATGAAATATTTATACCGTGCGGGCGCTTACCAGGCGTCACCTCACAGGCACTCAATGCTGGCGTGGAGAGTGCACCACATGGGTAAATTTAATACCATTAAATTCGAAGTAACTTGTGGCGTCGGTCGGGATCAAACTCGGGTCCCCAAATTCGCGACCAGACACTCAGGCACACGGCCACAAGACCCCATATGGTTCAAAGTATGTCGTAAAGATTACGTACATATATGCAAGAAGGTGACCGGCACAGCCGAACATATAGGACATCAGAAATTCCTAATTTCCTGCTTCTCTAATTATTTTAGGTAAAAAAAGTTTCAAATAAAAGTTGTAGAGCACCAAAATTCTGCATCTGAATCAATAAGCAAAATTTTGTATGCCTTATAACGGCAGAAATTAGACATGAAAATGTCGAAAATCACCTCAAAAATAGCAATAGCCATTGGCGAGTGAAATATAGAACGGAGCTCATTCTGTCCCAACTCTGCTGCAGTTAATATCGGAAAGTACAAACCGGGGCGTAAACTATGAAAGCATTTAAAAGTTACCTCATCTCAGACATAAATAATATTTGTTAAATTTCAGTCACATAATATATAATAAATAGTATGCTAGTAAGTAAGGTAAGGTAACTATAACATATATCGGAGTGTATTTCTCTCGCGTATTATCTATCTCTTTCCCCTACGAATACTTTCTTTCTCTGTGCACAACACTATAAATAGCAGGGACTGCGACATAAGAATAGACGGATTGTATCTTTGTTTTCTCAAATCCATTTATTGCATATTAAAACCAAGTCCTGGCGATAAAAATCCGTCCGCTTTTTCTTAGCAAACAGCAAACAGTAATTTGAATCTGTGTACCTTAACAGCGCCTTGGTACTTCGCGAGTGTATAATTCCTTATCGCTTTTAATTCCCGTGCGGGTGCTCAAGTCAAACATTCTTATGACGCAAACATCCCGGGATGATTAGAACGGGGATTGTATTAAAATCCGCGCACGCACTAGGATATAACACGCAAAGACGACTCTGCACGGGAAACAGGACCGTAAGGGGAAGAAGACAATGATATGTATTTACTGATGGTATCATTATAATATAACTAACATATTTTCCAGCAAATTTTTCAATGGACGATACTTTAATTTAAAGAACGTATATTGAATCTACTCATAACTATAACAATTAAGGTAGTTGGATCGTGAGATCAATGCTATCTATTGATGCCATG
The DNA here is from genome assembly GCA_951394225.1 of Harpalus rufipes. Lineage (NCBI taxonomy): Eukaryota > Metazoa > Arthropoda > Insecta > Coleoptera > Carabidae > Harpalus > Harpalus rufipes. Next base: position 51,683,445 of record OX596279.1, read on the forward strand.
CTAAACAATATAGACAAACTCTAGAGTTGCCTGCCTGCTTCAAGTCAGATGGCTATGTGCATATTACGTTTATTCTGTTAAGTATCGCAACAGCTAATGGTTGTAATCGTGAGGTTAACAAAGTAAAGAAAAATCAACAATGCGCGTGAAAATTTCAGAAGATTGAAAATATCTGTTGAATTTCCAATTTGAATTTGTTATATCTTTGAAACCAGATGGGCTTGTATGTTTTATTTTAACTAGTTTTTCCCCCAAGCCTTCAATTTATATTCACCTAGTTTTTAGTTAAAAGTTTGTGGGTTATCGCGATTCTAGAGGCAATTACAGTAGAGTGTCAATATTCCGGATTAATTGGGACCGGACCCCATCCGGATTTTTGACGTGTTCAGATTTTCGAAATGAACCAATAAAATACTTTTTGGGTGTCTTCAACGCAAAATATTAGCTGCAATCGGTCATAAATTACTGTGATGTTTAGAGAAGAGGAGCGAATAAATGAAACTATTCATTATTAATAAAATTTTATATGTTTTATTTAACGAAAAAATACTGCATTCTACAGTACATTGTACATAATGTAAAACAGTATGTAAAATATAAAATTAAAATTAATTTATAAAGTATTTGAAATTTTAAATAAATCTTTTATGGATTTCTGAACTATATTGGTTCTTTTTTCGGATCCGGATTATCGATCGTCCGGATTTTTGACGTCCGGATTATTGACGCTCTACTGTATGTCGATAATTTCTTGAGCTTTCCTATACTCGCCATGTTAAATCTTCCAACTTTGGAGTTCAATAACTCCAATCGAAACCTGGAAAGTAGTCCAAAATTTTGGATTTACATCGAGGAATACTTAATCTAGCTGTACGCCAAAGGTTATTAAGATTCTTTGAATTTCTCCAATGGGGAAGTTTAGCGTGATTGAAATTACATGTGAAATATTTTTTAATCGTAAATATTTGAATAATTATAACTTAAAATATAATTGAAAGTTAAAATTATGTTCCCATTAATTTATAATTAATTATTTATCATCGAACTTTTGTGACGTCATAAGTGACTAGAAAGGATGGTGAGACCTGACTTTTTGAACGTATGTTGCGGAATTATTATACACTACAAACTTCTGGCTAGATCATGTGGGTTTTTTTACGTTTTCGCGGAGTGAGGTTATGAGTTTTTAGTTCGAATTGGAATTGTATTTGTTTTCAAAACTATTGTGCGATACTTAATTTTTAATATTCAATACAATAATACACTAATGAAATAAATAAATAATAATCACAACACAGAACTGTCACTGCTTATAAATGTCAAAACAAGTGGATGCCATTTTTAAAACTTTCTGTTGCCATGTGAACGCAGCGCGCATCTGCTTAAGGTCTATACGTTCTCCGTAAACTTCTGTAACGTCATTATTTTAGAAAATTTCATTTTTTGAGAAACCTAGGCATCTTTGAGTGAAATACAATATAGAATATCAATTTTGAAGACATTCTTAATAAAATAAAAGTACAAAAAAATACAATAAACTCCCCATTACCTTAACATAGCTTTTGCTGTAACATTCATGTTTAATATAGTACCAGTGGTCCATTTTCTTCTATATGACGAAATTTAGTTCTGACCAGGGATGGGAAACGTAACGTAACGATACCCTTAACGTTATAATAACGTTTCATTTATTATTATTTTTAAATAACGTTATAATTACAAAATAACATTATGTAACCATAACAAAACAAATAACGATGCACTATAACGTTATCTTGCTGTTTGAAAGTATAATTTTCAGGTAATTTATTTCGTCTTTTTTGCCACTAGTGGTCTTCGAAAGAAGAAACGATCTGCAGAAAACCAAATACCTACTCTTGTATTTATTTTTATTTTTCGTTAAACCACCATATTGTTTAATGTCCATCCTGTATAGCAGTCTTTTCTGGTCGTCTTATGCAAAGTAGGTGCTTGCTATTCTAAAGATGCACCCCGCTGTTTTCTTACTCCTCCGCCCTTAGACTAAAGTGCGCAGAATAACTGACATGTTTTTTAATAGTCGATACTCATAAAAATATTTGTTAAAATTATGCAACAAATTAAAACAAAGTATATATTTTTATAATATACCTGTACGTCTTCTGGGTCATGAAGTGTAATTAATTTCTTTTTCGTGTTGCGTATCTAGCGACAGAATCAAACCTAAGTAAGATAAAGTCTTCATAATTTCTATTTTTGAATGATTTACAACTCTTCTTCTTCCTGTTTGTATTCTCCCTCAATAATTCTTTCTAATTACTAATTATTATATCTTCCCACATGTAGCAATATGTTGATCTGTATCTTATCATTCGTGGTTTATCTTTACGAGTTTATAATTAATATAATATTATTTATCCGTATAGATGGTATGTAGTTTTATAACAGGCGGCTGGCTTTATTAATACACAAACGGCGCCTTTGTTATACGAAGCATGTACAAGAGTTAACCGAGTGGAACGGCTTAAATGAAGAAGAATAAATAAAAATATGTAGATATTTATTTTAACAATGTGTATACAACTTAAAATATTTTGTTATACTTTTGATGTTGGTAATTACTTCGCCGCTTTTATATTAGTAATTTTATCAACTACTTTTAGGTCTTGAACATACTGTTCAATACTAATTACGAATCTACCAAGTGTAACAAGAAAAGCGAGCCATAGACGTTTAATATAGAAAAAAATATCCTTACGCAAATTGACCTTGTATCTCATTAATGCCCAATTTTTCTTTATAAATGATTTTACTATATTCTTGCGGCAAGTAGGTGTATAAGAAACAGGAACAATTATATTACTAAACTTGCAAATTATGTGAGTCAAACAATATTACGTTTTCATAATGTATTATGTACAATATTTTATCTAATTCTGCTATAATAATTTAAAAATACACGTAATTCTAGGTTTTTCTATGACAGCTTAATATACAGATTTCAAAATCAATTTACCAAAGCGTTGCTGTGAAAATAAATGAATTTCATTTTTATTCGATTCATGCTAAAAATCGCATATCCAGATTTTAGTGAATAAGCACATTTTAAGGTCCCTACAATCCGATTATAACATTTTTACGATGATGTCTGTGTGTGTGACTGGATGTGCGTGTGTGGGTAGATTTTGGAAGTACGATTTCTCAAATTCTATATGACTAGAGACCTGTGTAATGACGGATTCCTCAATCTAACAGTAATGGGAAGAGCTGGGGCCAATTTTGTAACTAGAAAGCGATAGCGAATACAATTCATACTGAATAAGATAATCCCCACTACTTTTTGTCAGTCATGTTATCATATTCCGACTGAATACTTATTCAGCTGGTCCGGACCTCATGAATACGGTATTCGCTTATGAATAAGCATAAGTTATCGGCTCATTTATTTTACCTAGTGTGTAGTTTGTTATTGATTGTATTATTATTTAATTTTTAGTACCTTTTATTTATTACTATTTTTTTATTTATTTTGTTATATTACAAATTAATTAAAATATTCATCGTATCTAAAAACATGTGTATGATGCATGATGTTTTGAAGTAAAAAATATGATACTTGTCACTTATATACATTATTACTAGCTGTCATTCTCACACGGGCTCCTATACCTGCTTGCCAAGGCCAAGGAAGTCACATGACTGCTCGCGCCCTATGTAACTTAAAATGAAAATGGCGAGAGGTATTGTGCTGGCCACAACAGATTTTATATCATTGAAAATGAGTTCTGAATGTGTTCTGTAACCAATATAGATCTTCCTTCTTGTGTAGAGGAATTAAATGTGAGTCCATAATTCATAAATTGTTTATTATTATTATTGTTTGTTTTATTATTAGTTTAACAGATATTACACAACTGAAAACATAAAAGAATTAAAAATATATCAATAATAATTTCTTTAAAATCAATTATTATTGACTCCCGCTTAATTCTCTTCCACATCAGAATGAAGATTAAATCGGTTTCAGAACTCATTTTCAATGATGTAAGCATGCACTGACATAGGTATTCAATTAGAAAATTAAATTCATTTATTTTCACGGAAATGTTTTGGTAAATTGATTTTGAAATATGTATATTGAGCTGTTACAGAAAAATCTATAGTTTTCTGTATTTTTAAACTATTTTAGCGGAATTAGATAAAATTTTGCAAATAATACGTTATGAAACTTGATGTTTGATTCACATAATTTGCAAAATTCGCTTCGCTCGTTTTGGCTAATAATATGTTCATCAAACAATATCAGAATTACAGAATAACTTGGATCTTATATTCCAGTGGTGCAATGACAATAAGCTTTTTCTTAATATTGAAAAATGTCAGTGTATGTCTTTTACTAAAAAGCATAATCCAGTTAATTTTGATTACACTATAAATAATATCTATTACATAGACCACAAATCATTTGGAATCTAGGGGTATATTTCGATCCAAAACTGTCTTTCTCCGTACATATTGCAAATAAAACATTGTCCGCATTAAAGTTTAGGATTCATAATCCGTAATTCCGACATGTTTTCCAGTTTGAGTACTTTACGTCTCTTATTTGTTGCTCTAGTTCGTCCTCACCTAGAATACTGTTCGGTGATCTGGAATCCGATACAAAATAACCAATTACAATCATTAAAGCAAATTCAAAGGAAGTTTTAAAAATTTGCAACTTACATTTTGGAAGGAATTTATCCCCAAAGAGGTACACCGCAATCGCAACTTCTAGAAAAATTTGATTTAGCCTCACTCGTACAAAGACGACAAATATTTGCAGTAATTATACATAAAATTATTAATAATGACATTGACTGTATGTATATCAATAATCGACTATCCGTCCAAGTCAACAGATTGTCGTCAAGATTTAAAAACATCTTCCACTTAAAAAGTGCTAAATCAAATATTCTGACCAAATCCCCCATACATCATATGTTTAAATCGTACAATGTCATTGAAGGTGAGATTGATATTTTCCAAACTTCTGTCCATGAAATACAAAAATGTGTTTTGTTTAAATGTTTTTCTTCTCCTTACCCTAAAATTGGGCATGTGCCTGTTGGGTATTGTATTTTCAATAATAATAATCATAATAATAATAATAATAATAATGATACTAATGATAATAATAATAATATCACTCTTTTCATAACTGATTATGTAAACAACAATTACAAAACTCATTTCGTATCAGTTACGTAAAAAGTGACATTTCATAACGTCAAAAGGTTAGGTAAAATTCAACTTTTCAAAATGGAATTATATAAATGTATATTATTTTTATGTAGTACATACAATTGTTAAAGAAATATTTATTTGCGAAGGTACTTTTTGAGATAAAAATGATGATTTGAAGTTGTCGCTTGGCTTTATCTTCCCTTAATTCCAAAACACCTCTTATTAGTAAACTTTGAAACAAGTAGATCCCTCTGCAGTTGCAGGCAGCATCCTCGGCCTGATTACCAGGGCCTTCCCGGCAAATCTAAACACACGAGCGCCATTAAAACTTCCTCATACGAACTTGCGAACTGCCTCAGAACGAGATCTCAGAGTTACTCCCAGGCTCCACGACAGAGGCGGACTCTAACTTATGCTAATTTATTCATATCGAATTAGAATATTTTAATATTTATGGGCCGTAAATTTCGGAATATTTTGCAAGATGTGGACATATTTTAAAGGGAATATATGGTGGATTTCACAAAAAGTAGAAATTAAAAGGTTGGATTTACACATGTTAATTGGTTCCCACGTAAAAAAACTGAAGAAATAACGTTTCTTTTTCAATATATGATATTTCAATAAATAACTAACTAAATCATTAGCTTTTATTCATTGCTAGGTGGTGAATAAATATCACTTTTTGACAGTAAAATTTGACTGTCGTCAAATATTTTTAGACGGCAGGTTAATCGTATATGAGACAAATATGGCTATGACAAATTTAATTTAACGTTTGTAACAAACTCTTTAACAAAATTTAGACCTCTGCATCAAATAGAAAGAATTTTTACCTTCCATCGTCTTTAGGTAACGAAGGTATTAGGTTTGTTCATAGAACATATTTCCAACGGTTGGAGTTAGAGTTTGAGTGCGCATGCGTGGTTTCAAACTGGTTGCAAATCAAACTGTTTGAATTCTTCTGTGAACAGCATTATGTCACTTAACGTTTTAAAATGAATAATAAATGTCTCTGCTTAATTTTGGTAGTAAATATATCGATATTATCGATCACTGTAATGACACTTGTCAGTGAGTCAGTCTTTTATTATTTTATTTATTAATTTACAATGATTTACTTACCGTAAAATATTTATTTCACTAATTTAATTTATTTGTAAGTATATAACCAAACATTAAATGAAATCAAAACCTTTAATCAAAACAAATACAAATGTATTGTCAAAACAGTGTAAGTGCGCATGCCTCAAATTTAAAATTTCCGACCGAGTTGGAAATTATTCTGATAGTTGACAACCGATCAGCAACCAATCAGAAAGTTTCTATGAACATTGAACTAATAATTAGAGTTGGAAATTTGTGACTCTGCGAACGCTTTTATGCAACTGCGCATGCCTCTGACGGTTGCTGACGGTTTCAAATCGTTCTATGAACAAACCTATTGTCTTTGGTCAAAAAATTCGGTGGTGAGTTTTCAATGAATAAGCTAATTTTAGGGTCCCTACAATACGAATTTTATGATGATGTTTGTATGTGTATGAGTGTGTGCGTGTTTGTGTGGTGCGTGTCGGTGACTATAATTTCAGCCGCGATAACTCCAATACTAGAATTCAAAAAATACAATTTTTATATATTCCTCTTCTTTACATCCATATACCAGACTTGACTAGCTTTTGGTTGTAATTGGTCAACCGGAAGTATCCTCATTTGAAGATTGTAACAGTTTTTCTAGAAAAATTGCTTTTAAATATCATTTTTTGATATTTATCTATACGAATTTATTGCATTTTATACTTCATATTCAATGAATATAGACTTAAAAAGTTATAAAGTAATTAAATTTCATAAATCTACCAGCTATGGTATATCCATGCAAACAGCTACTATATTAAGAAAATCCTAATTGACAAATGTCAGTGTCAAGGAAAAGAAAATGATGGATGTTAAAGAAGACACGGAAATGTAGAATAAGGAATGAGAGTATAAGGAAATGGCTCGAGTGATAGAAGTTTGTAGAAAGATACAAGAGATACGATTACATTGGTTTGAACATCTCATAAGGAGAGATGAATGACATATTGGAAGAAGAATGAATAGCTTAGTAGTAGAAGTAAGAAGCAACAGAGAAAGACCAAAGAGAAGATGGAAAGTTGTATTGTGGAACACTTGAGAGAAAAGGAACTGAATGAGGACGACAAGCAAAATGAGTGGTTGAAGAAAATCAAGCTTAGCGACCCCTAACGAATAGAAAAAGCTAGAGAAAACGAACAAACGACAGCGTCAAGTACAATTTACATAATTTGTTTACAGAGCTGTGACCAGTACTCGAAAAAAGTATTTAAGTACTAAATACTAAATACTTATAAGAAAAGTATTTAAATACTAAGTAAAGTAATACTTTAAATACTTTGATTTACGTACTTACAGTACCAGTACTAAGTATTTTTTTTTATGAAATCAGTTAAAATATTACCAAAAATGATCGAATTTAGGTATATCACTCTCATCTAAAAAGATAGTTAAAGTAGCCCACTAATTTTAAAGTACTATACCTATTTTTAAAAAAGTAGTACCTATATTTGTGAAATAAGTGAAGAAGTCTGTTCACATGCGTGTAAAAAAGGCTTCACGCATATAAAATGTTTTAAAATAAACTCCATAAGACTCCATTGCATTTTACGCATCACTATTAAAATTCAGACTTCACATACTGTGATTAATGTTTGTAGCTACTACTTCAATCATTGGAGTAGAAAAATTCTTCATTTAGTACTATAACATTGATGAGCAAGTAGAAATATTCTTTAATAAATAAGTTGTTCAACATGTTCATCATAATATACTGCATTACGTCTTGATTTATCTTTATTTACGTCTTCAACTATTAAATTAAAACTATAGCGAAAACTTTAGTACTTTTCTATACTTGCTCAAACTCTGTTGGCAGTAGTAAACAGAACACATATAAATATGTTCTTGCGCATGCGTAAAGTACTTAGTATTTAAAGTATTTTAGTTACTTTAAATACTTTTAGATACTTTAAGTACCAAAAAAGTATTTCAAGTACTTTTTATGAAAAAAAGTATTTTAAGTACAGAACTAAGTACTAATTTTCAAAAGTATTTCAAGTAAAGTATTGTAAATAGTGGATGTATTTAAAGTAATACTTTCAGTACTTTTACTTTAAGTAGATCCCAGCTCTGTTTGTTTATGAAATAATTTTACTGGATATATAAAATCTTTTGTAAGAAAAAATATGTATGAAATTTGTACATAATACACACAGAATTGACGGAAGTTAACATGCTGGCCACATCAGATTTTTTTATTAAAACATTGACGTGTGGGGTTGTTCCTATAAATATACTACACTTTCACATTACCATATAGTTCGGTAAATAGTAGTCTGTCCAATATTTTGATCCCCGAAAACGTTAACTGTTTCACGTTTCTGCTATCTGTCCAACTAACCTATAGATAGATTTGGGTATTTTATGTTTGTATAACATTTTTCAAAACTTTTTCTGGCAAATATAACATGGAATATTATAAAACAACTATTACGTATTTATTATGTTCAGTGACAACCAGATTAGACCTTGTTTAATAATAAAATTTGAAGCGTAAAGTTATTCTCAAAATTTTTGTTATATACGTTAGTTTCTCAGATTTCTGAGCCTAACCTACAATAAGAAGATTAAACTAAACTTACCTACATCTGAAAGCACCGTTTAGTCTGTATTATTTTGCTTCAAAGTTCTACTAAAAAATAATTTTGCTTATAATAATAAAACTTTTAGTTCGATTTAGTTTATTTGATATGACAGTCCATATACACATAGATATATCATCTTTCATGATGATATTTGTGATTATAAGTGAACTATGAGTGTATTGTAACGTGCGCTCCTGACTTAAGTGTATCCGAGCACCGCTACTGGTAGAGTATTCCCGAGCGATGACGTAATCCCCGGCGGGGGAAAACCCTTACGCGTCTTTACTGGTTTAAGTATTTCCGGTGGTCTGATGCTTTGTATTCAATGTCATTGTGGCGTCGGAAAGTTCGAGAAGGACATCGTGCTATATAAACCCATCGCCAAAGCCAGCGAATACAGTCTGATATGTAGAAGCAACGAGCAATGAACATTGGGTCATATTGTGATCTAAATAAACAGTCTACGAGTTGTGAACATAAATAAATATAGTTATATAAATAAATATAGCGGTATAAATATTGTTTAAATAAATAATCTTAGTGTTTAAGCATTTAATAATATTCTTAGTCTTAAATTAGTGTTTATAATTATTTAATCATAGTGTTAGTTATTTTATTATCTTTTTAATATTTATCCTAATTATTTATTGTTTAATAAATGTATTACTTTAATTAATAATATTTCTCTGATTTTTACACTTCACCCATATAAAAAATCTGATGTGGACACCACACGACTTCCTTGTACGATTATTAAACTATACATATTTTGTTAATAAATAAATTACAAAATATTAATTTTAACTTCAAAACAGTAAGATATATAGCGACCATAATCTAACCCAGTTCTTTTTAAAGAGAGTTTTGATTACAACAAAGAAATATTTGATTACAACAATGAATATGACTAATTTCACAATAAAAATATAATGTTTGTTATTGTACGAATCATAAAATTGCACGTATTTAACGTAATTTGACATGAACTTTTTTTTATATTTTTTTGTCCTATTCCATAGCAAGCTTTATTACAAAAACAAAAAATCTGATGTGGACACCACACGACTTCCTTGTACGATTATTTAACTATACATATTTTTTTAATAAATAAATTACAAAATATTAATTTTAACTTCAAAACAGTAAGATATATAGCGACCATAATGTAACCCGGTTCTTTTTAAAGAGAGTTTTGATTACAACAAAGAAATATTTGATTACAACAATGAATATGACTAATTTCACAATAAAAATATAATATTTGTTATTGTACGAATCAAAAAAATTGCACGTATTTAAAGTAATTTGACATGAACATTTTTTTTTTGTCTTAATCCATAGCTAGCTTTGTTACAAAAACAAAAAAGTATATAATATTTAAATTTATATATCTCGCTTATACAAAGGGCTAATTTAATAATACTTGATGTGCTAGACGCAGAAATTAATTCTCTAAAACTTATAGTTGAAGCATTTATTTCTAAAATCAAAATAAAATCATTTTATTCAAGAAAAACTATTAACAACTTCAAGTAATGTACCACTTCCGGTTAGCCTATTTTAACCAAAATCTATTATGTTATTTCGATTGACATAAAAGTCTTGTATACCAAATTTGAAAACTTTTGGATTATATTTTAAAACAGTTTTTCATTAAAATCTATTATAGGCTTCATGTAAAGTGCCACTTCTGGAAATTGTGTAATAACCAGAAAGGGAGGTGCACAACTAGATGTTATAGGAGTCCTAAATACAAAATTTCAACTTTCTACGGCTTACCATTTTTGAGTTATGCGAGATACGTACGTACGTACGTACGGACGTACGTACGTACGTACGGACGTACGTACGTACGTACAGACGTCACGACGAAATTAGTCAAAATGGATTCAGGGATGATCAAAATGGATATTTCCGCTGAAATCTGAAAACCGAAATTTTTCGCGATTACAATACTTCCTTTACTTACGTACAAGGAAGTAAAAAGTATATAATTTTTAAATTTACATATCTCGCTTATACAAAGGGCTAATTTAATAATACTTGATGTACTAGACGCAGAAATTAATTCTCTAAAACTTTTATTTGAAGCATTTATTTCTAAAATCAAAATAAAATCATTTTATTCAAGAAAAACTGTTAACAACTTCAAGTAATGTACCACTCCCGGTTAGCCTATTTTAACCAAAATCTATTATGTTATTTCGATTGACATAAAAGTCTTGTATACCAAATTTGAAAAGTTTTGGATTATATTTTAAATCAATTTTTCATTAAAATGTATTATAGGCTTCATTTAAAGTACCACTTCTAGAAATTGTGTAATAACCAGAAAGGGAGGTGCACAACTAGATGTTATAGGAGTCCTAAATACAAAATTTCAACTTTCCACGGCTTACCGTTTTTGAGTTATGCGAGATACGTACGTCCGTACGTACGTACGTACAGACGTCACGACGAAATTAGTCAAAATGGATTCAGGGATGATCAAAATGGATATTTCCGCTGAAATCTGAAAACTAAAATTTTTCGCGATTACAATACTTCCTTTACTTACGTACAACGAAGTAATAAACGTTACAGTATGAAACAACCATGATTGAACAATAACATGTTGATAGCAACCCCAGTAACGTAACATTATTTTTCTTTTTTTCCAGAAAAATACATCAATACAGTTTTGTAATTTGTGATATCTTTTACGTGCTAGACAGATAAAAATAAAATCTGACTGACGTATTTTGAAGATAGCCTGTATAAAGAAATTTAACCCGAATTAAGAAAAAAAATCATTCAAATCTATATGTTTTACCCTAAAATCTGGCACCCTATCTCCCGTAGTGTTGTAGCCCATTTACCAATTTGCTAAATGACAATTTGGCAATGATCATGCGAAGGTTGGTGAGTACGCTTGTGTTCGATGTGTGTAGTAGATGGCGGAAATGCACCCAGGGGCATTCGCGAGTGATAAATATGCCATCATACTCGGCGGAATCGACTTTTCCCCGTTTCAGTTTCTCATTGGTAGTTGCGAGTCCGTTACGTCACTCAGCGCTGAGTTATCATGTCGAGAGACCGCCTTTCCAACAACACGCCACCAGGACACAAGAAACAACGAGAGAATCGCCGAAGAATCATTAAAAACATATTAATACGTATATGGACAGATGATGATGAAATAATACTCGTACCTATATAGTACTGCTTGTCAATATATCAGAAATAATGTAGGTTTATACAGATCCGGTTAGTTTCGGTAGGATCTAAAAATATTGGACCTTTAATTTGAATCTTAGGATCGGATTTCAGAAAGGAACAAATTAGTTTATCAAATAAAATCGTCTATATTTGTTGTTAATATATTTCTAATATTATTAAGAGAACTTAAAAATATCTGCGATAAATACCTATTGTCATTGCCAAAATCTGCAAGTAAGTACAAATAAACACACCCAGAAATATGTAATAAGTTGAGCTCATATATTTTTGTTTATTTATTAAGAATAGCATATTGTGTTATAAAGAGTAAAAGTGATAACTACTTTATCTGCCGAGCGTGGAAGTTTGCACGACGAGCGAGGCGAATTACACAAACACTTTCCGAATAACACATTATATTTTTTTCTTCAAACGTTGATATTTTAAAAATATTTATTTTGGAATGTAACATATTAGTCATGCGAGAAAAAGTTTCGCCACAAGGCCACAGGACGAGTGGCTAATTTTTTTTATTGCCTAATATAATTCCACACGAGTGTAGTATAACGTTTTTTAAACCTTCTGAAATCATTTTTATGTTTCGTTCTTTGTTTGACACTAACAATTTATTTTAAATTACAAAATAGCCATTGAATGGTTGTTTTGATGTTATGTGATGTGTGTTGTTATATTCATATTAAGAGAAAAATTCTGTAATAATTGTCTGACATTGAGGACCTTCCTCTTAAACATGCTTAATTAGAACCACAAGCAGCATCTGTGAATTTAATTCCGAGGGTAGAATCAGTCGTAGATGACAGCTGTCATTGGGTAAAAAAAAAATTACAACATAAATGTTAATATTAATTTAAATAAATAAGTTGCATAACGTTAATTTCAATTTTTTTGTAAACTTGCTTTTTATTTTTATTAAAAAAATCTGATGTGAACACCACACGACTTCCTTGTAAGATTATTAAACTATACATATTTTTTTAATAATTAAATTACAAAATAATGTCAGGCTTAAGCCAAGCCCGAGAAATATTTTGATATAGAACCAAAAATAATTCATTAACTACTATCATTCTTAAATTAACATTAATCTACCCCGGTTCTTTTTAAAGAGAGTTTTGATTACAACAAAGAAATATTTGATTACAACAATGAATATGACTAATTTCACAATAAAAATATATTTGTTATTGTACGAATCATAAAATTGCACGTATTTAACGTAATTTGACATGAACATTTTTTTATGTTTTTCTCCTAATCCATAGCAAGCTTTATTACAAAAACAAAAAAGTATATAATTTTTAAATTTACATATCTCGCTTATACAAAGGGCTAATTTAATAATACTTGATGTGCTACACGCAGAAATTAATTCTCTAAAACTTTTATTTGAAGCATTTATTTCTAAAATCAAATTAAAACCTTTTTATTTAAGAAAAACTGTTAACAACTTCAAGTAATGTACCACTTCCGGTTAGCCTATTTTAACCAAAATCTATTATGTTATTTCGATTGACATAAAAGTCTTGTATACCAAATTTGCAAAGTTTTGGATTATATTTTAAAACAGTTTTTCATTAAAATCTATTATAGGCTTCATGTAAAGTGCCACTTCTGGAAATTGTGTAATAACCAGAAAGGGAGGTGCACAACTAGATGTTATAGCAGTCCTAAATACAAAATTTCAACTTTCTACGGCTTACCGTTTTTGAGTTATGCGAGATACGTACGAACGTATGTACGTACGTATTTGTTAAATTTTGTTATAAATGTTGAATTAAATTTTCACGTTTTGACGTTTAAAAACTGTACTCTTTTATATCCTCCTTGTATGCAATTACGACGGAATTTGAAGTATTATAATATACGCTTCCTGAAATTGTTCAATCGAATGGTAATACAATTGTGGCTGAAGGATATATCGAGGAATCACTGCAAAACAATATACCTAAAAATTTCTTATCACTTTAAGTATTATTACGTTCATTACTGTCCCTGTAATTCTGCTAGTTCTTTAAAATGTTATTTCTTTAAAATTAAACTCTGTTTATATTTCAATTTGTATGTTATCAATTTAAATTTGACAGCCGTTGTTGGCGTTTAGTAACTTTATTCGTAGGTTATCTAGCTGGTTATAGTGACACTATGCGATATTACAGGTTTTTATTGTAAAAGTTACTTTTTATTCGCTGATTCTATATAGTTTCTATGGATATTTATTTTATTTCTATGCCGTCGGTGTAAAAATTAGCTACTTCTACTTCGGCGGCGTAGAAATAAAACTTTTACCTTGTGATCTTGTGAATCAAATCATAAAAGATGCTACTTATATGACGTTTAAAGAAATAGTGTAATTTAATTGTACCTCTTACAAGAATAATTCCAAAAAGCATATGTCTCATCTCTCCGCTGTAAATCTGTTAGTTTACCACTAATACATCTCATACACCGGGTGCATCATTAGGCAACCCTGTATGTGAGGAAGGAAGGAAGAAGGAAGGGGTGCTGCGCTGCTAGGGATGTAAGACGTAACTAAGTTTTTCTAGCACCCGGTACCATTCTGCGAACACGTGTTACAGCCATATGATTCCCGTTACGAGATGTAAATCATCACGAGAGATATTGCGGGCTTTTAATGTTAAGACGAAGACGGAGGGAGGTTAACATAAAATAAAAATACTAACGGAGGATTTATATTTCCTTTAATATAAAAATAAAACTGTATCGTTTTAGATAAATATTTTAGAGTAGAGACTTTTAAATACTTAATTTTAAGAAGGGAGACGAACCTTTATGTTTTAGGTTCGGGTTTGGTTTCGGGTTCAAGCAAAATATAGGTTAGGGTTATCGCTCCGGTTTTCAAAACCTAAAAAAATTATGCTCCGGTTAACCGTTTAAAATAACGGTTAATATCAGTTCGGGTTAAAAAAATTCAATAGAAAAATAATTAAATAATGTATTGTTATTAGGTCGAGAAAGATCTACCTTTGACAATAGTGCACGGTTAAAATGAAATGATTGTGAATCTAAATATTGACGCCCAGATAATTGTTATTCTGAAATAATACAATATAACATTCTTTACTTTATTAAAATATAATTTAGCCACGAAAATAATTGTTTAACAATCACTTATGACGGTACAGACAATGCAATTTGCACTAAGGTATGCAGTTCAGGTGCTATGTTACATTTGTCATTTTCCCAATGCTTTTATGTTAAATATGTCTATATTATAATTTTCATCTAGCAAGAAATTGAAGAATTGGGTAATTGCATATGTTTACCATGATGTGAACCCTTATTATGTATTTCGGGTAACCCGTTAAGAAATAACGGTTAGGATTCGGGTTCAGCTCTTTTAAAATTGAAAATTAAGAATCGGGTTTAGGTTTTAGAAAATTTTTGGTTAATTTGGATTTTAGGGTTCAGGTCCGGCGACTCCCTGAATTTAAGGTTAAGGGTTGGAGTTAATATTTTATTTTTTGCATGATCGGTTTTCTTGTTTAATGTTTACCGATATGGTTTTAAAGGCAGTAAGCTTTATTTACAAATTACGTATCGGTAAGTGATATGAATCACCGATCAGAAGACGGAGGTGGTAAGTAAATAAAAACAACGATCAAAGCTTACTTTCAAAATGGCAACCAAATTTTTAATATTTCAAAATAATTTTCAAATCTTATTTTTTACCTTCCGTAAGGAAGATATTGTGTTTGGTCGAAAAATCGATGGCGAGTTCTTAATGAATAAGCACGTTTTAGAGTGCCTAGAATACGAATTTTACGATGATGTCTGTCAGGGCAGGATTAATAAATATTAGGGCCTAAAGCGGAATTATTTATGAGGCCCCTACTACCACGTTAATTACTTAATAAAACTGAAGTATAATTATTGATATTTTAACTTTATTACGAAACGAGTAACAATGTTTTCATAATAAATAATCAAGGATATCTAGCTTCAAAGTTAAGAAATGAGTTTTTTTTTTATTTGTTTAGTAAATTCTTGGCATGTACCTCACAGTAACTTTATCACCGGTTCTATATTCTTAATATTGTTTCTATTTTATCACAATATTTCTTAGGAGAATAAAAATTAAAAAAATTAAGTCCCTGTAAAATCGGGGGCCTCAAGCGGCCGCTTTGTCCGCCTTATGGTTAATACGGCCCTGATGTCTGTATGTATGTGCGTGTGTGTATGAGACGATTATTCCGGACGCATAACTCCAGTACTACAATTTCAAAAATTATAATTCTTTCATATTCCTCTTTCCTACGTCCACATTAAAAGTTGATTATATTTTGGTTACGATTGGTTATTCGGAAGTATCCTAATTGGAAGATTTCAACAGATTTTCTTGAAAAAACACTGTTAAATATCATTTTTTGACCTTTTATGTTATAAATATTAAAGCATATTTTATTCTCTATTCGATTTAATTATATTTTTTTCTCCATATTCAATGAATTTAGAGATAAAGAATTATAAAGATGGAACAGAATATTCAAATATTACTAATTGGCAGATGTCAGTGTCAAATAAAATTTATATAATATCTTTATGAAATGATTTTACTGGAATTAAAAATATGTTAACTAATTTAATGTGGCAAAAACAAACTAAAATAATACAAAAGATTATAGCCACAAACCAATTCAGCAGATTATTATATAATAAAATACTATATACCTATGTTTTTATTTTCTACTTCTTATTTTAGAAAAATATACTGTTCTTTTTAGTAATTCAGTTCAGTTCAGTAGGAGGTAAGATCAGTTCATTTCTCCCCTAAGAATAGTTTGCAAAAAAGTCTATGTGGGATTTGTAGAAACTACGTAGAATTGACGGAAAGTAATGTGCTGACCACATCAGATTTTTTAAATTTAGTGCGTCGACCATACAAAAAACGTAATAAGCATTGCGGTCAATAAGTGCTCTTCTACCGGTATCGGATGTATTAGAAATCTCGACTTCGCCCCGATCTCCAAAATCATCCTCAACCATTAGGAAGCACTTACTGACCTTAATACTTAAACAACTATTATTATTAGTAAGTTTAATTGTTCAAAATATAACTTCCACTTGTGTCTACCAATTTAAAAACATTTTGCCTGGAATAAATCCATGTTGCACTGTTCTTAAACCGTAACAAATTCCCCAAATCTACCTCTTGTCGGCATTGTGATAGGCATCTGTGAGATCTCCACCTCATCCTCATCGGCGGAATCCACATACTTGTAGAAAGGCCGTGGTCGTAAAGTGGAAGGAAATATGACGTTACGGCTGTCGTAAAAACAGCGGCAACTCGCTCGTGCACGGCCGACTACGACTACTAAATTTGTATTAATTAAAAGCCTCTTCAGTTGCGCTAAATTCACCAACGTTCCACCATCACTTTAATGGCATGTTTATAACGTCTTAACGTGTGATTAGGCAGTAAGAGATAATCACGGCCAACTTAACCGTTTTTATTATTGAGTGGTGATTTTGCCCGCTATTACAGCTGCTATACTTCTCATAATAATCATAATATTATGCGCGTTAATATGGAAGCTACATTAATGAGAATATTTAGTTTATTGTATCGTTATTAGTACATCTTATAGCTCATATAATTATACATACATATATTTATTCTAATAATGGTAACATTGACGTCATAAATTTGCATTATATACTCGTATGTGCATAATTTAATATATTATACTTAGAAGTACGAGCACAGATTTAAAATTGCATAATGATATATTACGGAAACTAAATATCAGTGTTAGGATTTTGCCGTATCGCCAGGCGATCGCATGACATAAAAATCTTATGCGACCAACACAATACCTCCCGTTTAATTTAACTTTTATTCATGTAAATACTTTAAATTAAATTTAATTAAATTTAATTTAAATACAGGGTTCGATCCCGACCGACGCCAAATATTTCGAATTTTAAATGGCACAAAAATGACCCCTATGTTACACTCCCCACCCCAGCAATGAGTTCTCGTGAGGTGACACCTGGTAAACGCCGCACGGTACAAATATGTCATCATCGTCACCGAAATCTGAGTACAAAGCAAATTGGCAGACCCAGCAATGGGTAATATGCCGTGATGATATATTTATTTTATTTATTTATATACTTACCTATATTCATTGCTAAAAATATTCTAAAATATTTGGCGTCGGTCGGAATCGAACCCGTCCCCAAGATTCGCGTGAAGTGACGCCTAGTAAACGCCTGCACGGATCAAATATGTCATTATTATTACCGACATCTGCGTACAAAGCAGATTGGCTCACCCATCAATGGCTAATATGCCGTGATGATATATGTTTTTATTATCTTACCTACATTTTTACATATTTACTTATGCTGGAAACTGTATTAAGTTCTTTTCTATATAATTATTGTTCCATTTACTATTTTCTTTATAAAACGTTAATATTACTATTTGAAATGATTAGTTTGTTGACAGTGACATATATCTGCCAGTTACAAACATTTGTGATTTGAATTGTGTAACCATGTGTATGAGTTGTGTTTAAAACGTAGGCTTCGGGATTAAAAATATAGATAGAATTATAAATATATCCATAAAATATATAGAAAAAGTATTAATGCAAACCTGTAGAAAATTTAATAATCTTTTTAAACTCGAAAAAATAACATTTAAAGGTATTTTTCGAAGAAAAACTATTTTGAGCTTCCAGTAAAGTGCCTGTCATTATCGGTTATCTGATTTACTCCAAAATATAATGGCATCTTTCCATATAAGTGTAAGGTAGAAATGCAAGGTTTCAAAATTTTCTGAACGATAATAAAGGGTTTTCCAATAAGAGGTGTTATTTTGAATAGCCCGCTATTTCGGTAGATGTCGCTTTTGAAGCTGTCTTTTTTTGACATTTGACAAGTAGAAACTACGCCATTAATAAAAATGGAACGATACACGCTTCAACAACGCATTGAAATTATTAAAATTCACTATAAAAATGGTGAAAATTTGGCAGAGACGGTTCGTAAAACTCGACAATTTTTGGGTCGTCGTGAAGCACCTTGTCGGACCGCAATACAGAAATTGGTGGAAAAATTCGAGCTGTTGGGACAAGTTAGTGATGTGAAGAATAAAACCCGTGCACGTCGCTCAAGAACAGCCGAGAATATTGCTGCTGTAGCCGAAAGTGTTGAAGAAAACCCAGGTTTGTCCATTCCTCGTCGTTCTTTGGAATTAGGCATTCCACAAACGTCATTACACAGTATTTTGCATAAAGATTTGGGTCTTAAGGCTTATAAAGTCCAGTTAACACAAGAACTCAAGCCGGCCGATCATCAACAACGTCGTGTCTTTGCTGATTGGGTCGTTGAAATGCATGAAAATGATCCGGAATTCCATCGAAAAATCATCTTGAGTGATGAGGCCCATTTCCACCTCGGTGGCTTCGTCAACAAACAAAATTGTCGCATCTGGGGCTCAGAAAACCCAAGAGTTATTGTTGAAAGCCTCTCTATCCTCAACGTGTGACTGTTTGGTGCGGTTTATGGTCCGGCGGAGTCATTGGACCTTACTTTTTCGAAAATGAGGCTGGAGCAACAGTTACGGTGAATGGATTGCGCTATCGAGAGATGATTAACGATTTTTTATGGCCGGAATTGGATGGTATTGATCTGGACAACGTTTACTTTCAACAAAACGGCGCTACGTGCCACACAAGCAACGAAACCATTGATCTTTTACGGGAAAAGTTTCCGGACCGTGTTATCTCTCGAAGAGGTGATCACAATTGGCCACCGAGATCTTGTGATTTAACACCTTGCGACTTCTTTCTTTGGGGCCATGTGAAAGAGAAGGTCTACGCCAAATGCCCAGCGTCGACTCAAGACCTCAAAGATGGAATTCGTGAGGCTATCGAGGACATAGGACAGCCACTTTGCGATTTGGTTATGGAAAATTTCATGAAAAGGATATTGTCCTGTCAGCGTGGTCGTGGTGGTCATTTGCCTGATGTTATTTTCCACTATTAACGGCATACCTTCCTCTTTATAATGAAATAAACATCCGATCATTTATATTAAAAAATTGCATTTTTCTTTGAATATCAAAATAACACCTCTTATTGGAGAGGACCCACACACACACATATATACATGCACACATACTTCATCGTGTAAATGTTAAAAATGGATTCTAGGGACCTTAACACGTGATCATTTACCAAAATCTCGATATGCGATTTTTAGCACGATCCCTATACCTTACGTTTACGTTTTAACCAAAGATCACCTCTTATTCGCTAATATCACACTGGGCGTTGTTAACTTATACTCTATCTGGAATGCTTGTACATGGTTGTCAAGTATAATTCTACCTATTTATCGTATCTTCAGATTATAATTTTCTAGAGGCAATAAAATTAAATCTGGGTGGTAAATAATTTTCAAATTTTTATATAAAATTCGTTAGTTGGTCTTCTATTACATACTAGTTTTTCAATTAACTGTTGGTTTGGATATAAAAGTTATCATTTAAAATGTTATGTTTATTTTGTCATTTCCTATTCTTCACGTATTAAAAAGGCCAAATTTAATAGCAAATATTTCAGCTACCGCGTGGTCAATTGTTTTAAAATTTGGAGAATAGCTAGATTATACTTCAGTTGAGATATACTTAAATTTCAATTAATTTTGGGTAAAATGGTTCCACGATATAACTACCTTAGTTATAAAAGTTTTGAAGAAAATTTTACAGATTTCACAAATATGTTGATTGTTTTTAAATTATTTTTTTCCAGATTACTGTGTGAAATTACTTTATTTTTATTATTTATTATACACAATTTGCAAATTCTAACATACTAAGTAATATTTATATTTTCATTAAAAATCGCATGCATACAGAACAAAATAAAAACCTAATATAAGTACCTTCTTACTATTCATAAATTCATATTTTCTTTGTTACATACTAGAAAACATAAAAACTACAAAAAATATATATCTAATCTCACCATTGCACTTCACGCGATGTGACAGAGGTTGTTTACATCTGGAACAAAAAGTTACATTAGTAAGTATTGCGCTAATGCATCTGATAACCAAGAAGCATAAAGTTCATTTTATAACCCATAACATGTGCAAAAGTCTCCATAAGCTACACATGTAATTAAAGCAATTTATACGAATTAAATAATTACATTTACACAAGAAAGTCGTTATATTTTTTTAACTCATTTTATGATTCAAAGTATTTATTGTCAAGATAATTTAATTGTTAATTAAATTCACTTTATCTGAGTAATATTGCACTTAATTATAGTTGCAATATTACACAAATAAATATCTAGATCTCGTACAACAGTCACGCTAGAATTAGACGGTTGCCTCGAAACAGTAACCACGATCTTCGCCCAAGAACCTGCTCGATCACGGCTAAAATCCAGACATAGTTTCTGTAGCGAGAGGGACATTTAATGAAAATGGTTTTGCATTTTCAATTATGTTTATTTTACATTTTTACCTTCCGTCACCTTTAGGTGGCAATGAAAAGTAAATGAAAGTGGCCGAGATAAGGATGTTGAGATAGATGTTGGGGAAGATACGGAAAGATACGGTAAGAAATGAAAGATTAAGGGAAATAACTCTAGTGTAAGAAGTTTCTGGCAAGACACAAGAGAGATGATTACATTGGTTTGAAAATGCCATGAGGAGAAATGAAGAATATATTGGATGAAGAATGAATAGCTTAGTAATAGAAGGTTGAAGAACAGAGGAAGACCAAATATAAGATGGAAGGACTGTATTGCGAAAGATTTGAGAGAAAAGTAACTGAATGAGAACGACACGCACAACAGAAATGAGTGGAAGAAGAAAATAAAAAATCTGATGTGGACACCACACGACTTCCTTGTACGATCATTAAACTATACATATTTTTTTAAAAAATAAATTACAAAATATTAATTTTAAGTTCAAAATAATAAGATATATAGCGACCATAAAGAGAGTTTTTAAAGAGAGTTTTGAACAAAGAAATATTTGATTACAACAATGAATATGACTAATTTCACAATAAAAATATAATATTTGTTATTGTACGCAGGGCCGGCTCGAACATATTTGCCGCCTGAAGCGCACGCTAAATTTGCCGCCCTTATATTTATTGTGTGTTTTAGTCGGGACAATAACAAAATAATATAAGTTTTATGTTTTATTATCACATAAAAATAACTTAAAAAATTAAATAACAAAATGAAGAAAAATAAAATCATCAATTATATCATAATTAATTAATTTTGCTTCTTTATGCTCATTGATAATATTGCCAAATCTATGAGCCTTTCTTGGGATATTGACGAACGTAAATATTTTTTAATCAGTTTCAACTTGGAAAATGAACGACAGTTATAGGCAGAGTTATTAGAATTCTTAAAGAAATAAACAAATTAGGAAAATTTTCTGTCAAAGAATGTTTATCTATATAATTTAAAACATCTAAAGGTGTCATTTCACCGCTTAAAATGTTCCTTATAATTAAAAGTTCATTATACAAATTTAAAGGTTCAATATCATCTGTTAAATGAACATGCAAATCTTGACAATTTTTAAAAATATCATCCGATTCTTTGTTAACAAGGGATGGTATGTTATATAAAAACTCAAAAATATTGCTGTGATTTTCTAGTTGTGATGTTGTGAAAAACGTTCCTCAATTGAATTTATAGAGATGTCAATAATTACATTGAAAAATTCAATTTCAAATTTCTTACGAGGATCTTCTATAGGTGTATCTCTGCTCTCATACGTAAATTATTTTAATTTGCGACGAATTCTAATCGGACGTATTTGTTCAAATTCTGTTTCAATTTCCAATTCTGTCGCAATTTCTTTTAACGGACGTAACATTTGTTTAAAATCGTTTAAACGATAATCTTTCAAAAAAGAATGAATGTTTCTCAAAATTTTGACACATTCTGATAAAATTAAAGATTTATTTTGTAATATTTTTGATCCCTTGTTAATTTGCGACAGAATATCATGCCAAACTATAACACTACAAATAAACTTAAATTTTGAATTTTTGTCGGCCAAACATTTGCTTTTATATTTAGTATCACAATCTGTATTTCATTTAAGGAAAGTTCTGTCAGTGCATCGTATATTTCTCCGATTTGATACCTAAGATAGCTTCTATACCGCTTTCCCATCGCGTTGCACAAACGTTATCTTACAATAAAAACACATTTTGAAATTTAAGACATTTTATTATTGCGTTGTATAATGTAAACTGTAACTAGCAACATGATGTTATTAAAAATATTTTTCATCTCAAATGCCGCCCTAAAAAATATGCCGCCTGAAACATTCGCTTCACTGTTTCACCCCACGCGCCGGCCCTGATTGTACGAATCATAAAATTGCACGTATTTAACGTAATTTGACATCAACATTTTTTTTATTTTTTTGTCCTAATCATAGCAAGCTTTATTACAAAAACAAAAAAGTATACAATTTTTAAATTTACATATCTCGCTTATACAAAGGGCTAATTTAATAATACTTGATGTGCTAGACGCAGAAATTAATACTCTAAAACTCTTATTTGAAGCATTTATTTCTAAAATCAAAATAAAATCATTTTATTCAAGAAAAACTGTTAACAACTTCAAGTAAAGTACCACTTCCGGTTAGCCTATTTTAACCAAAATCTATTATGTTATTTCGATTGACATAAAAGTCTTGTATACCAAATTTGAAAAGTTTTTGATTATATTTTAAAACAGTTTTTCATTAAAATCTATTATAGGCTTCATGTAAAGTGCCACTTCTGGAAATTGTGTAATAACCAGAAAGGGAGGTGCACAACTAGATGTTATAGCAGTCCTAAATACAAAATTTCAACTTTCTACGGCTTACCGTTTTTGAGTTATGCGAGATACGTCACGACGAAATTAGTCAAAATGGATTCAGGGATGATCAAAATGGATATTTCCGCTGAAATCTGAAAACCGAATTTTTTCGCGATTACAATACTTCCTTTACTTACGTACAAGGAAGTAAAAAGAGCCCCCTAAAGAATGGGACAAGCTAAAGAAGAAGAAGATGTCAGTGTCAAGTGCAATTTGCATAGTTTGTTTATGAAATAATATTAGTTGAAATTTAGAATCTTTTGCGTGAAAATTTATGTGTGGAATTGATACATAATACACAAAATTAACGGAAGGTTTTGTGCTGGCCACATCAGATTTTTTGAATCTGAATTTATTATACAAATGTTGTCGGCGATCAAATAATCAAATTAAATTATCTATTTTTATGATGATTTTTCATATGCATATTAATATTTAGTGGATTAATATGGTGAAAATGTATATACCTAATATAGAATAACGATATTATGATAAATTTTTGTACGAATGTATATTGCAACGAATTAGATGAAATTTACTGCTCAATTGAGCTATAAATTATACTTTATATGCCTATTGTTATTGGCTTTGTATTAAATTTAATCTCATGTAATGAATTTATAGATATTAACTTGTCAATATATTTATCCGTTTAAACAATAACTATTAATTAATCAGATTTGCACAATAATTTCATAGCGCATATACATATAACACATTCTGAAATGGATATAGATTATTACTCTCATATATTATAAACAAATATAACATAGGTTATAATGAAAAACAAACAAACAATCTGCTTGTATTCACAAATTTTAATAATGACGTTATACTCCTATGAGGACGCTTACTTTCCTAATTGGGTCATTTCACATTTTCTGACTTATTACCTGACGCTAAGAAAGGTATTGGGTTTATACATATCCAGATTTTAATGAATAAGTACGTGTTAAGGACACTACAATCCGATTTTTACTATGATGTCAGTGTGTCTCTGTGTGTTTGTGTGTGTATATGTCTGTGTGTGTGTGTGTGTGTGTGTGTGTGTGTGTGTCTGTGTGTGTGTCTGTGTGTGTGTCTGTGTGTGTGTGTGTGTGTGTGTGTGTGTGTGTGTGTGTGTGTGTGTGTGTGTGTGTGTGTGTGTGTGTGTGTGTGTGTGACGAAAGTTTCGGATCGCATAACTTCAATACCACAATTCCAAAAATTATATTTTTTTCGTATTCCTCAAATTTACATCCAGTAGAAGAGGTGATTAGATTTTGATTATAACTGGTCAACCGGAAATACCCCCATTTGAAGATTTTTATATTTTTTCTTGAAGAAACGCAGTTAAATATCATTTATTGACATTTAACGTTATTATAATTTAAAGAATATATTATTCCCTATACGATTTGATTGCATGTTATATACTTCGTATTCAATACATATAGAGTTAAAGAATTATAAAGACATTAAATTTCATAAATCAGCCAGCTATGCTAACCATGGAAACTGCTAATATATTCAGATAATTCAAATTCACAGATGTCAGTGTCAATGAAAAGTAAATGAAAGTGGATGTTGAGATAGATGTTGGGGAAGACTCGGAAAGATACGATAAAGAATGAAAGATTAAAGGAAATAACTCTAGTGTAAGAAAATTCTGGAAAGACACAAGCCGGACGATTACATTGGTTTGAACATGCCATGAGGAGAGATGAATATATTGGAAGAAGAATGAATAGCTTTGTAATAGAAAGTTGAAGAAACGGAGGAAGACCAAAGATAAGATGGAAGGACAGTATTACGGAAGTCTTGAGAGAAAATGAACTGAATGAGAACGACCCCTAACGAATGGGAAAAGCTAAAGAAGAAGAAGAAGATGTTAGTGTCAAGTGCAATTTGCATAGTTTGTTTATGAAATAATTTACTGGGAATTTAGAATCTTTTGCAAGAAAATTTATGTATGGAATTCATACATAATACACAGGATTGACGGAAGGTATTGTGCTGTCCACATCAGATTTTTTCTATAATAAATTATAGAACATTGAAACAGTGTGACCATTGTTGGACAATATTGTGATACGAACTATGGCGGCGGATGGCGCTAGTGTTTTTTCCATTGTTGTTTCACGGTAGTCGGACAAAACAAGCGCGTAAGGCCTGCTTTTAAAATCAGGCAACCAATCAAATTGTAAAGACATGGTACGTCGTTTTAATTATTAATCAACCTCAATCACTTGTAGTTTGCGAACTAAATAATATTTAAACAAAATTCTTCCACTAATACTCATTAATTTACATATATTTTCGCATTCTTAGTTAAAATTATTTGACTATGGTATAGTTCCCGCATTAATTGAAACAAGTTTGAAATATAATTTCAAATATTAAATTGAATTATTTCATTTTGATATCCTCTTGAATATCTCACGTTCCTGTTAATTATTATAATGCCCAACTATCCTTCCCATAGATTATAATTCCAGAGGTGTTAGAGTCAAAATATGACAGGGACTTAGCTGGTAGTGCTGCCATCTCTCGAATGGAGTGTTAATCCCGTTTAAACTGAGCACTTTAACAGGATTTTCCAACTAATAAATTTACAGCTTTGTATAAGCCGTGGAGTGAGAGGCTCTGGATACTGGATACTGGATATAGAATACGCATCCAGGCCAGCAAGATGACAAGGATTTGCATTTAGAGGGATGGAGACTAAAGATACGGGATACTCAGGGGGTTTTAGCGGGAAAATTAATTTTTAAGGGATGTTTACAGGGAGGGTTGCCATTTTAAATTTGGTTTCAACAATCTATATGCATTCTGAAACTCAAAATTAATTAATATTCTTCATATTCTATGATGTAAATATAAATTATATGAATTACTTTTAGCATTTGTTGAAATAATTTGAATATTATATATTAAATATGAGCCGCCTCGGTGGTCGAGCGTGTTAAATCAGCGTGCCTGGCAGCGCTCAAAGCGACTTCACCGCTCGGACCCTGGGGTCGTGGGTTCGATTCCCACCAGGGGCTTGGATGTCTATGGGTGTTTTCTAATACGTTATTATAATATGTATATAAAAACAAATTGTAAAAATATATAATAAAATAAAATGTGTTAGATAGGGCTATAACTATAAAAAAGTTGAAAAGCCGACAAAATATTATTATTATTATTATTATATTAAATATGAAAGACGTACAATTTCACTGATGAAATGTTCGTATAGATACTGTGAAATTTATAATATATCATTGGTTTTTGACAATGTAATATTATGTACCTACTGCAAAAAAATCTGTTGTTGCTAGCACAATTGGCGTGTATTGCTAAGTGATATGACATCTGGTGGCAAAATAATGAACTACAGGTTGACTTGGTATTAACGTATGTAATTTTAGAAATTTGTTAAATATTATACGTATTTGTTAAGTATCGCGTTGCTTGGAAGGTCCTTGCAGTGACACGAAAACTTATTCGAACGCTGATTTAATAAACAACAATTGGATCAGATATACCACTTTAATTATAACATACATATGTACAATATTTACATCAAACAACGAATGTTTGTATGTTCAACGATATGAACTGTTATTACGAATTATCTTTAACTATCAACTATCAACTATTGTCAACTATTTTTATTGTCAACTATTTTCAACTATTGTCTATCAACTGTCGCAAACACAGAATTTAAGAGAAATTCTTCCAATTGTTACCGCCTTCTATAAGAGGAAGGCACCAATCGCAGAAAAACTCCAAAAACATGGGAGGTACTAAACAAAATTTTCTGGACATGCATTCCAGTACCTGGCAAAGGATAAATACTCAACAAATGCAAATATCCCCGACTTAATCCTAAGTCCAATACAATGGGGTGCAGATGGTCAACAGGCGACAGATTACATTTAATAGTATATAATAAAAATATAAACTAGCATACTAAACCTATAAACTAATAAACTTAAATAGACCTTGAGATCAAACGAAATATAACACAAAGAAATGTATTGTCACTTGCAATATGCTTTTGCGAAGCGAACAGTATTTGTGTATCTAAAGTGACATTTTGTCACTGTCAACAAACTAATTTCAAATAATAATATTAACGTTTTAAAAAGAAAATAGTAAATGGAACAATAATTATAAGGAAAGTAACTTAATACAGTTTCTAGCATAAGTAAATACGTGAAAATATTGGTAAGATAATAAAAACATATATCATCACGGCATATTACCCATTGATGGGTGAATCAATCTGCTTATTGATTCAGATGCAGAATTTTATGCTTTACAACTTTTATTTGAAACTTTTTTACCTAAAATAATTAGGGAAACTGGAAATTAGGAAAGTCTGATTTTACATGTTAAAGTCCTATATTCAGGGTAGTGAGTGGGATGTAAAAAATTATAAATTCATTTATAAAATATGTAGTCCTTTTTTATATTTCATCTAACACTATAATTCTTCCATGTCTAAACTTTTTAAGCCAGCATCCCAACATCCCTGCACTCCAGAGTTTCGATTGAGTTGTCCTGTTCTTGTTGCTGGTCCAGCATCGCTCCGGTTGGGAATTGCAGGCTCCGGGAGCTTAGAACTTGTTCCGGTATCGTGTCTGAGACTAAACCCACACACTTCATTTAACGCCAAGGATGAAGAACTGGATATATGTGAAGTTTGTTTCAGTACGAGAGTTTGTACGGGATTAGCACAATGGGGCTGGTGGTTGTTTTTAATCAAATACGAGAATTTCAGATAGAAATAGTGTGCAGTTTTTATTTTTCGTACAATTTAAAAAGAGAAATTATTACATTCACAGTGCGGAGTTCCCTGATAAATAAAACAAAGATAAATATGTAGTATATATAATAATACAGAATAATCTGTAAATATTAAATAATATTATTATCTGTAATGAGGGTCCCAAGGGGAAAAAATAATCGGACTAGCAGTCACTGATGTAATTTTTTTTTATTTCGAAGCCAACGTTTCGACTACTACAGTAGTCTTCTTCAGGGCAAGAAATGGTTTAAAAACAATGGTGTGTATGGCAACCACCCATGAGGAACAGTAGTAATAAAATATTCACAGAGTTGATCGTCAAATGATAAAAACATAAATAAATAAATAACATTTAAAACGTAACAGTCAATGATTGTAAAATAATAATTATGAATGTATGTAAAAACTTTTTGTTGTTAAAGATATAAAATAAAGAATTTTTTAACAAAAAGTATTGCACGTGGTTGACTGACTTAAGTAAGAAACCTGTTTCTCATGGGTGGTTGCCATACACACCATTGTTTTTAAACCATTTCTTGCCCTGAAGAAGACTACTGTAGTAGTCGAAACGTTGGCTTCGAAATAAAAATTTTTTACATCAGTGACTGCTAGTCCGATCATTTTTTCCCCTTGGGACCCTCATCCATTCCTTCAGTCGACTATCAATCAAGTTCATTATCTGTAATATTATTAATAAATCTCGTGGCCAAAACAACTCCATGGAAACCAGTTGAGATATTTAAATGTTTTTAAATGAGGGATAAATGCATAATGTCATTGTCAAAAATCAGCAGTTGTACATACATTACTGGAAGATTTTTCTGGGAGGTACAAGTACATTTAATATATTTTTCCGTCGACCGTTTATTAATAGGCTATCTTAATGTATAGAAAATCATTCATTAATGACCCCTATTAATGCATGTTTTTTTATTAATAAACGATTTATTGGGTGCGTTCACCACATGGAACACAGCATGTATTGCTAACGCTAAGTTGTAGCAAAAAAGGTAGACAGAATTAAAAGTCATGCTTTTGACACTTACTAGCTAGGTATATTCACATAGCATACCTTTAAAATGAATTTGAAAGAATAAAATTCCTCAAATAACATAAAAAAAACTGCTTGTGTTGTCTAGCATTAAGTAAACTGAACGCACCCACTGAAAACAACTGATGACAAAACTTATTGATTTTCTGACGTAAAATTTGACGTTCGGTCAACGATTACTAACCTAAAAAAAATTGTCATAGAATAAAATTAGATTTTCCATTTAAGTAAGATACGGTCAACGAAAAAATCTCAACAAAAATGTCTCGATCATTAATCGCCCTCATTAACACACTTGATAGTTAAATAACTATTAAGCTTCAAGTAAAGTGTAAATTCCGGTTACCTGATTTACACGAAAATCTAATGGCTTTTTTCCCATATCAGAATAAGGTAGAAATACAAAATTTTCTAAACGATAGTATTTGAGTTAGAGTGTAAAGAGAATCCACACACCCACATACACACACACATACACACACACACACACACACACACACACACAGTGATATCATCGTGAAAATGTTAAAATTGGATTCTAGGAACCTTAGAACATGGTCCTTTACCAAAATCTCGATATGCGATTTTTAGCTCATTCTAGCGTAACTCTCCTAAACACATGTCTTTAAACCCCCCTCAGCCGGGTAGTAATATATAAATCAACTGCACATATTCATGAAGCATATTCATAATAAATAATAGAATTTGTAGTTATGATACATTTTAAAAATGTACTGTTTATATTCCGCAACAGTAGGTCTCAGCTGCATTGTACTCGTAGTTATGAGGGATATTATATGGGATATACGAGGTTTGAATTTGCGAATATTTGCGTAGTAATCCAATGTGCTTAACCCGAATAGCCTCTATAACTAGATTTATTTTACTAGGTCGAAACAATTTTCAAAAAATAAACATAAACAAATATATCATCACGTAGTTTAATTACTATATTTACTAGAACTTCAGACGGAAATAAATTATATTAAATAAGAATATTAAAAACATGTAAAAGAAAGTGTACTAGGCTCGTCTTCATCTAAACAGATAAACAAGTTATAAATTCACATTTACGAGTGTTTTTACAGATTTCGAAAGATATTGCGTCTTCACGGTATTTTTCCATTGCTAGATGTAATAATTTGTTTGGAAATATGTATATAGTTATTTATTTGTACTGTAAAATGTATAAGGTGGCATTTCATGAGCACTCAAAGCTAAAGAAAGTAGGTAGGTATATTGTAAGAGTTAGTTTATTTTTTTGTGATAAATGTACAAGGTGTAATAGCTAAACGAGCTGCTTCAAATAATTTCTAAAATACTATAAGATAATCTTATAGGAAACCAACGGGGACATCTGATTAGGGAAGAAAATATTTTTTTAACCAGTGGTTCTGAAGTAATGACACAAAGGTATACTTTTTTAAATAATATGATGTATATTTTTTTAGACTCATTCAATAAAGTATTATTTTCTGAATTCAACCATGTAATCATCTTATATTTTTACATAACAAAAATACTGAGAAATATTCAATTGAAATTTAAGTAAATTTGATTTTTATACCCATTTTTCAGTAGGCTATGTATGAAAAACAAAACTGCCATTTGTCAATTTGAATTATTTGGGATAGGAATCAAATAGAACACTGCAGTGGAACAGCGACATATAGAAATGTAGAATAGTGGCGACTCGTTGCTAGGGAAACGATATTTGTAGAAAATAAACTACCAGTCGGTTTCGCGCCAAGAAAAATACTTCATTTTTTTACCTCTCGCTAAGAGAGGTATTGGAATCATGCTAAAAATGGATGTGTGTTAGGTTGTTGTAGGTATGATTTCTCAAATTTTATAAGATTAAAAACCTGTATAACTACGAATTCCTCAATCTAACAGTAATGGGAAGAGTTGAATAGATTCTGGTAACAATTAGACAACCGGAAGTAGTAGTATTTTAACAAAAATTTATATTTTTTATTATAGCTTTTATAGATTTAATGATGTAGATATATAATCTATAAAATAATCCTGTTCGCGCTGTGTCTCTTCATTACAAGAGTGTACTTGTTACGATTTGTAAAAAGACTTGTGAAATATTCATTGACTTCGATGGGAACTCGTAGCTCAGTTGGTTAGAGCATCCTACTAGATATAGGAAGGCCCTGGGTTCAAATCCCAGCGAGGTCCATGAATTTTTCACAATTTCTTTCGTCGTTTCTTTAACTTCTCCTTGATCTAATATAACCCATTTCTACGATTTAAATAATATACTTGTGTTAATAATTTTACTGGAGAATCCTTGGCTAGAAATTTTCTGTATGGAATTTGTGTAAAATACATAGAACTGACGGAAGGTAATGTGCTGACCACATCATATTACCTTCCGTCACCTATAGGTAAGAAAGGTATTGTCTTTGGTCAAAAAATTCGGTGGTGAGTTTTCATTGAATAAGCACGTTTTAGGGTCTTTACAATACGATTTTACTATTATTACGATGATGTCTGTGTGTGTGTGTGTGTGTGTGTGTGTTCCTGTGTGCGTGTGTGTGTGTATGTATGTGTGTGTGTGTGGACCGCCTTTCGTGCACGATATCTCCAATACTAGAATTCCAAAAATTACAATTCTTGCGTATTCCTCTTCCTTACAACCATATGCAGACTTGATTAGATTTTGGTTATAATTGGTCAACCGGAAGTACCCTCATTTGAAGATTTTAACAGTTTTTCTTGAAAAAAACAGTTAAATGTTATTATAACTTAAAGAATATATTATTATCTATACGATTTGATTGCATATTATATTTGATATTCAACAGATATAGAGTTAAAGAAGAATAACGATAATAAATTTTATATAAATTTCATAATTCAGCCAGCTATGCTAACTTAACCATGGAAACTACTAATATATTCAGGTAATTCAAATTGACAGATGTCAGTATCAATAAAATGTAAATCAATGAAAGAATAAGGGAAGTAACTCTAGTGTTAGAAGTTTCTAGATATAAGAGAGACGATTACATTGGTTTGAACATGTCATGAGGAGAGATGAATATATTAATAGAAGGTGGAAGAAACATAGGAAGACCAAATATAAGATGAAAAGACTGTATTGTAGAAGACTTGAGAGAAAAGGAACTGAATGAGGACGACACGCAAAACAAAAATGAGTGGAAGAAGAAAATAAAAAATAGCGACCCCCTAACGAATGGGAAAAACTAAAGAAGAAGAAGAAGATGTCAGTGTCAAGTGCAATATGCATAGTTTGTTAATGAAATAACTTTACTGGAAATATAGGATCTTTTGCAAGAAAATTTATGAATGGGGCGCGTGCAGTAACATGACTTTGACAGTGTCAAAATGACAGCAATTAATTATGTCCATAACTGACAAGTGTTATAATTTTTCAATCAAAATTTCATAATTTTCTTATTTCATGTGGTTTGTTTGTTATCAGGAGTATGGAATTCAGTTTCCGAGAAAGGGAATCACATAATACCAAAAATTTATAATCTTTTGCAAGAAAATTTATGTATGGAATTTGTACATAATACACAAGATTGACGGAAGGTAATGTGTTGACCACATCAGATTTTTTATTCTATTGATTTTTTTGTTGTGACATCGCATCAAACCCAAGTTTTAAATTGCTTGTAAAAATAATTTTAGATATTAAAATTGGTTTAGCCACGTAGTGCGACATTTGTTGGTGTTCTTCTACCTCCGCCTCTGCCTGCGTCTGCCTTGGAGAATAAGAAGAAACGAGGGTTGTTTCCACGCTCCTTGCGGGAGTTAGGTTAATGGCTGGTTGGAATTGCGCTTTCCATCTTGCCTGCGCGCTATTCCTTGCACGTAAGACGTTGCCATGGCTGCGCGTCTAATATTTGTGTTGGCTCGGGCTGTTCTTGTTCGCCATTCATATCCACCCGCCCATCCCAGCCTGCTGAAGAAGAAGGGTTGTTTAGATTATCTGCCGTTTCTTATTCCAGAGCGAAGCACGTGCGTAACAGCCTCCGGGTAATAAGACGGTTCAAGTTCGTGTTAAATACGCCAGCACAACGCACTTCAAATGCTCGATGAATATTTATCGAACGAACGCACATCAAATGGAAACTCAAATTTTTATCCGACATACAGCACAATGTTATTTCACAGATTTAACGTTAGATCACATAAAAACATTTTATATAAAGCGTTTTCATAAAGTCGATCGAATTGATCCAATGTAATCTGAAGCGTTCGTAAAGTCACTCAGATCAGTCAGACCGAGCGATCCGATCAAAAATTTCAACCCTGAACCATATGCAGGGTTAGTACAGATTGCGCGCATAAATTTAAAATTGTAAACATTTGTTTCAGAAAATATATTTATTTAAAATACTTCCGATTATTATAATTGCAGAACTATAGCGAGTTACTTCGAACAAATAAATGATCACATGAAACAATTTCAGATCGAAAAGTTTTAAAATTTATGAGTTATATTTTTCTTGTTGGAACATAAAATTATAATATCATCGTATTTTCTTTCGTTGTACACGAATTTATTATAAGAGTACGATAATATTATCATGCAAAACAAAAAATATAAGATTTAAACCTAAAGAATACAAAAAAATATGATGTGGTCAGCACATTACCTTCCGTCAATCTTGTGTATTCTGTACAAATTCCATACATACATTTTCTTGCAAAAGATCCTATAGTTCCAGTAAAATTATTTCAGAAACAAGCTATGCAAATTGCACTTGACACTGACATCTTATTCTTTAGCTCTTATTCCCATTCGTTAGGGTTGCTATGTATTATTTTCTTCTTCCACATATTTCTGTTTTGCGTGTCGTCCTCATTTAATTCATTTTCTCTCAAGTCTTCCGCAATACAGTTCTTCCATCTTATCTTCGGTATTCCCCTGTTTCTTCTATATTCTACTACTCCCTCCTCATGACATGTTCAAACCAACGTAGTTCAAACCAACGTAATCGTCTCTCTTGTATTTTTCCAGACACATCTATCACTCGAGCCCTTTCCCTTATCCTTTAAATGCTTACCTTTCCGTGTCTTCCCTAATATCTATCTTAACATCATCACCTCTGCCACATTCATTTTCGTTTCATTAATACTGACATCTGTAAATTTGAATTATTATAAAAATATTATTAGTTTCCATGGTTAGCATAGCTGGCTCATGTATGAAATCTGTTCTTTAACTCTGTATCTGTTGAATATGAAGTATAAAATGCAATCAGATTGTATAGAGAATAACATATTCTTTAAAATTTATAAACATTATATGTCAATAAATGATATTTAACTGCGTTTTTTTTTAATGTTGCAAATGAAGGTAATTCCAATTATAATCAAAATCTAAACATGTCTGCATATGGATTTAAAATCGAGGAATACGAAAAAAATATAACTTTTGGAATTGTGGTATTGGAGTTAAGCGATTCGAAACGATCATCACACATGCACATCCATACACAGACGCGCACACACATATCAGACATCATCGTAAAAATAGTAAATTCGTATTCTAGGGACCCCAAAACTTGCATATCCATTAAAAACTCACCTAAAGGTGACGGATGGTAAAAACAACTGAAAAAATAAGAAGCATAGGTTTGTTTACAAAAATACGGATGAAATACTTCAAAACAAAAACACCACGAGTAGACAAATAGTTTCTAATTCCGAATAAAATCGAGTAGAAGAATCTCAAAGCTGTTGTGCAGAGAACACCCCAGGGATCACTTTATTGTTTTTTTATAACTACAAAACTGAAATAATTAAAATATATTCCCTTATTATTCCCAATATCCAATACATTCTCTCTGCCATTTCGTTATTACTTCCTTCGCACCTAGTATATCTGCAGAAAGAAACCTAATTAAAAACAAATACTGCGCTGGTGGGGCATTGTAGGGTCGTTGGGGGGTCGTTAATGATGATTTGCTGCGTCGTCGAGGCGAAAATGGACAGCGACGCAGAGCGCTGAGTGCCGGACGGGCGGACGGCGTCGGTTCATTTCGCTACGACTCCCTCGGCATTCCGCGATCCAATATCGCATGTCACGCACCAAAGGGTTGAGGGCGGACAGAAGATGGATGGAGGGAATGGGAATGGACACTGGGTGGGACAGGGGTGGAATTACAATTTTGTCAACTAAGCAAGATTAAATTGAAAATTTGTTTTAAAATTATAAAAACAAAAAATTTCATTCTATATTTGAAAATACAAAAAAAGAAGGGAAGAGAAAATAGTCGGAATACAGTCTAAAGATGTTTAATTTTGATTTTAAACCAACGTTTCGATCATACAATGATCATCTTCAGGGTTAAATTAAGTCAGAAATTAAAAAGTTTTAGTAATAAAACGTTAACAAACACGGATTAATATTTTATGTGAAAAACACAACGTTACAAAATAATAATTATAACGGAACAGAAGTGAAATACAATTTTAGAAAACAATTTTATGAAAATTAAAATCAAAATTAAACATCTTTAGACTGTATTCCGACTATTTTCTCTTCCCTCATCCAACTTCCAGTCGATTATCGTTACTCCAACAAAAAAAGAAATTCCAAAAAAATTTAAAAAATCCCTTCCTTGATTAACCATAGTATTCTGGATGGAGAATGGCACGCTCAAAATTTATTTTATAATTTGAATTTTGGCCGCTAATTTACAAAAATGGAAAAGGTATAAAAGGAACCTTGAAAAATGACATATTTGAACATATCAAACGGGACGGTCTGACATAATTATTTTTTTTATCGCTCAGATGTCTGGCTGTCGTCTAGTTAGTGACAGTACTGACAGTATTACAGTAAAATTATTTCACATACATATTGTGTAAATTGTACTTGATATTGACAGTTATTAATTAATAATTATGAATTATTGAAACTATTCCCATGGTGACGCAGCAAATATTACATGGATTATGAAAATTATAGGTCGATTCTGTTCACATTTGTAAGTCTTACATATCTGTAAAACTGTAAATAATGAAGAAAATCGCAACTAAAGCTGTCACTCTTATGTATAATGTGTTAATAATTACTTGAAATCTCAGTCAAATAGCATTTATTCTTACTCTACAACAATTATACAACAAAAATGTAATACATACAATATAACATGGACATTATCACACTTACAGTAAGATCTTACAACAGTTAATTTGTCACTAGTAGTGTGGAATTTACTTGTCTAGGGAAATAAACTACATGGAATTGGAAAATCACGAAATTTAAAATGAAAAATTATATTTATCAAGGCTAACAAAGTCACATGACTGCTCGCGCCCTATTGTATTTTACATTTCTTGTATACCTACACTTTACCAACAATTCTACTTATATCTATTATTTATATTTAGATTTTTAAATTTTAAATTCATTCTCTGAAGAAATTTTGTCCTACTCTTCCAATTTTTCGAGATATTTCCAATTTATTGTCGGAATTAACAGTATTTCTGAAGGGTATATATACCTATAATTTTAAATATTTAACTATTAATAAAATAAGAAATAATATAATGTATGTACTTGCCAGAAAAAAAAATAATAATGGCTCTGGATTTTTGACGACATTTATCTGTCAGTACTTCCGGTTGTCCAATTGTTACCAAAACCTTTTCAACTCTTCCCATTCATGTCCGATTGGGATATACGTAGTGAAATATATATTAGGTCTTATAGTCTTTAAGAAATCGTTCTTCCAACATCCACACGTACGCACGCACACACACACACACACACACACACACACACATACTTACACAAAAAACACATACACAACACACACACACACACACACACACACACACACACACACACAGAAACAACACATACACAACACACACACACACACACACAGCCCCCCCCCCACGCCTTTTACACACAGCACGTCATTTATAGCCAATAGGAAGACAGTTTTTCCATCACCTTCATTACAAAAGTAGGCGATAGATTGTCACAAGGTAAACTGTATGTACTCCGACGTCAGTCTGTTTCAGATCACTGGACTTTTTCAAAATATTATACAAATTTCAATAAATAATAATATTTTCACAGTTGATGCTCTTTAAAGAACAACTTTTTTTTAAATTTAGTAGTTGGAAGTCATGGAAAAATTCTTGCAACAGCCCTATTGTTCAAGTATTTGATAGTTCCCTCTATTTATATATATCCCAAAATATAATCCAATCCTTCCCTGCCTGTATCGTTTCCTCCCATGGTCATACACATACATCGCGTGTAACAACCCTGTATAAACCTCTATGCAAACACCCCCCTCCCTAGAACCATATACCCGGCAGTATCCCAACAGCTATCCCGAAGCGTCCTGCTGAGTTACGCCGATCGTTTGCGGACTCACCGGATTAAAATGTCTGCGGCGGGATGAACCGGATGAAGCTTCACCATCCCCTGCCCTCCCGGTCAGGGGCAGGGCCAGGGGAAGGGGATGTTAGCGTTTCCACAACGGGAGGAATTTTTAAATTAATTTGTGCGGTACAGACAGGAATGTTTGTTTTTATGGACGACACTAAATTGTGCAAATAAGAATGTGAGGAGTGTTGTTTGTTTTAGAAGTGGAAGGGGGTGAATTTATTGTTAAACTAAATTAATGAAATTGGACACAAATAGACATTTCAGAAAATTTCATTTTGGGATGTGACATACAATTTAGCTAGATGACAAATTACTGTTTACAAGATTAAACAAATAAATATCATCGTTTTTTTAATCTGTACTATGAGGGTAGCAATACATATCTCGTAAATTTGATAAATGAAGATAAAATGTTGCACAAGTACAAGACTCATTTGCTATGAACCTCAACAGATTGGAAGAATTAAATTTTTAACTTTTATATTTATAATTACAAATTATGGTATTTGCCATAATGGTAGCGTTTCCGGTCCAGAAGTGATATTAACTTTCATATTTCAAATGGGTTACCTATATATTTTTACCTCTCGCTAAGAGAGGTATTGGATTCATGCTAAAAATCGCATATCCAGATTTTATTGAATAAGCACGATTTAAGGTCCATAGAATCCGATTTTAACATTTTTACAATGATGTCTCTGTGTGTGTGTGTGTGTGTGTGTGTGTGTGTGTGTGTGTGTGTGTGTGTGGATGTGTGTGTGTGAGGTTGTTGGAGACACGATTTCTCAAATTCTATAAGACTAACGACCTTTGTGACTACGGATTCCTCAATCTAACATTAATGGGAAGAGTTGAATAGGTTTTAGTACCAATTGGAAAACCGGAAGTAGTAGTATCTTAAAAAAAAAATTCTAAATATTATTTTTTTGAATTTTTTTATTATTAGTATTAAAGAACGTAAAATTCTCTATTCGATACATTTTAAATTTTTATTATATCTCCTATAGGTTTGGAGATACATTAAATAATAATATGAAATAAACTGTTGTAATAAATTTCAGAGCCTAAACATCTCTATAGTAACCATCAGATGTTTGTAAATGACAGAAAAATGTCATTGTCAAAAACCAACAGTAATTCATAAACCTTTTTGGCAGCTAAATTCTAAAACTTGAACTTGAACTTGAACCGATTCAGAATTTGTCATAGTACGAATATGGTTTTATTAGCTAAAAATAAATCTTAGATATTTTTTTGGCAACATAACAGTAAAACGTCAAAATTAACTGACATTATTGAAGAATTTTTCTGAGATATTGGTAAGTTTACTATTTCTTGTGGTTTAACAATAATAACAATTAAATATTTAAAATTATAGCTATATACATATACCCATCAGAAATCCCGTCAAGAAATTAGAAGATATTCGAACATTTAGAAGTATAGGAGAAAACTTCCCCAAAAAATAAATTTCAATTTATAAAAATAATCTAAACATAAAGAAAAGACATGAGAAATTTATAGGGCGCGAGCAGTCATGTGACTTTGTTGGACTTGACAAGCAAATAAGGGCCCGAGTTAGACAGCTAGTAATTATGTACATATATGTCAAATGTGAATTGTCCATCCAAAATTTCATGATATTCCAATTCCATGTGGTTTATTTTCCTCGACAAGTAAATTCCATATTCCTGGTGACAAAATAACCATGTGAAAAATTACGACATTTGACATTTATGTAAACAATTAAATTACTAACTGTCATTTTGATAAGGGCCTCCATATCTGCTTGTCTAGATCAAGTATGACTAACTATGTGAATTTAGAAAATCTTGAAATTTTTGATGAAAAATTCTGTGACATTTGACATCTATGTACATAATTACTAATTGTCATTTTGACAGAACTCCCATATCTGCTTGTCAAGGCCAACAAAGTCACATGACTGCTCGCGTCCTATACTTATGTAAGCAAAAACGGAAGTGGTGAGAGGTATTGTGCTGGCCACAACAGATTTTTATATATTTGGAATCTCAACTGGATTCTTGCTAAAAATTGCATATTCATATTTTATTGAATAAGCACGTTTTAAGGTCCCTAAAATCCGATATTAACATTTTTACGATGATGTGTGTGTGTTTGTGTGTGTGTGTGTGTGTGTGTGTGTGTGTGTGTGTGTGTGTGGATGTATGTGTGTGTATGTATGTGTGTGGGATGTTGGAAGGACGATTACTCAAAAACTATAAGACTTTATATTTGTTTAACTACGTATTTCCCAATCGGACATTCATGGAAAGATCTGAAAACGGTTTGGTAACAATTGGACAACCGGAAGTAGAAGATTCTTGAGAAAAAATCTTCTAAATATTATTTTTTGAAACTTTTTCTTGGTAATATTAAAGAAAATTAAATTCTCTATTTGATACATTTAAATATTTTATTATTCTATGGATTTAGAGATAAAATACATAATATATAAAATAATCTGTTGTAATAAATTTTACAGCCGAATAGTTGAAAATTTAAAATATTTGTAACTGACAGAAATCCGGAGACATTACTGAAGATTTTTTCTGGGAAGTACATACATTATATTATTTCTTAATGTATTAATAGTTAAATATTTAAAATTATAGATATATTACATATATCCTTCAAAAATACTGTCAATCCGGACAATGAATTGGAAACATTTCGAAAAATTAGAAGAGGACAAAATTTCGTCATAAAATGAATTTAAAATTAAACAATCTAAATATAAGGAATAGATATAAGTAGAATTTTTTGTGTAGAGTGTAGGTATACAAGAAATGTTAAATACAATAGGACGCGAGCAGTCATGTGACTTTGTTGGCCTTGACAAGCAGATATGGGGGCCCGTGTCAGAATGCTAGCTAGTAATTATGTATATAAACGTCAAATATCATAATTTCTCATTTTAAATTTAGTGATTTTCCAATTCCATGTGGTTTATTTTCCTCGACAAGTAAATTCCACATTCCTGGTGACAAATTAACCACGTGAATTTAGAAAATCTTGAAATTTTTAATGAAAAATTCTGACATTTGACATCTATGTACATAATTACTAATTGCCATTCTGACATAACAATGTAACATGACTATTCGCGCCTTATACATATGTAACCAAAAAAAGAAAGTGACGAGAGGTATTGTGCTAGCCACAACAGATTTTTACCTTCCGTCACCTTTAGGTAAGGAAGGTATTGTCTTTGGTCAAAAAATTCAATGATGAGTTTTTACTGAATAAGCACGTTTTAGGGTCCATATAATACGATTTTACCATTTTTACGATGATGTCTGTATGTATGTGTGTCTGTGTGTCTGTGTGTGTGTAACAAAATTTCCGGATTCCATAACTTCAATACCACGATTCCAAAAATTATAATTTTCTCGTATTCCTCAAGTTTACATCCAGAAGAACATCTGATTAGATTTTGGTTATAATTGGTCAACCGGAAGTAGTCTCATTTGAAGATTTAACAGTTAAATTTGATTTATTGACATTTAACGTTATTATAACTTAAAGAATATAATATTCTCTATACGATTTGATTACAATTTATACTTCATATTCAATACATACAGAGTTAAAGAATTTTAAAGAAATTAAATTTTACAATTCTGCCAGCTATGCCAAACTTGGGAACTAGTATCAAATTCATATAATTCAAATTGACAGATGTCAGTATAAATAAAAAGTAAATTAATGTAGCAGATATGAGGATGTTGAAGTAGATATTGGGGAATAGACGGAAAAATATGGTAAGAAAATTACTCTAGTATTACAAGTTTTTAGAAAGATACAAGAAAGACGATTACATTGGTTTGAACATGTCATGAGGAGAAAGGAAGAATTATATTGGAACAAGAATGAATAGTTTAATAATAGGACGTTAAAGGAACAGAGGAAGACCAAAGATAAGATGGAAGGACTGTATTGCGGAAGATTTGAGAGAAAAGGAACTGAATGAGAACGACATGCAAAAATAGCGACCCCTAACGAATGGGAAAAGCTAAAGATGAAGAAGATGCCAGTGTCAAGTGCAATTTGAAAAGTTTGTTTATGAAATAATTTTACGGGAAATTTAGAATCTTTTGTAAGAAAAATTATGGAATTTATACATTATACACGAGAATAACGGAAGGTATTGTGCTGGCCACAACAGATTTTTTTCTCTTGTCTTGCAGTTCATATTTCGAAAACAGTTCACGGTCATAATTATGATAAATTTGTTACCAATATTAACAAAATTTTGTGATTAAGTATATCATCCCTGCTTATTGCTTATTGGCGAGTGTACTAATATCCTTAGAAGTTTTCAATAACATTAAAATTATTATAATTTTACATACACCTTAATTTTATTAAACTTGTATATTAGGTACTTGAATTTATTTGAATGATGATTCTTTATTAATACCCTCGTAACATCTTTTCCATAATAGATTTTTAAGTATTTACTGTTCGTCCCCGTTGTAGGGCAAAGTTGAGTGCGTGGCGTATCTTTAATGGAGCCCAGGTCGTTTGATTCTATGGCCTAAGACCCTACCGCTTTATTTCTTGCGTCGGGTGCGCTCTTCCTCGTGTCGAGGGTGGATCGCCTCACATCGCCCGGCACCCGGGGAAAGAGCGCATGTTGCGGCCATGCCATTACGACTCCTTTAATGAAGCGAAACAACTCCAAGAGTTTGTTTAGATGGCACTGATGACAATTGAGAACGATCCAATGACGATTGTACTTCGATG
This sequence comes from Harpalus rufipes, assembly GCA_951394225.1. NCBI lineage: Eukaryota > Metazoa > Arthropoda > Insecta > Coleoptera > Carabidae > Harpalus > Harpalus rufipes. The sequence goes on from OX596279.1 coordinate 51,726,487, forward strand.
GGATACATAATTGGCATGAGAGGACAAGATTTGAATAGAAAATAAAGAGTTAGGATAGAATTCATATAAATAAAGAGGGTATTGAATTCTTGAGTATACTTGAATCGGTATTTTTTCGATAAAAATAGTTTTGATTTCTATTAACAATCAAAAAGAAATAAAATTTCGTTACACGAGAGAAATACAAATAAAATCAATATATTTCATTTATTGTGTGAGCGATATTCCAAATTAATATTTTGTTACATGTTAATGAGTATTACTGATTACACCACCTCTATCATTATAGTAGTAGCTCCCTGAACATTGAAGGGGGCGGTCGGCTATCTCTTCGCGTATTGTTTTTCAGGTTCCGATTGTGCATATTTTCAGAGAACAGTGTTTGTGAGATGGTGCTGATGCTATACTCAAGATGGATGTGATACCCTAATGTTTGTGAGATGGTGCTGATGCCATACTCAATGTGGGTGTGATACCCTAGTGTTTGTGACCTGATGCGAATGCCATTTGCATTGTTTCAGGCATCTTTCGATAGAAGAAATAGAAAATACATTCTTAATAAACATATTTTTAATTTCTTTCATATCTTCTTCTAATTTGCTTGTATTTAATATTGGCATATTTCTGAGAATGATGATGATATGATTTGGCATTAATATATTGATTAGAGCGTGCATGCTTCATGCGTAGACTGAATGTAGTAAAGATCCATATTCTCTTGTATCCAGTAATACATCCAGGGAAGTAATACTGTCATTTTCTTTGACTTCTACGGTGAACTTATTTCATGAATGTTTTTCAAGTGGTATCGTCAACATAGCGTAACCATAATGAATGTTTAATCGTAGTATAATCCCAAGCTAATTCTTCTGCTAAAGAAAGCAGCGGAAGAAACTATAGGTAAAGTGGAAAAGACAAAAAGAAATGATTGGTTCGATGAAGAATGCAAAATTGCAATCGAGAAAAGAAACGAGAAAAGATTAAGATTCATACAAAGAAACACAAGACAGAGTAAGGAGGAGTATGAAAAAGCAAGAATAGAATCTAAACGAATTATTAAGAAGAAAAAGAAAGCTTCTATAGAAGAATATATCGGAGATTTAGAGGAAGCCAAATCAAATAACGAAAGTAGGAAGTTCTATAGGAAAATTGGTCAAATAACACAAAAGCGAACAGTAAACACACATCTTATACGAAAGAAACAAGGAGAATTAATAGGAGATGAAGAGACCCAGCTAAAGAGATGGAACGAATATTTTCAGGAATTGTTGAACAATCCTAACAGTGAAACCGACGATGAAGAAATGAACCCTGAGCCTGTATTTAACGATTTAACCAATGTAGCTCCTCCGACATACCTAGAGGTTAAGACAACAACAGAATCTTAAGAATAATAAAGCCGCGGGTATCGATGAGCTGCCAGCAGAACTGTACAAAAATGGAGGAGAAAAACTTCTTACAGAAATACATAGTCTGATAAATGATATTTGGGAAAAGGAACAAATCCCTGAAGAATGGACTAAATCAATTATTATACCAATTCATAAGAAGGGCGATAAAACTCACTGCGAAAATTACAGAGGGATAAGCCTGCTGTGTATAATTTACAAAATATTATCAAATATAATTTACAATAGATTAACTCCATACGCTGAAGACATCATAAGCGATTATCAAAGTGGGTTCCGGGAAAACCGCTCTACAATTGACCAAATTTTTAATGTTAGACAAATCAACGAGAAAGCGATAGAGTTTAATCAAAATATATGGCACATGTTTATCGACTTCAGATCGGCTTACGATAGTATACTACGGCAGAAACTGTATAAAGCGATGGTCGAACTAAAGATTCCCAGTAAATTAATTAAATTAACACAGATGACGATGAAAGGAACAACAGCCTCTGTTAGGGTCAATAATAATCTTACTGAAAACTTTGCTGTAAGAGCAGGATTACGCCAGGGCGACGCCTTAGCGCCGCTACTGTTTAATATAGTACTGCAGAAAGCAGTGAACCACACAAAAATAAACCAAAGAACGGGCACAGTATTTTCAAAATCCACGCAACTCATAGGTTATGCTGACGACCTTGATATCGTGGGAACCTCATTGGAGAAAATAGAAGAAGTTTTCAAAGTATTGGAGGAAGGAGCAATGGATCTGGGATTACATGTCAACGACTCTAAAACTAAATTAATGCATGTAGCGAGAAACCCAGATACCAACCGAGAACACCCCATAAACGGTAGAAACTTTGAACTGGTGTCTGAATTTACTTACCTTGGATCCCAGATAAACTGCAGAAATAATGAAACAGCAGAAATAACAAAGAGAATAACCGCTGGTAGCAGGAGCTACGCGGCGCTGCACAAAATCTTTCGAAGCAAATTAGTATACAAAGATACTAAAATTAGAATTTACAAAACCCTCATAAGACCAGTCGTTACGTATGGAGGAGAGACTTGGACGCTTAACAAAAGCGATAGCGAAAAACTAGACAAATTCGAAAGAAGAATACTGCGCAAAATATATGGCCCAACATTTGAAGACAACAACTGGCGTATCAAATATAACCAAGAACTCTACGACCTATATGGCGATGTCAAACTGTCATCTTTCATAAGACTACAGCGCCTTCGATGGTACGGACACCTAAACCGTATGACAGAAGAGCGACAAGTATACCGTATCTACAAACACAAGCCGTTAGTTAATAGACCTAGAGGCCGACCAAAAAATAGATGGAGAGATAACGTAATAAGGGATATGAAAACTGCAAATATCACGTTCACTGGGGATAGGATAGATTGGAAGCGACAGTTGAATCAGGCCAAGGACCAAGGACGTCTGTAGTGCCAGGATAAGAAGAAGAATTCTTCTGCAAATATTAATTAGCTATGCAAAGAGACAAGATTACCCCTTGCAACACCATCAATTTGCTAAGAATTCACTGTTGAAAATGAAGAGGCTTGATGTTAACCAATGTCGAAAAAATTTCACAATATTTTCTAGAAGAAAAATTCAAGCAGCTTCAGGGTGTCTTTAATAGCATAAATTAAAAATTGTATTGTTTATTGTTGCATTATGAATTCTGAAAGATTTATTGTATATATCTATCTAATAGCGTGAAGTGTCCGTAGAGTAGATGAGTAAATAGGCAGGCCCCATTTGTTGAACAAGCCACCCTTATAGCTTGTTATACAATTATTGCTGGTCGTTGTTTACACGAGTGGACAGTAGGACATCCTCCCTTACCCTTTACGCCCTTTGTGCGTAGTGAAACATGGCGGTGTTCGCGTTCGCACCACTCTAATCTGATTTTACTCCCGGAATAATCGTTATAAACGAGGGCAGTACAACCGGCAAGCAGCGTCTTAATTTCGTTACGGAGATTTATTGGGTGTTCTTGTATGCTCCGTACCAACACTGAATCACGGGCTAAATTTCAATTATGCGATGGAGAAACTTGGAAGGGGGTCAGCATATGAGGAAGAAGATCGTGGAGGGAAAATGAAATTGGAAAGCCTTAAATAAATATTAATAACTGAATTCTTGTATAATACATTTAAAACATTTTTGATTCAAAGGTACTGACTAGTAATTTAATTCTTTAGAAACTTTATTTCATGTATATTAAATTCCTTTCCATGTAACTCTTGTACTATTTACAATTTTCTTTTGAAAATGTCAGTGTTATTAATTTGAAATAATTATATAACATAAGCTCCGAGATATAATTTTTATATTATTTTATAAATTTATCCATAAAATATATAGAAAAAGTATTAATGCAAATCTGTAGAAAATGGAATAATCTTTAATTTTTATAATAACAAATTGCGAAAAATAACATTTAAAGGTATTTTTTGAAGAAAAACTATTTTAAGCTTCAAATAAAGTGCCATTTTCGGTTATCTGATTTACACAAAAGTCTAATGGATTCTTTCCATATTAGAGTAAGGTAGCTACAACGTGTCAAAATTTTCTTAACGATAGTATTTGAGTTAGAGCGTAAAGAGGAGCCACACACACACATACACAAACATCATCGTAAAAATGTTAAAATTAGATTCTAGGGACCTTAAAATGTGGTCATTTACCAAAATCTCGATATGCAATTTTTAGCACGATCCCTATATCTCTCTTCCTAAAGATAGCGGTAAAAATTCTGTTGTTAGTTGTTTTAGTCATTTATTTAAAAAATATCCACTACCACACTTTTTACTGTATTGTCTTTGGTCAAAAAGTTCAATGATGAGTTTTTAGTGTATAAGCATGTTTTAGGGTCCCTATAATACGATTTTACCATTTTTACGATGATGTCTGTATGTACATATGTGTGTCTGTGTGTGTGTGTGTGACAAAAGTTCCGGGTCCCATAACTTCAATACCACGATTCCAAAAATTATAATTTTTTCGTATTCCACAAGTTTACATCCAGAAGAACAAGTGATTAGATTTTGGTTATAATTGGTGAACCGAAAGTACCCTCATTTGAAGATTTAACAGTTAAATTTGATTTATTGACATTTAACGTTATTATAACTTAAAGAATATATTATTACTCTCTATACGATTTGATTACATTTTATACTTCATATTCAATAGATATAGAGTTAAAGAATTTTAAAGAAATTAAATTTTATAATTCAGCCAGCTATGCTAAACATGGAAACTATTAATATATTCATATAATTCAAATTTACAGATGTCAGTATCAATAAAAAGTAAAATAATGTGGCAGAGATGAGGATGTTGAAGTAGATGTTGGGGAAAACACGGAAAGATACGGTAAGAAAATAACTCTAGTAATACAAGTTTCTAGAAAAATACAAAAAATATGATTACATTGGTTTAAAAAATGTCATGAGGAGAAATGAAGAATTATATAATGAATAGTTTAGTAATAGGATGTTGAAGAAACAGAGGAAGACCAAAGATAAGATGGAAGGACTGTATTGCGGAAGACTTGAGAGAAAAGGAACTGAATGATAACGACACGCAAAAATAGCGACCCCTAACGAATGGGAAAAGTTAAAGAAGAAGAAGATGTCAGTGTCAAGTGCAATTTGAATAGTTTTTTTTATGAAATAATTTTACTGGAAATTTAGAATCTTTTGCAAGAAAAATTATGTATGGAATTTATACATTATACACAGGATTGACGGAAGGTTTAGTGCTGGACACATCAGATTTTTTAAAAGAGTAAATAGAACGATAGCAAAATTTTTATATAAATTACTTTCCAAATGAATTTATCCGCAATGAAATTGATCTTAAATTCAGCTAGATGTAAAAACAGTAATGGCGGCCATTAGCAAATTTTATGGTTCAACAATTCGGCAGTAGAGCGAACCAATAATTTGTAAAAGCTTTAAATTAAATCGAGCACAAGTTAAAAACTGAAAATCGATATTAAATAGTCCATAAAACGCTCAATGGACAAGATTTACAGTTCTTTTAAAAGCGTAGGACTCGTAAATCCCAACCAAATTCAGTTGCGGATAACATAACAATAACAAACAACAGCACAACATAGCAAACTATATTAAAAATGACGAGCAATAAAACTAATTTTGCGTAGTAAAATCGCCTTGTTGAAGTGGAACGCCTCTCAGAATGTGTTGACAGCAATCACTTTTACGACTGATAGTTATTAATAGCAACTGCACATTTACAACGTCGTAAATGTCTCGGGTTTGGTCCTTTCCCGTATTTTATACCAGGCATGATCCTAAACATACACTTGCTCTAGTTTTGCATAGAGAAATTTAACGATGATAAGTAGAAAATCATGATGTCATTCAAGTTAATATTTGTGCATTTTGTAATAATTTATGTATTTAAATTTGAATATTCTCATTTAGAAATATCATTGCTCCAATTTAGTATACAGTTTCACAAATAAAATTATAAGCCATTGGCGCGTTTACTTTTCTAGTTATATAAAATAAGTTATATATATTTAGGTAATTTCGTTAATAATCACAATCAAAATGTGACTCAAATTAATATATACCAGGGTGGTTTGAAAAGTCCGTGCAAAGTTCGAGAGATGGCAACACTGGTACGTATCGAGGTTATGTTTAATTAGTGACATGTCTTGGAAGAACGCTCACCAAGTTTCAACCAGATCGGTCTATTTCTCTGTATTTGACGCTCGTTTAAATTGAGAAAATCGAGTGATTTTCAAAAAATGGAAGAAAAAGAATGTCGTGTGTTGATCAAACATTATTTTATGAAAGGCAATTTGCCTCAGAAAACTAAGGAGAAACTTGATAAACATTATGGTGAATCTGCACCTTCGATTAGAACAGTTTATAAGTGGTTTCAAAATTTTCGGAGTGGGCAAATGAGCACAAGTGACGCTGAACGTCCTGGACGCCCTATCGAGGTCACTACTCCAGAGTAATCCTCATCGACTATTTGGAAAACGGTAAAACTATAACAAGTGCATACTATTCATCGTTATTGGACCGTTTGAACACCGAGCTGCAAGAGAAACGTCCACGATTGGTCCACAAAAAAGTCCTTTTCCAGCACGACAACACACCAGCTCACTCATCTGTGATTGTAGCCGCAAAATTGATGGAATTAAATTTCCAACTCGTTCCACATCCTCCCTGTTCTCCAGATTTGGCTCCTTCGGACTACTACTTGTTCCCCAATATGAAGAAATGGTTGGCGGGAAGAAGATTTTATTCAAACGAGGAGGTGATTGCAGAAACGAAAGCCTATTTTGCAGAGTTGGACCAATCTTATTATTTGGAAGGGATAAACAAACTAGAGCAGCGTTGGACGAAGTGTATAAGTCTAAAAGGAGAAAAAAATATTCCGAAAAATTAAGTAGTTTTCATTTTTGCACGGACTTTTCAAACCACCTTCGTAATATACATTACAAATTGTTGAATTTGAATGTAAATTAGAAATCATAGGTAAACCAGTGAAATAACGAAGATAATTGAATTTAAAGTTGACACAGAAATATATTGCGCATATGGAAGTTAGTAGTAGTTTCACTAAACGATTAGAAAATATTATATCATAACAACCAAACACATGTTTGAAAAACGAATATGTTATTATTTGATGTTTGAGATATTTATTTAAAAAAATAAAAAATATGAGACACCACAATCAATGTTAAGAAATCGCACGTAAAATTTTGCTATTCAGCGTATGATTTAATTCACGCAGGATCAGAAAAATAATTCCTAATTTATTTCACCCAAAATATGGTAAATTATATAATCTGATGTGACCAACACAATACCTGCTGCCATTTAATTTTTATTACTTTAAATATATAAAGGGTTTTCCAATAAGAGGTGTTATTTTGAATAGCCCGCTATTTCGGTAGATGTCGCTTTTGAAGCTGTCATTTTTTGACATTTGACAAGTAGAAACTACGCCATTAATAAAAATGGAACGATACGCGCTTCAACAACGCATTGAAATTATTAAAATTCACTATAAAAATGGTGAAAATTTGGCAGAGACGGTTCGTAAAACTCGACAATTTTTGGGTCGTCGTGAAGCACCTTGTCGGACCGCAATACAGAAATTGGTGGAAAAATTCGAGCTGTTGGGACAAGTTAGTGATGTGAAGAATAAAACCCGTGCACGTCGCTCAAGAACAGCCGAGAATATTGCTGCTGTAGCCGAAAGTGTTGAAGAAAACCCAGGTTTGTCCATTCCTCGTCGTTCTTTGGAATTAGGCATTCCACTAACGTCATTACACCGTATTTTGCATAAAGATTTGGGTCTTAAGGCTTATAAAGTCCAGTTAACAAAAGAACTCAAGCCGGCTGATCATCAACAACGGCGTGTCTTTGCTGATTGGGTCGTTGAAATGCATGAAATTGATCCGGAATTCCATCGAAAAATCATCTTGAGTGATGAGGCCCATTTCCACCTCGGTAGCTTCGTCAACAAACAAAATTGTCGCATCTGGGGCTCAGAAAACCCAAGAGTTATTGTTGAAAAGCCTCTCTATCCTCAACGTGTGACTGTTTGGTGCGGTTTATGGTCCGGCGGAGTCATTGGACCTTACTTTTTCGAAAATGAGGCTGGAGCAACAGTTACGGTGAATGGATTGCGCTATCGAGAGATGATTAACGATTTTTTATGGCCGGAATTGGATGGTATTGATCTGGACAACGTTTACTTTCAACAAGACGGTGCTACGTGCCACACAAGCAACGAAACCATTGATCTTTTACGGGAAATGTTTCCGGACCGTGTTATCTATCGAAGAGGTGATCACAATTGGCCACCGAGATCTTGTGATTTAACACCTTGCGACTTCTTTCTTTGGGGCCACGTGAAAGAGAAGGTCTACGCCAACTGCCCAGCGTCGACTCAAGACCTCAAAGATGGAATTCGTGAGGCTATCGAGGACATAGGACAGCCACTTTGCGATTTGGTTATGGAAAATTTCATGAAAAGGATATTGTCCTGTCAGCGTGGTCGTGGTGGTCATTTGCCTGATGTTATTTTCCACTATTAACGGCATACCTTCCTCTTTATAATGAAATAAACATCCGATCATATATATTAAAAAAATGGCATTTTTCTTTGAATATCAAAATAACACCTCTTATTGGAAAACCCTTTACTTATGGGCAGTGACGTATATAAATTTTTATTTCGGAGGGGGGCCCAAATTGTACAAAAAAAATCTTATGGTACAGCTATACAGACTGAACACTAAAAATCGTAACATAGGCGTTTAACATTTAGAGAATATAATTCAATTTTTGGAGCCCGAGTAAACTTAATTTCAAGACGTTGTGAAAACAGAATTAGTATAAGTTAGTTAAAAAAATAGCCTCTATAACGGATAAATATCTATGTATCTATGTATATTTTTGCTATTATTTATTGGACAAAAACTTCCTCAAATTACCAATTCCCGTACAAATAAAACTTCATCCAATAATCAGACACTTGAAATAAAATATAATCCTGTAATCGTCGATTGATCGCCGCATTTCTTGTCGAGGCTTAGAAAACAAACAACGGGCGTCTTGTGGAGAGATTTCTTGGCAAACAATCTTGAATGCTGTCGAGAAATCGGAAAAAATAAGCGATATTTACGAGGCTGAGAGCCGGAGGCAACGGCGGATTAAAAACTGCAGACGCGGTGTTTGCCAACGCAGTAAGTTGCGCACAATGAACTGAAAACTAATAACTCACACAGGTTTATTGTTTTGTTTTCGTATTGGAGCCGGAGTGCTGCAAGCTGCACTCCAGGGGTGCCAAACAACCCGAAAATCTTAGATTCTTTGTTAGAAAATATATTAATTAAATAAAGTCAAGACTTGTAAGTAGAAACAGTTTTGTTTTCGAGATAGGTGGTTGGCATGACTTACTGTGTCACTATTAACCTTTAGAGCGCAACAAGGGGTCATTTTTTATATAAATTTAAAAAAATAAATTCTATATCTTTCTTTTAGCTTCCCGCCAACCTACATACATAGATTAAGGAGGTAAATTAAAAGTGTGCACTTAAAACGGTGCATATATTAACACACATTAATTGAAATTTAAATAAATTTGATTTTTATAGTCATTTTTCAGTAGGCTACCTATGTACGAAAAACAATTGAGCTTTAATTAAAATTAAACAAATATTTATTAATAACGTTATAAACAGTGTTCTATTTAATTTCTATCCTGAATAATTTAAATTGACAAATAGCAGTTTTTGTTTTTCATACATAGCCCACTGAAAAATTCAAATTATTTAAATTTGAAATGAATTTTTCTCAACATTTTTGTTATGTAAGGATATAATATAATCACATCATCATCATCCCATTTGAAAAAAATTGATGTGGCCAGCACAATACCTTCCGTCAATCCTTTATATTATGTATAAATTCCATACATACATTTTTTTTGCAAAAGATTCTAAATTTCCAGTAAAATTATTTCATAAACAAACTATGCAAATTGCACTTGACACTGACATCTTCTTCTTCTTTAGTTTTTCTCATTCGCTAAGGGTCGCTATTTGTTATTTTCTTCCACTCATTTCTATTTTGCTTGTTTTCCTCATTCAGTTTTTTTTTCTCTCAGGTCTTCCGCAATACAGTCCTTCCATCTTATCTTTGTTCTTCCTCTGTTTCTTCAACCTTCTGTTAGCTTCTTCCAATATATTCTTCATATCTCTTCATTACATGTTCAAACCAATGTAATCGCCTCTCTTGTATCTTTCTAGAAACTTTTTCCTTATTCTTTCATTCCTTACCGTATCATTCCCTGTCTTCCCCAACATCTATCTCAACATCCTCATCTCTGCCGCATTCATTTACTTTTCATTGATACTGACATCTGCCAATTTGAATTATCTGAATATATTAGCAGTTTCCATGGTCAGCATAGCTGGCTAATTTATGAAATTTAATATCTTTATAATTCTTTAACTGTATATCTATTGAATATGAAGTATAAAATGCAATCAAACCGTATAGAGAATAATATATTCTTTAAGTTATAATAAAGTTAAATGTCAATAAATGATATTTAACTCCTAAAATCTTCAAATAAAGGTACTTCCGGTGGACCAATTATAACCAAAATCTAATTACATCTTCTTCAATCGTGATATTGAAGTTATGCGATCTGAAACTTTCGTCACACACACACACACACACACACACACACACACACACACACACACACACACACACACACACGCACACAGACACACATACATGCATACATACAAACATCATCGTAAAAATGGTAAAATGGTATTATATGGACCCTAAAACGTGGTTATTCAGTAAAAACTCATCATTGAATGTTTTTACCAAAGACAATACCTTCCTTACCTAAAGGTGACGGAAGGTAAAAATATAACTTTGTATTGTAATTGGACAACCTCTGGTTTAAAAAATATTTTCTTCTTAATCGGATGTTCCCCTTAAGTCATCTTTAAGATTGTCTTATAGTATTTTACTGTATCTTTAATAATGTGACGTGCGCCCCGAGAGAAAAGTATGCATGCGCCGCTACTGATAGCATGTTCGCGAACAATGACGTAATCCCTTCGAAAGAACGTACCAGATAGATAAATAATTGTAGTGTTTAAGCATTTAATAATATTCTTAGTGTTTATAATTATTTAATCATAGTGTTAGTTGTTTTTATTATCTTTTAATATTTAATCCTTATTTAATTATCGTTTAATAAACGTATTCTTTTAGTTAATAATATTTGTCTATGTTTTACACTTCACCCATATAAATAAAAACGTTACAATAATATAGAAATTATTTGAAGTAGCTCGTTTAGCTGTTACAGCCTGTATATAAAAATTCTTGCAACAACCCTATTGTAATTTTTTTAAATGTTCCTTACTCAATGTTCATTCGAATTCACCTATACATCCTTTTAACGGAAAGAGAAACAATATTTTATTATTACAGAATAATATTGTACAAAATCTTACACATTTATCTTTGAAAATAACAATGACATATCCCGCATTAATGATGACATATTCTATGTGGGCTGCAGTATAAATCAATTCATGTTGACAAGTTAATTTGGTCCATAGTCCCGTTACTATCCCTGGATTGGCCACCCCTGCAAGCTCGGAGCTTTGGCGCAATACGTGTGACTTAGAGCTTTCTTCCTAGCCCGCGGCTTATCTTGCCACTAAATTCCTGATTTTAATACGGCTGCGCAATTCCCCACCCCGCTATACTTAAGTTTTATGGCGGGGTTTTTAAATTAGGTCTATTGTTATGGCCCGTTTAAAGCAATTTAAGTGCGGGCAGGGAGGCTTATTATGAAGATGAAAGTTTTTAATAATGCGTTTCATTGGATTAATGGCGGAAAGGTGCGAGGAGATGGTTTTTATGGCAGATGGAGAGATATAATGGCGGATGAATTGCGCTTATAGCGATGATTAATACACATGAAGTTATGGAAGACGAGAAAGTTATTTCTTTCCGATATTACACACCTAAATGTATTAGTAATCTACTAATGAAAATATGATCAATAATAATAGATAAAGATATTATAGCCAATATTTTGTTTTCATTATTTCTTAATAGATTAACTATGCTGTTTAAGGTATTTGGAGCATAATGTGAAATACATAAGATTTTAATAATCTTTGGCGTCAAGTAGATAGTTATTATAAAATCTTTCAAAACTCATTATTCAATTAAAATGATACAACATTTTTAATCTCGCTAAGAGAGGTATTGGAATCTTGCTAAACATCGCATATTCAGATTTTAGTGAAACCGTTTTAAGGTCCCTAAAATCCGATAACATTTTTATGATGATGTCTGTGAGTCTCTGTGTGTGTGTGTGTGTGTGTGTGTGTGTGTGTGTGTGTGTGTGAGTGTGTGTGTGTGTGAGGTTGTTGTATGTACGATTTCTCAAATTCTAAAGACCTGTGTAACTACGGATTCCTCAATGTAACAGTAATGGGATGAGTTGAATAGATTCTGGTAACAAATTATAAATATTAAAAACCAAAATTCTCTATCCGACACATTTAAAAAAATTATTATTCCTTTTATAGATTTGAAGATATAGATATATAATCTATAAAATAATCTGTTGTAGTAAATCTCACAGCCTGCTCACAGCCCAAACATCTCCATGGTAACTACTTGAGAAATTAAAATGTCTGTAATTGACAGATAAATGTCACTAATGTCAGTGTCAAAAATTCAGAGACAGTACTGACGGCTTTTTCTGGGAATGATATTTAATATTTCTTATTGTATTATTAATTATATATTTAAAATTATAGGCATATTACATGAACCCTTCAGAAATACCGCCAATCCCGTTAATGAATTGTAAAAACCTCGAACATTTAGAAGACATGAAGAAAACTTGCTCATAGAATGAATTTAAAATTATAGAAAATACGTAAATATAAAGATTAGGTGTAATTAGAATTTTTTATGTGTACAAGAAATGTTAAATATAATAGTTATATATACCACAATGGAAAGGGTGCGAGAGGTATTGTGATGACCACAACAGATTTTTAGTTTTAGTTCTGTTTATTGTTATAAAAACCGAGTTTCGGCCAGCATGAACTGCTGCTTTCTTCAGAGAATAAACAACAAATATATAAATAAATAATGACAAAACATTAGTAACAGGTAATGATGTTGACAAATTACAACATATTTAATATAGGAAGCCATGCCCGACTAAGATCTAAATCATCACAACGATTGATATTATTCTTGGTTTTGAAAATCTCAATGGCTTCTCTAATTAACTTGTTGAGGTATATTGGTCTCGCTAGTATTTTTGTTTCTTCGAATTCTGTACGGTGGAATTCTTCTAGGGCATGTTCTGCAACTGAATATTTTTCTGGCTGCTTCAATCTGATCGAACGTTGGTGTTCATTCAATCTTGTTGAAATAGTTCTATCAGTCTGACCAATGTAAACTTTCCCGCAGACACATGAAATTTGGTAAACCCCTGACGACTAAAGAGGGATGATGTCTTTTACTTGTCTCAACATATATGTCGAATTTTAACATATGGAGAAAACGAAATCTTCATGTTCTTCTTACGAAGAATTCTACCAATTTTATCCGTGACATTTTTTACAAAAGGAAGCGAAGCAAACAATACGTTCCTTCCATTAGCATTGTTAGTAGGTCTTTTCGCTTTCAGACATTTTTCGACAGAAGATTTCTTCATAAAAATATTCTTAATTTGTTTCATCTCTTCTTATAATTTCTCTGAATGTCAAATTTCTGAAGCTCTTCTCTCAAAAAATACCTTTAAATGTTATTTTTTCGCAATTTGTTATTATAAAAATTAAAGATTATTCCATTTTCTACAGGTTTGCGTTAATACTTTTTCTATATATTGTAAGGATAAATTTATAAAGTAATATAAAAATTAATTTAAAATAAATTTTAAACCAAACTCCATGGTTACACAGTTCAGATCAAATGTATATAACTGACAGATAAATGTCACTGTCAAAAAAATAATCATTTCAAATTAATAGCAGTAACGTTTAAAAATAAAATTGTAAATAGAACAATAGTTATATGGAAAGGAACTTAATATACATAATTTCAAATTAATAATAGTAACGTTTTAAAACAAAAATTGTAAAGAGAACAATAGTTATGTGGAAAGGAACTTAATATACATAATTTTGTGGGTATGTATTTAAATAAATAAATAAAAAATATATATATTATCACGGCATATTACCCATTGCTGGGTGTACTAAACTGCTTTGTACATAGATTTCGGTAATAATAATGACACATTTATATCGTGCGAGCATTTATCAAGCGTCGCCTTATTGCTAGCGTGGAGAGTGCAACACAGACGACAATTTTGTGCCATTTAAAATTTGAAATAATTGGCGTTGATCGGGATCGAATCGGGTTCCCCAGATTCGCAATCAGACATCAGGCACGCGGCAACGAGACTCCATATGTATGAATTTAAATTAATAAAAATTAAATGACGGGAGGTCACATAAGATTTTTTCAATACAGGGAAGGTGTGACTAATTTGTGAATTTTCTGCATTAAATAAATATATCAAGAGTTGCGATAGAATATGTTTTTGCGTTATGTAACAGATTCCACCTGTGAAATTTAAATTTTCATTGGACATACTGTGTAACACATTCCTGGTTTGTAATACAATTGAAATCATGTAAATATCGATTTCCCCTAAATACATTTCACATAATAACATTCAGGCGAATAAAATTTACAACATAATTCGTGCACAGTAAACAGCCAGAGCGTTATTTGGTTTTCCGAATCACTGTAATAAATATTAAATAGTGTCAGCCATTCGTGGCCGCAAAACAGCACTGCATTATGCGCTCCGGTACATGCTGCATAGGGTAGCAAACCAACACCGCAAAAATACCCCATAGTTAATACAACATACGCTGCCGGAGAGGTAGAGAGATAGGATAAAAAAAATGTATTATATTATTGGATAATAGAATATAGAATATAAGATCTCCAATAAGAAATCATTCTTAAAATAAAAAAAAAATCTTGTGACTATAACGTATTAGGATCCCTACTATACGATTTTACTATTTTTACCTTCCGTCACCTTTAGGTAAGGAAGGTATTGTCGTAGTCAAAAAATTCAATGATGAGTTTATAGTGAATAAGCATGTTTTGGGTCCCTATAATACGATTTTACCATGTTTACGATGATGTCTGTGTATGTGTGTCTGTGTGTGTGTGACAAAAGTTCCGGATCCCATAACTTCAGTACCACGATTCCAAAAATTATAATTTTTTCGTATTCCTCAAGTTTACATCCAGAAGAACAAGTGATTAGATTTTGGTTATAATTGGTGAACCGGAAGTAGCCTTATTTGAAGATTTAACAGTTAAATTTGATTTATTCACATTTAACGTTATTATAACTTAAAGAATATATTATTCACTATACGATTTGATTACATTTTATACTTCATATTCAATAGATACAGAATTAAAGAATTTTAAAGAAATTAAATCTTATAATTCAGCCAGCTATGCTAAACATGGAAACTACAAATATATTCATATAATTCAAATTGACAGAGGTCAGTATCAATAAAAATAAATTAATGTGGCAGAGATGAGGATGTTGAAGTGTCATGAGGAGAAATGACGAATTATGTTTGAACAAGAATGAGTAGTTTAGTCATAGGAGATTGAAGAAACAGAGGAAGACCAAAGATAAGATGGAAGGACTGTATTGCGAAAGACTTGAGAGAAAAGGAACTGAATCAACGATTCGCAAAAATAGCGACCCCTAATGAATGGGAAAAGCTAAAGAAGAATAAGATGTCAGTGTCAAGTGCAATTTGAATAGTTTGTTTATGAAATAATTTTACTGGAAATTTAGAATTTGTTGCAAGAAAAATTATGTATGGAATTTATACATTTTATACAGGATTGACGGAAGGTATTGAACTGGTCACAACAGATTTTTTAAATTAGTATAATTCACTGCACAGGTTAAAACTTTACTTAGTGAAAGCTAGCTGTTAAAGGTATTGACACGATAGATACTTTAATATTTTTTATAGTACTTTATGTATAAATGTACATTTTTATTTTATTCTTGCCTATGTTAAATTCATTTAACTATACGAATATTGTTCGTTTTGGGTAAGTTTTTTATAAAACATAATCTCCATATACTTTAATTTTACATTACACAACAATTTCACTATTTTTAACATTCGTTACAAACTTTTAAGAAAAATCATGTTTTTTTTTGTATAAAATAAAAAAAAATATTTTTTCTTGTTCTGTAAATTTAGCCCCTGAAGAAGACACATGTGGTGTATGGGTATGATAATAAAGTTGGCATATCCAGAAATATCTTTATTTTTCATCATCTATCCCAGTCAAGTAATTTCCTAGATCCCATTTATTCACATATTCACAATCGTTTAATACATGCGATTACCTAATGCACACATCTACGCGCGACTACATAAAAATGTCGATCTTTTTATTATAAAGCAAAGAAAAGAAAGAGGGCAAATATTTGTCCTTAGTTTCTACTTCATAATTTACTTCTGAAGTTTGTATGCAGAATTAATAACAAAGGACATCATTCCGGAAATATTGACATAATAACACAACTCATATTTGCAAATCTTCTAGACGGCCTTCGATCCTCGAACACATCGCATAAAAACTACATTCGCACGAATGGGAACGCCACAAAAACACTACATAACGATCAGACTGCTCTTTTACATCCCTTATCCATTTCCATCTCGCAACATTCTCTCCCGCGCCCGATATTACAGCAATGCAATGGACCTCATGATTTGAAAAACTTACAAAACTTTGTTCACGGTAAATTGAGTTGCATTTGAGTTATTTTACTGCTTATAACGACCAAGTTGTGTTCTTTCCAAGCCCTTAGACCATTCCCATTCTCATAACCTATTTCTGTGTGTGAGAACATTCTAAGTCTTACATTCCACCTACGTATTGTGAAGAAATACACAGCCAAATAACAGGGAAGAATGGAGAAGATGATGGACGATGGCTTTCTTTCTTGTCCCCCAATAGGCGATTGAGATGTACTCGAGGTGGTCCAGGTAGACTGGACGTCTTGATGGACGAGCTTCAGGTTCTTGAGAACTGTAGAGTTATCTCAAGGAATAAATACTGGGAATAAAAGGGGCTTGATGGCTAAATGAACGACTCCTAAATGGTAGTTTGCAGGTCGTTTGAATGTTGTTAGATCGAAAAACATGACAACATGAGATATATTGGTTCAGGTGGGATTTTACAAAAAACATTTTGGTGAATTTGTGATACAATACACGTGGGTTTTGAAATATGGCTATGTATAAGATTACAATGTCAATGCCGTGTCCATTTTTTACCTTCCGTCACCTCTAAGTAAGGAAGGTATTGTCTTTGGTCAAAAAATTCGGTGGTGAGTTTTCATTGAATAAGCACGTTTTAGGGTCTTTACAATACGATTTTACTATTTTTACGATGATGTCTGTATGTGTGTGTGTGTGTTCGTATGTGCGTGTGTGTGTGTGTGTGTGTGTATGTGACCGCCGGGTCGTCAACGATATCTCCAATACTAGAATTCCAAAAATTACAATTCTTGTATATTCCTCTTCCTTACAATCATATGCAGACTTGATTAGATTTTGATTATAATTGGTCAACCGGAAGTACCCCCATTTGAAGATTTTAACAGTTTATCTTGCAAAACTCAGTTAAATTTTATTATAACTTAAAGAATATATTATTCTCCATTCGATCTGAATTCGAGCATTTTATATTTCATATTCAACAGATATGGAGTTAAAGAATTATAAAGATTATAAAATTTCATAAATCAGCCAGCTGTCCTAGCTTAACCATGGAAACTGCTAATATATTCAAGTAATTCAAATTGACAGATGTCAATATCAATAAAAAGTAAATGATGAAAGAATAAGGGAAATAACTCTAGTGTTTTACGATTACATTGGTTTGAACATGTCATGAGGAGAGGTGAGTATATTGGAAGAATGGATAGCTTATAACAGAAGTTGGAAGAAACATAGGAAGACCAAATATAATATGAAAGGAGAGAAAAGGAACTGAATGAGGACGACATACAAAACAAAAATTAGTGGAAGAAGAAAATAAAAAATAGCGACCCCCTAACAAATGGGAAAAACTAAAGAAGAAGATGTTAGTGTCAAGTGCAATGCGAATAGTTTGTTTATGAAATAATTTAACTGGAAATATAGGATCTTTTGCAAAAAAAATTATGTGTAGGGCGAGTGCAGTGACGTGACTTTGCTGACTTTGGCAAGCAGATATGTGGACTCGTGTCAAAATGACAGCTAGGTATTAATTACGTCCATAACTGACAAATGTAATTTTTCAATCAAAATTTCATGATTTTCTTATTTCTTGTGGTATATTTATTATCAGGGGTGTGGAATTCAGTTGCCGAGAAAAGGAATCATAAAATACCAAAAAAATAAATTTTGAATGAAAAATTTTGACATGAGGATGACCCGCAAAATAGAAATGAATGAAAGAAAAAATAAAAACTAGCGACCCCTAACGAATGGGAAAAGCTAAAGAAGAAGAAAATGTTAGTGTCAAGTGCCATTTGCATGTAATAATATTACTGGAAATTTATAATCTTTTGCAAGACATTTTATGAATGGAATTTGTACATAATACACAGGATTGACGGAAGGTATTGTGTTGGCCACATCAGATTTTTTTCAATACATATGATCCTACTCGTATGAAGAGTACAGGAAAAAGAGTAATTGCGTTCTTTCAAAAATATAATGAAGTTTTTACATGAACACATAGTTACCGTTTTAGTATATTGAAAACAATATGCTGTAAGCGACTCTTTGTAGCACTAGTGCTGCAAAACTTTGTAACACGCTTCAATATCCTAGAATGTTTGTTGATGTCATGAGTAATATAAAATCTGATGTGTCCAACACAATACCTCCCGTTTAATTTATTTTTATTCATGTAAATACTTAAAATTAAATTAAATTTAAATATCGGGTTCGATCCGGCCGACAACCAATATTTCGAATTTTAAATGGCACAAAAATGAGCCCTGTGGTGAACTCTCCACGCCAGCAATAAATGTTTGTGAGGTGACACCTGGTAAACGCTGCACGGTACAAATATGTCATCATCGTTACCGAAATTTGTGTACAAAGCAGACTGGGCAGACCCAGCAATGGGTAAATATGCTGTGATGATCTATTTATTTTATTTATTTATTTATTTATTTATATACTTACCTATATTCATTGCTGGCGTGGAGAGTGTACCACAGGGATCAATTTTGTGCCATTTAAAATTCTAAAATATTTGGCGTCGGTCGGTATAGAACCCGTTCCCAAGATTCGTGTGAAGTGCTTGGTAAACGCCTGCACGGAACAAATATGTCATAATTATTACCGACATCTGCGTACAAAGCAGATTGGCTCATCCATTATTAGGTAATATGCCGTGATGATATATGTTTTTATTATCTTACCTATATTTTTACATATTTAGTTATACTGGAAACTGTGTTAAGTTCCTTTCCATATAATTATTGTTCCATTTACTATTTTCTTTTTAAAACGTTAATATTATTATTTGAAATGATTAGTTTGTTGACAATCACATATATCTGTCAGTTACACACATTTGAGATCTGCATTGTGTAACCATGTATATGAATTGTGTTTAACGCGTAGGCTCCGAGATTAAAATTATAGACAGTTTTATAAGTTTATCCATAAAATATATAGAAAAAGCATTAATGGAAACCTGTAGAAAATTTAATAATCTTTAATTTTTATATAACATAAATCTCGAAAAAATAACATTTAAAGGTATTTTTCGAAGAAAAACTATTTTAAGCTTCCAGTAAAGTGCCATTTTTGGTTATCTGATTTATTCCAAAATCTAATGGCATTTTTTCATATAAGAGTAAGGTAGAAATACAAGGTTTCAAAATTTTCTGATACATAGTATTCGAGTTATAGCGTAAAGAGGATACACACACACACACACACACACACACACACACACACACACACACACACACACACACACACACACACCCACACACACACTCGTAGTCGTGAAAATGTTAAAATCTGATTATAGGGACCTTAAAAACGTCATTTACTAAAATCTCGATATGCGATTTTTAGCACGTTCCCTATACCTCCCTTACCAAGGGTAGCGGGAGGTAAAAATACAACATTGGTTACGTCCAATGAGGCTAGCAAAAGACAGCAAACCGGAAACAGTTCATGCTGAACGCTTTGCTGGTTTTGCTTTGCTGAATTTGCTGAGCAGCAAAACCAGCAAGAAAAATTACACTGCTTTTGCTGTTATTGTGAAAAGTGCGGTAGAATACAAAAACTGTAAATATGAATAAAGTACTACTTTTAGAATTTTTTGATAATCATGAACATTACACTTTGTTGAAATGTATAAACGAGTTAAATAATTCTAATCTGTCACTAATAACAAATTTAATAACAAAATAGCCTAGTTTGTTAAAGGATTCCGCAATTTCTTGCCAAAATTTATTCTTATGCATTCTCTCTCTTAGTTTCTCCTTTTTATTTCCTATTAAGTCCAACATTATGAGAACAGTAGCATGATTGAATTTAAATTTATCTTGTTGTTGCTCCTCAGTCGAGTCTGTCAATTGCGATGAATGAACATAAAGTATATATTCATCTAAAAATGATTTGGATTTAAATAATGAACTTTGTTGCAAAAATAATTATCATACCTTCATTTAACAAACTCTGCTGATAGTAAAATAAATGAAACTAAACCTTTATTGCACATAGTTTACGATAGTGAAGTGAACAAGTTTTTTTTTGCTACTTTTGCTGGTCTCATTGAACGTACCCATTGTATTGTAATTTGTGAATCACTGGTTTTAAAATATATTTTCTTGTCTAATCGGATGTCTGCTTTGGTCTTCTCTAAAATTGTCTCATAGTATCTTATTGTATGTTTAATAATATAGAGATCATTTGAGGTAGCTCGTTTTGCTGTTACATCCTGTATATTTAAGTTTTTCTAATATTGTTTTTCAATTGATAGTTTGAGATCAGCCATATAGGATTGAAGATTGCACAATATAAATTGTGGTACGTCAAATATTAGACAGCAAAATAGTCTTCACCCAATTTTATTTCCCACAAATGCTATCACATAACCAATAACTGTCTTCCTCAAAGTTTATCTCACCATAAACTAAAAAACCATATTAAAGAACCATCTTGAATTTGTCACGGTTATGGCTAAATTTAACTTATTACACAAGCAACCACTTAAACGTTATAAAAAAAGAACTCATGCGACTGTTACACTTCACAATGTAATTCATTTTCTTTGTCCCATTGCTCTATATAACATTCATTTCAAGCACCCAACGTAGTCTCGCCCCATATAAATCTCTGTGGGTCATACAGATGGCATCTTACACCATACATCATACAAGCAACATGTATGTTGTAGATACTCTACCTGCATCAACGTGGACTTTTTATATGGTTACACGTAACTGTAAAAGTGTTTCCTTGAAATAGTTTATCTGGTTTATTTGCATACGTATAGAATTCTTTTAGCTTTTTATTAGTTGAGATCTTGTGATAGGACATAAATATTATATGAAATCATCAACAACATAAGAGATAATTTTATCTATGAGCTGAACTTTAAAATATGTAATCGTAAATAAAAGTGACAGGGTTTCAATATCATGGGAGCGAATTTTCTGATATTTTGCGATTGTCAGTATTAATTACAGTTAATATATTCACGGATTATATGTCGTAGAAATTAGGAAAATATTTGCCATACATTGGTGGCGCTAAGAGGGGGCCAGGGCGGTCAATTGCCCACTCTAAAAAGTCTAATGAGATATTTTTCATTTATGAATAATAAGCTTTTCGATGATTTATTTGATGTTGGTGAAAGCGGCCATTATTAACATAAATATTATGAAAACAACTACTGTCATAGCCCTATCATATATTAAATTATATCTCTTTATAAAAAAAAAATCGAAAGAAAGTAATTATTTTAACAAATGAATAACGTTAATACTAATAAAGTTGGTATGGTTGAAAAGAGAAAAAAAATGCAATCCAAATAAAAAATCTGATGTGACCAGCAAACAGCACAATACCTTTCGTCAGTTCTACGTATTTTGTACAAATTACACACAGATTTTTTTTTTTGCAAACTATACTATGGGCGTTTTATTTTTAGGGGAGAAATCAACTGATATTACCTCGCACTGAACTGAACTGAACTACTCCTAAAAAGAACAGTATGTTTCTTAAAATAAGAAGTAGAAAATAAAAGCATATATAGCATTATATTTATAACATAATAATCTGCTGAATTGGCTTATGGCTATAATCTGTTGTATTACCTTATGTGATTTGTTTTTGCCACCTTAAATTATGCCACATTATTGTATTTCCAGTAAAATCATTTCACAAAGATATTATGTAAATTTTGCATGACACTAACATCTGTCAATTAGTAATATTTGAATATTATGTTTCCATGGTGCAGTTTTGAGCAGCATTAGGTTGCAAAATAATTCTTTATCTCTAAATACATTGAATATGAAGAAAAATATATAATTAAATCGAATAAATAATAACATATTCTTTTATTTATAATAACATAAAAGATCAAAAAATGATATTTAACAGGGTTTTTTTTAAGAAAAACTGTTAAAATCTTCAAATTAGAGTATCTATTTCCGGTTAACCAGTCATAACCAAAATCTAATCAACACTTCATATGGACGTACCTACGAAAGAGGAATATGAAAGAATTACATCATCGTAAAAACAGTAAATTCGTATTGTAGGGATTCTAAAACGTGCTTATTCATTAAAAACTCACCATAGAATTTTTTGACCAAAGACAATACCTTCCTTACCTATAGGTGACGAAGGTAAAAAAATAGTATAGGTTGTATTTAAATTTACAAAGTTAATGTCAATTCCGGTTATACCGGAAGTGATATTTATCTGTCCGGTACATACATTTGAGATCTGAACTGTGTAACCATGAAGTTGCATTTAAAGTGTAGGCTCCGGGATTTTAAATAATAATTTTATAAATTTATCCATAAAAAATATAGAAAATTTACTAATCTTTAATTTTTATATAAAAAAAAAACTATTTCGAGCTTCAAGTAATGTGCCATTTCCGGTTATATGATTTACACCAAAAACTAATGGCTTCTTTCCATAAGGTAGAAATACAAAGTTTCAAAATTCTCTGAAAGATAGTATTTGAGTTAGAGCGTAAAGAGGATTCACACACACACACACACACACACACACACACACACACACACACATACATACACAAACACACACACACACACACACACACATTCACCGTCACTGTAGATATATAAATTCTTACACAGTTAGTCTATGCTTTTCTTAAAATAATGGAAATTGCCTTAAATCTATTTTAACACGTTTTTAAATTAAATTTACCCAGTATTAGCCGGAATTTAAATTTTTTAACATGAAATATTAATAATTTTAATCTCATTGTATGTATGTATAAAACCACCTCATAAAGTTTTTCGGGGCAGATAATATTTGAGTTAAAAAAAACTGTGTTCCCATGTTAAACGCCTATGTCACGGATTTTTCAATTCACCCTGTATAGTTTTTGTATTTTCACTATACCTATAACATTTAATCTATTCTTATATTTTTATTAATTTCTTGTCATAAAATAATATACATTTCTCCATTTTCAGTTCGTCTACATCTCCATAGCTCTTCCCCATCTGAGCATCTTACATCTCGTAGCCTCCAGCGCGAAGAATTGTAAGAATCCGTGTGCTCTCCAGCTCAACATACTCGAAGGCGTTGTGAGTGAGGCCGCCTCCTGCGTCGGATTGGTTGGTTGAAGGCGCGCGCCCGACACCCGTTGCCTTGGTTACCCGCCCGGACAGCTGATCTATTGCTTCTTACACTATGAGCGAACACCAACACAAGCAAAAGCAAACGCGAAGGAGGAAAAGATACGCAGATCTAGAGAAATGGGGAAGGAGGATGAATTGTGGGTGGTAATGGATTGTTATTAATAGGATTGGAAGGATAATCTGGATATCAGTAATAATATAATTAGGGATAGGTACATACACTAATTTTTTTTAAAGATGATCAAGGTCATCTGTATCATGAACGAATTAACAAATTTCCATACATTTATCTCTCTCCTTTGCAAAGGCTATAAGCATGTGCGATATGGATGGATATAACACGTTTGTCTTTCAAAAATTCATATTGTTTCGACTAAGTTAGGACATTCCACTTTAAAACGATGCTCGTTGTTGATAATACTTTCGCTGTAACGTAAGTTTATTTATTAATTCAGATACATTACATTGATTCATAGCCGTATGAATAACGTTATTTTCTGTCAGTGTCAGTGACACTGTGTCAGTATCTTATTTTTCACATATTTGGTTTTACAGTTGCTAATAAACTTACCAGTTGACTTATTTTTGAATTTTTAATGCTTTTATTGTGACATATATTTATATAATAATAAAATAACAGTAATATCATATGTACCGTCATAAAAACTAAGCAAACGACACTACTGAATTTGTCAGAATGGGTGGAACAAAAATCAGAATTCGTACAATTCGTAGATGACATCTTTCAAAAAAATTACTGTACTTATAAGTTTTTCTGAAATAATCAGTATTAGATAAGAGAAATCATCATTGAAATAGGTCATTTTTTAAGTAAATCAGTTGACTTGAGGCTAAAATAGAACTTTTATGTCAAGGTGAAAAGAATATTTTTGGGCGATTATAACAAAAGAATTATTCATTCATTTTACACGCACAAAACATTTTCAACAAATTATGAAATCTACACAAATGGTTAGAAATGTCTACAAAATTCTTTCGGCTATAGGTAATTCAAATACACACTTAAAAATTGAAATAAAATAGCCAAATGACTCGAGATAATATAGTTCGACCGGCATTTTAAGGGTCATCTTCCAGATTTAGCTTCTATCGAGACCCATTACAATGAAAACAACTTCATAAAAATCCTGTGCGTACAGTAAAACCTACCTTGCAAGACATGTGACAATACTCATAGAAAAATTTGCATGGCTTATGGCCGTTTGATGCAAACGGCCATATTGCGATGTAATTACTCAAGAAAGTTTTACTTAAAAATAAATGGGTTGTAATTGTGGGCAATTTCTCGACTGTGATGTCTATTAGGTGTGAACAATTACTCGAAAGTTCAGTCAAACAGCATTTATTCTTACTATACCATAACGTTTCGGTGTACCCTTGCACCTTCTTCAGGATAGTAAGACCTTACAGAGTGTTATAATTCATGTACACAAAATACATTAATACAAAACATTCAGTTAATTTATTAAACATCGTATTAAAAATTCAAAAAGCATACACACATCCATTTGCTCTAAAAAACGAGTAGGTAGTTGTTAACACTTAAAAATAAAGATCACCTTAAGTTTAATTCTCTTGCATGTAAATTTTATATTCTACTTATCTAAGAATAGGATTTGGTAAAAAACGTTTTTGATTTATGCAATACAGAAAGGCAGTTAGTTTGACATTTATCATTTGAAATTTTTTGACAATTTAATAATTTAAAAGTCGCCAAATTTATTGTTAAATAGTAGTGATAATATT
Source organism: Harpalus rufipes (assembly GCA_951394225.1). Lineage (NCBI taxonomy): Eukaryota > Metazoa > Arthropoda > Insecta > Coleoptera > Carabidae > Harpalus > Harpalus rufipes. The sequence goes on from OX596279.1 coordinate 51,752,248, forward strand.
AATGCTTATTTTATTAATGAATAATTTAAATAAAAATCACAAATAAATGAAAACAACCGGTGGTGATATAGTAGCCGTGTTCCTTCGGGCTGTGATTGTGATTTTGTAAATCCTGATTAGTTTCGTCGTTTTGAATCATGATTTAAAAATTATATCAAGAAAATAACTTGAATAATATAAACACCACCTAGCGTCAAATGTCATATGCAGACCAATGCAAACTAACTTATTTTATTTAAAAATAATCTTTTGTTAAGTGTTATAGTCAATATTAAAGATGGATCATGTTGAAGGAAAAATAAATATTCTTCTAAGGAATATAAAGTATGTTTACTTAAAACAAATCTTTTATGAAACATATTATCTTTGTTTTCAAAAATATGATGGGTCTATTACATGCTTTTGTAGGAAAATCATATTTCCTTTGATGCAACAAACACCACATTCATAAATTTCTAAGCTCGAAAACCTGTCGTCAGCCATTTTTAAATTTTTGAAATGAATCTGTGTGATCACTTAAGAAAGATGATTCAGAAGGGAAAGGGGAAGGTTATCTAGTGATCACAAAATGAGAAAGTGCTGATAACGAATAGGAAACGAAAAAACATACTTCTTCTTAATCATGATCACTTTGATGATTTAGATGGTGAATCACAGCCCGAAGTAACACGGCTAATTCAATTTGGTTAAAATCTATATTTTAAACTAGTCGAAAGCAATTTGTAGAAATTTGAGTTTGTTGAAAATGTAAACCGGCCGAACTATTATGAGTGTGGGCTCATATCTGTCAGTTAAAACGAAAGTTTGATACATACGTAATAATGTCGATGCTATACTTTTCTTTTTAACTGACATTTAAGAAAGAGTTTAACCATAGATTAAAATACCGGGCTTAAAAGTGAAAATAAAATAACTAGGTTGATAAATTTTTAAGAAAGTAAATGAGCGATAGCCACAGCGACCACAAATATTTCATTAAACAGTTTAAAATTTATGAAGCTACAAGTAGTATAACACTAAATCAATAAAGTAAAAGAGGCCGTAAAGTAGGCTTTGACAGACGTAAGAAAGTAATACATTACGATTGTTAAACATTGTACGTTATTAAGAAGTTTAAACGGCCGTTATTATGAAATTAAGGATGTGAAAATAGTAATCCATCTTCAGGGAGGGTTATGTTTCACATGTAATAAATTCATCATAACCCTGAAGATGGATTACTAGAATCTAAAACTGAAACGTCGGTATTGTTAAGAGATTTTTCTTTAAATAAAACAATAAAACGTCTGCTTCTCCAATATTTTCACTTCCTAGATTATTGTACGTATCAGTCAATTTTTTAATAAATATTAAATTCCAATTATCACCCTTTTCTACGTACTTAATAATTAGTTAATATTAATTCTGTAATAACTACGAAAGAATGTCGTTTTAATTCTAGAAATAATTTAAGTAGTTATTAATTTATTATTGAGATTATGTTAATGATTTTGATATGAAACCTCTAGCCGAATTACTTAATTATACATTGTAGTACCTAAATAAATAAAATATTGAATTTTGTAAATAATGTAAAATAAATATAAGAATTATTTTCTTTTTAAAAAATGCCAATACCACATCACGTTCTTAATGCTGAACGAAATGAGGCGTTGCAAAAAAAAAAAACTACAAATATTTTTTATTCTGAAATTCGAATAAGTACCTGCTAAAGTATTAGTAAATATGATGTTCTGTTCAAATTTCTGTATATGTTAAACAGTAGCAAAAAGTATACTGTTTGAATTGCCGCCAAATTACAGTCCATACGATTTAACTTGGCGACCCATGTAATTCAGTTCACTATTCTTAAGTCAAATATTTACTTTTACTTCAATGCCGCACAGCTTCAGAAGTGAAATAGTGATTTTACAATGTTTTATTGCCTTACACAAAGCAAATTTCATCCTAATACACTCAAACTCGGGGTGTCAGATACTTTTCAACCCAAGAAGTTATATTCATACATAAGCGTTGGTGCATTTTTTTCTCAGTAGCAATAGAAATTTTATTTTCTTAACTTTATTAATTTAAAAAATAATTAATTATAATATGATTTATATAATAAATAATTCATTCCAATATTTGTAATATATTTTTTTGTATAAATAATTTCTTTTTTTTTGTAATATTCGTAATTTTATTGAACTTCATTTTTCTTCGGTACGCCTATGGATTTTATAACTTTCCCATTACCGCAGTGATAATGTGAATTGCCTCAACTCGCCAAGTTACATCGTATGGACTGTACACTGCCTGTGACGTGCAAGAAATACTAACCAATGACATAACTGAAAAGATAAAAATGAAAATAATATTTAATATTTCTTATTTAATTATAAAAATATTAATGCTTACAGCAAAATAATTTTCACATAATGAAACTTTGATTTTGTAAATGGTTTTATTTTTACGTGAGATAACCATTTCATTCTTCTTTCTTCGTTTTGAGGCACTACTAAAACTATTTTTTTTGACTATTATTTCTTCTAGCTCAAAACTCTTTTCTTCAACCATGTTTGAGTTTTTACAAAATATAAAAATCAGTAATATGGATAGAACTAGTAGCTAGTATATAATAGCTGACACGGCTGTCACTTGTTTAAATTCTGTTGGCAGGAAATGTAAGCCACTCCGTCATTGGTTAATAGTTTTCTGACGTCATCAGGCGACAAAGAAGGTGGCAATTTAAATACTGTATCTTTACAGGCAATTTTCTCTGGATTAGAGAGTACTAAGAAATAAAATAAAAAATACTGGTAAAATATTTCTTCTTATTCTTTTGATTAAACTAAAGAAAAAAAATCGTACAACACCCCATTGTTGATTTTATTTAAAACTCAGTTTAACAATATTAATTTTGAATAAAATACAAATTTTATTTTCCATGCTTTCAAATTTTTTAATTATTTTATTTACATATATTATTTTAACATTTTGCGTTCCCATCCTTTTAGGTGTATACATAGATCCTCGGTCACTCACCGTTCCTTCCAAGAACAGACTGACAGACTAAGAGACTGCCTAACATCTAAATTAATTCGTTATATTGAAGACGCGAGACACTCTGACACTGCATGTCTATTTTACTAACTTGTCTCGTACTAAGACCAAACATACATAGTTACCTGCATCCTCTTTCTGAAATCTACTGATACAATCACACAAGAAGAAGAATCTTCTACGGTAAGTAAGTTATTAAAGTTAGCTTTGAAATATTATAAAAGAAAAATATTATTTGAAAATAGAATTATTGAGAATAAGACATATTTCATATTTTTTAGAATTATATTTTAAGATTTTTAAGTATATTCAAAGTAGTTCACTTCAACAATAATACACTTCACCATATTTCCTTCCAATTCTAAAATATTCGCAACCATTCTTTTTTAATAACTCGAATATTTTAAATATTATGGAAAGTTATCAAACGAAGTTTATTTTATTAAAATGTCTATAAATCTGCAGTGTAGGTTTTTCTACAGGGCGTGTAATTTTTACGCAATACGTACATAAAATTTTCCATCCAATATATGTTATATTATTAACAAATACAATGTCGAATGATTTAAATATTACATTTTTATTTTTTTGCATTACATTATTTTAATATTACACCTTTCAAATTTCAAGAAAATTATTTAATTGAATATTTCATCTATTTCCATTTTCATATTTCATTATTACGCCTGTTATTTAATATTATCAGACGTCTAATTCAAAAATCTGATGTGGCCAATACAAAACCTCCCGCCATTTATTTTTTATTAATTTAAATACAGACCTACATTTTTATTTATGCTAGAAACAGTATTAAGTTCCTTTCTATATAACTATTGCTCTATTTACTATTTTCTTTTTAAAACGTTACTATTATTTTTATTTAAAATGATTAGTTATTTGACAGTTACATTAAGTTACATACATTTGAGATCTGAACTGTGTAACCATAGAGTTGTGTTTAAGCGTAGGCTCTGGGAATTAAATTATAGATAATTTTATAATTTATCCATAAAATAAATAGAAAAAGTAATAATCTTTAATTTATATATGGGGGACCGTGAAAGAATGATAGCTAGTAATTATGTACATAAATGTCAAATTTTTTATTCTAATTTTCGTGATTTTCCAATTACAAGTGGTTTATTTTCCTCGACAAGTAAATTCCACACTCCTGGTGACAAATTAGCTACGTGAATTTAAAAAATGTTGAAATTTTTAATGAAAAATTCTGACATTTGACATCTATGTACATAATTACTAATTGTCATTCTGTATAAATATCACATGATTGTTCGCGCCCTACACTTATGTAACAAAAAACGGAAGTGGCGAGAGGTATTGTGCTGGCCACAAAAGATTTTAAATTAAGGTGGGTCTTATTTACCTCCATGACCTTAATATTAAAAAAATAGGTACTTTTTTTTGTCTACGGTGGCGAAAGGTAAAAATAAAGAAGTAATAAATTTGTGCAGAATTTTGTCTATTTAAATATCCAAAATATGGAAAATTTTAATTATAATATAACACATTTCATCAGATAATCTCTTTAACTTATGTTTGTTTTTACATTTTAATATTTAAATAACTCTTTAATATTAAATATTCATGTCTACCTTTTAAATTTATTGTTAAAAACTCATTATAAAACATAAAGCAATGAACTGGTTCTGAAATGTAAATTTAAAAACGAAACCAACACCATTACAAAAGACCGTCTTATATCTCATTATAATATGCAGTAGGAAAATAATTCTTGTTTCGCAATGCATTCTGCAAGAGTTATGGCAGAACAAACAAACCCATAACATAATTATTTCTCAAAACAGTAAATAAGAAACGAGTATTTTCAATGTCCTTTACGATTGTCGTTAATTTATGGAGCCATTAAGGTTTCGACGACGTTGTTAAGGCAATAATATCGTAATAATAATAAATATGGACAAAATGATATACGAAGGATATGGAATCATTTTTTGTGTCACCTAATCAAATTAATTAAAATAGACGGTTTTCCTTTGAAAAAATAATTAGTTAATAGAATTTTTAATGATTGGAGAGGTTTAGAATGTGTTCAGGACGTGAGAGAAATTAATAATTAAATAAGTAAGGAAACAGATACCTTCATACAGAACATTATTTTAAATAGAAAATAAAAATTTTGATTTCAAATATAATATGGTTTTGATATTTTCTTGAATACGATTACAAAAGAATTATTGAGAAACATATGTTTCATATTTTTATAAATTTATTTAAAGATGTTAAAAGTATATAGTTCCCTTTAACAATAATACACTTCACCATTCTTTCTTTCCATTTCTTAAAAGCTCCCAACCAATCTTCTTTTGGAACACTCTCAAACTAATTTCACAGACTTAAAAAATGTCAAAACTATAAAATTAATTTAAAGCGACTTAAAAACAGCCAAAGCTGTCAAACTAATTACTAGGTATATAAAAACTGTCAAATTAATTTCAGACTGGTTTAAAAATTGCCAAAACTATCAAAATCAATCTGATGTGACCAACACAATACCTCCCGCCATTTAATTTTTATACATACCTATGGGGTCTTGTTACCGCATGCCTGATGTCTAGTTGCGAATCTGGGGAACCCGATTCAATACCGGTCAACAATAAATATTTCGAATTTTAAATGGCACAAAATTGTGTTGCACTCTCTACGCCAGCAATAAGCTGACGCTTGGTAAACTTCCGCACGATATAAATATGTCATTATCATTATCGAAATCTGTGTACAAAGCAGATTAGCACATCTAGCAATAGGTAATATGCCGTGATAAAATATTTTTTTATTTAAGTACATACCTGCATATTTACTACTGATAGAAATTATGTATATTAAATTCCTTTCCATATAACTATTGTTCTATTTACTATTTTCGTTTTAAAACGTTATTGTTATTAATTTGAAATTATGTATATTAAGTTTATTTCCATATAACTATTGTTCTATTTACAATTTCTTTTTAAAACATTACTGTTATTAATTTGAAAACATTATTTTTTTGACAGTGATATTTATCTGTCAGTTACGTACATTTGAGCTGAAATGTGTAACCATGGAGTTGTGTTTATAGCATAAGTTCCAAGATGTAATTTTTATGGTACTTTCTTTATAAATTTATCCATAAAATATATAGAAAAAGTATTAATGCAAACCTGTAGAAAATGGAATAATCTTTAATTTAATAATGGCTTCTTTCCATATTAGAATAAGGTAGAAATACATGGTTTCAAAAGTTTCCGAATGATAGTATTTGAGTTAGAGTGCCCAGAAAATCCACATACACACACACACACACATACACACACACATACACACCCCCAGACATCATCGTAAAAATGTTAAAATTGGATTATAGGTACCTTAAAACGTGGATATTTACCAAAATCTCGATATGCAATTTTTAGCATTATCCCTATACCTCCCTTACCAAGGGTAGCGGGAGGTAAAAATTAAATCATGATTTGAAAATATTCTCCGGAATGATCTTCGTATTAATATTTTTATCATTGTTTCTTCCTTACCTAGAGGTGACGGAAGATAAAAAATTATATGGTGGCCATCTTCCCAGACTCGTCCTATATACCCTGAAAATACTATATTTTTGATAATAAATTTAAGGTTAAAATATGATACAAATCAGGCCATAAATGATCTGATACATAGGTAATATTGCTTACATTTTATTTGTATCATATTATAAACTGTAGCACTTATTAATATTGAAATTACTTCGCTTAATATCCCAACAGAAATTTTTAATTATTATTCTGTCATTTGTGATACCTTTCCTGATAAGAAAAAAACACTGTCATCCGAAAATAATTCGAATTAAAATATCGTCAATAAATATGTTCCACGGGCTATAAAACCTACAAAATTATATTCATAACGCATTAAAAATTAATTGTAAATTCAAAATGGCCGATTATCTTTCTCCGTCTGGCAAGTGGCCGTTCGAGAATCTCATTATCCTCGTATCGTAAATCTAGTGAGCCATGGAGAAAAAAGAAACTCTAAATTATGCACGCCTTAATAATGGAGCCGAACCGAGTTGGATCTTAGAGTCCTCTGGTTCTCCTAATGAGAGCCCGGCTACTTTTCTTTGTTTCGGACTGATTAGTGGACGTTTCAAATCGAATTATGAGTTTGTTTGGTTTTTAGATTGTTATTTAGGATGTTTTTCCCAAAAATAGAATGTTCAAGGCGGCCAGGCTGACTAAACATACGGGAATTTTTTAATGTTGTGCTTAATTGGAAGTAGAATGACTTGGAGAAAGTGAAATAGGAATTTTATAAATGTTTTGTCTACAAAATATATAGAATTTTGCTACTTTATAGAGGGTGTATCAAGATAATGGAACAGTGCCATTTATTCGTGAATATGAAAAGTTACACAAAAAATCTGATGTGGCCAGCACATAACCTCTCGCCGTATATTTTACCTGGCTGTATGCATAAAGCAAAGAATATTTTTATAAATACAAATAATATATTCATATAAATCTATGACGTATAAACTTCTTTATTATTCAATAATAGCATGTCTCAAAGATATTTTACCATAAATTATGTTACAATAAATTACAAAGTAGAGTTTACCATATATAAATATTAGGCTGGTAACAGCAATTTTCAATTCGAACAACCTTGTTTACTTTCTCTTCATATTCTTCTAGTAAAAACATTAATTTTGGGCGGTCTAAAATGTATATATCTGGATTGTGCATCTATTCTTATATATCTTCTTTTACATTTTATTTTTTCATACTTGTTATATCTAAATAACCTTAATTCCCTTTAATAAAGTGACGGATAGATTGCACTCCGATTATTCTTATATCGATGTGTAATTTTGTCAATATTTACAACTTACTTGAGAAGAATTTGATAGCTTTTTCGCAATTCAAAGTTACTCTAGTCTACAGTACTGGTGTACATTGTCCCATAATGTTTGAAACAAATTTAAGTCCTTCAACCTAGACTTGTCATCTCCATAATAGTCACAGATCAAGAATTAAGGGATTCTCCAAATACATTTTTCTTTCATTACTCATTATTTCTGACACTGACATTTATCTGTCAGTTACAAATAATTTAAATTTGCAACTATTTTTCATGGCATCCTTTCGGTTGTAAAATTAATTACAACATTATTTTATATAATATATTCCTTTTATCTCTAAATCTATAAAATATGTATAAAAATATTTAAATGTATCAGAAAGAGAATTTATTTTTCTTTAATATTATCAAGAAAAATTTTCAAAAAATAATATTTAGAAGATTTTTTTTCAAGAATCTTCTACTTCCGGTTGTCCAATTGTTACCAAAACCTTTTCAGATCTTCCCATGAATGTCCGATTGGGAAATACGTTGTTAAACAAATTTTAAGTCTTATAGTTTTTGAGTAACCGTCCTTCCAACATCCACACACACACACACACACACACACACACACACACACACACACACACACACACACACACACACACACACACACACACACACACACACACACACACACACACACACACACACACACACACACACACAGACATCATCGTAAAAATGTTAAAATCGGATTGTAGGGACCTTAAAATGTGCTTATTCAATAAAATCTGGATATGCGATTTTTAGCATGAATCCAATACCTCTCTTAGCGAGAGGTAATAAAACGTGCTTATTCAATAAAATCTGGATATGCGATTTTTAGCATGAATCCAATACCTCTCTTAGCGAGAGGTAAAAAGTGATTAAGATATTTTGTAAAGCATAGAGGGGACACATTTTGGCATAACCATTATTATTTTAAAGCCAGTGGTATTCAACTTATGGATCAATGTTACATTTTTTTAAATGGCATTATATATTGAATTCGTAATTTTACGTAGATCAGAAAAAATATATACGGTGCCCCATTGGAAATATGAAAGTTAATGTCACTTCCGATTAAACCGGAAGCGCTACCACCATGCCATATACCATAATTTGTGAGCCCCTAAGCCTAGTTACAAATATGCAAAGAGAATTAAAAAATAATTACAGTATTTTAAAAATAATCTGATGTGGCCAGCACAATACCTTCCGTCAATCCTGTGTATTATGTACAAATTCCATACATAAATTTTCTTGCAAAAGATTCTAAATTTTTGGTATTATGTGATTCCCTTTCTCGGCAACTGAATTCCATACTCCTGATAACAAACAAACCACATGAAATAATAAAATTATGAAATTTTGAATGAAAAATTATAACACTTGTCAGTTATGGACATAATTAATTGCTGTCATTTTGACACGGGTCCCCATAACTGCTTGCCAAAGTCAGCAAAGTCATGTTACTGCACGCGCCCCATACATAAATTTTCTTGCCAAAGATCCTATATTTCCAGTAAAGTTATTTCATAAACAAACAATGCAAATTGCACTTGACACTTCTTTGATTTTTCCCATTCGTTAGGGGGTTGCTATTTTTTATTTTCTTCTTCCACTCATTTTTGTTTTGCGTGTCGTCCTCATTCAGTTCCTTTTTTCTCAAGTCTTCTGCAATACAGTCATTTCATCTTATATTTGGTCTTCCTATGTTTCTTCCACCTTCTATTAATATATTCATCTCTCCTCATGACATGTTCAAACCAATGTAATCGTCTCTCTTATATCTAGAAACTTTTAACACTAGAGTTATTTCCCTTATTCTTTCATTGATTTACATTTTATTGATACTGACATCTGTCAATTTGAATTACCTGAATATATTAGCAGTTTCCATGGTTAAGTTAGCATAGCTGGCTGAATTATGAAATTAATATCAAATTTATTATCTTTATTCTTCTTTAACTCTATATCTGTTGAATATCAAATATAAAATGCAATCAAATCGTATAGACAATAATATATTCTTTAAGTTGTTATAATAACATTTAACTAAATTTTTCAAGAAAAACTGTTAAAATCTTCAAATGAAGGTACTTCCGGTAGACCAATTATAACCAAAATGTAATCAAATCTGCATATGGTTGTAAGGAAGAAGAATACGCAAAAATTGTAATTTTTGGAATTCTAGTATTGGAGATATCGTTAACGAAACCGCGCTCACACACACATACACACACACGCACACACACACACACACACATACAGACATCATCGTAAAAATAGTAAAATCGTATTGTAAAGACCCCAAAACGTGCTATTCAATGAAAACTCACCACCGATTTTTTTGACCAAAGACAATACCTCCGCACCTATAGGTAAGGAAGGGGAAAAAAATGTACATTCAAGGTCATCTAAGAATTGCATGAATTAAAATTTTAGCTCCGCCCATTCTATGAAATTCATTAGAGTCGTTTACTTATTTTTTATGAGAATACATAAGATACTACTGTTATTTTATTATTATAAAAATATGTTACAGTAAAAGAATTCATAATTCAAAACTAATTCAACTGGTAAGTTTATTAACAAATTTAAAACCAAATTTGTGAAAAATAAGATACTGACACAGTGTCAGTGACAGTTATTTGTATGGCTATGAATCAAAATAATGTATCTGAATTATTAAATAAACTTACATTACTGCGAAAATATTGTCAACAATGATCACCGTTTTAAATGGAATATCCTAATTTTTGAAAGGCAAGCGTATTATATTCATACTTATCCGCAATACAGTCTTTCCATCTTATCTTTGGTCTTCCTCAGTTTCTTCTACCTTCTATTAGGTACTAAACTATTCATTCTTCTTTCAATATATTCTTCATCTTTCCTCATGACATGTTCAAACCAATGTAATCGTCTCTCTTGTATCTTTACAGATACTTTATCACTCGAGCCATTTCCTTTACCTTTCATTCCTTACCCTATCTTTTCGTGTCTATCTCAATATCCTAGTCTCTGTCACATTCACTCTCTTTTCATTCATATTAATATCTGTCAATTTGAATTATCTGAATATATTAGCAGTTTCCATGGTTAGCATAGCTGGCTGATTTATGAAATTTAATATCTTTATAATTCTTTAACTCTATATTAATTGAATATGAAATATAAAATGCAATCAAATCCTGTAGAGAATAATATATTCTTTAAAAAAATTAATCAATAAATGGTATTTAACAGCGTTTTTTTAAGAACAACTGTTAAAATCTTCAAATGAAGGTACTTTCGGTTAACCAATTATAACCGAAGTCTAATCAAGTCTGTATATGGATGTAAGGAAGAGGAATACGTAAAAATTGAAATTTTTGGAATTCTAATATTGGAGATATCGCGACCGAAATTATAGTCACACACACGTACAAACATCATCGTAAAAATGGTAAAATCGTATTGTAGGGACCCGAAAACTTGTATATTCATTGAAAACTCACCACCGAAATTTTTAACCAAAGACAATACCTTCCTTACCTAGAGGTGACGGACGGTAAAAAGAAATACGAATAACGAAAAAATTCTCTGTCATCCTATTTATTAGTCTAGTCCGACTTCGTTGATGTTGTAAACTCATAAAACATTTTCATGTTTTGTTTGTGGGGCAAAGACCTATTTTAGACAAAAAGGGGTAGTAGTATCTAGTTTCTAGTTCCTCGGTTTATTGTCGTTCTTCAGAGAAAGTTTTTTGTAGCAACTCTTCGACTATTCCTCAATGCACAGGAAACGGGAACAATAAAATAGAAAGCATTTGGGTGGACTGACGTAATAAAACAATTTCCATTCAAATATTTCTTGGGGTAGTTTACTTACTTTAACCCTTATTCACCTAAAAATATTTTCAGGGGGATTTAGTTTTCTTTCGCGTTTCTGGCAATGCACTTGCATTGAGGTGTTACATTTTCGAGTAATACTTAATAATGGACAATAATTTAAATTGTGAATATATATTGAACAAATTATGACAGTGATATTGTAAAATAACAGTGCGTATGTGTATGTGTTTTTGAAATAGTGTTTCGTACTCTATTGTATAAATAGTATTGGAAGGTATAAATGATTTTTTTTTACTTATATTACCCCCTGTTTTATAAAAGATAAGATAAATTTACTTGCATAGTAAATTTATTTAAATTAACAAATTTGAATCAATTTTATTCATTAAGTACTGTCAAAAGTTCGACAGTCATTTGAAGAAACAAATTTTATTTACTTTAAAGCATATTCATCTGTCGTAGTCGTTTATAAAACCGGCCATAAGTATAATTTTAAATCAGAAGATTCATTTTTTATACGAGAGTCACGCTAGAATTATTGTGACTAAGACATATTTTGTATTTTCTTCCGCTCTCAACCAATCTTTCTTTGGAATCCTTTTAAATGTAAAATCAATCACTGGTCCAAAAATCGCCAAATAAATGAGAATGGCAGGTGTTCTATTACTTTTAAATGAAAATATTCTCTTGTTCATTACATATTATTACTCACAACGATCTTTAAAAAATCTGATGTGAACAGCACATTCCTTCCGTCTATCCTGTGTATTATGTACAAAATTCAATACATAATTTTTCTTGCAAAAGATCCTATATTTCCAGTAAAATTATTTCATATACAAACCATGCAAATTGCACTTGACCTGACATCTATTTTTTTAGCTTTTCTTATTCATTAGGGTACTTCTACCTTCTATTACTAATCTATTCATACTTCTTCCAATATATTCTTCATCTTTCCTCATAACATATTCAAACCAATGTTTCTCTTGTATCTTTCTAGAAACTTTATCACTCGAGCCATTTCCCTTACCTTTCATTCCTTACCCTATTTTTCCGTGTCTTCCCCAACATCTATTCTCATCTCTGCCACATTCATTTTCTTTTCATTGACACTGACATAATGTGAGTTAGAATTTTCTTAATATAGTAGATGTTTACATTGTTATAGCATAGCTGGCTGATTTATAAAATTTGATTTCTTTATAATTCTTTAACTCTCTCTATATTCATTGAATATTAAGTATAAAATGCAATCTAATCGTATAGAGAATAATATATTCTTTAAAATTTATAATCATTAAATGTTAAGAAATGATATCTAACTGCGTTTTTTCAAGAACAACTGTTAAAAGTTGCAATTGAGGGTACTTCCAATTATAACCAAAATCTAATCAAGTCTGCATATGGATGTAAGGAAGAGGAATACGTAAAAATTGTAATTTTTAGAATTCTAGTATTGGAGATATCGCGGCCAAAATTATAGTCACACACATGCACACACACACACGCACGCACACATACATACAGACATAATCGTAAAAATAGTAAAATCGTATTGTAGGGATCCTCAAACGTGCTTATTCATTGAAAACTCACCACCGGATTTGTTGACCAAAGATAATACCTTCCTTACCTGATGACGGAAGGTAAAACTGATTATCTAACTAAACTGTAACTAATTTAACTTTGGCAACTTAATTTCAAATGACATAAATACATAACTGTTTAAAATGAAAGTGCAAATTTTGTTTTCCATGACCGACCTGATTGTCTTATTTTTCAATCATTCTGCGTGTCTCTGGAAATTATAATTTACATGGCCACCAAAACAGGGTTTTACTGAAAAATAATCTTAATACTCGTATAGTAGTGACATTTCGCCGCGTTCGAACCCGAACTATGTCAATCGTCCATACGGTGCTTTCTCCATTATAGCAATTAGTGTAGTGTTGAAGTAACATCTGGTAAAGCGTAAAGGCCTTCTACTATAAAAATTTATCGTTATCACTTAGATGTAGGTTAATCGGATTGTCATACAGTAAGAGTACTCCTATAAAGTCATGGTTGATTGTAATCGAACTCGTTTATTACGATAACTGGTTATAACGAATTAACCAATATAATGAGTTGATAAAATGAGGAATACACGGTGTCATAGGCTTTAAGTTTTTATATTAACTGAGTAATCGTCCTTTTATTAAGAATAAAGATTTAATATTCATGCATGACAAATGACGACGAGTGCAGTTTATTATGGTAACCCGTAATTGACGCTACAATGAATTTAGAGTTTCTTTGGGATACGGATATATGATTGATAAATTAATACAATTGTCTTATTAGAAGACCTGAGTCATTCCCAAGACTTCTTTCCTTTCCTTAGACACGTCTTCTAGAAGTAACTATTTTAACCACAAATTAAGAATATATTGGGTGGTGACCGGAACCCCTAAACATATGCAAATAATTGTTCATTGTTAAATATTATAATTTATAAATATCTTATATTATTTATAGTCGTTTTTCTTTTTAAGAAATTACCCTTCTACACGGTGATCCGTCCTATAATATTCCTAATGCGACAAGTTAAAAATCGCAAGGTGCCTAGTATAGTTTGTTGTGATATTTAGAAGTGAATAAACGTATAAGTATGTATATCTGCGTGTATTAAATGCTAATGTCGCAATCATCAAGTGATATATGAAAATTTGTGTTTTCTTAAACAAAGGCATCAGATATAAAAAAAATTCCGTTAACCAGGAAGTACATTACCATCATTTAATCTAAGTAAAATGCATTTTATAAATGAGATTTTTAAACATATTGTTCTTATTTGTTTATAATACATGCATATAATACAGGTGATGACTGGAATTCCCGAACATACGACTTAACATTTAAAATCATACTTTCGTAATTATATTAGGTAAAAAAAATGTAAAATAAAAATTGTAGAGCATAAAATTCTACATCTGAATCAATTAGCAAAATTATTTTTTCATGCTTTATAACCAGGGATGGAAAACATAACGTAACGACACCCGATAACTTTATAATAACGTTTCATTTAGTATTATTTTAATAGCGTTATAATTACAAAATAACGTTATGTAACCGTAACATAACAAATAACATTTCACTATAACGTTATTCAAGCTTACTAATTTTATAAAAATTTTGTCATTTGAAAGTATAATATCCTGATAGTTTATTTCGTATTTTATAATGAATAGATGTCACTAGTGATCAAATTCAAATGTTGAACACTTTATTTCATTTCTAGAATAAGATGTGTGTAAGTTTTTTAATGCATTGTTTGAGAAAAATATGGTTATTGTAACGTTATAATAACGAAACAAAAATAACGTTATTGTAACGTTAATGTTATTTTGTTCTTCATTAAGTTATTTATAACGTTACATAACGAATTAATTTTTTTATAACGTTATGAAATAACGTAATAATTCGTTAACGTTATTCCATCCTTGTTTATAACGGCAGAAATCAGGTATAAAAATTTAATGTGGCCAACGCACAATGCCTCCCGCCATTTAATTTTTATTAATTTAAATATTTAAATACATATCTACATACGAGGTGTGTTCAAAAACTATCGCGAATTTTGAATTTTCTACTCGTAGAAATGAAATAACTTCTTTGATAAAAACATTTTATGACAATGACAAATTTTAAATGAATTATTTTTTTCTACGTTCCGTCGCCTTTAGATAAGAAAGATATTGTCTTGGTCAAAAAATTCATAGTCAGTTTTTAACGAATAAGCACATTAGGTAAAAATCGAAGACGATCCAAAACACGTGCAAGCAAAGCAGCTGTCAACAAGTAAGTGAACATTCAAAATGGCCGAGCTTGTCGACATAAGTGAGAGACATGAGTACCAACATAAAGCCACAAAAAGATCGAAATTCGAATATACGTAACCCGCGAAAATTCAAAATTCGCGATAGTTTTTGAACACACCTCGTATTTACTTATGCTGGAAACTGTACTAAGTTCCCTTCCATTCAACTATTGCTCTATTTACTATTTTCTTTTAAAAACGTTACTATTATTAATTTGAAATTATTAGTTTTTAACAGTGATATTTATCTATCAGTTATATACATTTGAGATCAGGACTGTGTAACCAAGGAGTTGTGTTTAAAGCGTAGACTCCTGGATTTAAATTATAGATAATTATATTATAAATTTATCCATAAAATATATAGAAAAAATATTAATACAAACCTGTCAAAAATTTAATAATCTTTAATTTTTATAATAACATATATTGCAAAAATTTTCGAAAAAAAAATATTTTGAACTTCAAGTAAAGTGCCATTTCCGGTTAACTGATTTGCACCAAAATCCAATGGCTTTTTTCCATATTAGAGTAAAGTAGAAATACAAGGTTTAAATTTTTTTTGAACAATAGTATTTGAGTTAGAGCGTAAACAAGATCCACTCGCACACACACAGGCATCATCGTCAAAATGTTAAAATTGGAGTCTAGGTAGGGTGACCAAATATTTTTTTCGCACCGAGGATACCTCCAAAACGAGGACATGTCCTCGGAAACTAGGACGTCTTATCACCCTAATTCTAGGGACTTTAAAAAGTGGTCATGTGCCAAAATCTCGAAATGTAATTTTTATTACAATCTATATCTCCCTTACCAAGGGTAGCGGAAGGTAAAACTATCGAAAATCACCTCAAAAAAGCGATGGCCATGGAATTGAAACAAAAATTAACAAATGCTAGCGATTTATAGTTAAGCTAGATTAGTTTATTTATTATTATTTGTAATTTCTGTAGACAATTATCTATTTAAATTACAATGGCTAGAAGTAAAAGTTTACTTTTGCAGTGTATAAAAAAATATTATTTTCCCTCTTTATTTTATTAAAACGAATATTACTTCTAACAATAAAATATATACAACACCATCCCAATTTTGTTCGTTATAATTCGATTTTACTTCAATCGTTTACAAACCTTTGTCAATCATTTAATTCCATATCTCTGCCTTTTACAATTCCTTCTACATACGAGCATTATACAATGTACCAGCAGCTTTCCCATTTGATTTTTTTGTTCGTTTTATTCCAGACGACGACCAGCTGCTGACATCTAGCCAGCGGAGGCTGCACTGCGTCCAGCGGAGTCCCCGACCGCCGCACTCCATCTGTCGGGTCGTAGCCCCGTATGCAAGCCCCACACGCAACCAGTGCACGTACTCTTACACAGATGGACATCTACTCGGGAGACTAAGGTAGGAAACATCCTTACAAGCTGCTGTACAAGGAAAACCGAATATAAGAGAAAGAATAGTACGAAAGGAATAGGAGTACAGCAGGAATAAAATTGTTGTAAAAGGATGGTTGTATTGATAGATTATAATTTCTTATACTGGGTGGTGGGGGTTAAGGGTAAACATAATGATTTAATATGTGATATTATTTCCTGTAATTTCCTGCTGTCCTGTTATTTTAACAGTAAAAACTGTAAAGTACAAAGATGTTGAGAGTTAAAAGTTGCATGTAAAATTATTTTATGTATTTTTTTTTTTTTTTTTAGAATATCGTGGTGTAACTAGATATTTCCAGAACTTAATAATTCTCGAAATATAACAAAAATAATATTTTTAAATGAGAATATATGTTGAAAATAATCTCATCTATTTCCTTATATTATAAGCTTATCAACGATGTATAACAAGTCTACATTCTTTATTTCAAATATGAATAAAAGATGAATTATTAATATATTGGTGTGAAAAATTTAAAACATTAAGAAACAAAAGAAAAAAAAATCAATTACAGATCATCAGTTGTTTATTTCTAATGTTATTTTCTTTATTTATGCTCATTTCTTAAAAAAATTATACAGGGTGAGTGTGGGACGACCCCCCTCCCCCTTTAACTATTTTATTATAAGTATTAGAAAAAAATGGATCATATAATTTTTTTATTATTTTAAGTATACTATTTTATAGCAATGTAGATTTTTTTTTATAAAGTCAGGTTTATAAGACTATCAACTTTTATTTTTAAATTGGCAATCTACAATTATTTTACTAAAATACAAACCTCCAATCTTTTTCTTTTTATTTTACTAATGTAATTCGAGAAAAGTAATATAATTGAGATATATGGGAAATATTTTTTTTTTCAAATATAAGCGGCTATGTGAAAATAAACAAAATGTTACAATGTTAATATCAACAAAGTATACATTTGTTTGTTACTTTATTTTACTTACTTATTATTTACTTTTTTATATATTTATTTATTATTTATTTTGACATAGCCACCTAGAATATTTGAATAAAAACTAATACATACTTTAGTAATATAATTCTAGGCGGCTATTTAAAAAATAAAAGTTGGTAGTTATATCTTGTAAACCTGACTTTATAAAAAATAATAAAACTTTTTTATGAGCCATATTTTTCTAATACTTATAACAAAAAAGTTAGAGGGAGGGGGGCGTCTTCCCAGACATTCTGTATAATTCAGAAAACATACTAAACCACATTTTTCGAATTGTGTGTGTGAAAACAAAAGATTGTAGACTGTGTTATACATCGTTGAAAAGCTTAAAGAGAAAGATAAGACTATTTTCAATATATGTTCCCATTTAAAAAATATTATGTTTGTTATATCTCGAGAATTATTAAGTTATGAAAAAATTCAATTTCACCACGATGTTCTAAGTAAAAATAATAATAAGCTAGGTATGAGATATCAAAATTAGCGAAAATCAAGTTTCAGCCTGTAGCTCAGAAATAAAGGCGACCGAAAATTCCTGTGATTCCTATTAAAATTGTCTCAAAAAGTTGTCCAATAAAGACGTACATCAATTTTCTGTATCGTGCATAATAAGAAAGTTTTTCATATAAGGAACTCGAATTTGTTGAACCCTGTACCTTATTGTAAGTACTATTGTATAACTAAATTGTTATATATGTATATATAGTTTAATTTTTACTTTACTTGTTCTATATTATTTTACGAGGTTAGATAACGTGCAAAATTCGCATACCAAATAGTGTTAGCAGTATCGCATACCAAACTTAACATAAGTGTTGAAGATATGAAAATATTACTTAACAATGGCATTCCTTAAAACGGTATTCATTTGTATAATTTTATTCTATATTTAGCATATTATTTTATTTCCGTATATTTTACCTTCTATTTTTTTCTCAGTCTATTTGTAGGTACAATATATAAATAGTCTTTTTACGACCAAAACGAATGACTATAAAACACATGAATTAAAACGTTATTTAAAGAATAAAATAAATTCTCACCGCTATTTATTGTCGCATTCAATAAAGCCGGCTATAAAATTACCCAAGCTAGTAAAATTGTCAAAAAACCTCAAAGATCATTCATAAATCTCCCGTCTGTGCATTTTTTGTTTTCAAGAAGCCGAGAGTCTAGCGGTCGCAATAAAAATATCGTTAAAACGACTTTTACTGCAGTTAAAATTGTAAAAGTGCGTCTGAAATGGGCAAATAAAACATCCCGGAGGGTTTCTCTCTCGCTCTTGTGGGTAGGTGTATATATCTGTCTCGCTCGGGGCGCGTGCCTGACACATCAGACGGTGTTTATGCACTTGTTAGGATAATAATAGTCAAATTGATCGTTAAAATCACGCTAAAAGCGCCCATAAACGACACTGTGGCCACCTGTGAAACTATTATTCACTGATAGCCATAATAGCCAACAGGGGGATATTTTTATTGAGTATCTAACTACCAAAATATTGTTACATAAACATTATTTGATACCATTTTACATAGAAGATCAAAATCACGGTTTTATTGTATCAACACATAATAAAATAAAAGTTTTATTATTACAACATCTATAAATATCCTGTGAGCTGATATTTGGCAACCGTCTGATTGAGTAGACAAAAAAAAAATACGGTGGTTATCACGTTACCTCTCGAAAGTACTTTACCTTCCGTCACCTTTACTAGGTAAGGAAAGTATTATTTTTGTTCAAAAAGTTCGATGGTGAGTTTTTAATGAATGAGCACGTTTTAGGATCTCTAAAAAACGGTTTTACTATTTTGACGATGATGTCTGTCTGTATATGTATGTGTGTGTGTATACCATCATTCCAAAATTATGATTTTTTCGTATTCCTTGAGTTAACATCCAAACGAAGAAGTGATTAGATTTAGGTTATAATTGGTCAACCGGAAATACTCTCATTTGCAACTTTTAACAGTTTTTCATGAAAAAACGCAGTTAAATATTATTTTTTGACATTTTATGTTATTATAAATATTAAAGAATATTTTATATTTCATACGATTTGATTTCATTTTATTCTTCATATTCAATGGATAGAGAGTTAAAAAATCAGATGTGGGCCAGCACAATACCTTCCGTCAATTCTACGTATTTTGTATAAATTCCACACAAATTTTTTTTGCAAACTATTTTATGGGCGTTTTCCTTTTAGGGGATAAATGAACTGATATCTTACCTCGTACTGAACTGAACTACTCCTAAAAAGAACAGTATGTTTCTTAAAATAAGAAGTAGAAAATAAAAACATAATAATCTGCTGAATTGGCTCATGGCTACAATGTTTTGTATGTATTACCTTATGTGATTTGTTTTTAAATTATTTTACATTTCTATTTTTCCAGTAAAATCGTTTCACAAAGATATTATGTAAATTTTATTTGACACTGACATCTGTCAATTAGTAATATTTGAATATTCTGTTTCCATGGTGCAGCTTCTAGCAGCATTAGGTTGCAAGATATCTCTTTATAATTCTTTATCTTTAAATTCATTGAAAATGAAGAAAACAATATAATTAAATCGAATAGAGAATAACATATTCTTTTATTTATAATATGATAAAAGGTCAAAATTGATATTTAACACCAATTTTTCAAGAAAAACTGTTAAAATCTTCTAATTAGGGTACTTCCGGGTAACCAATCATAACCAAAATCTAATCAACTCCTCATATAGGCATACGAAGAAGGAATATGAAAGAATTATAATTTTTGGAAATGTAGTATTGGAGTTATCGAAGGAGAAAATTTTGACCCACGCACACACACCCACCTACACACACCCATCATCATAAAAACAGTAGATTCGTATTGTAAGGACTCTAAAATAGGTTACGGAAGGTAAAAATTATAAAATATTAAATTTCATAAATCAGCCAGCTATGCTCTAACCATGGAAACAACTAATTCAGATTTGATATGTCTCATTGACAGATAATAATTTACATTGTGTGTTTTTATTATAATTTTACCGGAAGTATAATATAATTACAGAAAAGAATATGTCCTTTAAAAAAATGCGTTTTAAAGTTGCAGCCTGACCCTATTCTACACTTCGTCCGAATTTTTTGCAAGTAACTTTCAGTATAGAACGTGAACTTGTACAATAGTATATTGAAAGACAAGTTTTACATTGATCCTTATTGTAATACGTGTTTTTCATACTATTTTTCTTCTTTCACATTAATTTACTATTATTTTATAATGATTATTGAAAGAAATATTAAAATATTAAAGTTGGTAACACAGACAGTTTCAACAAACATTTAAAAATTGATTTATTTTGACGACATTTTGATAACAGTTGCCTACAAGCTACAAGTTACGGTAGAATTAAAATTTATGTTTATTATGTTATGAACCTACAAATAAATACTTTGAATAATTTAAAAAAATCCCCAAAAACTTTTGTACATAATTAACTTTGTGAACGCGAAATAGGAAAAATACATAGAACTGACGGAAGATAATGTGCTGACCACATCAGATTTTTTTATTTATTTTTTCTTGATCTGCCTCTTCCCAATTTCCTTTTGTAAAATTTCTTCCATCACCTTTTTTTATCACTGCAAAAAACTGATTCCCAAATGACCTAATTTAAATTTATTAGATTACCGAATTTCCAGCAAAATTTTATCTAAATTTTACGTGAATTTTATCTTTGTTTTAACGCGATACAGGCAATGTCGCCCTTGTGTATTAGACTGTTCCTATCTCTTTAGATCCCTTCGTAAGTGCCTCACAGTCTAAGTTCCATGTCGAAACGTGGTACGTCGGCAATGTAATGTTGGTGTTAATTTTTTGCCGGCTGATATAATTCAGTGCCGGTGGTTAAATGGACCATTCTATGTTGTAGCGATAAGAAGAGAATGGTGAGGAAACCGCGCCAACGTAAAGTCACAATAGATGGCGCGATTCGCCAACCTACCCCCTCCACAGAGGAACAGGGCTGGCAAATGTTATAAGATAATGAAATGAGTTACAATATTTTATTATTAATTCAAAAGTTTTTATTTATAAACAGGGAATAACTGCAAAACATTTAATGGAAAAGTTTGAACTTTGTTATAAATATTATTATGAAAAATAATAATAAAAAGTAGATGAAAATATATTTAATAATAATACACTAATTGATATACGCCTCAGTTGTGACCAGCACAATACTTTCCGTCAATTCTACGTATTTGTATAAATTCCATACAGAAAGTTTCTTGCAAAAGATTTTACATATATATTTCCAGTAAAATGTAACACAAACATACTATGTAAATTGCACTTGACACTGACATCTGTCAATTAGAATTTTATTAATATAATATGGCTATAGCATAGCTGGCTGATTTATGAAATTTAATTTCTTTATAACTCTATAACCACTGAATCAAATCGTGTAGATAATAGAATATTCTTTAATGTCAAAAAATGATATTTAACAGCATTTTTCCAAGAAAAACTGTTAAAATCTTCAAATGAGGGTACTTTCGGTTGACCAATTGTAAACAAATTCTAATCAGCTCTTCATATGGATGTAAAGAAAAAGAATATGAAAGAATTATAATTTTCAGAATTGTAGTGTTCGAGTTATCGTCTATAAAAAAATCGTCACACACACACGCACACGCACATACAGATATGATCGTAAAAATAGTAAAATCGTATTCTCGGGACCCTAAAACGTGTTTATTCACTAAATACTCAGCATCGATTTTTTTGGCCAAAGACAATACCTGCCTTACCTAAAGATGATGGAAGGTAAAAATCCAATATGCCTTAAAGTAAATGAGGTACTCCATAATTTTGGGGGCAAAATAAAACAAAACAATATCCCTTGCATTAGTGAAAACAAAACAAAAGAACGGTTTTTTGAAACTAAAATCAAATATGCATTCCATTAAAAAAAATTATAAAATTTGTGTTATATCTAACTTTTATGTTAAAAAAACTGTTGTGGCCAGCACAATACCTCTCGCCACTTCCTTTTTTGGTTACATAAATATAGGGCGCGAACAGTCATGTTACATTGTTGGCCTTGACAAGCAGATGTGGGGGCCCGTTTCAGAATGATAATTAGTAATTTTGTACATAGCTGTCAGAATTTTTCATTAAAAATTTCAAGATTTTCTAAATTCACGTAGTTAACTTGTCACCAGGAGTGTGGAATTTACTTGTCGATGAAAATAAAACACATGGAATTGGAAAATCACTAAATTTAGAATGAGAAATTATGATATTTGACATCTATATACAAAATTACTAGCTATCATTTTGACATGGGCCCCCATATCTGCTTGTCAAGGCCAACAAAGTCACATGACTGCTCGCGCCCTAATGTATTTAACATTTCTTGTATACCTACACTCTACACCAAAAATTCTACTTATATCTTTTCCTTAGATTTTTTAAATTTAAATTCATTCTATGAAGAAATTTTGTCCTACTCTTCTAATTTTTCTAGATGTTTCCAATTCATGGAAACAGTTAGAATATTCAAATATTACTAATTGGCAGATGTCAGTGTCAAATAAAATGTGTCTGTGAAATGGTTTTACTGGAAATATAAAAATGTAAAATAATTTAAGGTGGCAAAAACAAATCACATAAGGTAAACAGATTATAGCCATAAGTCAATTCAGCAGCTTATTATGTTATAAATATAATGCTACATATGTTTTTATTTTCTACTTCATATTTTAAGAAACATACTGTTCTTTTTAAGAGTAGTTCAGTCCAGTTCAGTACGAGGTAACATCGGTACATTTCTGCCCTAAAAAGAAAACGGCCATAGAATAGTTTGCAAAAAATTCTGTGTAGAGTTTGTACAAAATACGTATAATTGACGGAAGGTATTGTGCTGGCCACAAGAGATTTTTTTGTCAGTTATGTTGGTAGCGCTTCCCGCTAACAATTGAAATTTCACATTTTGGCAATTTGTGTATTGTGTGTTGCGAATTTTCTCTGATTGTATCAAATAGTGCATTTATACATCTTAATGGCGTGTTTTAGTGCTTTTATGGACTTATATAAGAACACCAAAATAGAAAAATTATGTTAAAATATTACTTGGCTTTGAAAATTAGCATTATATGAAACAAGTAACTATTAATTAAGTATGCATATAACTAGTGCAATAATGTAGATAAAAGAAATAATTTTTACGTATTATCATTAGAAAATATAGCATTTTAATAACGGTAATACGTAGTTTAAATGAAATATGTATATAGTAAGAAATATTTAAAAAATAATATATAGTTTTGTTTTTCATATAAATAAATTTCCTTATTTTATATTAACTATGGACAATTTATTTTAATTAATTTTAAATATATGAAATATGTATATGATAAAATTTTATTAATAATAAAACATATTAGAGATAAGATTTGCAACTTACGTAACTGTTGCGTAATGCACATTGCCTAATTGCAACAATAAGTGATATCTATTCTAGATCACAACACTAACTTATTTATTCTTAATTGTCACAAAATATTTAAAATAATGTATTACAACTTTTTTTAAACATTTGAAATTACAAAAATAAAATAAGCGATAAGGAAAATATTATGTACAAATTGTAAAAGAAGTGGCAGTGTTTATTTATGAATATAAAAATAAATCGGAATATCCCGTCGTAAATTTTGACACCCCTGTAAAACGCGCCCGTATTGAACCTACCCTTTCGCTGGGAGTCGTTCCGGCTAAACCCGGTAGATGGTAGCATCGACACAGCAATTCACAAAATCACATTATTGATTTCTACTTAATTGCCAAACACAATGAAATAAAAACAATTTATATGTTAAACACTATTGCTATGCCGAGTATTAAAAGAACAGAAAGCATAAAAATAATGATAAAACTAAAGTTGTTTTAAAAATGCATAATCGTATGGGATCAGGCATTTAATGAAGAGGAGATAAAATGTAAATGTCATTTATGCATTCACCACCTCCACGCAACCTGCAATGCTGTAATTGAATGCCGCCATTAAGATCATACTAAAGCACCCACATAAACTTTACTACGAGAGAATGAATATGAAACGGAGTCAAGGTGTATATCGTCAAACAAAACATATGCCCACAAAGGATGGCTAATTTCAACTCTGAAAATTGTTATAGTATCTTAAACACGCCGCGAAATGCCGGAGAAATATACCAGAGAACTCTCACACCAATACACATCCATCTCTTTTTAATACACACTCACATCCGCTGGTATATACGGACGTAAGTCGTTGATAATCTAGCGTAGCAGCAAGGGGACGAACAAAACCGGTTGCGCCGCTACAAGAACAGACTTACTCTCAACACTCAGTTCACTTTCACTCATAAAACTTTGTGATATCCCTTCTGGGAGCTTGTCCCGTTGAAAGGCGCGGGCATTTCAGCCAATAGCAGAATGGTAATGGCCTCCGTACGGTTCGTTACTTCACCACGAGATAGCAGTTAAATAGCACATCATACATTTTATTTATTTCCCGCCCATTGCCCCGATGGGCGGAGCCAGTGACGTCACACCCCCACCATACCACTTTCCCCTCTAGACGACTACTTTAGACCAGACTAAGATGAGAACAGTTCGAGTTATGCAGTTTTTTGTTTTTATGGTTTTTTTATCGCTGCTCTTTTTTGTTTTATTGCTACGTGATATTAAAAAATGCGTTATGACCTATTTATAATCGACGGTTCTCTGGACCATGATTTACGCTGGTAGTAAAAGTTGCGTTGAGTCCGGCAAGTCACAGAAATAGACGGAGGAACAATGGTTGACGTTGGCGCTTGGCGATCTGGGTTTACGACCAACTTCAATTCCAATTCCACGAGAAACCAAAGCCAAGATGATGAATGTTGCCTCTAATTCATGTCCGGGGAAAACAAACCCATTTTGTTGGGGATATATCAAAAGCAATTTTCACAATCCAAAAGAAAAAATATTATTATACACAATTAAAGAAAACAAAGATCGGGTGGCAGTGGCGGATTTACAAAATTATGACAGCGGGGCACGACATTAGGAAAACAAAATTGATATACAGTGGCTCACAAAATTACTTTTGCCAGTATAATGTAAAATAAAAATTTGTTGTGGCCGGCACAATACCTCTCGCCACTTCCGTTTTTGGTTACATAAGTATAGGGTGCGAGCAGTCATGTGACATTGTTTAGTAAATATGTACATAGATGTCATATGTTTCATTTTCATTAAACCTTTCAACATTTTCTAAATTCACGTAGATAATTTGTTACCAGGAATTACTTGTCGAGGAAACTAAACCACATGGAATTGGAAATTCACTAAAATTAAAAAGAAAAATTATGATACTTGACATCTATGTACATAATTACTAGATATCATTCTGACACAGACCCCCGTTCTGCTTGTCAAGGCCAACAAGGTAACATGACTGCTGGCGCCCTATTGTATTTAACATTTTTTGTATACCTACACTCTACACCAAAATTTATACTTCTATCTCTTCCTTATATATTTAGATTTTTTATTTTTAAATTCATTCTATGAAGAAATTTTCTAATTCTAATTTTTCGAAATATTTCCAATTCATTGTCGGGATTGACAATATTTTTGAAGGGTATGTGTAACATACCTATAATTTTAAATATTTAACTATGATAACAGTAAGAAATAATATAATGTATGTACTTCCTAGAAAAAATCTTCAGTAATGTCTCTAGATTTTTGACACAGACATTTATCTGTCAGTTACTAACATTTTAATTTTTCAATTGGTTTCCATGACATTATTTGGGCTGTGGGATTTATTACAACAGATTATTACATATCTTATATTTCTTTATCTCTAAATCTATAAAAGATATAATACAATATTAATATAAATCAGATAGAGAATTTCCTCTTCTTTAATACTAGCAAGAACAAATATTTTCAAAAAATAATATTTAGAAGATTTTTTTGTAAGAATCTGCTACTTCCTGTTGTCCAATTATTACCAAAACCTTTTCAGCTCTTCCCAGTAATGTCCGATTGAGAAATTCATAGTTAAAAATATTAAGTATTATAGTTTTTGAGAAATCGTCCTTCCATCGTCCCCACATACATACACACACACATACAGACACACATACACGCACACATACATTCACACACACATACATTCATACATATACGCACGCACGCACGCACACACACACACACACACACATATTCACAGACACTCGCAGACATCATCGTAAAAATATTAAAATCGGATTGTAGGGACCTTAAAACGTGCTTAATCATTAAAATCTGGATATGCGATTTTTAGCATGAGTCCAATACCTCTCCTAGCGATAGGAAAAAAATATATATTTTTGTACCTGTACAAAGATTTAAAACTTAAGATATTTATTTATTGATTTCATATTGATTTTTGAGAGGCATTATAATCCTCGTGTTATTGTATAAGGATGTACATTATTTATTCATTTAAATTTGTCATTATATTAACGTACTTTAGCTTCCAGCGATAAATTCTTGGTGTATGAACTTAATAAGCTCATCTGTAATAGAAATATCAACAAAATTACATATTATGATAATAAAAAATATGAACCCGACGATAACTATCGTTATAGATATTTAAAATTAATTTTTCTTTCTAAATTAAAAAAAAATCTAATAGTTCAATTTATATTTATGTATTTCATTCAACAATACACATAAAAAATATTTATACAAACTCAAATGCAACCTGAAGATACAATCTATTTATTTCAACTTAATATTTTTCAAAATATATTTATAAATACGACTGATTTGTTTTACTAGTAAATAATTCATACATTTGATTTTGGGTGCGTAAAACTGAATTTCTTGCACAGAAAACACATTCGCTGCATAAGACGCAATGTTCAACAGTTAAACTGAAGCTTAGTTGTCCAGAATCAGCTGATCACCCGCCATGTTGTGACGTAGGTACAAGTGCCCTATACAGTACAAGCTAAAAGTAACTTGCGCTGAACATAAATAGTTCCACCTATTATTTTTTGTAGTATTTCCTTTCCACCTTTACAAATTTTCTCATTCCCATTGTCACTCAGTTTTGTGGGTATTGTTTAAAGGCAGATTTACTAGTCTGGGATTTGTGTACGTGTGGAATTGCTCGCCGCCCAATTCGTTCCTTTGACTCACGTTTCCTTCCAACCCACGTAACACCAATGGAAATGGATACAAAGTTGCAGTCCAAGTTATCAAATGCCACTTACAGTATAAACACAACCATCATCATAACATACTGCGCTAACAGCTAGGTAAATAAGCCATTACAGTAATATCAGGGTATTTGTTTTGAATTTAAATAGTGGCTAATGGCATCGAGATTGAAATAATATGGAGATTAATAAGTAACTGTTTGGTTGTAAAAATAACAGGTTTGATATAATGTATTCAATGGAAAAAGGTGAAAATATTTTAATGAATCAATATATAATAAATTAATAATAAGTGCATTCTTTACTATCAAATATGAAAATTCTTTATCTAAAATTTTGTTAAGAATACGAGGTCTGTTCACACACACTTTTCTCAGCGGTGTTTCCATTTCGCGACAAACGTCCACTCGTTTTTACCTGTCGCTAAGGAAGGTATTGGATTCATGCTAAAAATCGCATATCCAGATTTTAACGAATAAGTACGTTTTAAGGTCCCTACAATCCGATTTTAACATTTTTACGATGATGTCTGCCTGTGTGTGGATTTTTCTGTTATAGATTTTAATTTTCATAGAATAAATAATTCTACATAAAAAATCTGTTGTGGCCAACACAGAACCTCTCGCCATTTCCTTTTTTTTTTGGTTACATAAGTGTAGGGCGCGAACAGTCATGTTACATTGTTGGCCTTGACAAGCAGATGCGGGGGCCTGTTTCAGAATGATAATTAATTTTTCATTAAAAATTTCAAGATTTTCTAAATCCACGTAGTTAATTTGTCATCAGGAGTGTGGAATTTACTTGTCCAGGAAAATAAACCACATGGAATTGGAAAATCTCTAAATATAGAACGAGAAATTATGATATTTGACATCTATATACATAATTACTAGCTATTATTCCGACATGGGTCTCCATATCTGTTTGTCAAGGCCAACAAAGTCACATGACTGCTCGCGCCCTAATGTATTTAACATTTCTTGTATACCTACACTCTACACCAAAAATTCTAATTACATCTATTCCTTATATTTAGATTTTTTAAATTTAAATTCATTCTATGAAGAAATTTTGTCCTACTCTTCTAATTTTCCAATTCATTGTCGGGAGTATTTCAGAAGGGTATGTGTAATATATCTATAATATTAAATATTTAACTATTAATACATTAAGAAATAATATAATGTATGTACTTCCCAGAAAAAGTCTTCAGTAATGTCTTCGGCTTTCTGACACTAACTTTTATTTGTCAGTTACAAACAATTTAAATTTTCAACTATTTGCCATGGCATTCTTTCGGCTGTAAAATTTATTACGACAGATTATTTTATATATTATATTTCTTATATCTTTAAATCTATAGAATATATAATAAAATATTTAAATGTATCGGATAGAGAATTTAATTTTCTTTAATATTACCAAGAAAAATTTTCAAAAAATAATATTTAGATTTTTTTCAAGAATCTTCTACATGTCCAATTGTTGCCAAAACCATCCCATAAATGTCCGATTGGGAAATATGTAGTTAAACAAATATAAAGTCTTATAGTTTTTGAGTAATCGTCCTTCCAACATCTCACACACATACACACACATACATCCACACACACACACACACACACACACAGACATCATCGTAAAAATGTTAAAATCGGATTGTAGGGACTTTAAAACGTGCTTATTCAATAAAATCTGGATATGCGATATTTAGCATGAATCCAATACCTCTCTTAGAGAGAGGTAAAAATTAAAAGTTCTCAAAAAATATTTATATTTACTATCTTGTCTTCTTTGACAACGCTACAACTTTAGTCATTCAAGTCCCTAACACACATTATTTCAACAAGTTATGTAACTTTTACTCCATGTAACAATGGTTGCCCCCTTGTTTACAGTTCATCAAGGTCTGCAGTGTGACGAATACAAGAGAACGAGAGAATTTTTTCTCAACTTCGGAAAGCAGACTAGTAAACGAGTTTGGAAACTTGACTTGTCTTTGCCTGGGACTAACGGAGTCGAACAGAACAACATCCACTGAGTGTCTTCTAGACGTGTCGGTGTAAATCTTTCTCAACTCATCTTACTCTTACTCAACACTCGAGTGGACAAGAATTTGAGGGAATCTTATCGTTCACAAATACATAAATTACTGGATAACATGCAGATGATTAGATGATTTGTTAAAAACGTAAGAAAATAAATTTGAAGAGCTTTTAAAAAGAATATGTTGAAAATGATATTATCAATTGTTAATTATGACTAAATGTATGAAATATTAATTAAATATGAAATAATTTGAGTTCAAAATAAAATAAATAAATATATCATCACGGCATATTACCCATTGCTGGGTATGCCAATTTGCTTTGTACACAGATATCGGTAATATTTGTACCGTGTGGGCGCTTACCAGGCGTCACCTCACGGGCACTAATAACTGGCGTGGAGAGTGCATCATTTAAAATTCAAAATATTTGGCGTCGATCGGGATGAAACCCGGTTCCCTAGATTCGCGACCAGACAATCAGGCACACGTTCACGAGACCCCATATGTCATTATCATTACCAAAATCTGTCTACAAAGCAGATTGGCACACCCAGCAATGGGTAATATGCCGTGATGATATATTTATTTATCTGTCAGTTACAAACAATTTAATTTTTTAATTGGTTTCCATGACATTATTTGGGCTGTGAGATTTATTACAGATTATTACAGATTATTTGACATATATATTTCTTTATCTCTAATCTGTAAAAGATATAATAAAATATTTGTATATATTAGATAGAGAATTTAATCCTCTGTAATACTTGCAGGAACAAACATTTTCAAAAAATAATATTTTGAAGATATTTTTTAAGAATCTGCTATTTCCGGTTGTTCAATTTTTCCCAGTTATGTCTGATTGAGAAATACGTAGTTAAATAGATATTAAATATTAACATTCACACATACATACACACACATACACACACACACACATACACACAGACACACACACACACACACACAAACACACACACACACACACACACAAACAGACATCATCCTAAAAATATTAAAATTGGATGTAGGGACCTTAAAACGTACTTATTCATTAAAATTTGGATATGCGATTTTTAGCATGAATCCAACAAAAATGTACTAACGAAACCAATTAATGAAAATTAATAATCCTCAATATTATTTCGAAATCTGTAAAAAAATATTTGAAAACGATTTCCTTTTGATTAGTAGATATTTTTTATCTTCCGTCACCTATAGGTAAGGAAGGTATTGTCTTTGGTCAAAAAATTCGGTGGTGAGTTTTCATTGAATAAGCACGTTTTAGGGTCTTTACAATACGATTTTACTATTTTTACGATGATGTCTGTATGTGTGTGTGTGTGTGTTCGTATGTGCGTGCGTGTGTGTGTGTGTGTATGTGTGTATGTGTGTGTGTGTGTGTATGTGTGTGTATGTGACCGCTTTTTCGTGCACGATATCTCCAATACTAGAATTCCAAAAATTACAATTCTTGCGTATTCCTCTTCCTTACAACCATATGCAGACATGTTTAGATTTTGGTTATAATTGGTCAACCGGAAGTACCCTCATTTGAAGATTTTAACAGTTTTTCTTGAAAAACTCAGTTAAATGTTATTATAACTTAAAGAATATATTATTCCCTATACGATTTGATTGCATTTTATATTTCATATTCAACAGATATAGAGTTAAAGAATAATAAAGATAAAAAATTCGTATAAATTTCATAATTCAGCCAGCTATGCTAACATAACCATGGAAACTGCTAATATATTCAGGTAATTCAAATTGACAGATGTCAGTATCATTAAAAAGCAAGTAATTGAATGAAAAAATAAGGGAAGTAATTCTAGTGTTAGAAGTTTTTAGATATAATAGAGACGATTACATTGGTTTGAACATGTCATGAGGAGAGATGAATAAATTAATAGAATGTGGAAGAAACCACCAAAGACCACATATAAGATGAAAAGACTGTATTGCAGAAGACTTGAGAGAAAAGGAACTGAATGAGGACGACACGCAAAACAAAAATTAGTGGAAGAAGAAAATAAAAAATAGCGACCCCCTAACGAATGGGAAAACTAAAGAAGAAGAAGATGTCAGTGTCAAGTGCAATTTGCATAGTTTGTTTATGAAATAACTTTACTGGAAATATAGGATCTTTTGCAAAAAAAATTATGTATAGGGCGCGTGCAGTGACATGACTTGCTGCCTTTGGCAAGCAGATATGGGGACCCGTATCAAAATGACAGCAATTAATTATGTCCATAATTGACAAGTGTCATAATTTTTCATTCAAAATTTCATGATTTTCTTATTTCATGTGATTTGTTTGTTATCAGGAGTATGGAATTCCGTTGCCGAGAAAGGGAATCATAAAATACCAAAAATTTAGAATCTTTTGCAAGAAAATTTATGTATGGAATTTGTACATAATACACAGGATTGACGGAAGGTATTGTGCTGGCCACATAAGATTTTTTATGAAATAATATTCATGAATAATAATCGAAAACGCCTAATCTCTAATATCAATTATATTTGACATTAAATTCAAGAAATGTTTGTGTGTGTGTGTGTGTGTGTGTGTGTGTGTGTGTGTGTGTGTGTGTGACGAAAGTTACGGATCGCATAACTTCAATACCACAAATCCAAAAATTATATTTTTTTTTCGTATTCCTCAAGTTTGCATCCAGAAGAACAAGTGATTAGATTTTGGTTATAATTGGTCAGCCGGAAGTACCCACATTTGAAGATTTTAAAAGTTTTTCTTGAGATATCATTTATTGACATTTAACATTATTATAACTTAAAGAATATATTAATCTCTATACGATTTGATTGCATTTTATTCCTCATATTCAATAGATATAGAGTTAAAGAATTATAAAGATATTAAATTTCATAAGCCAGCTTATCTAAATCTAACCATGGAAATTGCTAATATATTCAGATAATTCAAATTGATAGATGTCCATATCAATAAAAAGTAAATGAATGTGGCAAAGATGAGAAGGTTGAGATAGATGTTGGGAAAGACACGGAAAGATATGGTAAGGAATGAAAGAATAAGGGAAATAACTCTAGTGTTAGAAGTTTCTAGAAAGATACAAAAGAGATGATTACATTGGTTTGAACATGTCATGAGGAGAGATGAAGAATATATTGGAAGAAGAATGAATAGCTTAGTAATAGAAGGTTGAAGAAAAAGGGGAAGACCAAAGGACTGTATTGCGGAAGATTTGAGAGAAATGAGTAGAAGAAGAAAATAAAAAATAGCGAGCCCTAACAAATGGGAACAGCTAAAGAAGAAGTCAGTGTCAAGTGCAATTTGCATAGTTTGTTTATGAAATAATGTTACTGGAAATTTAGAATTTTTTGAAAGAAAATTTATGTATGGAATTTATACATATTACACAGGATTGACGGAAGGTATTGTGCTGGCCACAGATTTTTTATTATCAAAGTAGAAATCTAATTAATGTTACCTAATTTAAAATTAAATTTGCAATATAGTGTTGCTTACAATTTTATAATTTACTCGTAATATATTGTTAGTGTAGACTTATTGTCTTATCCCAATGACAGCTCAAAATATTAAAATATAATTTTATTATTTCGAATACAATATCCATATCCAATTTCGATAGGCTGTTTGTCAGCACAATACATTTTCATATTCCACATGGAATGTGCCCCTAGTGTAAAAACTAATCAAAAAATAGAAGCCCTTGTGATATTTCATCCACATCTCAACAAAACAATCGGGGAATTTATTAGAAAAGTGGAGACGCCACTGCTGAGCCAAGGGGTGGGTCTTTTGTTGCTATAAATCACTATTTACCATACTCCCAATTCTCAGGGCTTTTACATTACCTCTCGTGGCCATTCTTCAGGGGGCCACAAATTATCAGGGACCTCGCATCGGCTCCGCTGTCAGTACACAAAGAAAGGTGAAGAATCTGCCCCTACCAATATGGAGTCTCTGTCTAGGGGTGGGTTTAATCGAGGAGGCCATGGATGAGTCCAAGGGATAATTTATGCTTTCGGTGTTTTTGAAATTCTGTGTTTTTGTGCAGTATAATCCGCCGGGGATTTTAAAATGTTACGGAGCTTGTTAATGGCATGTTTGGGAGAATTTATTGGTGTAAATATGCCGAATAGCATGATGAAAAAATGCTAATTACGGAATACAAGCTGTTGGAGTTTGGAGCTGACCCCATATGAAACATGCTATATGACGGACGCGAATATTTACGGCATGCCAGATTTTTATTTGGAGCTGTAAATTATGTTTGTGTAATTTTTATTAAACAGAGAATATTGGTATTTACGGATTGTTTTTTGAAAATGTGAACATCGTTACATAAAAGAAAGTTAACATTTTATCAGCACATATTACAATTAAGAGCACTTAATTGTGAATATATACGAGCCCAACCCCAAATGTATTCGTACCCTCTGTACTTAGATTACAATAGTTAAGACTATATTTAAGCAAATTTTTATTTTATGTATTAATAATGTGTACTGGAGTTAAATATAATATTATTACCTAAATTTGTCATTTTAACAATAATCTACGGGCAAATATATAACAACAGACACGTGCTAATTTTTTTAGTTCCAACAGTAAATAATACAATATTAATGTTAGTATTATTTATAAAACTGAAGGTAAAGAAAACTGAAAATATATTCAATTAATTACCATATTAAATTTTATTTTTTTAGTAAAATTATTTGCAAAGTGTTTTATTAAAGTACCACCTACAATTATATTAAAAACAAGAATAAATAAACTTCTGGATGCTATGATTATTACTCCAAATCAACAAATTTTGATATGTTGTATTAATAGAGTGTATATAGAACTTGAATACATTACTTGGTTTAATAATAATTTATTTGCAAATAAACCTTTGGGACTTGTCTTTTGTCATATATTTGGCTGCTGATTATTGTTTTAATGAGAAATGTAGTTAATGACATTTTATTTAAATCCAGTACACTTAATTAATACCAGAGCTGGGCGTACTCGAGTACATTTACTCGAAAGTACTGTTTAAAGTCCAAGTTTTGTACTCTGTACTCGTACTCGAGTACATTTTAAAATCTGTTACTTTTACTTGTATTTGCGGTGTTTCATCTAAATACTCGTACTCAATATACTCTAAAAAGTACTCAGAGTAAACGATATGTACTCCGAGTACATATAAATACTCGTAAGTATATCCGAATACTTAGAGTACTTGAAATTAATATTTTAAAGTATTATTTTACGTCTATGAGAACAACGAACATGCTTGTGCACGTTTGTTTTCAACTGCGTGGCTGCAGTCTGCAGTATATTCGTACACGCAATACGATTAGTTTTATACCAATTAATCGTTCATAAAAGATCAAATCTGTGTTCCATAGAACTTTATAGGTTCGTCATAAACATTCTATTACCAAATGCAAAAAAAAAATAAGTTTATATATCTTTCCACTATCGTTTGGAAATATCTTTGATTTCCATAATCGTTTGATTTGAGTAATGTTGTATATTTCCACACAAGTGCGGAAATATAAATAACCAAGATTACTTTATATATTTTCTTATCAGTATTCTGGTTACGAATACGATAGCTACGATTCCCTAAGCTTTTCAAAACGTCAAACTGACATAATAAAAAAATTTCAAATTAAATTTTTTTATTTGAACAATACATCTTAGATAATAGTAATATAATAATAATAAGTAATAATAGGTAATAGAAAAAATCTTGTGTGCAGTATAGGAAAAGTATTTTTCTTACTGCACAAACAAATAGCTATTCTATTATTGCTTGATATCTAGTAGATCATATACGTTTTACATTTAAATAATTGTCTTTAAAAGTAAAAACAAATTAACGATATTCCTTTAAATATTTATTAGTAAGAACGTGGTGACATATTTTTAAAAAGCTAAACATTGGTATTCTATTTTAAAATATTTAATTTTATATGAAGTATCCATATTTTTACAATACAATTCTATTTTTATATATAACTGTCTCTTAAAAACAATCTAGAAGCGATTTGTACCATAATTTTTATATTACGTATAGAAGTACTTTACAAAGTACTTTAAAGTAATTAAAAAGTACTATGTACTTTTCCCAAACAATGATCAAAGTACTAGTACTTTACTTTAAAAGTACATTTGAGCATTGAATACTTTCTCGTTACTCGAGTATTTTTATTTGGTACTTTGCCCAGCTCTGATTAATACATAAAATAAAAAAATGCCCAAATATAATCTTAACTATTGTATTCTAAAAAAATATTTTTTATTGCTGTTAATATATTTATTTCATTTGGGGTTGGGCTCGTAGGTATTCCGAAAAGCATGGAGATCTCGAGAACTATAAAAGATACAAAATAAAATATAATATTTTAATTTTGCCATATTTATATATTTACCACCTCCGTATCCATGTATTTAATAATAGTGAACAATTTAAGGCTCATTAGGACGTCCTTAATAGAAAAATGCGAAACAAAAATCATTTCATAGTGGCAAATAAACGTTTCATGATTGCCTCTCTTGAATATAGAATCAGTCCAATATTATAATTGCTTATCTTTTATTATTTTTATATAAATTCAAAGGAAATAAATTATTATTAATTAGACAAAAGTTAGAACACCATTTTGTGGTGTATCGTTATTTAAGATGATAGGCGAAATGGTAAAATTTACAGTTTTTGGTCTGCACATCTTTAGAGTATACGGTGTCTCATTTTTTAAGATATCTCGGGTAATATTAATGATAAAGCAAAACCGTTTGCCCATTCCAAGGTCAACTTTTGAAGAAAAGTTTAAAAATCGCCACAGGAATTTTCGGTCTTCTTTTGTTTTTGAGCTAGACAAAAACTTGTTTTTCGCTAATTTCAAAATAAGTATCTCATTTTATCATATTTCTTGAAATATCCGAGATCGTAATGGTTAGGGTCAAGAAACTGTCACCCTCTATAGGAAAGTAGAATGTTATTGAAAGAACTTAAATTCAAAGGATTTTTCGTTCCATAATTCAAGTTATTCAACAAAAAATATGTTACACGAAACAATAACTGTAATTGCAACTTCTGTTATTAATAATTTTATACATTTCAAATAATGTAGAATTCTGTTAAGATAAACAAATTATCAGATGTAGCGATGTAGGTTGGGATTCTATAACAAGTTATCGCACGTAGTTTTCGCAACTTGCGATAGTTATTGCAATCTAACACTTTCATGCAATTATTTAGGACATTTGACATGCGACAACTAACGTAACTTGCGACCAGAGTTATCGTATGCTACCTATATAACCAAAGATAAAGTTATCGCCATATGAAATCAAGATTCATAACTGTTATATTTGAAAATATTCTATCTGTAGTGGATTTTATATTTATGTATTTGATTATTTTAATTCTTTTATAAAAATAAAAAAATGGAGTGGATTGGGGTTATTTTATATAAGTTCATAAGATTTTAGAAGTGTAAAGGAACCAGGGCCAGCTTGAGGCAGGTGCGTTTTGAAAGGCCCCGTAATTTGTGAACAATTCGTATTTATTTACTACCTACTTACTGTTAAATTAATTAATGGAGGTCAATATTTTTGTATTCTTTAAAATGTTAAGGTAGAAGTTATATTTTATAGCTTTTCAGTTCCTTGAAAGAAAGATTTGATTACAACAATAAAATTCTTGATTACAATAAAGAAAAGTTGATTACAATAATGAAAATGACTAATATATATATATATATATATATATATATATATATATATATATATATATATATATATATATATATATATGTCACAACAGATTTTTTTATATGAGAATCAGAAAGCTTTCTGTAGGATGGTGCAGGTGCTTAGATGTTCAGGGAAACTATGAAATTAGGATTTTGGAAAAATTACGAAATTTCAGTAGGGCTGCTCTGTGCGAGTGGGCAGGTTGTGCCCCGCACAAAGGCGCCTGACCATAAGGGGTGTCATTTCAAGACAGTAAAAAATAAGAAATAAATCTTTATAAAATGCTCTTATTCGTACAGAAAATAATAGAAGTGAATAGTATTTTTTAACATTTGTTTGCATTAATTATCATACCAAACGGATATTTTTCTAGTATTAGCATTGTTATATTGAAATAATAAGTATGAAGGTGTTGATTACAACAAAGAATATTTTGATTATAACTCAAAAATATTGATTACAACAATGAATCCAATATTTAAACACTAATATTTTTCAAAGAATCAAATGCTAATGATCTGCAATAATTCTGAATTTTTTTTTCTGCCGATATTCAATTTCCCTGATTTACTATTAAAATTTAGTAAAAAAAAGTAAAAGAAATATCCTGCCAAACGGATAATTTTCAGGTATTGTTATGTTGTAAACTATAAGTGTAAAATTGTTGATTACAACTTACAATAAACGATTTTGATTATAACCAAATAATATTGATTACAAGAAGGAAATTTCATTAATATTTTACATCTAGAATTATTCGAAGAATAACACTTATATTCGTTCTCGCAAGTATTGTTTCTGCAACTTAGTTATTAGAATAAGTTATAGAATCGCTAGATAACATACTTGTTAAAATTATGTTGCGAATATATCACATTGTAGAATCTCAGCCATAGGCATCCATATTTTTGGCTGATCCTGTATTTATAGAAACAATGTTACTCCAGTAAAATGGTAAAACTTTTACTCTGTAATAAGTATAACATTTAACAAGTAAATGAATTCTTAAGAATCCTCCCGACAAATAGGAATTTAATTACAGAAAATATATAGTTTAAAGTTCCATTTAAACAAAACAACAACAACGACAATGCCATCTCGTAAACAAGCATCCTGTTGGTATCCTAGCATCGCAATAAACAACCATTCATACATCGAGGACAATTATAAACAACATTTCCATTCACAACATACCACATAAGACTGGACCAACAAGAACGAGCCGGTCGCATTCTTCCAAGCCGTGCCGATGCCCGACATTTCAACATTGCAGATCTCCACGATCTGCAAATGTGCCGACGTGTGTGGTCGAGACCGGGGGATTCTTTATGAGTGTCTGTGAGTCCACAAAAAAGAGGAATTAATGTAATTATATGTAGGATAGAGCAAATTTTCAAATAAGAAAAATCTGATGTGGCCAGCACAATACCTTCCGACAATCCTGTGTATTATGTACAAATTCCATACATAAATTTTCTTGCAAAAGATCCTATATTTCCAGTTAAATTATTCCATAAACAAACTATGCGAATTGCACTTGATACTAACATCTTCTTTTTCTTTAGTTTTTCACATTCGCTAGGGTGTCCCTATTTTTTATTTTCTTCTTCAACTAATTTTTGTTTTGCGTGTCGTCCTCATTCAGTTCCTTTTCTCTCCTTTCTTCTTATGTTTGGTCTTCCTGTGTTTCATCTACCTTCTGTTATAAGCTATTTATTCTTCCAATATACTTATCTCTCCTCATGACATGTTCAAACCAATGTAATCGTCTCTCTTATATCTTTCTAGAAACGTCCAACACTAAAGTTATTTCCCTTATTCTTTCATTCATTTACTTTTTATTGATACTGACATCTGTTAATTTGAATTACCTGAATATATTAGCAGTTTCCATGGTTAAGTTAGCATAGCTTTAACTCTATATCTGTTGAATATGAAATATAAAATACAATTAAATCGTATAAAGAATAATATATTCTTTAAGTTATAATAAAATTTAACTGAGTTTTTCAAGATAAACTGTTAAAATCTTCAAATGAGGATACTTTCGGTTGACCAATTATAACCAAAATCTACACAAGTCTGCATATGGTTGTAAGGAAGAGGAATACGCAAGAATTGTAATTTTTGGAATTCTAGTACTGGAGATATCGGGGCCGAAACCGCGGTCACATACACACACACGCACACACACATACACACACACGCACACACATACACACACACACACACACACACACACACACACACACATACAGAGACATCATTGTAAAAATAGTAAAATCGTATTGTAAAGACCCTAAAACGTGCATATTCAATGAAAACTCACCACCAAATTTTTTGACCAAAGACAATACCTTCTTTACCTATAGGTGACGGAAGGTAAAAAATTGCTCAAACTTTCTGTTTTACAATTTATTGGTTTTGTTGTTAAATATTATTTTTTTGGAAACAAACGTATCCGAAACAAATAAATACTAATACCCCATATTTCTAAACTATTTATTTCTCAATTAATTTTCTTCCATATTTTCAATTAATCACCTTGTTTAGTTTCTCAATATAAGCGCCCCGCTTTGTCTGGTGCAAGTTAACGAAGCTGTATGGTTTATTAACACATAGAGGATTGAATTGACAATAAAAATACACATTGAGCTGTCCTGTAGTGGTCTCTGATGACATAAACATTCAGAGCATGTATGGACACCAGGACACCACTGAGATACTAATTTCATCAGAGATATGAACCAATGAATTATTATCAAGGGGAAGAAAGAAATAAGAAATGGTTATTGTTTTTAGTTAGTACATTGAAAATAAAATAATTCTGGAGATATAATAAAGTAATTAACAATTTTACAGCTGAAATCAAGTTATATTTTAATTTTGTTTATAGCTAATATAATATTAGAATAGCTATGTGATTATGTGAATGGTTATACGGCGTTTATGGCATATTTGAAAACTGGTATCTATGCATATTCATTTCATGAATGAACATTCTTTTGTTCAAGTTTTGCGGCTGGTTGGATACAAAGGAGAACGAAATTAAAATGAATTATTTATTTTGTAATTTAAATAAAATACAAAAATATGCAGATGAATATATTCAACGATATAAATTAGAAACTACTTGTAAACACATTATTTAGAATACCTCGCAAGCATTATTAATTAGTTTGTTATCCCAACTAAACAAA
Organism: Harpalus rufipes; assembly: GCA_951394225.1. Taxonomy (NCBI): domain Eukaryota; kingdom Metazoa; phylum Arthropoda; class Insecta; order Coleoptera; family Carabidae; genus Harpalus; species Harpalus rufipes. The sequence goes on from OX596279.1 coordinate 51,793,551, forward strand.
TTCAATAAATAATTCATGGTAAAAAAAAACAGTAGGTGTCTTCAAGTTACATGGAATTTAATTTCGAAATATACCGGATGAATACTTGAAACCCGAACAAAACCCGTTAACACGGGAAAATCGTTTTTCTGAGACTGTTGCTCGCCGTTTTAACTGACAACAATGATTGTGGTATCAATAGAAAGATAGAGTGATAGAAGTTTATAGAAAGATACAAGAGAGACTATATTGCGGAAGACTTGAGAGAAAAGGAACTAAATGAGGACGACACGCAAAACAGAAATGAGTGGAAGAAGAAAATAAAACATAGCGACACCTAACGAATGAGAAAAGCTAAAGAGATGTCAGTGTCAAGTGCAATTTACATAGTTTGTTTATGAAATAATTTTACTGGATATATAGAGTCTTTTGCAAGAAAATTTATGTATGGAATTTGTACATAATACATAGGATTGACGGAAGGTAATGTGCTGGCCACATCAGATTGACAGACTAAATTTTGTTCGATCACTATCTTTGTCAGTTTTTCTTGAATTTTTCGTTGTAGACCAGATTAAGCCTTTTTACTCATTTTGTTCAGTACTATAATATTCTCTCAAAAATATTTACCCTTTTTACCTTCCGTCACCTGTAGATAAGGAAGGTATTGTCTTTGGTAAAAAATTCAATGATGAGTTTTTAGTGAATAAGCAGGTTTTAGGGTCCCTATAATACGATTTTACCATTTTTACGATGATGTCTGTATGTATGTATGTGTGTGTGTTTATGTGTCCGTGTGTGTGTCTGTATGTGTGTGATAAAAGTTCCGGATCGCATAACTTCAATACCACACGATTCCAAAAATTATAATTTTTTCGTATTCCTCAAGTTTTCATCCAGAAGAACAAGTGATTAGATTTTGGTTATAATTGGTGAACCGGAAGTAGCCTCATTTGAAGATTTAACAGTTAAATTTAATTTATTGACATTTATCGTTATTATAACTTAAAGAATATATTATTCTCTACACGATTTGATTACATTTTATACTTCATATTCAATAGATAAAGAGTTAAAGAATTTTAAAGAAATTAAATTTTATAATTTAGCCAGCTATGTTAAATATGGAAACTACTAATATATTCATATAATTCAAATTGACAGATGTCTGTATCAATAAAAAGTAAATAATTAATGTGGCAGAGATGAGGATGTTGAAGTAGATGTTGGGGAAGACACGGAAATATCCGGTAAGAAAATAACAAGTTTCTAGAAAGATGCAAGAAAGACGATTACATTGGTTTGAACAAGTCATGAGGAGAATAATTGAAGAATTATATTGGAACAAGAATGTTTAGTTTAGTAATAGGACGTTAAAGAAACAGAGGAAGACCAAAGATAAGATGGAAGGACTGTATTGCGGAAGATTTGAGAGAAAAGGGACTGAATGAGAACGACAGGCAAAAATAGCGACCCCCAATGAATAAGAAAAGCTAAAAAAGAAGAAGATGGCAGTGTCAAGTGCAATTTGAATAGTTTGTTTATGAAATAATTTTACTGGAAATTTAGAATATTTTGCAAGAAAAATTATGTATGGAATTTATACATTATACACAGGATTGGCGGAAGGTATTGTGCTGGTCACAACAGATTTTTTTAACATCTGTATAATCCATAGTATAAATTTCCTATTATAAATATTTTTGCATTATAATTTAACTTTTGGCCGTTATTAAATTATTTGCAAGAATTTAGGATATCAGTTCAGCTGCAAATGTACTAGTGATATACCGGGGTGAATACTTAAAACCCGATCATTTTATCTGTTAGTATTTGTTATAACCTTTAACTTGTGCAATTTTTATTATTTAATTTAATTTTGTTAATTTATTTTATTTTAAGCTATTTCTAATATGTTACAAAATATTAAAAAATCTGTTGTGGCCAGCACAATACCTTCCGTCAATCCTGTGTATAATGTATAAATTCCATACATAATTTTTCTTGCAAAAGATTCTAAATTTCCAGTAAAATTATTTCATAAACAGACTATTTAAATTGCATTTGACACTGACATCTTCTTCCTCTTTAGCTAGTCCCATTCGTTAGGGGCTCCCTATTTTTGCGTGTCGTTCTCATTCAGTTAATTTTCTCTCAAGTCGTCCGCAATACAGTCCTTCCATCTTATCTTTGGTCTTCCTCTGTTTCTTCAACCTCCTATTAATAAACTACTCATTCTTGTTGAAATATAATTCTTCATTTCTCCTCATGACATGTTCAAACCAATGTAATCGTCTTTCTTATGTCTTTCTAGAAACTTGTAACACTAGAGTTCTTTTCTTACCGTATCTTTCCGTGTTTCCCCAACATCTACTTCAACATCCTCATCTCTGCCACATTAATTTACTTTTTATTGATACTGATATCTGTTAATTTGAATTATATGAATATATTAGTATTTTCCATGTTTAGCATAGCTGGCTGAATTATAAAATTTAATTTCTTTAAAATTCTTTAACTCTGTATCTATTGAATATGAAGTATAAAATGTAATCAAATCGTATAGAGAATAATATATTCTTTAAGTTATAATAACTATAAATGTCAATAAATCAAATTTAACTGTTAAATCTTCAAATGAGGCTACTTCCGGTTCACCAATTATAACCAAAATCTAATCACTTGTTCTTGAGGAATACGAAAAAAATATAATTTTTGGAATCGTGGTATTGAAGTTATGGAATCCGGAACTTTTGTCACACACACAAAGACACTCACACAGACACACATACATACATACATACATACATACATACATACATACATACATACATACAGACATCATCGTAAAAATGGTAAAATCGTATTATAGGGACCCTAAAACATGCTTATTCAGTAAAAACTCATCATTGAATTTTTTGACCAAAGACAATACCTTCCTTACGTACGTGACGGAAAGTAAAAAGAATTTAAAATAAAATTATAGCTAAAGAATTGTGACAGATAAAATGTCAAACATTTATTTGTCATTTTGTTCAAATGCTATCATGGCTATCGATATTAACAAGAAATTGAATAAATTTAATAACTTATTTATGGGGCTAAAATATTACAAATTTACATGTATTTGGTGTCTTTTGATGCAGAAATTTTGTATCTTTCTATTGATACCACAAATATTGTTGTCAATTGAAACGGCGAGCAACAGTCTGCGAAAAACGATTTTCCTGTGTTAACGGGCTATGTTCGGGTTTCAAGTATTCACCCGGTATGTTTTTATCTTCTACTTATTAAAAAAAAAATCTGTTGTGGCCATCACAATACCTCTCGCCCTTTCCATTGTAGTATTTATAAATATTGTATTTAACATTTCTTGTACACACAAAAAATTCTAATTACACCTAATCTTTATATTTACGTATTTTCTATAATTTTAAATTTATTCTATAAGCAAGTTTTCTCCATTTCTTCTAAATGTTCGTCTTTCCAATTCATTAACTAGATTGGTAGTATTTCTGAAGGGTTCATCTATAATTTTAAATATATAATTAATAATACAATAAGAAATATTAAATATCGTTCTCAGAAAAAGCTTTCAGTACTATCTCTGAATTTTTGACACTGACATTAGTGACATTTATCTGTCAATAACACACATTTAAATTTCTCAAGTAGTTACCATGGAAATGTTTGGGTTGTGAAAGGCTGTGAGATTTATTACAACAGATTATTTTATAGATTATATATCTATATCTTTAAATCTATAGAAGATATAACAAAAAAATTAAATGTGTCGGATAGAGAATTTTGTTTTTTAATATTTGTAATAACATCGATTTTCAAAAAAAAATATTTAGAAGATTTTTGTTAAAATACTACTACTTCCGGTTGTCCAAATATTACCAGAACCTAATCAACTCTTCCCATTATTGTTAGATTGAGGAATCCGTAGTTACATAGGTCTTTAGTCTTATAGAATTTGAGAAATCGTGTCTCCAACAACCTCACACACACACATCCACACACACACACACACACACACACACACACACACAGACATCATCGTAAAAATGTTATAATCGGATTCTAGGGAACTTAAAACGTGCTTATTCACTAAAATCTGCATATGCGATTTTTAGCATGAATCCAATACCTCTCTTAGCGAGAGGTAAAAACATACTGTTCTTTTTAGAAGTAGTTTAGTTCAGTTCAGTACTAGTAAGATCAGTTCATTTCTTCCGTAAAAAGAAAGCGTCCATAGAATTGTTTGCAAAAAAATTGTGTGGAATATGTGCAGAATTGACGAAAGTAATGTGTTCGCCACATGAGATTTTTTATTTAGTAAATAAACTATCATTACAATTTGATAATGCAAATAAAATAAAATAATTTTCTTGACAACCCAGTGGTAACCTTGCACCGATCCTTTGACTTTAAAAAATAAACTGTAAATCTTCCAGTATGAAGACAGTTTTTCGTTAATATAAAGATAATTTCTTTATTATCTATAATTTGTTATTTTGTATGTTTTATTTATTGTAGCATTTTGTAAATGTGTATGATGTTGTGTATTGCAGATCGGCAGGCCGTTCGGTGTGTATGTCCCGCGGGGAAGGTGAAGGTGTCCGCAGTCCATGCTATGGCCGCGCCGAGTGCAATTTCACCGTGATTACTTCCCGAGCCCTGGACTAAACGCTCGCTACACCCTACTTCCACCACAGTGGCGCAGGTAGGAAGGAATATCGACATAATATTATCACTATACATAGTTTATTCTATGATATTAGTTATAATAGGATAATCATGTTATGAATATGAATAATGTAGATGTAGGTACTATATTAACGGAGAATATTGAATGTAATTATGGAGGTACCATCAAGGCATTAAAATAATATTCCTAACTACTTGTATTTATAAACAGTTGACACTTCATTAAGTGATTGTATTTAATTATTAGTGACTCGTCTAAACTTGAAGAACATTTGAAGAGCTCTTAGCAAAAACAACGTTAGTCCATTTTTACCTTCCGTCACCTTTAGGTGGTCAAAAAATTCAATGATGAGTTTTTAGTGAATAAGCATGTTTTAGGCTCCCTGTAATACGATTTTACCATTTTTACGATGATGTCTGTATGTATGTGTGTCTGTGTGTGTGACGGATCGCATAACTTCAATACCACGATTCCAAAAATTATAATTTTTTCGTGTTTACATCCAGAAGAACAAGTGATTAGATTTTGGTTATAATTGGTGAACCGGAAGTAGCCTCATTTGAAGATTTAACAGTTAAATATGATTTATTGACATTTAACATTATTATAACTTAAAGAATATGATTTGATTGCATATTATACTTCATATTCAATAGATGATATAGTAGAGTTATAGAATTATAAAGATATTAATTTTCATAAATCAGCCAACTTTTCTAACCATGAAAACTGCTAATATATTCAGATAATTTAAATTGACAGATGTCAGTATCAATGAAAAGTAAATGAATGTGGCAGAGATGAGGATGTTAAAGTAGATGTTGGGGAAAACACGGAAAGATACGGTAAGGAAATAAATCTAGTGTTACAAGTTTCTAGAAACATACAAGAGAGACGTTACATTGGTTTGAACATGTCACGAGGAGAGAGGAAACAGAGGAAAACCAAAGAACTGTATTGCGGAACAACACGCAAAATAGAAATGAGTGGAACAAGAAAATAAAAAATAGCGACCCCTAACGAATAGGAAAAGCTAGAGAAGATGTCAGTGTCAAGTACAATTCGCATAGTTTGTTTATGAAATAATTTTACTGGAAATTAGACTTTTTTGCAAGAAAATTTATTTATGGAATTTATACATAATACACAGGATTGACGGAAGGTATTGTGCAGGCCACAACAGATTTTTTTGAATTTGAGATAATTAAAGAAACAATTTTTTAGCTTCCTTACTTTTATAGATTTCTGTAACTTAATTTACATCAGGATCATGTTTAAATATTACAAAATTATTTATTAGACATTAAGAAATGGAAAAATAAACATTGATGAACAATTACTCGTACATAGTAATTAGATATTTTTATAGGATGTTTTGTAGAAATTATCAAAATTTAAAATGTAATAACTTGTTACTAAGATACTTTTTACGAAATTTTTTTTTACCAAAGTGTTTGGAATCCTTGAAAGTACATGTCGCTGTAAGTAACTCATATTTACAATATTTTGACTATGGTTGCTTTGTCAAGAACGCTTCAATTTTAAATTTAGCGTCAAAAGTTTTTTTATCTTGTAAAATATCCTTGTGGGTAAGGGTGCGTGACAACGCCCAACAAAAATTTGTCAATGGCTGCATTATAGAAGTTTTACTTATATTTATTTTTCTATTTCGTTATCTTTATGAGCCTATAAACACACTGACAACACGTCGTTAAGAAGATCTATAAACGCACTGTTTTTGGGGCTTTTTATTTTCTAGAGGTGGTATGATTGATTTCAAAACTGATAGTTGAAAGACATATAACCTCAAATTGTAGTCAGACAATAATCAATTTGAAGTTAAAATATTTAGCCCTAACTGATAAAAAACACCAAGAAACATTTTTGACAAGTCGCATTTTTTTTATAATCTCAGAATTATAAAAGTTAAGTCAATAGAAGAAATCTGTTATGGACAACACAATACATATCGCCATTTCCATTTTATGTTACATGTATCCTTTATAAGTAGGTATTTAATTTTTTTTTGTTATAATTTTAAAAAAATTCTACTCCAGATTTTTTCAATGCATTGCCGGGATTGGTTTAATTTATTTATTCTTCGTAGCCAAATCATATACATGTAGTTATTAAAAATACATAATCCAAGATTGTTGATATTTTTGAAGGATATATAAAATAGGTACCTATAATAATAATCTTTGTTATTGAACAGGATGAATCCCTATTACAGACTAATATTACAAAAAATAAAAAAATAATAGATACATGAAATTAGAAATTAACATTTAAATTATAATATTCAGGTTATTTTTAAATACAGTAAGTGTAACAGAAAAATCAATATCAGAACTAACATTATTACATTTACGGCACATAGTATTAATTGGGGAATTATAATAGTAATTTGTGCGCGAAATTTTTTTTACAAAAATATGATTGCAACGAGTATTACAATTATTTACATAAAATTTCAGAGCATTGACTAACGTTAAATATTTAATTAATAATACAATAGGATATATTAAATGTACTTCCCAGAAAAGGCTTTCAATAATATCAATAAAACTGTTGATTTTTAACACTGACATTTATCTGTCAATTACAAACATTTGATATTGACAACAGATTATTCTATATGTTATATTTTTTATCTTTAACTCTTGGGAAGATAAAATAAAAAAAATAAATGTTCTTTAATATTTGTAATAACATAAATAAAAAAATATATACATTTAGAAGATTTTTTTTAAGAAACTACTATTTCCGGTTGTCCAATTGTTACCAAAACCTTCAGATCTTCCCATTAATGTCCGCCTAAGGAATATGGAGTTGATCTTTTAAGTCTTATAGTTTTTAGAAAATGTTCTTCCAGCATCCACAGACATACAGACACCATGGTAAAAATGTTAAAATTGGATACTAGGGATCGTAAAACGTGCTTATTCACTAAAATCTTGATATGCGATTTTTAGCATGAATCCAATACCTGTCTTAGCGAGAGGTAAAAATTGTATAAAAACATGTTTCATAAGACCTGTTGTTCCAACGATGTTAAATATCTTTTTTTATCTTTTATGTTATTATAAATATTAAAAAATATTCTATTCGATTTTTTCTTCATATTCAATCAATTCAGAGATAAAGATTTATAAAAAACGGAAACAGTTACATTATTAAAATATTACTAAATGGCATATGGCAGTGTACTCGTATATAAAATTTACATAATATCTTTATGAATTGTGAAATTTTACTGGAAATGTAAAAATATAAAATAATTTAATATGGAAAAAATCTGTTGTGGCCAGCACAATACCTTCCGTCATTCTCGTGTATAATGTATAAATTCCATAATTTTTCTTACAAAAGATTCTAAATATCCAGTAAAATTATTTCATAAACAAACTATTCAAATTGCACTTGACACTGGCATCTTCTTCTTCTTTAGCTTTTCCCATTCGTTAGAGGTCGCTATTTTTGCATGTCGTTCTCTCAAATCTTCCGCAATACAGTCCTTCCATCTTATCTTTTGTCTTCCTCTGTTTCTTTAACGTCCTATTACTAAACTATTCATTCTTGTTCCAATATAATTCTTTATTTCTCCTCATGACATGTTCAAAGCAATGTAATCGTCTTTCTTGTATCTTTCTAAAAACTTGTAACACTAGAGTTATTTTCTTACCGTATCTTTCCGTGTATTCCCCAATATCTACTTCAACATCCTCATATCTGCCACATTAATTTACTTTTTATTGATACTGACATCTGTCAATTTGAATTATATGAATATATTACTAGTTCCCAAGTTTGGCATAGCTGGCTGAATTATAAAATTTAATTTCTTTAAAATACCTAAAGGTGACGCAAGGTAAAAACAAATCATATAAAGTAATACAACAGATTATAGCCACAAGCCAATAATGCTATATGTTTTCTATTTTCTATTTGCAAAAAAAATCTGTGCGGAATTTGTACAAAATACGTAGAATTGACGGAAAGTAATGTGCTCGCCACATCAGATTATATTAGAACAGTTTCATCAAGTATCGCAATTGTACTTTATTACTATTATATAGGAGTATCTTTACCGTCTAGTATAATTACCAGACGATATTTTTATTTGTCATAATCAAATCTATAAATTAATATTTATATCAAAATCCTCCCTGCAATTTGCAATCTTATCCCGTAACAATAGAAAAATGAATGTTGTGAATCTCTATTCCGCACGCCACTGCCGTTGGGCATAAAATGTGACACGGACGTTACCTGAATACCCAGGCAGGGCGTCGGTCGCCGGGACGCCGGCGGTGATATGACGCTCGCTATGGACGCTTAGGTGAATTCCAATGGCGGATTCACTTAGATTTTACAGCGCGAACCTGCGATTCTATAAGCGATACGGCCGATTCCACACGTTCAATGTAGGGCTCAGATGGAAAACTACACGAATAAACAGTTGGGAATAATTATACCAAATAAAATTTCAATTTTGGGTAAAATATAGATATGTATATTCACCAAGATTGGGAGAATAGATAAAATGTTGGAATGTAAATCTGAAACATTTTAGTTTCAATCTAAAGTTACAAATTTGTATTTCAATTGAGGAAATCTTTCTAAAAACAACCTCAGTCCATTTTTACCTCCCGCTACCGTTGGTAAGGGAGGTATAGGGATCGTGCTAAAAATCGCATATTGAGATTTTGATAAATGACCACGTTTTAAGGTCCCTAGAATCCATTTTTAACATTTTCACAATGATGTCTGTGTGTATGTATGTATATGTATGTATGTATGTGTGTGTGTGTGTGTGTGTGTGTGTGTGTGTGTGTGTGTGTGTGTGTGTGTGTGTGATCTTGTATACGCTCTAACTCAAATACTATCATTCAGAAAGTTTTGAAACCATGTATTTGTACTTGTACCTTATTCAAATATGGAAATATCTGATTAGATTTTGGTGGCAATCGGATGACCGGAAATGGCAGTTTACTTGAAGCTCAAGATAGTTTTTCTTCAAAAAATACCTTTAAATGTATTTTTTTCTCAATATGTTACTATAAAAATTAAAGATTATTACATTTTCTACAAGTTTGCTTTAATACTTTTTCTATATATTGTATGGATAAATTTATAAAGTAATATAAAAATTATATACATAGGTAAATGGCGGGAGGTACTGTGTTGGTCACATCAGATTTTTACCTTTGGTATTGTCTGGTCAAAAAATTCGGTGGTCAGTTTTCAATGAATAAGCACGTTTTAGGGTCTCTACAATACGATTTTACTATTTTTACGATGATGTCTGTGTATGTGTGTGTGCGTGTGTGTGCATGTGTGTGTGTGTGTGTATGTGTGTGTGTGTGTGTGTGTGTGTTTGTGCGTGTGTGTATGACCACGGTTGCGGCCGCGAAATCTCCAATAGTAGATTTCCAAAAATTACAATTCTTACGTATTCCTCTTCCTTACATCCATATGTAGACTTGATTAGATTTTGGTTATAATTGGTCAACCGGAAGGACCCACATTTGAAGATTTTAACAGTTTTTCTTGAAAAAACACTGTTAAATATTATTTACACATTTAATGCTATTGTGAATATTATAGATTATTCTATTTTAATTAATTGCATTTTATTCTTCATATTCAGTGGATAATTGGATATAGATTTAAAGAAATTAAATTTCATAAACCAGCCAGTTATGCTATAACCGTGGAAATAGCTACGAGTACTATATTAAGAAGATTCTAACTGACAGATGGTGGACAGATATCAGTGTCAATGAAAAGAAAATTAATGGGGCAGAGATGAGGATGTTGAAATCGAATGAAAGAATAAGGGAAATTTACTCGAGTATTAAAAGTTTCTAGAAAACAAGAGAGACAATTACATTGGTTTAAACATGTCATGAGGAGAGATGAAAAATATGTTTGAAGAAGAGTGAATAGCTTCGTAAAAGGTAGAAGAAACAGAGGAAAACCAAAGATAAGATGGAAGGACAGAAATGAATGGAAGAAGAAAATAAAAAATGGCGGCCCCTAACGAATGAGAAAACTATAGAAGATGTCAGTATCAAGTGCAATTTGCATAGTTTGTTTATGAAATAATTTTACTGGAAACATAGGATCTTTTGCAAGAAAATATATGTATAGGGCGCGAGCAGTCACGTGACCTTGTTGACCTTGGCAAGCAGATATGGGGGCCCGTGTCAAAATGACAGCTATTAATTATGTCCATAACTGACAAATGTCAAAATTTTTCATTCAAATATTCATGATTTTCTTATTTCATGTGGTTTGTTTATTATCAGAAGCGTGGAATTCAGTTGCTGACAAAAAAATCATACAATAGCAAGAAATGAAATTTTGAATGAAAAATTATGACATTTGTCAGTTATGGACATAATTAATAGCTGTCATTCTGATACGGGCCCCCATATCTCATTGCCAAAGTCAGCAAAGTCACGTGACTGCTCACACCCTATGGAATTTGTACATAATACACAGGATAGACGGAAGATAATATGCTGGCCACATCAGATTTTTCTCAAAACTTTTGTTACTTGTTCTGTAACTCATATTTACAATATTTGGTCTATGGTTGTTTTTGTCAAGATAATTTCTTAATTTACTATGCATTAATGATTAGTAGATACAGTAGTTACTGAATTTCACTACAGCTACACATATTATGGCCGTATTAGATTGCCTCAATTTTCCCATGCTCAACAGCAGCAATAATATCATATTATGCAAGTATAGGTGAAACCAAACCAGCAATCGCTAATCACATGTACAATTAATCTCATTAACAACAATTACAGTACGATATAAAATCTCAATCAAGCAAGACGGAGAAGCGAAAGAGATATTTAAAAGCAGGTAGCAGGGAATGTTTACATTTATAGCGGCCATTAATTTACGAGCAAGTAGAAATTGAATGCCACAACTAAATAATAAACTACTTTACGACCACGCGGCGATTTACTGATCATCGGAGACAGTTAATGTTTTTCTGGGGCTAATTGCGTACAGGAGACTATCAATCAAATAAGAAGAAGAAAGGCAAAAGAAAGAAAACATTTTCGAAAAGATCAAGAATGATTTGAAACGAAGATTCGAAATGCGATTCCAAAGAAATTAAAGAGGAAAAAAAAATTAAATAAATAGTTTTTAATGACATATTTTATATGTGTTTTACAGTGCATGTTGCCAAAACCTTAAAATGGGTTTGAAACCATTTATAGAATGTGGGTTCCGAACCCTAATTTTTACCTCCCGCTACCCTTGGTAAGGGAGGTATAGGGATCGTGCTAAAAATCGCATATCAAGATTTTGGTAAATGACCACGTTTTAAGATCCCTACAATCCAATTTTAACATTTTCACAATGATGTGTGTGTGTGTGTGTGTGTGTGTGTGTGTGTGTGTGTGTGTGTGTGTGTGTGTGTGTGTGTGTGTGTGTGTGTGTGTGTGTGTGTCCTCTTTACGCTCTAACTCAAATACTATCGTTCAGATACTTTTGAAACCTTGTATTTCTACCTTACTCTTAAATGGAAAGATGCCATTATATTTTGGAGTAAATCAGATAATCGAAAATGGCACTTTACTGGAAGCTCAAAATAGTTTTTCTTCGAAAAATGCCTTTAAGTATTATTTTTTCGAGATTTATGTTATATAAAAATTATTAAATTTTCTCCAGGTTTCATTAATACTTTTTCTATATATTTTATGGATAAATTTATAAAACTAGCTATAACTTTAATCCCGGAGCCTACATTTTAAACACAACTCATTCACATGGTTACACAATTCAGATCTCAAATGTTTGTAACTGGCAGATATGTCACTATCAACGAACTAATTTCAAAGAATAATATTAACGTGTTATAAAGAAAATAATAAATGGAACAATAATTATATGGAAAGGAACTTAATACAGTTTTCAGCATAAGTAAATATGTAAAAATATTACCCTTGATGGGTGTGTTAATCTGCTTTGTACGCAGATGTCGGTAATAATGATGTATTTGTTCCGTGCAGGCGTTTACCAGGCGTCACTTCACGCGAATCTTGGGAACGGGTTAACTTACCAAAGTTTTAGTGCACGAACCGCCACTGGTTTCAAAGGAACATTAATCGAGTAATTTATTACTAAAATTTTCCTTCTTACTTAAGTAAGTAAAGTGTTAATTGCTACATTTTACTAAAGGTATTAATAATAATAAATTAATAGATAAAAAATAAAAATAAATATATTTTCTTACCTAATAATAAGTACTCGTATTTTCAAGTTACCTGCTGAAAATATATAAAAAACAAATTTTTGCATTTCATTAGATTAAATTGACGTAATGATCAAATAAATAAAGGAGATGAGTACGAAAAGTCAGAAATAATTTTCGAAAGAGATTTATTCAGTTCAGACATACTGTACATATTACATTTATATATAATAACGATACACATTTATCATTAAGGTATAAGAAACACTATAATTAGCTGATGTATGGCAGCGAAGCATTGTATGACGTCACCATGTTACAGTCAACTCTGTTTCATCCCAATTTAATCAGTACAATCCCATAATTAGTAATTCGGAGTCGAGAGTCGCTATGACACAGTAGCGTTGAATTTAACATGGAATTTTGCTCTTAAAAACCTAACTATATCATATATCTACACAGGGCATACAATTCCCATGGCGTATACACGGTATTCATTTCAATGGGACACCATTGTTATTTCGAGAACTATAAGAGCTACAAAGAGGGTTAAAATTGCAAATAATTTATATTTAAAATTTTGTTCATTATTTGGCTATAATACAGCCATTAATCTTGAAAAAATTGTTTGACATTTAACCTTGTTTGTAGCTCTTATAGTTCTTGAAACAGGAAATGAACACCCTGTATGCCATTACATAAAAGGAATTCTATTCCCACTACGAATAATATCCAGCCTTATTTGGATGTTGCTTTATTTTTGTCATTTTCAAACACAAATGATATGAATAAAAATTTATACAATAATTACAACTACATCAAAATTTACGTACAATGTTAAAGCAATTTCCCAATTCTGCGTTATTTACACGAATTTTTGCGAGTTTGAAAACTGGACAAATATCATACAAGGTAAATGCTACGAATGAGACATTCGCGGACGACAATGGCTCGGTTTACACTGAATGGCATTTTCTACATTCTACATAACAACTTAACAAACATTCCTTGTACCTAAGCATGCTCCGAAAACCGTCCCCCAGAAAGAAGAAATCGGTTTAGATATTGCACTTCTGTTTCACAGAATATACTTAATTTTAAACAGTTTTGAAACGAGATTTTGACGTTTATTGCACTTTGAAGCCGAAGAGTGGATTGGATTTTCAGTTATTTTAAATTTTAATATACAGTCGACACTTTGTTTTTTGAACAATATAAATCAAATTATTAACATATTATAATAAACAATATGTAAATGTTATCAAACAATGTAAATTGCATTGTATAAAATTTGTATTAAATATATGATAGTATTTAAAATTGTCGTTGAATTTTATGAATAAATGTCAACGCCAACTATCAAACAGAATTTTATTATTAAATTTTGCGTAATTTTCGTTCGTTTTAGATTCTGTCAAAAAATATTTCAAAAATTATAAATTGGAATACTCGTAATTTCTTTTACGACAAATTCGTGTTCTTTATACGAAAAAAAATCTTACTATACACGCTACAGAAAATTTATGTACGTCTTTAATTGATTTTTTCATTTGTTTCTTAATAGTTTTCTAATAATTCATCGTTTATTTATGTTTGAAACAAAATAAGATTATTTTCAATATGTTTCCATTTAAAAAAAATTGGTCCGTATTTCGAGCGCGTTTTTATAATAAAAGCGCTATTATGGAGCACGTTTTTACATTATATTTTTATGAGGACTGTGCTCCATAAAAGCGCTTTTATTATAAAAGTGCGCTCGAAATATGGCCCATATTCCGAGAGCACATTTATAATAAAAGCGTTTTTATGGAGCACACTCCTCATCAGAACATAATGTAAAAGCGCGCTCAATAAAACCGCTTTTTCATAAAAGTGTGCTCGGAATACGGGCCAACGTCATTACCTCTCATAATAAGCGAAATTCGATGTATTTTCAAAATAAGTGAAAACCAAGTTTTAGCCTGTAGCTCAAAAACAAAAGACGGTAGAAAATTCCTGTGGTGACTATTAAAATTGTCTCAAAAAGTTGGTCATAAGGCCCTACATCAATTTTCTGTAGAATGTATAATAAGAAAGTTTTCCATATAAGGAACTTGAATATGTGGCACAGTGACTCACAAAATTATTCGTACACTTTATCAGTAAAATGTAAAACAAAACGGTTTCCAAAAAGACATTCATTTAAAAAAATAATCAGAGTATTCGTCCGATATTTCAGAATCACGTGATAGTCATCATATTTAATAAATGTTTACTTTATGTAATAGCGCTGAAAACAAATTATGTACAAAAATTGAGACACAAAATTATTTGTACACCTATAGATATAAAATTATGTAACTCATAATATTTAGTGGGATACGCATTGGCTTTAAGTACAGCTTCCAGTAGCATAGGCAGTGATTTTATTAAACTAAATGATATGGATTATTCGGGCAGATTCGTCCGGAGTTGCTAAATAGTAGAAAATATTTTTTTGCGGCGTAACCTATCTAGTGCTGACCATAAATTCTTAATAGGGTTGAAATCAGGTATTTTAATTTGTTTCGGTATATTGTAAAACAATAATACCTTAATAATAAGTACTGTATATTTGGGATTATTATCTTGCTGGAATATATAGCTAGCTACTTTGCGAAAAAATGTGCCCTGAATTTTGGAAGAGTTATTCTCTCAGAAAACAGTAATTTATTTGGTTCAGATGGTTCAGATAAATAATTTGTGTGGCACGATAAAAACGACTGTGTCAACGTTATTGTTTAATGCTGTATGTCTGTTGATGGATTGGGGAATTTATGTTTTATTTAAATTATAAATAAATATAATTATATATCAATTTTTAAAGAAAATTTGCAATCTTCTGCAGATAAACTTGGACAGGGGGAGGAGAAAATATATTCCAGCAAGATAATGATCCCAAACTTACCAGCACTTATTGTTAAGGAATTGTTGTTTACAACATACCGAAACAACTTAAAACACCTCACCAGTTTCCTGATTTCAACCCTATTGAGAATTTATCGGAACTAGATTAAATTTGGATAAATAATACGGAAGAAAATACATTATTAAATAAAAATATCACATTTAGTTGGTAGAGCATCCAACTATAGACATAGGACGCCTGAGTTCAAGTCCCGGTGAAGCCTACGCATTTTTCATAAAAATCTTTTTTCGTTATTTTATTTAGACTTATACTTTAAATTATTTGGGGGTCGAACTTAAATGTCACTTTTTGGATGAAAAGATCCTGAATTCTAATTCCGAATTCTCTGGAGGCAATATCATGTTAATTTTTTAAATGGAAGAAGCACAACAAAATTTTATATTTTCTGAATGTAATTTTAGCTTAACAATGAAGCCAAATGCTTGCATATTCATTAAAAAATAACCCAGTTATTAATTTTTGAAAATTATGAAACTTATGATATTTGTATTAAAGCCAGTGAGTATTCCACTAAATATTAAAATGCATTACGCGTGTCTCAATTTTTTTGTATAATTTGTTTTCAACATTATTACATAAAGTAAAATAAACATTTTTAAATTTTATGGCTATTGGTTACCATTTGATCCTGTAATTTTTTAAATGTTTTTTTTTACCTCTCGCTATCCTTGGTAGGGATCGTGCTAAAAATTGCATATCGAGATTTTCGTAAATTAACACGTTTTACGGTCCTAGAATCCGATTTTAACATTTTCACGATTCAGAAAATTTTGAAACTATGTATTTCTACTTTATTCTGATATGGACAAAGGCATTAGATTTTGGAGTAAATTGGATAACCGGAAATAGCACTTTACTTCAAACTCGAAATAGTTTTACTTCAATACCTTTAAATGTTATTTTTTCACAATTTATGTTATTACAATAATTAAAGATTATTAAATTTTCTATAGGTTTGCTTTAATACTTTTTCTATATATTATATGGATAAATTTATAAAATAATCTATAATTTAAATCCCGGAGTCTATGCTTTAAATACAACTCACAACTACAGTTCAATGTAAGTAACTGATAAATGTCATTGTCAAAAAAATAATCATTTCAAATTAATAATAGTGAAGATTTAAAAAGAAAATTGTAAATAGAACAATAGTTATATGGAAAGGAACTTAATATAGATTCCAGCATTAGTAAATATGTAGGTACGTACTAGACGTAGTTAAATTAATAACAATTAAATGGCGGGAGGTATTGTGTTGGCCACATCAGATTTTTATATTATATTTTACTAATAAAAGTAAAGTGTGCGAATAATTTTGTGTCACTATATGTACATGATATTTTTTACTTCCTTGTACGTAAGTAAAGGAAGTATTGTAATCGCGAACAATTTCGGTTATCAGTTTTCAGCGGAAATATCCATTTTGATGATCCCTGAATCCATTTTGACTAATTTCGTCGTGACGTCTGTACGTACGTATCTCATATAACTCAAAAACGGTAAGCCGTAGAAAGTTGAAATTTTGTATTTAGGACTGCTATAACTAGTTGTGCACCTCCCTTTCTGGTTATTACACAATTTCCAGAAGTGGCACTTTACATGAAGCCTATAATATATTTTAATGAAAAACTGTTTTAAAATGTAATCCAAAACTTTTCAAATTTGGTATACAAGACTTTTATGTCAATCGAAATAACATAATAGATTTTGGTTAAAATAGGCTAACCGGAAGTGGTACATTACTTGAAGTTGTTAACAGTTTTTTTGAATAAAATGATTTTATTTTGATTTTAGAAATAAATGCTTCAAATAAAAGTTTTAGAGAATTAATTTCTGCTTCTAGCCCTTTGTATAAGGGAGATATGTAAATTTAAAAATTATATATTTTTTTGTTTTTGTAATAAAACTTGCTATGGATTAGGACAAAAAAAATAAAAAAAATATGTTCATGTCAAATTACGTTAAATACGTGCAATTTTATGATTCGTACAATAACAAATATTATATTTTTATTGTGAAATTAGTCATATTCATTGTTGTAATCAAATATTTCTTTGTTGTAATCAAAACTCTCTTTAAAAAGAACCGGGTTAGATTATGGTCGCTATATATCTTACTGTTTTGAAGTTAAAATTAATATTTTGTAATTTATTTATTAAAAAAATATGTATAGTTTAATAATCGTACAAGGAAGTTGTGTGGTGTCCACATCAGATTTATTTATATATATGTAAGAGCATAATTTTATTTTGTCGGCATTATCCTCTATTTCGTCCGTTCTGATAAGATGTCAAAAAAGTGCAAAAATTTGGATCGACTGTATTTTTAATTTTTTCCTCGTCGGCTTCTGGTATATGCTTTCGCGAAACAAACAATAAAGACTGGTATACACTTTCCTATATAGTAATGAAAATTTAACAAAGCTTAGAGAATAGTCGTATTAACCTAACCTATAAACGTCAATGTAAACCAAGCACACTGCAGTGTATAGTAATTTATCGATTACAATATTTAAACATGAAAATTTGAATTTGTAACGATCGTAGCGTATACGAGCCTAGTAGGCATGCTCTGGGTGTTAGAGTGAGACAGGTCTATATTCTATCACAGGCTAAGAGAGCTAGTTAGACATAACGCGTAACTTAGTTCAGAACATTTAGTAGTGGCCGAAATAATATTCCTATTGCAAGTATTCCTCGAACGTCCAAAAATACTTCGTTTCTCAATAAATTACTGGCAAGTAAAATGGCTGGTTGTACTGCTAGGGAGCTAGGGAATCAATGATATGGATTCTAATCTACTTAAATAACTGTCGATAAGCGATGGATAATGTAACTTAAGTTTCAGTCGGCTTCCAAGGGAGGAAAGAACCACTACTGCATTTTAAACACGCCCTTCACATATATATTTGTATATTATACAATTATTGCAAAAAGAAATTTCAAAATTTCTGTTAATCCGGAGCTATTTCCATGACACTTGTTTTCTTTTTTCTGGTTTTCATATTCATAAATTACTTATAAACGTCAAAACTTATGGAAAATTAATCCCAGGTTTTGCGAAACATCCGCGATGATATCTAACTTTCGGTATTTTTCTTTATTTTGTTAACCTCACGATTACAACCATTAGCTGTTGCAATACCTAGCAGAATAAACATAATATTCAAATAATAATGTGACTTGAAGCAGGCAGGCAACTCTTGAGTTTGTCTACATTGTTCGGTACGGAATCAATAGATGACATTGCTCTCAAGAACCAACTAGGGTACCTATATACTCAGGGTATGGCCATGACGTGGCTCGCGTTTCGTCCGCCATTAGAGGGCCACTGTCATATTCGTTGTTGTTGCGCAAATTATTATGTATTTTCGTGGCTACTTGTTTTATTTTAATGCAAAACACATTTAAACATACTTCTAATATTTATTTAAAATGTAAGTAATACTTTTATTTTATTTATATGTATATTTTCTCGAGATACTGACTACGATGACTGACAATATTGAAAACACATAAAAATTACCAATATTAAGCACAAACATTTAAATTTTTAAAAGGTAAGTTTAAAATATATACTTATTATGTAAATAATAACCACAGTTATTAAATTTCATGTGATAATAACAACCTATATGCTACATAACCTCTAAATCTATGTCATAATAATAATTGTGTACCTCTTAAATAAATGAATTTTTATTACCTTTTTAGATTCATAGTGTGATTATTTAATATTCCTGTATAATATAATATCACATTTCTCACAAATAAATAGGGAAATGAATTATCAATATGTTTGACATTGGCTCGCTTATGGCGGCGATCTTGCCTCATGGCCATACCCTGTATATAAAGGTACCCTAGAACCAACTACCTTAAATAAGTATTCATTATTTAATATAAATAAAATAATATTGTTTTCTATGTCGTGTCCAAAGTGGTCACGTGACCTTCAGCCATTTTTGATCACTCTGCAGTTATTGAACTATCGAAAAATAAAATCATTCGTTTTTCGAAAACAATTCATTTTCGGTCATACGTATATTAAAACTTTTACTTGTTTTTGATCATATTATGTGCCCTTTCAATATTTTATTTTTTTATTTATTATTTCACAATATAATGACGTGAAAAACATTAAAATTCTTCTTGTGCATCGTATTGTTTTGTGAAGGGGTGTTTAAAAATCCGAGTGTGCTCTCTACCCTTGTTTGGAACACGGGACGAATTATGGATCGGGTTTCCGGCTGGAAATGGCCACTATGCAACGAAATAACAATGACTATGTACAGAATACTGTGTAATACTGTGTCACGGGTAGCTCTTCTACATCCACAATACGTAAACTAAACTCTTAACTAACAATAAGACGCCTACAAACACAAACAAACAATTCGTGGTAGTTTTGTACTCGTAAACGATTCTGGAATTAGACAGGTTTGAATTTCGCGCGCTGAGCTACCCGCTGCGCAGTATACGAGGCAGTCACACGATCACGCACACGGACACTACAAGAAATCAGACAACATCGACCTACATCTAACAGCATATTAAGATATTACGTAACATTACGATGATATTATATGAACAGTGACGTCAAATCGAGGAGCAACCATAAGGTAATTTTCTACCATTGATCAAACCTTAAAATTGCATGGAAAACTTGTTACTCCAAAAAATATAGGATATTCAAAATGGCGAATTTAGCACAGACAAAAATCCGCTACAATCAAATGGGCGTGATTTTAAACAAAAAATTATATTAAATAATTATAATTACCATTGATGCCTACATTATGCCGTATAAGTATCAAAATAATAGTTATTTGTACATCAAAGATTGCAAGTAGGTCTTTGCAGATTGAATATTCTTTTTACAATCAGAAAAGTGTAATTTTGTATTTAATTTATATCACATCAAGAAAATTTTTAAACGTAGATACTTAGGGAAACAATGTATTGGTCTGCAAAGTACCTACTTTATAGACCGTCTATTACCAACGGTCTGTATAGAATTTTGGTCTGCAACGGGGTCCTATACCAATTTTTTAATTTTTTTTTCTGGAAGAACAGGATAAAAGTGAATTTTTTAAATCGCACAGCCCACAGAAATAATTTAGCACAGCACAAAATTTGAACACGTGGAAATACGTACATCCATTTATAATTCGCACAGCGACGCACAAAAAATAATTTAAGCACAGCACAGGAATTGACCAATGTTCATTTCACTGTGCGCTGTGTGTGCGTCGGGTATGTTCGTGGTATTTCGTGATAGTTCGACTTAGTATTTGAAATAAGCGCCACGAGACCGATTAACATATTAGGCATTTAATAAATAATATATTAATTCTTAAATAAAATTAGAATTAGGTAATTTTACAATCCCAAATTAAATTTTAAACAGAGATTGTAAGTTTGGCCCTTAGAAGAGTTTCTACGTCCATTAACAATTCTACAAACAAAAAAATTTAACAAAACTGTATATAACCAACTTCTTTACTCTATTTTTCTAAGCGATTTATAAATCCTCTAAGTAAATTCTATGTTATGCTGTGCTAAATTATTTTCTGTGCGCTGTGGGAGTTATAAATCCACCTTAAACTAAGAATATTAGTGCATAGCGAGATATGAATTTTTAAAGTTCAGAATTTGGCGTGTGACGTAGTTTTTCTTCCCTAGTGATCGACAAACTCGATCAATCGATCAGAATCGATCAATGAAGGTAGCAAACCAGCGTGCTACGCTAGCGAATTGTATATCATAAGTGACGTCACATTTAATGCTTTGCGAACGAGAAATGCTAGCGCCGATTATTACGCCAGCATGATCTGCAAAGTGCTGCTAGAATATCAAATTTAAAATGAAATAAAAAATGAATTTTATAAATCACGTTTTAAATGAAGACTATATATTGTCTGAAAATAATTTTATATGCATCACAGCAGGTATGTTTTGACATTTGAGGTTATGTTGAAGTAAATCATCTGTATGTTTCTGCCGAACAATTAGAGACAATTAGTTCAAAGTAATTCCCAACATAGATCACGTTGATTATTTAGGTTATTAAAAATTGTTGAAATTACTGTTTTTGAACTATTTATTACATTTTCTCTTGTTCCCAAAACAGTTTTTAATTGCAAGTTAGATGAATCATTTAAAAATTCACAAAGTAATATCGTAATCTGATCATGCATTTTATAAATAAAGCACACTGGACAACACAACCACAAAAGAACAAATGTCAAATATTTGAATTCATATTCGCGCCAAAGTTGCCGTTTTTCTAACTTTATTTTGCTACTTCGCTAGCGCTAGCTCGCTTACTCCATTGAACGCACCCTACTGTTGGTTTAAAAGGGTACAAACTTTTTATATTCACATAGCTGAAATATTTTTATAAATTATTATTAAGCATAAATAACATTAATATAATGCATGTTTTCCCTAATAAATTATAGAACATTGAAACAGTTTGACCATTGTTTGACTATATTATGACACAAACTATGGCGGAGGGTGGCGCTAGTGTTTATTCACTGATGGTTTAAATGTAGACGGGCGTGCAAGACATGCGAGTCTCACTTTTAAAATTAAGCCACCAATCAAATTGCTTAAATGATACGTTATACTAATTATTAATTGAATCAATCGCTTGTAATGTGCCAAGTAATTAAAAGGCGCTTTCCTTTTACATACGGGTGTAGCACTTATCTCCCCCATCGTTAATAAGGTAAACTACTTTGATCTAACCGATTACCTCGTCCCTGTCCCCGGCAAAACACCCAGAATTTTTTCGAGTGAACTAATCTCACTTGTGCAACGCGTGTTTGTTTATGTCATATATTCAGTTTTGACGTTTTGTTAGAATAGCGGTTTTTTGAAATTTAATTATCAGTACTCATTATGGGTTCAATAGAAATTATACTGTTTGATCCAGAAACAAATAAATTTTATTGTCTACACGTTAATTCAGACGATAAGAAAAGAGCGGAAGAAGGTACCAGGAATATTTATATATAATTTTAAATCGTTTTAGTCATGAAGTTTGCATATATTCTTCTTGAGAAGCCAAAATAGCGCAGCAAATTCTACACCATTTCCACTTGTAATTCAGAAAGCGTCATTTATAATTCAGAATAATCAAATTAATTTCAGAACTCGTCAAATATATTCAGAGTAATCATTTTAATTTCAGAAAGCGTCATTTGTAATTTAGAATAAACAATTTAATTTCAGAAAGCGTCGTTTGTAATTCAGAATAGTTAATTTAATTTCAGAAACCGGAAAATGTAATTCAGAATGCGTCAATTGTATTTTAGAAAGTGTCAAATGTAATTCAAAACCATCATTTTGTAATTCAGAACGCTGTGATTTTAGAAGTTATAATTTGTAATTCAGATCACTGAATTATTTATTTATTATACATAAAAATTCACATTCAGGAGGATTTCTATAAGGAGAGATTTTAACTTTTAATAAAATTATATCGAAGAAATCAAGAGGCAAAAATATCAATTCAATATTGTATGCCAATGGTGCAGCAATAAGAATTACAGCGAAACTACATTTGGATAATATCGAAATACTTATATAACGTTCTGAATTATATGTAAATATTAACTTCTGAAATTGCTGCGGCAAATTAAGGTTAACACGTTTCGCAGTACCTATATCTTTCTGGATTACAAATGACGCTTCCTGAATTACAATTGACGTTTTCTGAATTATATTTGATACGTCCTGAAATTAAAATGACGCTTTCTAAATTACATTTGACGCTTTCTGAAATTAAATTGACTATTCTGAATTATAAATGATGCTTTCTGAAATTAAATTGACTATTCTGAATTACATTTGAAGAGTTCTGAAACTAAATTGATTATTCTGAATTACAAACGACACTTTCTTAAATAAAAATGACGATTTCTGAAATACAAATGGAAAAGGTGTAGTTGTCAATAAAAATAACTTGTCAAAATTATTTGCTGACAAGCAACAAGCATTTCTTCTTGTTCCTTTTGTTTCGTTCAGGGGTAGTTGCAGATCAATTCAGTGCTATTTACCATTTTCATGCATGTATAAGGAAAGCACCTAATATTTAAACAAACTTTTTTCCCTAATACTCATTAATTTACATATACTTTTGATTTCTTATCTAAGATATTTAAAATTTGCCTATGGTATAGTACGTCTTGTAATCAAATAACTTTCGAAAAACCTATTTTTATCGGTCGTAGAAAAACCATTTTTTTGCAAATGTACACAAAAAAAATACGAAATTTTAGGCATATCATTTACTACTTGGGTGACTATGGATGGTGGTTTTAAGCCGTCATAACAAATGCTTTCAAGAAAACAAAAATCTTATGTGCGTTTTAATTTGAGAACACTTATTTCCCGCACGATTGTAAAAAAATAAAATTGCTTATGGAATTTTCTTAAGTTGAGCGCGTATTTTAAACAAATTTTGGAAAAGGCAACATGCAGATAGCACTGTATAATATTGTGAAGAGAGCACCCAATTGATCCGTTTTATGGAAGAATAGGGTTTAATACAATTTTGTTATGCAAGATCAGGATGAACTAAAATTTTTAGTTCAAATGTACCTTAAAAATTTAAGTAATATGCAAGATATGATTTTTTAAAGTTCAGAATTTCAAGTGTGGCGGTTCTAGACAAGTGCCTAGCCGTCAGCCCGGAGGAGAAACCCGAACACACACGATGTTTTCCGAGTGGAAAATTATACTCATATTTTATGCGATTTTATAAAAAATATAGACGATAATGATTTTTAAACTTATTTTAAAAACAAAACGACCCGGGTTTTGCGGGCACTTAGAACATACATCATGTATCTTCGGTCTTCCACAGGTCTGACAAGACTCAAATCGTTTCTAGTTCTTACTAATGTTCGAAGGCGCGTCTCGCTTTTAAAGTCAAGCAACCAATCAAATTGCTTAAGACACGAAACGTCACACAACCTTCTTATCTACGACAGTTAAATTTTAACTATGGTATAGGACAATAGGACCCTATTAATTAACACATTTTTTTGAAACTATTGGAGGAGCTTCTGTCTAAAACAACCATAGTCCAAATGTTGTAAATATGAGTTACATGCAGCAACATCAGTTTCAAGGATGCCAAACAGTTTGGTAAAACTGTTTCTCGCAAAAAGTATTTTAAGTCACAAGTTATTCCTTGTAAAGCTTGAGCGTTTCTATTTTTCTATACTTAACATTTCTTATAATTTAAACACGATCCTGAGTTAAATTATGTTGCAGAATCTAACAGTAAAGAAGCTAGAAAAGTTTTTTGATTATCTCAAATTCAATAAAATAGACTAAGGTTGCCAAAGCTTCTTATTTATTTGAAAATGCATTAATTTAAAATACTGCCAATTTACGTTGATGTATTAGGATTGTGTCTATGCTAAATTCGCCATTTTAATAGCTCTACATCCATAGAAGCAAAAGTTTTCTCTTTAAATGCAATGTTAAGATTTTCCAATGGTGGAATTTATTATCTTGATGTTGGCAATCCCGTGAAATCGCATTACACGATGTGTATTGCTGAGGAGATAAATAATTTACCATGTGTAAGGATATTCAATATTATGTACTTCTAAATAGGTTATATGCTTGTAAACTACTAAATTGTTAAGGTTTACTACCCTGACACCAAATTACGTATAAAGTACTAAGAGTTAATACTCGGCCGTAGTTTCAAATTGTTTTGTGTTCACTGATCATCGCTCGACGGTGGATTCGACATTCGACTGTTTGGCGTTGCCTAGCAACGCGTGTTAATCGTTACTCTTCGAATCGACCTGCTATGCTTTCCGTCAGCTTCACGTTACATTTGCATATATTTTGTATTTTTATTTTGGACAAGTTTAGGTATTTTGTTTCGGTATTGTTGGCACAATTTATTTCACGGAACTAGTAAATGACAGGGGTGTAACCGTACCTAATCAAATCAAAATGAAAGAGTGCCTCGAAATTAAATTAACAGAAAACAAGTTTTGTAGAGGTTTTACAAACATCTACAAAATCACAACAAACACAACAGATAAAAAATAGTTGGGGGTTATTCCCGAAAACTGCCCAATATAACGGTTAAAAAAAAGTTTGTTTCATTGAAAAAATATGAAAATATTGAATTTCAAATTAATAATGAAACTGACGCAAAAAAATAAATAACTTTTTAGGCATTTTAAAAACAAACTGTAAAAAATTTAGGTACACATCTTATTTTTACCACTCTTTTAACATTTATCATTGCTCTCTTTGAACACTGAAACGAATATACAATAATGAGGTGCTGCACGATTTTTTTGCTGAGGTTAAATCGAAAAAATAATAAATATTTAACCCGTATTTTTTATTTTCTATCATATTACTCTCTATTCATGAGAAAATTGTATTTAAATTGCCGCCTTTTCTGTCGCCTGATGACGTCAGAAAAATACTAACCAATGAGGGAGCGGCACACATATCCCGCCAACAGAATTTAAACGAGTGACAGCCGTGACAGCTATCATTTATATACTAGTTCTGTCCATATTACTGATTTTTATGTTTTGTAAAAAAACTAGTTTTAGTAGGACCTCAAAAAGAAAATCATTTTACTTTAAGCATTAATATTTTTTATAATAAGAAATATTAAAAATATTTTAATTCTTATCTTTTCGGTTCTGTCATTGGCTAGTATTTCTTGGACGTCACAAGCAGTGTAATTTGGCGCCAATTCAAACAGTATACATTTAAATTGCTACTGTGTTTAATATAAACAGAAATCTGAATAGAAAATCATATTTACTAATACTATAGATGGTATTGATTTGAATTTCAGAATAAAAAGACATGTTAATTTTTTTGCAACACCTCTTTAAAGTCAAATAAATCAATGTTATTTATCTGTGCAAGAATTAGCAAAACATTTGGAAATCAATTTATCAAAACCAGTGGAAGTTTTTTCAAAGAATCGAATAGTTGCCGTCAAATAAGTACACTGTTGCCAATTCATGGGAAATGTTGAAAATGCTAAGTTATGAAGAAGCGGCAACACCGCATGACAAGGGCAGTTGGCGGAGAAGGGAAAAAGTTGAACATCAGTCCATCCTTAATTGACAGCGACTATAATGCCTTGTTGCACCAACAAGGCTTAAATTTTAAACGACTTTTAAACAAAAAAAAATAGAAATAGAATTTGTGACAACAATGCAAAATAATAATTTGACATTTTGTCTTGATGCAATATTGTCAATATAACGAACATTTAAAATTTAAGTTATGTTGGTGCAAACCATAAGTATGTTTATAATATTGTTCCATTTTCTTAAAATAAACATATTATTTTCGAATTTATAATTGGTTTTAATTTTTTTTTTATTGCTTTGCTCATTATTATTAGGTGTACCTATATTTTTGGACAGTAATGTGTTTCATATTATGTACTATAGTCTGTTTTTAAACTAGAAGAGATAATTATAAAATATTTTAATACGATAAATAAATTTACGCTTTCTAATATGGTATGCCATGAAATTTTGACTTTACATATATGATACCTACTAGATAAAAAAAACCCGTATTTTATAATATTCGTTAATTATTTGTAGTTTTTTAAAATTTGGATAATGGGTATAAATAATGACGTCACCATGGTCCGAGCGTGATAAACAAAGACAATTATGTCATAACAGTAGAAATATTCCTGGCCATACTGACGTCATCATATTTCTTCCCCAAAACATTAAATTGTAAAAAAAACAATTGAAGAACCAGGAGGAAAAAGGATGAATGCTAATTTTCTAGCAAAATGAGATGATTGGTCCTATTAATAGATTGAAGGTGCCGAAGGTGGGATTTTCATGGCGTGTAAAGTGCACCACGGGGGTCACTTTTGATGAATAATGAGGTGGGGTTTTGAAATAATATATTTACAAGACCTAAACAGAATGAAGGTCCGAGCGTCAGGGTATAAAATGATTAATGTCCCTTCGTACATGCGCAAGCAATAGCTTGGTAAAATAATTTCTGTTCAGTACGAGATTTGTTAATTTAAGAGCGGTTTCCATGGCTATCTGATGATAAATATCTTTTTATAAGAAATGGGTAGCATTAATAAAGCCACCAAACGACGCAAAAAGTTTGGACGAATGACTGATGTAGAGAAAAAGCTCAGACTGCAAAACCATGAAACTAGTGAAGATTTAACTGTAAACATTTGAAATGTTCTATCAACTTATATGCGAATTAAAAATGTTTCAAAATTTGCATCATTACTACATCTATTTTTTTTAATAATCACTTCTATTTACTAAATATTTTTAAATTTAAATAAAAAAATAAGTTTTCATAGCTAAATTGTTTTTTTCTTGTTAAAACTAGCATAACGTTGAATTTCAAAAATATGTGAATTCATGGATTTTCATCAGTTGTGCCTACAGATTCGATAGTCAGACTGGTAAAATTCTCTTAGGCTTGATTTACATTAGCAGTACAATGACGATACAATAACGGTACCATGACGGTACGATACTTCTTGATCCAATGTACTTTAATGGACCCATTTACATCTACGTTCTCGGTACGATGACGGCACATTGATATTCACTGATTTACATTAGCGATACGACCACGGTACAGTATAGTTTTGTTTCTATTGAAAAAATATTGTATGATAGTGACTGCGTAGTATTTGCATGCAACGGGGAGTGGAAGGTTGCGTTTGAAGAGTACGTGCACATCACGTTGATGTTCATACCAAAATCAGCTGAGTGGAAGTAAACATATGCTAGTACGTGATTGACAGCTGACATGTTTTGGACTTTTTGATATTTGTCTTCTAGTTAAACCAATATGTAGTCAAAATGAGCTAGATATGAGAAATTATTGTATATATTATTGAACAAAGGTCTCTGCTTATGACAAACGTAAAATTTACATCATAGAGTATCAAAGTATAAAACAGTATCGTTTTGTAAAATTTTCTGGATTTTCTTCTTCACCATAGACAAGTCAGTATTTGATAAATTTTTAAACATTGCACGATATTTTCTACTTTTGATAGACACATGACATATGCACCACAAAATATAATACATAAAAGACAAAATTATATTGGCATGATATTTTATTATGATCGTACCGTCGTAATACCGTCTAATGTAAATCAAGCCTTAGGCCCCACTCTCACATAAGTTGAAACTCGATCCATTTGGTGGTATAATGTTAAGAAATGACCAATCTATGTTTTGGACTACGTTTAAATACACAATCTCATAAGGTTTCAAACTTTAAAATTCACGTATTAAAAAAAACACATTTTGTGACATTCATCTTTTTCCCTGGCGCTTCATTTACAAAATAATGTTTAATTTTTACTATAATGATAAGCTATAGTGATGAATTTGTAAAATTTGTCACACATATTTCGATATACCGCGGGTGATCTGACAATATCTTCTAATTGATTTTACAAAATACAAGTACAAAATAAAAAGACACGCAGAATCAAAATCTAGTCCTAATAATCTATTTTCGCTAAAAGTTAACAAAGATATTGGCAATACATTAATTTTTAACGAATTATTCAAACATGTAAATTTATTTCATTATTAAAAACAGCTGTTTTAAAACTCCATAATTTAAATTTGTTGTAATTTCTTTTTTAATAAATTTTAAATTTGCTCTATCGAGTTAGAAAACAGACTAGAGTAGTTAATATTTAATGTAACATAAACAGGATAATCATTAAAGACTGTTAAAGTAAATGGTTCACTTATCTTTTAAAATTCCAGAGTAATTCCTGTAATTACTTAAATATAAAGTTCAACATTGAACTTTTCGATAAATCATTGATGTTTCTTTTGATGTTTGTCGTTTTGGTATTTTGGAAGATCACTTTTTCTTTTGTTTCTTACATGATTACCTATCAACCATTTCGAAGATAATTTTAAAAGTTCAGGTAACTTCATTTTTTATCTTTGCTTATTATTTATACGTATTAGAAGTTTTCTTTGGGATGTCAGTTCCAATGTTTCCATTTTTAGCATTAAATTGACTTTTGTAGCAACGCTAGCACTTTCTTCTAACCGCTACTTTGGGCAGTTTCATCGAAAATATACTTCAGAGTCCATAGTTTTCCACAGTATGACTGGACGACAAGTTTCAGTAACGAATTTCAAAGATTCACATTGATATAAAACTTAAAAATAACAACATACATAACTATTTACAAATAAAAATGTGTAGTGAGTAAAAATAAACGCAAAACGTACACTTGTCAACGTAACATCACACGTAACAATAAAGTGAAGATAAAAGATGAGTTATCGCGCACTGTTCACTGTGCGTCCATTTTCTGCTTAGTAGAGTCACTGGGCACTATAGGAATATTAATATACATTTTCTTAACCTAGTACGTATTTGATCCGACGTGTTGAGTAGCCTGGATGGTTTATGTGGGAACTTTGCTCACAGCTTTAAGGAGATCAGAACTAGGGTTCTTATCCAGGGACATCTTCATGGGGTCGTGGTGGTGCTGGTGATGGCTATGCTGTTCTAATTTCTGTTGTTTCTCTTGCTGTTGTTGCTTGAGCCGATCTTGTTCTTCGCGTTCCCGACGAGCCTGTTCGTTGATTTCTTTCACAGCCCGCAGTTCTTTCTTGAGCTTCATGCGGCGGTTTTGGAACCAGATTTTGATCTGGCGCTCGGTGAGGCACAGCGCGTGCGCGATTTCAATGCGCCGCCGCCGCGTTAGGTAGTGGTTGAAGTGGAATTCCTTCTCCAGCTCCAAGGTCTGGAAGCGGGTGTAGGTTTGCCGGCCGCGTCGTCTGGGACAGCCGTTTGGACCTGAAGCAAAGAGATCTAAATTAGAAATTAGCATTTATCTAATTACATACAGAGGCAATGGTACCACAGATAGTGGTGTCTGCTTTTTTTATAAATTAGAATGAATGTTTTTCCTTAACTACCGTAGGCAACATGAAACAATTTTTGTTTATATTTACATAAATGTTTTGCTTTTGACTTTGGTTAACCCTGGCATATTCCACGTTTCACTTTTCTAAATAGCGACAGGTTTTAGGAATATTTTGTAGATAATGAATTGATTGAAGAAGATGTTGAGAAGAATTGGAGAAGAGAAAATAATTTTCAAAGAAATAAAAAAAGAAAAAGTCAACTGGAATGGACATATTTTCAGGAAGGGTTGTGATGTTTCTTAATGCATTATTAGTTAATAATTCGAAAAAAAAAAAAAATGGTATTACAAAGGATATATTATTTGAAAAGTAGGTATAGTCAGAAAAAATGACTGTCTGGTCCAGCAATAAAACTATAAATATTGTAATTATGACAGAGCGGCATAACGCTGATTAATTGCATTATAACATTGAATAAAACCGTAACACGTTCGCGCTAACGTGTCTGGTATAGTTTACTTCAAGTTCATTTATTTGACTTCTATAATCCCTGCAATTTCGACCACAATAGCGAAAACCGCTTATGGTGAACTTCAAAGAATTATAATGGTTTGTTTTTTTTCTACATGTTACCGGCGGTGCATTAAAAGAAAACTGACAAAATCAGTTACAATTGTGAGGGAAGACCTGTAAATAACATTACGGTGCGAACGTGTTAAGAATACGTTTATTTTAAGTGCTCTGTATAGTAAAATAATCTTACTGTTCCTTTAACATAAATGCTATTTTTGTATGCTGTTTTGTCATAATTACGATAATTATAGTTTTATTGCTGCACTCGACGAAGTTAATTTTATAAATATTTTTACTGTGCATTATTATGTATTTGATATAAGAATTATAGTGTCACGTCCGTTTCCACGACTTGATCCCCACGTCATCAATCGTAAGCATATGGTTCACATCGCCAGGGTGGGGGGGGGTCTAATTGATGACGTCATGTTCCGTAGTATTCGTGCAAATCAAAACTAACAACTGAGAATATATTATAACTTATACTGTGTGAATATTATTATTCATCAAAATTCGAAGTAAGATATTTATTTTGCAATAATATATCAATTAAATAATCATAACTGACAGTATAATAATAACAAGTATAATGGATGAAATATTCCTCTTTTTATTGTCCAAAAGCAATAATTTGCAATAATTGTCGGCAATCCTAGAAACACCGTCTTTGCAGTAGCAAAATGCATAATATAATACCAAGAATTAACAAAACTACCAACACACAACGAAACACAAATTATCTACGCCAAAATCACCTTAATCACATAATTGACAGAATTACATGAATATTCAAATAATTTATAAATTTGAAAATGACATTTGTTACCGCGGTTACAATACGTTTTTATTTAATTTTTTGCCGTTGGTTGAACGGAGATAGCGTATACCGTCCTGGAATACCTACGATAATGAGATAGCGAATAAAAGTCTCATGTACAGTCCATACGATGTAACTTGGCGAGTTTGGGCAATTCACATTATCACTGCGGTAATGGGGAAGTTATAAAATCCATAGGCGTACCGAAGAAGAATGAAGTTCAATAAAATTACGAATATTACAAAAAAAAAGAAATTATTTATACGAAAAAAAATATTACAAATATTGGAATGAATTATTTATTATATAAATCATATTATAATTAATTATTTTTTAAATTAATTAAGTTAAGAAAATAAAATTTCTATTGCTATTGAAAAAAAAAATGCACCAACGCTTATGTATGAATATAACTTCTTGGGTTGAAAAGTACCTGACACCCCGAGTTTGAGTGTTTTAGGGTGATTTGCTTTGTGTAAGGCAATGAAACATTGTAAAATCACTATTTCATTTCTGAAGCTGTGCGGCATCGAATTAAAAGTAAATATTTGACAAAACGCAATTTAGGAATAGTGAACTGAATTAAATTCTTTTGGGTCGCCAAGTTACATCGTATGGACTGTATGCTATGTGTGTACAACAAAAATGCTAGATAAAAGTTTAGTAATTATTGAATTATCAGAAATTGATGACGTGGGGATCAACTCGGAAATATAGAGTGTACCTACAAAATTTTGGTAAAAGTCATCATTTCAAAAAGAACATAAATACAAAAGATAAATGGCTATTTCAATAAAATTTAACCTAGTTATTAATTTTTCAAAATTATGAAACTATATGCGTTATCGGTATGCCATAATATATGAATTTTCTTTATTTGAAGAAATATTTTTACGTTTATCTATTACATCATTTATTTCTGAATATTTTGAACATTTCGAACTGTCTTAAGGTGGATTTACAAATACTTGTAAAATAAACTACCAATAAAAGAAAGTGTACTAAAATGAATAAAGAGATGAGAGATGATAAACACAATGCTCTTCGAAAATCATATAAGTGTGATTAAATCAAAGGTAATTTAAACTTTTCTTTAACACAGCACTTAAATGTAAAAACCTGAACACAAATTTGCGAATGCAACAAGATTTAAGGAAGAATTAAATTAAATTTAAATACAAATATTTTTTAAATAAAACTTAGCCAGTATATTTACTCAGATTTTTTTTCAATTATTCTGTGTATTGACATTTAATAAGTTATGGTATACAAAACTGGTGCATCCGAACTGCGTGCTTTTTGTATCTATAAATTCTACTCAAACTCGGTTCAAAACAAAGCAAAAAAAAAAAAACATCTATTACGGCCCGAGTTTTGCCGGCATAAGACTTTGTTAGGTAATGTTATGTTTAGGAAACTTGCAAACAAAAAATGACCAAATATTGACAAAAACAGTAAATGAAATCTAACAATTTTCATAATTATCTATTTTTTTTCGGGTTTTCTCGCTCAATTAGCATCATTTTAACTTTGTTAAAACTAATATGTGGGCATATCCGAACTGCGTACAAGGTTTTACCCAATAACATTTTGTCCGCAGTTCGGCCAACAACCTAATCATCTCTAATTACCTTTGTACCCGGCAAATTCTTGTACGCAGTTCGGATAGCACCTACATATCTGTAGATTTCTTGCTTCGGCTATAGTCAGACAATAAGTATTATTAAAAGACAAGTCAATTTTACAATACAAATATTTAAAACTTTACAACCATCGCGGTAAATTTTAAAAACCCAAATGAAGTACGAAAAGTATGCGAAAAGTGATTAAGCGAGGATAATCTACTAAGTATATAGTTGTACCATGCGCAAAATGGTGGTACTGGTGTCAGTTACAAGGGAGATAGAAGCAAAGATAATTTTTCGCATGCATCAGTGTTATAAATTCGTCATTGTTAAAATAAGGATATTTGAGGAATACAAGTAAATTTTAACCCGCAGATTATGTTTTAATTCATACTTTTTATAAATATTTATATTTTGAGGTTACCCGTGAGGCAAATTGACAGGGGCAAAATGACCAATGCGTTCACTATGTGGAATAAGCGCGAATTTATACATACAGGGTGGTGACCAGCTTAAACTTTCGTAATTTCCTGCTTCCCTAATTATTTTAGCTAAAAAAGCTTCAAATAAAAGTTGTAGAGCATAAAATTCTGCATCTGCATCAATAAGCAAAATTAATTTTTTATGCCTTGTAACGGTAGAAATTAGGTATGAAAATGTCGAAAAATCACCTCAAAAATAACAATAACGATGGAATTGAGACAAAATAACCAATGCCTAACGGTTTATCTGTCATGTTAGGGTAATTTATTTTTATTAGGTATTATTTCTAATTTCTGTTCCAGTTAACAACTATTTGTTAACATGAACAGAAATTACAAATAATAACAAAAATAGAATGATAGAGAGAATACATGCAGTTGGAAGAAGTATGAATCTGGTGTTGAATGTTGATAAATCCAAAGTGTTAGTATTTGAAAGGAGTAAATTGGTGACTGAGTGCAATGTGTTGGTGGATGGAGTGAAATTGGAGCAGGTAAATGAATTTGCATATTTTGGTAGCATGATGTCGAGAGATGGTCGAATTGATCGAGAGATAGAAAGGAGAGTGAATGCGGGATGTAAGGTAATGGGTGCTCTGGGTACGTTTGCACGAGATGTTAACGTATCAAGGGATTCTCGGTAAAGTGTATATAATGGAGTGCTAGTGCCTGCTTTGATGGAAGCGAATGCTGGGCATGGACGGGAAAGCATAAAAAGATAGTGACTACCGTAGAAATGAGGTATTTACGTTGTGTATGTGGGTATGTAAGACGGGATCGCGTGAGGAATAATTTGATGTATGAAGAATGTAGAGAGAATGGCGAATGAACGGCTTGTTAAGCGTATATATCTTGGTGAACTTGAGGGTTTTCGATTGCGTGGCCGACCAGTGTGTAAGTGGATGGATGTGGTTGGTAGGGTGCTTAAAGAGAGAAAGTTTCTAAGTATGAAGAGAAGAAGAGCATGTATGAATGCGATTATGAGTATGGCCGAGGCGAAAGAAGTGTGCTTAGATAGGAATGTGTGGCGAAGGATGATTGTTTCTTAACTATTATTGTGATCCGGATGCGGTATTTCGCTACCGAAAATCGGTCACTTTAATATGTTTAAGAGTAAGGATTTGTTGTATGATGTTGATGTTGTTCTTATGGTTTTCGGGTTTGTGCGAACCCACTAAGTAGGACACGCGTGATTTTATGTATGTAACAAAAAAAATTAATCTAGCTTGACAGATGAATTGTTCATATTTGTTAATTTTTTGTTTCAATTCCATGGCCATAGCTATTTTTGGAGAGATTACAATGCACACAACATTAATTTTGTTTATTGAATCAGATGCAGAATTTTATGCCCTACAACTTATATTTCAAGTTTTTTTTTACTTAAAATAATTAGGGAAGCAGGAAATTATGAAAGTCTGATTTTACATGTTAAAATCCTATGTTCGGCTGTTCCGGTAACCACCCTGTATAAGTACGTTGAAGAAAAAGAATGAGAACAAGTGAAAAAGAA
Source organism: Harpalus rufipes (assembly GCA_951394225.1). Lineage (NCBI taxonomy): Eukaryota > Metazoa > Arthropoda > Insecta > Coleoptera > Carabidae > Harpalus > Harpalus rufipes. Next base: position 51,829,369 of record OX596279.1, read on the forward strand.
ATGCGTAACAATAAAAAAGAATATTTTACAAGAAACGGTTTCAGGTGAACATCTAATTATTTACTAATATTTATGCCTTGGTTGCGAAGTATCTTATTATGATCTTCCATCTGAGGAATGGATAAAGTGTGATTAGTGTTAATCCTGCCGGCAGGAAACTTGCGTTGAAAGAATAGGCCGATTCATTTGTGACGATTTTGCGTAACTGTAATCTTGCCCAAATAATTCATTTTTATCTAGATTTTGAATAATCATTTAGTTCTTGTTTATAAGATAGATAGTCTACATATGTGTAATTAATATTAATACATGCTTGCTTAAAAAATAACTGTTCCTACTTTCCCCCAGTGGATATTATGATTGTAAACATTTTCGTCGCCAATTGTGGAACCATGCACGGAAAGATATTTAGTGAACAACAGTAAAGAATGTTCGACGGGATAATAAAAATAAATATATGTGAACAAAACGGAATATAATATTGTAATTTACGAACATGCGTGGTAATGAATTAAAACGTCATTTGGGTCGTAAAAAGCAAACATAAAGAAACATATCAGTCACGAACAGGGCATTTCCATGACAAACAGCGAAAAGGACACGTTTTAAAAACTATAAACTAATGTGTTACATTGCATGTTATGACTCCGAGCTAGGACCAGCGAACCCATAAATTACTAGATTTATTATTTCGCCATTAACATGATCTCAATTTTTCTGCACGCAACTAACTTTCGAAAAATTCAACATAGAGGATAAAAAATTATTTACTGCCGTGTAATACACACGGTTTTTACGGATATTGCTTGAACAACTGCTTGTTCCCTCAGTTTTTATTGTGGAATACAAATATAATTATTTATGTGCAATAAATTCACCGTATTCACTAACACGGAATATGTGAAGACATTATAGAAAATACTTCTTTATTTACCAGAGAGAATTATTACCTTCCGTCACCTTTAGGTAAGGAAGGTATTGTCTTTGGTTAAAAAAATTAATGATAAGTTATTAATTAATTATATTTGTTTCGTATTCCTCAAGTATACATCCAGAAGAACAACTTATTAGACTTTGGTTAAAATTGGTGAACCAGACATAGCCTCTTTTAAAGTTTTAACAGTTAAATTTGATTTATTGACATTTTATTATAACTTAAAAAAATATATTATTCTCTATACGATTTGATTGCATTTTATACTTCATATTCAATAGATGTAGAGTTAAAGAATTATAAAATAATTAAATTTTATAATTCAGCCAGCTATGCTAACCATGAAAATTGTTAATATAGTCAGATTGACAGATGTCAGTATCAATAAAAAGTAAATTAATGTGGCAGAGATGAGGATGTTGAAATAGATGTTGGGGAAGACACGGAAATATAGGTAAGGAAATAACTCTAGTGTTACAAGTTTCTAGAAAGATACAAGAGAGATGATTACATTGGTTTCAAAATGTCATTAGCAGACATGAAGAGTATGTTGGATGAAGAATGAATGGCTTAGTAATAGAAGGCTGAAGAAACAGAGGAAGACCAAAAATAAGATGGAAGGACTGTATTCCGGAAGACTTAAGAGAAAAGGAACTGAATGAGAACGACACGTAAAGCAGAAATGAGTGGAAGAAGAAAATAAAAAATAGCGACCCCTAACGAATGGGAAAAGCTAAAGAAGAAGAAGATGTTAGTGTCAAGTGAAATTTGCATAGTTTGTTTATGAAATTATTTTACTGGAAATTTGGAATCTTTTGTACGAGAATTTATGTATGTAATTTATACATATTACACAGGATTGACGGAAGGTATTGTGGTGGCCACAACAGATTTTTTTCATATTTCTTGAGTTTACATACAAACGAAAAGGTGATTAGGTTTTGCTTATAAATGGTCGCCCGGAAATGCTCTCATTTGCAATTTTTAACAGTTTTTCTTGAAAAAACGCAGTTAAAATCATTTTTGACATTTTATGTTATTATAAATAGTAAAAAAATATTTCATTTTCTATACGATTTGATTTCATTTCATACATTATATTCAATTAATATAGAGTTATAAACTTATAAAAAAAAATAGATTTCATTAATCAGCCAGCTATGCTAACCATGGAAACAACTACTGTATTAAGAAAATTCTAATTGATAGAAGTCAGGTCAATGAAATGAAAATGAATGTGGCAGAGAGATGAGGATGTTGAGATGGATGTTGGGAAGAGACTGAAAGATAGGATAAGGAATGAGAGGATAAGGACATGTCATAAGGACAGATAAAGAATATATTGGAAGAAGGATGAATAGACGAAGAAGAAACAAAGGATAACCAAAGAAAAAATGGAAGGACTGTATTGCGGAACACTTGAGAGAAAAGGAACTGAATGAGAACAACACGCAAAATAGAAATGAGTGCAAGAAGAAAATCAAGATTAGCGACCCCTAACGAACGGGAAAAGCTAAAAAGAAGAAGATGTACAGTCCATACGATGTAACTTGGCGAGCCAAAGGAATGTAATTCAGTTCACTATTCCTAAGTTGCGTTTTGTCAAATATTTACTTTTACTTCGATGCCGCACAGCATCAGAAGTGAAATAGTGATTTTACAATGTTTTATTGCCTTACACAAAGCAAATTTCACCCTAATACACTCAAACTCGGGGTGTCAGGTACTTTTCAACCCAAGAAGTTATATTCATACATAAGCGTTGGTGCATTTTTTTCTCAATAGCAATAGAAATTTTATTTTCTTAACTTTATTAATTTAAAAAATAATTAATTATAATATGATTTATATAATAAATAATTCATTCCAATATTTGTAATATTTTGTTTTTGTATAAATAATTTCTTTTTTTTGTAATATTCGTAATTTTATTGAACTTCATTCTTCTTCGGTACGCCTATGGATTTAATAACTTTCCCATTACCGCAGTGATAATGTGAATTGCCCTAACTCGCCAAGTTACATCGTATGGACTGTGTCAAGTGCAATTTACATAGTTTGTTTATAAAATAATTTTACTGGAAATATAGAATATTATGCAAGAAAATTTATGTATAGTATTTGTACATAATATACAGGATTACTATGAAAAATATTGTATATACTTTCATATAAAATACTTTTTGAAAATTATAAAATCAGCTCATTATTGTCTATATGCATTAGTTAGTTTAAAAAAGTTTTTAAAGCACTTGTAATTTATTTTACAATGTTATTTAAATGAATGTGTGTTCAGTATTTAAATATAATTTACTCGTATGTTAATGCGTGCATTTGTATAGCTGAATGGCTAGGTATATAGCAAACTAAATAGATTTAAACTCCACAATATTTTACTTCCAACCGCGCTCATTCTCATATATTACTAATTTCAATAACTGCGCTTGCGCATATGTGCACAAAAGCATAAAAATAATTTGTAGATATGCAAACAATTACAGCCGGACGTTTATTCTTGCCACTAAGTCTTGTTTAAAGCGGCCATTATTCCTTAGCTACCACCAACTTTGAACTGGAATTATCATTTTTATCCGCGATATATAAATACGTGACTTAAAGTACCGATAAACTTCAAGTGCGAACTGTTTACGCGGTCCGCATAAACAAGCTGCCAAGAACAGAAACAAGCTGGGCCCATACTATTATGGCTATAGCTATAATGAAATTGTTATTGTTGTAGTAAACAGAGAATTATTTTAACCCAAGAAATCAACAAGATTTTTATTATGTGGTAATATGTTATTCATAAAATAGAATACTCGTAAATAAAGTTGATATTTTCTTCAAATTCAAATCAATATAAGTATGGTCACTGGTCACACGATTCTTTTGTTCCACTTTTTCAAAGAAATGCTTTCAAAATTATCATTAATTGCTTTACTGCAGCATCAATCTCTTCTCCAAATGAGAATCTTTTACTCCGTAAATTTTATGACCAAAAAATAGACTAAAGTGGCACATTACTTAATCTGGTAAAGATGATTTTTGTTCTCAGGTTAATTTCATATTTTGAATCTTAATACGGTAATAATAAGGTAAGGAAGGTATTATCTTTGGTCAAAAAATTCGATAGTGAGTTTTTAAAAAATTAGCATGTTTTAGAGTATCTGGAATACGATTTTACTATTTTTACAATGATGTCTGCATATATGTATGTGTGTGTGTGTGTTTGTGTGTGTGTGTGTGTGTGTGTGTGTGTGTGCGTGTGTGTGTGTGTGTGTGTGTGTGTGTGTGTGTGTGTGTGTGTGTGTGTGACGATCCTTTCGAATTGCATAACTCCAATACAATAAAAATTATATTTTTTTCGTATTCATCAAGTTTACATCCAAAAGAAAAGGTGATTAGATTTTGGTTATAATTGGTCAATCGGATGTACCCTTATTTAAAGATTATAAAAGTTTTTCTTAAAAAAAAAAACGCAGTTAAATGTCATTTTTGACGTAGCTTATTATAAATGTTGAAAAATATTATATACTCTATTTTGTACTTCATATTCAATGGTAATGTGCTAGCCAAATCAGATTTTATTTTTACCTTTTGTCACCTCTAGGTAAGGAAGGTATTGTCTTTGGTCAAAAAATTCGGTGGTAAGTTTTCAATGAATAAACACGTTTTAAAGTCCCTACAATACGATTTTACTATTTTTACAATGATGTTTGTATATATGTGTGTGTTTGTGACTATATTTTCGGCCGCCATATCTCCAATACAAGATTTTCAAAAATTACAATTTTTACGTATTCCTCTTCCAACCCGAAGTACCCTCATTTGAAGATTTTCACAGTTTCTCTTGAAAGAACGCTGTTATATATTATTTTTTGATATTTAATGTTATTTTAAATAGTAAAGAATATTCTTATCTATACGTATTGATTGTATTTTATATTTCATATTCAATGGATATAGAGTTAAAGAATTATAAAGAAATTAAATCTTATAAATCAGTCAGCTATGCTATAACCATGGAAACAGCTACTACATTAAGAAAATTCTAACTAACAGATGTCAGTGTCAAAGAAAAGAAAATGAATGTGGTAGAGATTAGGATGTTGAGATAGATATTGGTAAGACACGGAAAGATAGAATAAGGAATGAAAGAATAAGGTAAATGGCTTGAGTGATAGAAGTTTCTAGATGGATACAAGAGAGACGAATACACTGGTTTGAATATGCCATGACGAGAGATGAAGAATATATTGGAAGAAGGAATAGCTTAGTAATAGAAGGTAGATGAAACAGAGGAAGACCAAAGATTAGATGGAAGGACTGTATTGCGGACGACTTGAGAGAAAAGGAACTGAATGAGGACGATACGCAAAACAGAAATGAGTGGAAGAAGAAAATAAAAAATAGCGAAGAAGAAGTCAGTGTCAAGTGCAATTTGCATAGTTTATTTATGGAATAATTTTACTGTCGTATTTCAATGTTGAAGAATAACTGAGCAACGTTGCACCTAGACGTTTATTGGTACATTCGGGTATAATGTAATAAGATATTTTGAGATATAATACTAATTTTAAACTACAAATCGGAAGTGTAAAACAAATTAATATATTTCTTTCTTAAAATTACAAAGTAGTATTATACTGTTTAAAGTTTTCATGCTTTTAACGTAAAATAACAATTTACAAAATATATCTTTCGAATGTACGTCTGAAATTCCTTTAACCAAAGATCACCTCTTATTCGCTAATACCAAGCGGGCGTTGTTAACTGATACTCCATCTAGAACGCTTGTACATGGTTGTCAAGTATAATTCTACCTATTTATCGTATCTTCAGATTATAATTTTCTAGAGGCAATAAAATTAAATCTGGGTGGTAAATTCAAATTTTTACATAAAATCCGTTAATTACTTTACTATAACATACTAGTTTTTCGATTAAATGTCGGTATGGATATAAATGTTATAATTTAAAATGTTGTGTTTATTTTGCCATTTCCTATTCTTCACGTGTTAAAAAGGCCAAATTTAATTACAAATATCTCAGGTACCGCGTGGTGAATTGTTTTAAAACTTGGAGAGCAGGTAGATTATACTTCAGTTGAGATGTACCTATTTAAAATTTCAATTAATTATGGGTAAAATGGTTTCACGATATAACTACCTTAATATAAAAGATCAATTTCCTAATTTGTATTATGCTGGAGGAACCCATTATTGAAAATATAGAACGCCTTAAAAAGCATTTCGAACAAATTTGGAGTGATTTTCAAGCGTATCGAATCTGTGAATAGTCCTTTTTACCCCTTACTATTGAAAAGCTATTCCACGTGCAAAAAACTAACTTTCTAATTCGTGCTTTAAATCACTCCAACCCTTGCCATAAAGCCATTGAAGTTTGCAAACTTTCTCTTACCTCAATTACATGTGCACAAAAAGTCCCATAAAAAACTGCAACTTTCCCAATTGTTCACCCTTTCCACCCTTTCTTGCGGATGCGGATTGTCCCGAAGCAAAAAACTCGACTTTCTCTAGAGGGTCCGCATTCTTCCACAGCCATAAAATAACCGTTACGACATCTAAGTCCTGTTTATTCGGCAAGAAAGGGCAATAAAACATTCCAGACGGCGAGGACTTTAAAGAATCGCGCACAAACCGGCCGCGTAAATTATCCAGACGCGCGGAAAACAAACCTCTAATGTGTCAATTTACTAAATTTACTGACACTCAGACTTTCGTGGAAGAACCGATACGATAGAGATGCCACATCGCCAACGCGACGAAGGAAATGCTTACAAGAATACTGTTAGCGCTTAGCAGTAAATCATTTTGGATATTAATATGACACATTTCAATATGATCTATGATACACATATTTTACTATTCTTGATCTATTGCAGATAAATTTGTGGTGTTGACGACAACTGTAGCAAATTGTGTGCCGTCTGGTAAATATTTACTATGGTAAAAGTATGTCGGTATTTTAAAATAAAAGATATACGAGTATATTTTAAAATTTCAGTTAAACTTATAAGCAATAAAAGCTTCAAACTTGTTAGAAGCGTTTTTCGTTAAAACAATGAAAACTTTAATTTTATGGTATATCCGAGCCAAAACCCATATTTCGGCCGGTTTACATTTTCAACAAACAAATTATAAAACCTATGCAAATGGTGAGAAATTATTACCAATTTCTTTTGACTAGTTTAAAATATAGATTTTAAACTGACAAAAACTGAATATAGGTTTTATGTTATTCTAGTATTCCGCCATTTAATATTGGGCTACAACGCCTTTATTAGTAATACCAGCTTTAATTCAATAAGGCATTCTATCCCTAAGCTCTGCAAAAATTTCTGAGAGTATTGTCCTATATATCTTCAAAGGTAGGTTTTGTCTGGATTTTTACAAAGATGTTTTTCATTATGCCAAAAGTAAAGAGTCTCGGTAGAAGCTAAGTTTGGGCTAGAAGATAACCCCTAAAATGCCGGTCGAACTATTATCACCAAACACTTGGCCTACAGTTTTTATTTTCCGTCACCTCTAGGTAAGGAAGATATTGTCTTTGGTCAAAAAATTGGTGGTGAGTTTTCATTGAATAAGCACGTTTTAGGGTCCCTACAATACGATTTTACTATTTTTACGATGATGTCTGTATGTGTGTGTAAGTGTGCGCATGTTGTGTGATTATCGCCAATACTAGAATTCCAAAAATTACAATTTTTACGTATTCTTCACCCTTACATCCATATGCAGACTTGATTAGATTTTGATTGTAATTGGTCCACCAGAAGTACCCTCAAATCCAACTTTTATCAGTTTTTCTTGAAAAACGCAGTTAAATACCGTTTTTTGATATTTAATGATTATAAATTTAAAAGAACATATTATTCTCTATATTTGATTGCATTTTATACTTCATATTCAATAGATATGGAGTTAAAGAATTATAAAGACATTAAATTTCATAAATCAGCCTGCTATGCCAATTAAAAATACATTCGTACATGAATTGTAACAATCTATAAAATCTTACTGTAAGTGTGATAATATCCATGTTATTTTGTGTGTATTACATTTTTGTTGTGTAATTGTTGTAGACCCTGAAGAAGGTGCAAGGGTGCACCGAAACGTTGGTATAGTAAGAATAAATGCTGTTTGACTGAAGTTTCGAGTAATTGTTAACACCTAATTGTCTTTAACCTAAACCCTACACCAAAAATTATACCTATTCTTAGTATTTAATTTTTTAAATTTTAAATTCAATCTATGAAGAAGTTTTGTCCTACTCTTCTAATTTTTCGAGATTTTTCAAATTCACTGTCGGGATTAACAGTATGTATTTCTGAAGGGTGTATGTAAATATACTTATAATTTTAAATATTTCGCTAATTATGTATGTACTTTCCAGAAAATGTTTCCAGTAATGACACTAACATTTATCAGTCAATTACAATAATTTTAAATTTTTAATTGGTTTCCATGGCGTTATTTGGGCTGTGAGATTTATTACAACTGATTATTTTATATATTATATATTTTTTATCTCTAAATTTATAGATGATATAATATTTTTAAATGTAACAGATAGAGAATTTAATCTCATTTAATAATTGCAAGAACAAAAAATTTCAAAAAATAATATTAAGAAGATTTTTTTTAAGAATCTGCTACTTCCGGTTGTCCAATTGTTACTCAAAACTTTTCAGCTCTTCCCATTAACTCCCGATTGAAAAATACGTAGTTAAACAGACATTAAGTCTAAAAGTTTTTGAGAAATCGTCCTTCCAACATCTACACACACACGCATACACAAATACATCCATACATACACACTGACATCATCGTACAAATGTGAAAATCGTATTGTAGGGACCTTAAAACGTGCTTATTCTCTTAGCGAGATGTAAAATTTTGATAAAAAAATGAATATTTCAAATTCTTTTAAACGGAATGTCTAAAACTTTATCATTTCGCTACTAGTTGCTGAAATACTATATTAATTATTATCTCTATTTCTTTTTGATATCTTGGCTATGCGTTTGGCATTTCGCAATTTAAACTAATTCGTTCCTCGCATAACCGTTGCAACAAATTGCAAATCCGAATCGCTGAAGAAACTACTCTGAGCAATCTCGATAAGACTCATAATTTCCATCGGAACAAAGTTTCCACACATGAGCCGGGCTGTAATACTCTGTTCGTCCTACACCGCTCTGCGGAACGCATTCCGGATATCAAGATCTATAAAGCTGCCATTGGCAGGTAAAAGAACTCAGATAGAAAAGCCGGCAAAGCAACGAGAAGTTGTGTACTTTTCGTGAGGCGGAGGCTTATGTTTTATTAACAATATACGGGGAGATTGGGAGATTAAAATGAATTTGGAAGTGAATTTAAAATTTTAAATATACGAATTTTAAAATCTAATCTGGATCAACAATGTCGTATATTATTCTTTCAAATAAACAAAGCATGAGGTATGAATTTCATTTGCTTATTATGTCGACAGGATATTCACACTCTCATATTTCCTGAAGAATTTTTTTGGTTGTTAAAACTTGGGACAAATAGAAAAAAAAATCTGTTGTGGCCAGCACAATACCTCTCGCCCTTTCCGTTGTGGTATATAATAAGTATTGTATTTAACATTTCTTGTACACACAAATAATTCTAATTACATCTATTCTTTATATTTAGATATTTTTTATAATTTTTAATTCATTATATAAGCAAGATTCCTCCTACTCTTCTAAATTTTCGAGGTTCTTCAAATTCATTAACGGGATTGGCGGTATTAACAGCAAGAAGAAATATTTTTTTAGATTACAATAGTAGACTATCTTTGGGCATTTTTTATTTTATGTATTAATAAGGTATACTGAATTTAAATACAATGTTATTACCTAAATTTATCATTTTAATAATCATCTACGGGCAAATATATGGCAACAAACATGTTTTTAATTCCAAAAGTAAATAATACAATATTTATGTTAGTATTATTTATAAAATTGAAGGTAAAGGAAACTGGCAATATATTCAATTAATTACTATATTAAATTTTATTTCGTTAATAAAATTATTTGCAAAGTGATATTTATTTATTAAAGTACAACCTACAATTATATAAAAAACAAGAATAAATAAATTTCTGAATGCTATGATTATTACACCAATTCAACAAATTTTGATATGGTGTATTAATAGTGTATAGAACATGAATACATTGCTTATAATAAAATTTCTTAGGTTTAATAATAATTTATTTGCAAATAAACCATTGTATGCATGTGACAAATGTTTTCGTCTTTAATAATTCTCAAATACTTTTTTTAAAGTAATAAAATTTAAGATGGCAATTAGTTGAGTATATTGTCAGTTACCTCTACCCTCAGTTTTACTAATACTAACATAAATATTGTATTATTTACTGTTGGAACGAAAGATTTTGGGACTTGTCTTTTATCGTATATTTGCCCGTAGATTATTGTTTAAATGAGAAATATAGTTCATAACATTGTATTTAAATCCAGTACGCTTTATTAATACATAAAATAAAAAATGCCCAAATATAGTCTTAACTATTGTAACCTAAAAACTTATTTTTTGTTGCAGATAATATATTTATTTCAGAGGGTACGAATATATTTGGGGTTGGGCTCGTATACACCTATAATTTTAAATACCTATTTAATTAATAATACAATAATAAATATTAAATGTCGTTCCCGGAAAAAGCCTTTAGTACTATCTCTGAATTTTTGACACTGACATTGGTGACATTTATTACGAACATTTTTATTTCTCAACTGGGTACCATGGAGTTGTTTGAAATGTGAAATTTACTACAACGGACTAATTTATAGATTATATTTTTATATCTCTAAACCTATAGAAGATATAATATTTTTTTTAAATGTATCAAACAGAGAATTTTATGTTCTTTAATTTTGTAATAACATAAATTTTCAAAAAATAATATTTAGACGATTCCGGTTGTCCAATTGTTACCAGAAACAATTCAACTCTGCCCATTACTGTTAGATTGAAGAATCCGTAGTTACACAGGTCTTTAGTATTATAGAAATCGTACTTCCAACATCCATACACGCACACATCCACACACACACGTCACCATAAAAATGTTATAATAGGTTTCTAGGGACCTTAAAACGTACTTATTCACTAAAATCTGGATATACGGTTTTTAACATGAATCCAATACCTCTCTTAGCGAGAGGTAAAAAAATACTTATTTAATTTTTTTATTTAGTGCCTGCGCCTATATTAGTGATAAATTTAAACAGGATGTTAAAATTAACATGACAAGATTCAGAATACACCCCAATATTTGCAAAAAAATATGATGTGATCTGCACATTACCTTCCGTCAATTCTGTGTATTATGTACAAATGCCATAAATCAAATTTCTTGCAAAAGATTTTGTAATTCCAGTAAAATTATGTCATAAACAAACTATGTAAATTGCACTTGACACTGACATCTTCTTCTTCTTTAGCTTTTCCCATTCGTTAGGGTGGCTATTCTTGATTTTCATTTGTATTTTGCTTGTCGTCCTCATTCAGTTCCTTTTCTCTCGTCTTCCGCAATACAGTCGGTTCATTTTCTCTTTGTTCTTCCTCTGTTTCTTCTACCATCTATTACTAAGCTATTCATTCTTCCAATATATTCTTCATCTCTCCGGATGACATGGTCATCTTTCTAAAAATTTCTACCACTCGAGCCATTTCTCGCATCCTCTTATACCTTATCTTATCTTCCGAGTCTTCCCCAACATCCTCATCCCTCTACCGCATTCATTTTCTTTGCATTGACACTGACATCTGTCAATTAGAATTTCCTTTAAATAGTAGCTGTTTCTATGGTATAAAATGCAATCAAATCGTATAGATAATAGAGTTTCCTTTAATATTTATAATAAATTAAAATGTCAAAAAATATTTAACAGCATTTTTGCAAGAAAAACTGTTAAATTCTTCAAATGAGGGTATTTCCGGTTGACCAATTATAACTAAAATCTAATCAGCTCTTCGTATATATGTAAAGAAAAGGAATACGAAGAACTATAATTTTTATAATTCTATTGTTTGAGTTATCGTCTTAAAATCCTCAGACACATACAGATATCGTCGTAAAAATGGTAAAGTCGTATTATGGACCATATAACGTGCTTATTCACTAACAACTCATTATCGAATTTTTTGACCTAAGATAATACCTTCCTTACCTAAAGATGAGGGAAGGTAAAAATATGAATATTTTGAAAAATGAATCAAGCTAATCTATACAGCCACCATTTAATATCTATTTCTCTCCTCGCTATCACTAAAATGAAACCCCATAAATCACCAGTGTCTCAAATTACCCCTTTGTTGGTGGGGTTGTAAATCTTCCGAAGGCAGCCGAAGTGGTCGGTTCTGCGTGTGTCGGGTGATTTACGACTCCGGCTCCTGAGAACATGTCTGCCATCAGGATCAGAGCAGTGTTGCGGAGTGCACGGGGCCAAGGGGGAAGGGAAACGCAGGGCGCAGTTTCCATGGCAACGGAGGTAGGAGCCATGTTGAATCTGGAAGGTGAGGGGTGGGGTATTGATTATAGGGATAATTACATATTACAGGAAAAGGGTGCGAAGATTCGGCAGGATGTTATGGAATAAAAACATTTAGAAGATACTTATTTTAAGATTAAGGGGTAATATTTATATGCGCATTAAAAAGAAGAGTGAACTGGCAATAAAAAATATACATATTTGTAATAAAAATGCACTCTAAAATAATTAGTTTAAATAATGAAATGATATTTAAAAATTTAGAGTTGAACATAGGGATTTAACATTTAACATTTACGCAATTTCCTGCTCTCTTATGCATTTTACGGCAAAACTTGTACAGTGCAAAGTTGATCAGAATTAAAAGATGCATATATTTTTTGCATTTTTTATTGTTTCTAGTTTCTTCACATTTTTAAATAGAAATCTCAAAATTTCTGTTACTTCATAGCAATAGCCATGACATTGGTTATTTGAGATTGGCATAATAAACACAAATCACTGTCACCAACCTAATAATTCTATAAAAAAAATCTCTTATTGGAAATTGTCAAATATTTTTATACAGAAATAATATAAAAGAAAGCCTCAACAAAGAAAATACTATCTTTGCCACATTAATTTTCTTTTCATTGACACTAATATCTATCAGTTAGAATTTTCTTAATATAGTAGCTGTTTCCATGGTTATAGCATAGCTGGCTGATTTATAAAATATAATTTCTTTATAATTCTTTAACTCTATATCCATTGAATATAAAATACAATCAATTTGTATAGATAATAAAATATTCTTTAATATTTACTACAGCATTAAATATGTAAATAATATTTAACAGTGTTTTTTCGAGAAAAACTTTATACCAAGATGTGAGGAAGAAGAATACGTAAGAATTCTAATTTTTTGGAATTCTAGTATTGGAAATATCGCGGCCGAAACCGCGGTCACATACACACCACGCACACACATACAGACATCATCGTAAAAATAGTAAAATTGTATTATAGAGACCCTAAAACGAAATTATTCATAGAATACTACTGAATTTTTTGACCAAAGACCATACCTTCCTTACCTAGAGGTAACGGAAGGTAAAAAATCTGTTGTGGCCAGCACAATACTTTCCGTCAATCCTGTGTATTATGTATAAATTCCATACATACATTTTCTTGCAAAAGATTCTAAATTTTCAGTAAAATTATTTCATAAACAAACTATGCAAATTGCACTTGACACTAACATCTTCTTCTTCTTTAGCTTTCCCCATTCGTTAGGGGTCGCTATTTTTTATTTTCTTCTTCCACTCATTTCTGTTTTACGTGTCGTTCTCATTCAGTTCCTTTTCTCTCAAGTTTTCCGCAATACAATCCTTCCGTCTTATCTTTGGTCTTCCTCTGATTCTTCAACCTTCTATTACTGAGCTATTCATTCTTCATCCAATATATATTCTTCATTTCTCATGACATTTTCAAACCAATGTAATCATCTCGCTTGTATCTTTCTAGAACCTTGTAATACTAGAATTATTTCCTTACCTATCTTTCCGTGTCTTCCCCAACATATACTTCAACATCCTCATCTCTGCCATACTAATTTACTTTTTATTTATACTGACATCTGACAATTTGAATTATATCATTATATTAGTAGTTTCCATGTTTAGCATAGCTGGCTGAATTATAAAATTTAATTTCTTTAAAATTCTTTAACTCTATATTTATTGAATATGAAGTATAAAATGTAATCAAATCGTATAGAGAATAATATATTCTTTAAGTTATAATAATGTTAAGTGTCAATAAATCAAATTTACCTGTTAAATCTTCAAATGAGGCTAGTTCCGGTTCACCAATTATAACCAAAATCTAATCAGTTGTTCTTCTGGGTGCAAACTTGAGGAATACGAAAAAATTATAATTTTTGGAATCATAGTATTGGAGTTATGCGATCCGAAACTTTTGTCACACACACATAGGCAACAAACACACACACACACACACACAAACACACACACACACACACACACACCACATACTTACAGACATCATCGTAAAAATGGTAAAATCGTATTATAGGGACCCTAAAACATGCTTATTCACTAAAAGCTCATCATTAATTTTTTTAACCAAAGACAATACCTTCCTTACCTAAAGGTGACGGAAGGTAAATGGCCTGCAAAATTTCTATGAAAAGAAGAAAATAATATATTCTTAGTTCAAAATTTAGTCACCAAATAGAGTTTGCTTAACTTGAATAGCGAATAGTTTCCATGTAAAATGCAATCACAAATATGTATGAATGTGTTTATCGGTAGCCAGCATGCATCCAATATAATACGATTCCCACAATATAAATATGTAAAGTTATACATAGAATAATTGGCGTTGTGCGTTAATTATCTATCCTAATGTGGGCAATATAATGTTGATATTTACGGGTGGGATAAGAGCACGTAACAGAAATCGTGCATTCGTCCGGCATGTGCCGTAAAACTAAATGATCCTATTACCTTACGTCACATATGCAACAGCGCATGAAATTGCACAAGCACAAACTCCCGTGCCGTGTCTCCTACGTGAGCACCGATCCAAAAAATTAACTCAATTACACAGATATTCGCACCGGGGCTACAAACTACCAAAATGCTAAGATACATCGGAAATATCACCTTCAATTTTAATGAGAACATTTTTTAACAACTAAAAAATCTGTTGTGGTCACCACAATACCTCTCGCCATTTTCATTTTAAGCTGCATAGGGCGCGAGCAGTTATGTGACTATGTTGGCCTTGACAAGCAGATATGGGGACCGTGTCAGAATGACAGCTAGTAATAATATACATAGGTTTCAAGTATCATAAGTTTTCAAAACATTATGATTTTCCAAATCCATGTGTATTATTTTCTTCGACAAGTATATTCTATACTATTGATGACAAATAAACAACAGAATATTTTGAAATTTTGAATGAAAAATTATGACATATGACAATTGTAACAATATTCATATCTGCTTACCAAGAGTCACATAACTGCTCGCGCCTCGCGCCATATAAGTAACGAATTTAACATTTCTTGTACACACAAATAATTGAAATTGTATCTCTTCTTTCGTTCTATGAGAAATTTTGTCTTACTATTCTAATATGTTCAAAATTCTTCAAGTTAATTGACAGTATTAGCGGTATTTCTTAAGGATATATGTAATATTAACATACCTACCTATAATTTAAATACATATTTAATTAATAATACAATAATATATATTAAATGTACTCGTACCTCCCAGAAAAATCTGATTTTTGACACTGACATTTTGCATTTATCTGTCAATTACAAAAATTTAAATATTGCAACTGTTTTTCGGGCAACGAGATTTACGAGTATTACAACAGATTATTCTATATTATTATATACTATATCTCCAAACCTATACGAGATATAATAAAAAAAATAAGTGTGTCAGATTGAGAATTTAATTATCTTTAATATTTGTAGTAACAAATTTTCAAAAAATAATATTTAGAATTTTTTTTCTTTTAGAAACTACCACTTCCGGTTGTCCAATTGTTACCAGAACCTATTCAACTCTTTCCATTACTGTTAGATTGAGGAATCCGTAGTCAAACAGGTCTTTAGTCTTATAGAATTTAAGAAATCGTGTCTCCAACAACCTCACACACACACACACACACACACACACAGACATCATTGTAAAAATGTTAAAATCGGATTCTATGGACCTTAAATCGTGCTTATTCAATAAAATCTGGATATGCGATTTTTAGCATGAATCCAATACCTCTCTTAGCGAGAGGTAAAAATGTAAAAATTTCCATATTTTTGTTCGCCGCCATATTTATCTATTTGTAATTATGTTCCAGAAATTAGTTAGATCTGATAGTATGGCATTATCCAGAGAGAATTTTTGAATCATGATATTTCATTTGACAGCTTTGATAGTTTTAAAATTAACTGGAAATTATTTCAACAGTTTTTAAGTCCGCGAGTAATTATTTGGACAGCTTTGAAAATTTTTAAGTCACCAGAAATTCATTTGACATTTTTTAAGCCTCCCAGAAATTAGGTTGAAAGAATTCCAAAAGAAGATTGGTTGATGTTTTAAGAAGTGAAGGGAAATAATGTTGAAGTGTATACATGAACATATTTCAAAGAAAATTCTAAAATAAAGTTTGAACCTTGTTGTGACTTATTCTCAATAATTCTACTATATCCGTCGTACCATAAAATGTTATTAAGAATAAAAAAAAAATCGATGGGACTATTCAATAAATGGTTTTATATTCCACAAACGCTTTTCCTAAAAAGAACGGTTTGTCCTTCCTTATACGGTAGGGTAGAAGTGAAAGCTTCCTCTATCATGGACAATAAGTTTTTACTTTTCGTTTCTTCGGGACCATCTGAGCAAACATTTTCCTGATTGGATACTCCTGGAATGCACATTTTATTCACTTCTATTAAGATTTCCCTCGTTACGTTCACTTCATTTCATTTAGAATTTTCATTACTATTCACTATCTGAGGATAATACCTTCTCTACGCTTTTAGAACTCCAACTTAACTATGCATACGAGTATTCCACTTGTTTTTTACTAATAAATAATACATTTTTGCATTCATTTACATTAAATTTGGATTCTAATTTTGTGTTATAAATAAAGATAACACTTTTGGTAATCTCCTACTGAGTTAGAAATTTATGAGTGGATTAAGATGTTATTTTAAGTACACTGTAGTCATAAATTTGTTAGTTACGGTACAATATTTAAATTTTAATATGTTTATATGAATATAACATATCATTCCCACAATATAAATAGAAAATTTATAAGTAATTACATATATCAATTTCCATTCTTAATAACTTTTTACAAGAATATATTATTTTGTTCAAGTATTTTAGATGAGAGTCATCGATTATATGAAGAACAAAGTTATAAACCAAAATATAATGACGTTACTGTATCCCCTAATGCTACGCCACTGGTAATTTCTAATTTTAATAAAAAAGCATGATAACGTAACAGCTCGTTTATTCAAGATAATTAACGCACTGAACTCGACTCGTTCCTGAGTTTTTGCATGATGAAAAAATCATAAAATCTGTATTCTTCATCGTATAGTGAAAGTGTGACATGAAATGATCTTGAAAGTGGTGCACTCTCCACTTGCGAAGAACCACGCAGTGTTATATAGACGGAGTATGAAACAAACTACAAATGTATGTGATATATTTTAGAATAAGTTAAATACAGTGGGGGATGGTTTCCTAAACTTGGACGCAAACGAAAAAAATCTGTTGTGGCCATCACAATACCTCTCGCCCTTTCCATTGTGGGATATATTAGTATTGTATTTTACATTTCTTGTACACACAAAAATCTAATTACATCTAATCTTTATATTTCGATATTTTCAATAATTTTAAATTCATTCTATGAGCAAGTTTTCTCCAACTCTTCTAAATGTTCGAGGTTCTCCCAATTCATTGACAGGATTGGCGGTATTTCTGAAGGGTGTATTAATATACCTATAATTTTAAATATATAATTAATAATACAATCAGAAATATTAAATATCGTTCCCAGAAAAAGCCTTCAGTACCATCTCTGAATTTTTGAAACTGACATTAGCGACATTTATCTGTCAGTTACAGACATTGTAATTTCTCAACTGGTTACCATGGAGATATTTTGGGCTGTGAGATTTACTACAACAGATTATTTTATAGATTATATTTATATTTCTTTAAATCTATACAAGATTGACGAATCCGTAGTTACACAGGTATTTAATCTTATAGAATTAGAGAAATCGTACCTCCAACATCCACACACACACACACACACACACACACACACACACACACACACACACAAACGCGCACACACACACATCGAGAAAATGATATAATCGGATTCTAGGGACCCTAAAACGTGCTTATTTACTAAAATCTGGATATGCGTTTTTTAGCATGAATCCAATACCTGTGTTAGCGAGAGGAAAAAGTCTCCGTACGATAACCAAAACACTTAAATAATAAACCAATTATTGATATTATATAAAGAAATATAATATTTTGATAGGATTACTTCGGTTTTTTCACCAGTAATTAAGCGACGCGACATTGAACCTATCCATGTTTTGGTCAGTGAAGGCATTATATTCTGTCATTCTTCTTGTAATTAATTTTATGGTTTTATTGGTATTCGTATTTCTTTCAACTTCCGCAATTTCTCAAGCCGGTTAAAATCAGGATACTATGGTGGATGATTTTCGAAATTCATTTCGAAGACGCAAATTATTTGTTGTATAGTTCTCATGCTTGATATTAAAATTGAATGTTAAGTCCTATTTTTCAATACTTTGCTTTTAAAATATTGAGGTAACCTTTCTTATTCATAATTGATGCAATAATAGCTAATTTCCCTATCCCCACTGACCGCCATATTTAATTGTTACTTTTAAAAATTTACAATTTTTTACTTTAAATTCTTTATTAGTAGCGTAAGTAACTTTAATATATACAGATTAGATAGAAGGCAAATAAATTGCAGAAGACCTAAAATTTATGGCATTTCAAAGTCAAAGTTACATACGGTGGTGACAGCATTGTTTTGGGGGTATATTTAGTCAGCGAGAGTACGAAGATTACTAATTATTGCAACTATCATGGATAGCACAGTTTACCTCGATATTGCAAAATCAAATTTAAAGCAAAGTGCCGAAAAATAGGCCTTAGCAGATAATTTTAATTGCATGCATGAAAACAACCCAACAGATAATTCGTGTTTTGTAAGAGAATGGCTATTGGACATATAAGCATAATCATCCCCCAGTCTGCGGACTTTAAGCAGGTTGAGAAATTGCGGAAATTTTTTGAAAGGAACATGAATACAAACCAATAAAATCAAAAATTAAATTACAAGAAGAATGGCAGTATATAATGGGCACTAGCTCTGTATTAAATATAAATGTTAAAACTATGTTAATTATTTTAGTAAGAAGCAGGCTCAATGTAATATCCTTAAACATTAGCTTAAACCATAGTATTAATTTTAAAAAAATCCAAAAACTTTGGTGACCAGTGTAGTAGTTTCCCAAAATAACAAAACAATTAGTGTATGGAACATTTACGTTAAATTCAACTTTTTCAAATAATTCTGAAAGCAGTAATAAAAATTCCCTCCCAATTCCACTTTGTTTGAATTTGGAATCCCTTTGAAAATTGTGTGGATTTACATACTCATGGATTCCCTATAACCCTAAAGCCCAATTGAGTGTAGCACACGTAACTAACATATTTTTCGAGTTTATACCCTATACCGCATTTCTCCTAATGCTTCTCGCCTTTCGACTACCAATACGAATACGAAGTCTTACCCTACCGTATTTATTCCGCTGACTGGTGCTGCTGCAGTAGGGTTTATCTAGACGCCGCGGCCGAACAGTTTCGGGTTATGTTACTGCATTGTTTGTGAACTGAAAATGGCGCTGTGGATTTTATTCTTTCTGGAGAAGTTCTCTGTACTTGTTTTCATGTGAATTACGCAGAGATTAAATGGATAAATCGGGTTTTGTCCGCAAACTTACTTCGCATTGCTCTAGTGTTGCAAACAGATAAAACTTACTTACTGGGTTAAGATGTAAAATATAATTTACATATGAACGAAGTTTCCTAACTTTGAATGGCACGGATTTTATGATAAAAGATTATTTTCTTCCTAGTTCATATGACTTTAATATAGATTCTGAAGATTAATTTCAAATAAAATCTTAAAAATATTCTAAGCTTTCAATTCCTTCTTATTTTATTACTTGAAATCGTAATTTCTTACATTTGTACAATTTTAAGAAAAAGAAGAGAATGCTGAAATAACTTTCCAGGTTTGGAATGTTAAATATATTTTTTAACCTTCCGGCATGTTTAGGTAAGAAAGGTATATTGTCTTTGGTATAATAAAAATGATGGTGAGTTTTCAATGAATAAGCACGTTTTAGGATCCCTAGAATACAATTTTAGTATTTTTACGATGATGTCTGCATGTATGTATGTATGTATGTGTGACGATTTTTTAGGATCTGATAACTCCAACACTACATTTTAAAAAATTTGATGTGACCAACACAATACCTCCCGCCATTTACCTATGGGGTATAATTTTTATATTACTTTATAAATTTATCCATAGAATATACAGAAAAAGTATTAAAGCAAACCTGTAGAAAATGGAATAATCTTTAATTTTTATAATAACAAATTGCGAAAAAATACATTTAAAGGTATTTTTTGAAGAAAAACTATCTTGAGCTTCAAGTCAACTGCCATTTCCGTTTATCCGATTGCCACCAAAATCTAATGGCTTCTTTCCATATTAGAATAATGTAGAAATACATGGTTTCAAAACTTTCTGAATGATAGTATTTGAGTTAGAATGTAAAGAGGATCCACACCCACACACACGCACACACACATGCACACAGACATCGTGAAAATGTTAAAAATGGATTCTAGGGACCTTAAAACGTGGTCATTTACCAAAATCTCGATATGCGATTTTTAGAACGATCCCTATACCTCCCTTACCAGGGATAGCGTGAGGTAAAAATTATATTTTTTTCGTATTCCTCTTCTTTACATTCATATGCAGACGTGACTAAATTTTAGTTATAACTAGTCAACCGGAAGTACCCTTACCTGAAGATTTTAACAGTTTTTCTTGAAAAAACGCTGCTAAATATTATTTGCACAGAAGATAAATAATTCAATTTTTAGTACTCTATTCGAAAGTCTTGGAACTTAATGAAAATTGTTATTTAGTAAATATGTAGGTATTTATAACTAATATACCAATAAACAGGAATCAACACATCAATTGTTCCAATATTGGAACACCAGACAAAAACGGGTTAATGTTATTATAATATTAAAGAATATTTTATTCTATACGATTTGATTGCATTTTATGCTTTATATTCAATTTATTTAGAATTAAATAATTATAAAGAAATTAAATTTCATAAAGCAGCCAGCTATGCTATAACCTTGGAAACAGCTATTAAAAAAATTCTGATTGACAGATGTCAGTGACAAGTGATATACGAGCCCAAAGTCATAATATAATTCAGCTACTTTACCTTTTCAACAAATTATAAAATCTACACAAGTGGTTAGAAAATTTAACTTCTTTAAATATAGACTTAAAACTTTAAAAAACTGTGGGCCAAATGATTGGTGATAATAATTCGACCGGTATTTTAAGGGTCATCTTCTAGTCCAGATTTAGCTTGTACCGTGACCCTACTTTTGACACAATTAAAAATAACTTCATAAAAGATATAGAATCTTTTACATCTTGTACAAAATACATAGAACTGGCGGAAGGTAATGCGCTGGTCACATCAGAGTTTTTATCGATAATATACAGGGTGTCCTGATAGCAAGTCCAACATGAGGATTTCGAGAACTATAAGACATACGCAGTCGGTTTACTTAGACAAAAGTTGTTCCATGTCTATCGGTTTCTTTGCAGTTAAATAAATTGTAGTTTTCAATGTTACAATAAATATATATAAATATATACAAATAATGAATTGTACATAATTAAAAAATTAAAAATCTGTTGTGGCCAGCACAATACCTCTCGCCATTTTCATTTTATGTTGCATAGGGCGCGAGCAGTTATGTGACTTTGTTGGCCTTGGCAAGCAGGTATGGGGGCCCGAGTCAAAATGAGAGCTAGTAATAGTTTTCATTCGAAACATTTGTTTTTCCAAATCCATGTAGATTATTTTCCTCGACAAGTACTACTAGCCGTCATTCTGACACGGATCCTCATATCTGCGTGCCAAGACCAACAAAGTCACATGACTGTTCGCGCCCTATAAGTAACGAATTTAATATTTCTTGTACACACAAATAATTGAAATTGTTTCTCTTCTTTCGTTCTATGAGGAATTTTATCCTACTATTCTAATACGTTCAAAATTCTTCAAATTCATTGACGGTATTAGCGGTATTTCTTAAGGATATATGTAATATTAGCATACCTGTAATTTAAATACATATTTTATTAATAATACAATAATATATATATATATATATATATATATATATATATATATATATATATATATATATATATATATATATATATTAAATGTACTCATTACCTCTCAGAAAAAACTGACACTGACATTTTGCATTTATTTGTCAATTACAAAAATTTAAATATCGCAACTGTCTTTCGGGCGACGAGATTTATTACAACAGATTATTCTATATTATTATATTATATACTATATCTCGAATCCTATGCGAGATATAATAAAAAAATTAAATGTGATAGATTGAGAATTTAATTATCTTTAATATTTGTAGTAACAAATTTTCAAAAATTAATATTTAGAATTTTTTTTTTTAGAAACTACCACTTCCGGTTGTCCAATTGTTACCAGAACCTATTCAACTCTTCCCATTACTGTTAGATTGAGGAATCCGTAGTCAAACAGGTCTTTAGTCTTATAGAATTTGAGAAATAGTGTCTTCAACAACCTCACACACACACACACATCCACACACACACACACACACACACACACACAGACATCATTGTAAAAATGTTAAAATCGGATTCTATGGACCATAAATCGTGCTTATTCAATAAAATCTGGATATGCGATTTTTAGCATGAATCCAATACCTCTCTTAGCGAGAGGTAAAAAAGAAATTAGAAATACACAAACATAAAAACTCGGTTAACTCGCAGACAGACATACAAAATCTAAGTATCATTTACAAAGGCATACCGGTGAAATATAAAAATGTAATATAATAAAATAAATACGTGTTGGACCTTGCTCCTTCCAATACAAGAACCAACCCTTCGTCAGTTTTATAATGATCTCTGATAAGAATGTACGTGTTATTTATATTTTGACGACATCCACAACCTCCATCTTTTTTAATTTTTTAATTATGTACAAAACATTTTGAACATGTAAGTGACCAGTTTCTTAAAATTTGTAGAACATTATATTTGTACCTCCGTGATGTTTTCCAGAACCCTGAGGATGGTCTAATTGAGACCGAAACGTCGGTATTGTTTTAAATAAATAATATTTTAACCAAGGACTGAATCTCCATTATTTCACCTCTCCAAATAATTATAATTGTTATCTGTGAATGCACCTTTATTGATAAAATTAAAAAATAGTTTTCCAGTTAATTGCAAATAAAATTCATTTCATTGCTACTTTCTCGCACATTTTGAGAATGTCTGAGTTGTCGTTAGAGGTTAGCATCTCGTTAGGGTGAGTGTGTTTACGGCATAAGTCACCCCCAGTCTGGCCGTGTCTAGCTGATGGATAACGACCCCACAGACAGCCATTGCCGCGATGGATGGCCTGTCTCTTACAGCCTGCTTGGGGTTGGTCGAGGTCGGGGTTAGCAATAGCTATTGCTGGTATGGTCAGTACACATGCCATAGGTACTTACGAGTTATAAGGGAGTGTGAAATATTGTCCAAGGAATTTGTAAAAAGATGAACAGGGTGACAATGGGTGAAATGGGGGCATGGGAAATGCAATTGAGAAAATTACAAAGGGTCAGTTACGATCTCCTAATGTAAATACCTTTAAATGGTTAAAAAGTGTTATGGGCTTCAAGTAAAGTATCATTTCTAGTTATCCAATTTTACCCAAAAAATAATCACCTTTTTACCTCCCGCTACCCTTGGTAAGGGAGGTATAGGGATCGTGCTAAAAATCGCATATCGAGATTTTGGTAAATGACCACGTTTAAGGTCCCTAGAATCCATTTTAACATTTTCACGATGATGTCTGTGTGTATGTGTGTATGTATGTATGTGTGTGTGTGGACCCTGTTTACGCTCTAACTCAAATACTATCATTCAGAAAGTTTTGAAACCATGTATTTCTACCTTATTCTAATATGGAAAGAACTGATTAAATTTTGGTGGCAATCGGATAACCGGAAATGGCAGTTTACTTGAAGCTCAAGATAGTTTTTCTTCAAAAAATACCTATAAATGTATTTTTTTCTCAATTTGTTATTATAAAAATTAAAGATTATTCCATTTTCTACAAGTTTGCTTTAATACTTTTTCTATATATTTTATGGATAAATTTATAAAGTAATATAAAAATTATATACATAGGTAAATGGCGGGAGGTACTGTGTTGGTCACATCAGATTTTTTACATTTAATTTTCGTTTTGTAATGGATTGTTTCCCAACTTTAAATTAACTATCCCTGATGATGGTTCATTTGGAACCGAAACGTCGGAATGTTAAATAGATCCTAATAAACATTTTTTCACCAGACTGCAACTCCAATTATTTATCTGTAACCTTTATATCATACCAACAGTCAAGAAATACTTAAGAAATTCAAATACTATCATTCAAGAACTTTTGAAACCATGTATTTCAACCTAATTCTAATATGGATAAAAGCCATTAAATTTTGGTATCAATCGGATAACCGGAAATGGCAATTTGTTATTATAAAAATTAAAATTATTCCATTTTCTACAGGTTTGCGTTAATACCTCGGAATTTATGCTATAAACAACTCCATGGTCACACATTTCAGCTCAAATGTTTGTAACTGACAGATAAATGTCACTGTCGAAAAAATAATGATTAAAAATTAATAACAGTAACG
The DNA here is from genome assembly GCA_951394225.1 of Harpalus rufipes. Lineage (NCBI taxonomy): Eukaryota > Metazoa > Arthropoda > Insecta > Coleoptera > Carabidae > Harpalus > Harpalus rufipes. The sequence goes on from OX596279.1 coordinate 51,854,589, forward strand.
TTTTAAAAAGAAAATTGTAAATTGAACAATGGTTATGGAAAGAAACTTAATATAAAATTCGAAATATTTGGTGTTGGTAGGGATTGAATCCGGTTCCACAGATTCGCGACTGTACACTCAGGCACGCGGCTAGGAGACCCCATAGGTATATGTATTTAAATTAATAAAAATTAAATGGCGGGAGGTATTGTGTTGGTCACATCAGATTTTTTTATATTAATGCAGAAAGCTTAAATACATAAACCAGATTTTTTGGCGGTTAGTAAGTAAACACACACACACCCCGTGGGGACTCTAATTCGTGCTTATTCACTGAAAACTGACCATTGAATTTTTGAACCGAAAACATTATCGTCCTTATCTATGTACGTAGGTTAGCGGGAGATAAAAAAGAGAACAATTATAAAAATCTGTTGTGGCCAGCACAATACCTCTCGCCACTTCCTTATTTTGGTTACATAAGTATAGGGCGCGAACAGTAATGTTACATTTTTGGGCTTCACAAGCAGATGTGTGGGATCGTTTCACAATGATAATTAGTAATTATGTACATAGATGTCAAATGTTAGAATTTTTCATTAAAATTTTTAAGATTTTCTAAATTTACGTCAATTTATCACCAGGAGTTTAAAATTTACTTGTATGCCTTAGATATTTAACATTTAATTCTGCTCCACATGGAATTGGAAAATCACTAAATTTAGAATGAGAAATTTATACATAATTACTAGCTATCATTCTGACATGGGCCTCCATATCTGCTTGTCAAGGCCAACAAAATCATATGACTGCTCGCTCCCTATTGTATTTAACATTTCTTGTATACTCTACACCAAAAATTCTACTTACGCATATATCTATTCCATATATATTTAGATTGTTTAATTTTAAATTCATTTTTGATGAAGAAATTTTGTCCTCTTCTAATTTTTCGAAATGTTTCCAATTCTATTAATACATTAAGAAATAATATAATGTATGTACTTCCCAGAAAAACTCTTCAGTAATGTCTTCGGATTTCTGACACTGACATTTATCTGTCAGTTACAAAAAAAAAAAATTTTCAACTATTTTCCATGGCCATTCTTTCGGCTGTAAAATTTATTATAACAGATTATTTTACATATTATATTTCTTTTATCTCTAAATCTATAGAATATATTATAAAATATTTAAATGTATCAGAAAGAAAATTTATTTTTCTTTAATATTATCAAGAAAAAATTTCAAAAAATATTATTTAGAAGATTTTTTTTCAAGAATATTCTACTTCCGGTTGTTCAATTGTTACCAAAACCTTTTCAGATCTTCCCATGAATGTCCGATTGGGAAATACGTAGTTAAACAAATTTAAAGTCTTATAGTTTTTGAGTAATCGTCCTTCCAACATCCTACATACATACACACACACACACACACACACACACACACACACACACACATATACATCCACACACACACACACACACAGAGACATCATCGTAAAAATGTTAAAATCGGATTGTAGGGACCTTAAAACGTGCTTATTCAATAAAATCTGGATATGCGATTTTTAGCATGAATCCAATACCTCTCTTAGCGAGAGGTAAAAAACTAAACTATTCTTCAATTGTTCTCCTTCATGGCTCGGTAGATCACATAAAATAAAATTTTTACTTGTACCACTTTTTTATTATTTCTAAGTAAAACTATAAAAAATAATATTCTTCATGTTTGAATTTTTAATATTTTAGGTATGTGAAAAACTTGATTTTAAAATTCCAAATAGTTCTAGCAACTAGACACGTATTTAAGAGTACGTGTTTATCGTTCTGGTTTGGTTAGAGTATTTCTGAGAACATAAGTGGAAAAATATTTTTTTAAATGTTAGCGATATCATCACTGACATACCGTTTAGGGCTTGAAATATGTGACTACAAATTTGAAACTTACAAGTAGGTACTATAAATTTGCACTTAAAATATCAACACCACTTGAAAAAGAAGTTACAAACACGAGAGATAAACAAATTATCAACATATCTATGAATTATTATATCTTATTCCGTCTTTTTTATATATTTACTTTTTTCTTCCTCTTTTCCTTCTGAATCATCCTTTTTGAGTTATCACACGGATTCATTTCAGAGAAAATTAATATATTATTTAAGTTATAATAATATTAAATGTCAATAAATAAAATTTAACTGTTAAATTTTCAAATGTGGCAATTTCCGGTTCACCAATAATAACCAAAATCTAATTACTTGTTCTTCTGGATGTAAACTTGAGGAATACGAAAAAATTATAAATTTTGGAATCGTGGTATTGAAGTTATGGGATCCGGAACTTTTGTCACACACACACGGACACACAAACACACACACAGACACACACACACACAGACACACATACATACATACATACATACAGACATCATCGTAAAAATGGTAAAATCGTATTATAGGGATCCTAAAACATGCTTATTCAGTAAAAACTCATCACAGAATTTTTTGACCAAAGACAATACCTTCCTTACCTTACGGAAGGTAAAAAAAGTATATACGAGTATGTTACCTACATAATATTTTTACCTTCGATCACCTTTAGGTAAGGAAGGTATTGTCATTCGTCAAAAAATTCAATGATGAGTTTTTAGTGAATAAACACGTTTTATGGTCACTATAATACGATTTTACCATTTTACGATGATTATTGTATGTATGTATGTATGTGGGTGTGTGTGTGGGTATGTGTGTCTGTGCGCGTGTGTGTGTGTGTGTGTATGTGACTATCGTTTCGGATCGTATAACTCCAATACCACGACTCCAAAAATTATAATTCTTTCGTATTCCTCAAGTTTACATCCAAAAGAAGAGGTGGTTAGATTTTGGTTATAATTGGTCAACCGGAAGTACCCTCCTTTGAAGATTTTTACAGTTCTTGTTGAAAAAACGCTGTTAAATATCATTTTTTCACATATTGTTATTATAAATATTAAAGAATTTACTATTACCTACACGATTTATTTGCATTTTGTACTTCATATTCAATGGATACAGAGTTAAAGAATTATAAAGGAATTGAATTTCAGTAATCATACAGCTATGCTGTAATCATGGAAACAGCTACTATATTAAGAAAATTTTAATTGACAGATGTCAGTGTCAATGAAAAGAAAATGAATGTGGCAGAGAGATAAGAATGTTAAGATGGATGTTGGTGAAGACACGGAAAGATAGAATACGGAAGGAGAGGATAAGAGAAATGGCTCGAGTGATAGAAGTTTCTAGAAAGATACAATAGAGACGATTGGTTTGAACATGTCATGAGAAGAGATGAAGAATATATTGGGAGAAGAATGGACAGCTTTCTAGTAGAAGGTAGAAGAAACAGAGCAAGACCAAAGATAAGATGGAAAGGATAGCGAAGGACTTGAGAGACAAGGAACTGAATGAGGACAACAAGCAAAATAAAAATGAGTGGAAGAAGAAATTGAAGAATAGCGACCACTAACGCATGGGAAAAGCTAAAGAAGAAGAAAATGTCAGTGTGAAATGCAATTGACATTAAAATAATTTTACTGGAAATATAGGATTTTTTTCAAGAAAATTTATGTATGGAATTTGTACATAATACACAGGATAGAAGGTCTTGTGCTGGTTACATCAGTTTTTTTTTTACTTCTATATGATCTATATTTAATGCTGATTATAACACTTGACAGTAGATTATTCATAAAATAAAATAAGTTAGTTTCCATTGGTCTGCATGTTGCAAGTTGTTTTCTTGGTATAATTTTTAAATCATGATTCAAAAGGATCACAATTAAAATAATCAGGATTCAGAATATCACGATCACAGGCCGGCGTTAGTGGTGGTAATTAATGCCCGCGGAGGACATAGTTCTTATTCATAATTTTCTCCTGTTCTGTGAAATTTTAGTCGTGAACAAAACAACTAATAATAAGCAATTTCTACGCAAAATCTCATTTATTTATTCTTAATAAATTTCAGTGTTGCATTTTCGACGATCACTATGTTATTATAAAAACATTATACAGTCCACATTACAACAATAACCATATTCCAAATCTCCCTATCCATTTAAAAAACGTCTACACCATCATCGGACTAACTCATCAGGGTAATTGTCTTGCCGCGTGTTCCGTTAGCAATTTCATGCAAATCAAACGGCGTTAAGTTCCCAGACTGTGACTGTACCCTCGCATCCCGTGCTGTGTGCTTCACAGTCTCACCCCTTGAAGTTACAGTAATGGCCGCCAGCCGGCGCGCGATTCGTGACTGCGCGGATATTGCAAGGGAAGCCACCCTCCATACATTAGCACATTCTGCAGGAGCTTTAGATTAAGAAAATGCCGAGTTATGGGAGCTTCTTTGTGTTTTATGTTATTTCCTTCGGAAATTGCGAACTGTTTGTTCATAGTGTTTATATTAAAAGTTTCCAAAAACTTGGCAACATTACTAAATTAACAACAACAACAACAAAGGGAATGGATCATTATCACGCTTTCACAGAAGTTAAATGTGTGTTGTAAGCTTTAATAGTTTTTACAAATATTCTGTTAATAAGGACGATGAATTGTCACAATTATTTTTTTTTCCTTGATGGTATATTATGTATAAGTAGACTAAAAAAAAAATCTGTTGTGGCCAGCACAGTACCTTCCGTCAAACTCCATACATAATTTTCTTGCAAAAGATTCTAAATTTCCAGTAAAATTATTTCATAAACAAACTATGCAAAATTGCACTTGACACTAACATCTTCTTCTTCTTTAGCTTTGCCCATTCGTTAGGGGTCGCTATTTTTTATTTCCTTCCACTCATTTCTGTTTTACGTGTCGTTCTCATTCAGTTAGTTTTCTCTCAAGTCTTCCGCAATACAGTCCTAACATCTTATCTTTGGTCTTCCTCTGTTTCTTCAACCTTCTATAACTAAGCTATTCATTCTTCATCCAATATAATCTTCATTTCTCCTCATGACATTTTCAAACCAATGTAATCATCTCGCTTGTATCTATCTAGAAACTTGTAACACTAGAGTTATTTCCTTACCTATCTTTCCGTGTCTTCCCCAACATCTACTTCAACATTCTCATCTCTGTCACATTAATTTACTTTTTATTGATACTGACAACTTGAGGAATACGAAACAAATATAATTTTTGGAATCGTGGTATTGAAGTTATGCGATCCGAAACTTTCGTCATACACATACAGACACACACACACACACACACACACACACACACACACACACATGCACACATATACACACACATACACACACACACACACACATACCGACATCATCGTAAAAATGGTAAAATCGTATTATAGGAACCCTAGAACATGCATATTCACTAAAAATTCAACATTGAATTTTTTGACCAAAGACAATATTTTCCTTACCTAAAGGTGACGAAAGGTAAAAACAAAGTTAATTTTTGTATTTGTTTGTTTAGGTATAGCAGCGATGAGACACCACATCCCTGGCCGAGATTTTCGGACGGTATTCCATTGGCGTAAAGGTAAAATTTTATTTTTTTATTTTCGAATCCATTTTTTGAAACATCATATGAAATGAGCTGGAGTAATTAATCAAAATTTGCTAAAGTAGTATTGGATGTTTTTCTGGAATGCGGCACATAAACCCATCAGTAAAATTAGATAACTTTGCTAGAGTGCTACTAGAATGCAGCTCGCTTTGTATCTAGAACAAAATTTACTCTGCTAATAAAAGAAAGACCCCAATAAACATTTTAATAATCCCTTTTGAAGAGTCACATTGTCACAAATGTCTTTTACGATTTATTTGTGTTATAATTATAATCATAATTGTTACTAAATTTGTTAACAAATCCATTAACAATATATTTTGGTGTCAAACAGTCTTTTGTAGTGATGCAAATAAACTTTATTTTTTATAAAAAAGGCTGTAATTTCATATATTACAAATATATTTCTATATTTAAAAAAATATTAATTTTTCCAAGTTACTACACGTATGTACTTTTTAAAACTGCCACTAGGGAGCAGCACCTGTCGATAAACGTTCCAATTTAAATTGAAAAATTTGTGTTTACATCAAAATCGGAAGATTTTTTGCAATATTTTTTATTCGTTTTCATAACCAGGTGAATTATAACATCCTGTATCCGCTTCTGTTATTCGTGTATTGCAGATAGCAGTCATGTATCCGCCTTTCATTTTCAGACCCTGAAATATACGTCCATCAATGATTCCAAAGTCACAATAGGCTGTAATTAAAACGTTTACCGGATGATAAGTGCTGCCAACTAACGGTTATTTTAGGAACATTAAAAATTATGTATGTACGTATGTACTCGTATGTTTATACATACGTACATAGGCCTTAATTAAATCGTTTACCGGAAGACAAGTGCTGCCAACTAACGGTCATTTTAGGATTTATTTAAAATTATGCATGCACGTATGTATTTATACTTACATATACATATGTACATATATGTACATAATAAAACATATTTCTCATTGCCTATATTTTAGGCGCAATACCGAAAGGTGCTGACCTCTGCTGACTGTTTTAAGAACTATATACGTATACAATTGTAATGAACTCATCCTCTAAATAAAAAGAGTAAAAAAATGGACAAATTATATTTTAATTTATATTTTATTGTATAAAATATTGTACATTACCAAAAGTTACATAAAATAGATCAATGTAAAATATGAATTATCAATAAATATAAATAAGTAAGATTTATATAAACTATTATTTAAACTTAAACATCCCTATTCATAATTTTTCAGAACAAAGGTAAGTTTATTTATATTTATTTATAAAATACAAAGAATAAGAAAAATAAATATAATTTAAGCTACGGGCATAATAAAGATAACAATGTATTACAGACAAACCATAAATATTACTTAAACTAATTCTTTTTACCTTCCGCACCTTTAGGTAAGGAAGATATTGTCTGGGCAAAATATTCGATGGTGAGTTTCTAATGAATAAGCATGTTTTGGGGTCCATAGAATATGAATTTACTATTTTTACGAATTTTAATGGCACTAAAAATGGTGGTGCACTCTTCACGTCAGCATTGGGTGCCCGTGAAGTGATGCCTGGTAAGCAACGATACAAATATTTCATTACCGATATCTGTGTACAAAGTAGATTGGCATACCTAGCAATGGGTAATATGCCGTGATGATATATTTTATATAATATACATTCATGTCTGTATGTGTGTGCGTTTCTCCCCACCTCTGTGTGTGTATGTGTGTATGTGACGATCGTTTCGGATCGCATAACTCTAATTCCACGATTACAAAATTACATAAATCAGCCAGCTATGCTAACCATAGAAACTGCTAATATATTCAGATAATTTAAATTGACAGATGTCAGTATCAATGAAACGAAATTGAATGTATCACAGTTGAGGATGTTGGAATATATGTTGGGGAAGACACGAAAAGATAGGGTACGGAATTAAAGGACAAGGGAAAGGCTCCAGTGATAGAAGTTTCTAGAAAGATACAAGAGGGACGATTAAATTGGTTTGAACATGTCATGAAGAGAAATGAGGAATATATTATTAATCATATCACGAGCTTATATTCAATGAGAGAATATAATGAATTTTTGTTACACATTGTGTGTGCTGCTAACCTAACTTTTAATATTCATATTATATTAAAACATGGTGCTTACGAGTTTTATTTAATATATCGGAGTTTGAATTACTGTTATTACTTATTTTTTATACTGAAAATTAACTGTAATGTCGTAAATAATGAAAACAAATCCCTTAGTAACGATTATAAATAAGGTGATAATTTCTTTGTTTTTTAACATCGCTGTGATAGACATGTAACTAGGAAGATTCTAAATGTTAATGGGGGAAAACATGTCACGTGACTAATGAATTATATTCTCAACGCTATAATATAAATAACAAGTTATAGGCATAATATCGTTTTTTAAATAAATGATAAAAATAATTTATATATTCCTAACAGATTTTGCCTAATTAGCAAAAATTTAGAGTCTTTTTTCGTTAATTTGGAAAAGCATAGACGATTCCCTTAACGCGCACCAGCTATACACACAGTTTGCCAATACTTTATATTATAATATCTCATCTAAATGCCTCCGTAGGTAAGAATACGAATTGAATAAATTTGTTTATCGTTCATAATTCCCGCCAGTGTTTACATCTCGGTAATGAGATCTCTCCCTCCCCGTCCTCATTTGAATAAACTTGTATTCCGAGGCGACATTTCATTTAAATGAATTTATATTTAATTTAAATGGCGACCGCATCCCGACCTGAATCTTGACTGCTGTTTATGATAAAATCGCGAGTTTAATGAACGCAAGAGCCAAGATGAATTTTAATCCTGCGGCAGAGCGCCCTGTTTCTTGCAAGGATCCTGCGAGGAATTTTAACTATTTCAGCACTGTTGACTAGAGCGATCTTATCAAGAGTGGAATTTCTAATTGTTATGAGGTGCAATGTACCAATCAAATAGGCGCCATGTTATTTTAACTGTATGTTACAGTACATACAGTATAATAAAACTAACAGTATTATGGTTAAACTTACCATTTTCTAAGTAATTCTAAACTCTCCACATTATAATTAAATTTCATCAAACACTTAAGTTGTTATACATTATATTCTAAAATTAAATCAATTTTCTTACACATTTAAACAAACGAAAATTTCTCATTGAAAACAAATTCAAACCGAAAAAAATCTGTTGTGGCCAGCACAATACCTTCCGTCAATCCTGTGTATAATGTATAAATTCCATACATAATTTTTCTTGCAAAAGATTCTAAATTTCCAGTAAAATTATTTTATAAAAAAACCATTCAAATTGCACTTGACACTGACATCTTCTTCTTCTTTAACTTTTCCCATTCGTTAGGGGTCGCTATTTTTGCGTGTCGTTATCATTCAGTTCCTTTTCTCTCAAGTCTTCCGCAATACAATCCTTCCATCTTATCTTTGGTCTTCCTCTGTTTCTTCAACATCCTATTACTAAACTATTCATTCTTGTTCCAATATAATTCTTTATTTCTCCTCATGACATGTTCAAACCAATGTAATCATATTTCTTGTATCTTTCTAAAAACTTGTAATACTAGAGTTATTTTCTTACCGTATCTTTCCGTGTGTTCCCCAACATCTACTTCAACATCCTCATCTCTGCCACATTAATTTACTTTTTATTGATACTGACATCTGTCACTTTGAATTATATGAATATATTAATAGTTTCCATGTTTAGCATAGCTGGCTCAATTATAAAATTTAATTTCTTTAAAATTCTTTAACTCTGTATCTATTGAATATGAAGTATAAAATGTAATCAAATCGTATAGAAATATATTCTTCAAGTTATAATAATGTTAAATGTCAATAAATTAAATATAACTATTAAATCTTCAAATGAGACTACTTCCGGTTCACCAATTATAACCAAAATCTAATCACTTGTTCTTCAGTATGTAAACTTGAGGAATACGAAAAAAATATAATTTTTGGAATCGTGGTATTGAAGTTATGGGATCCGGAACTTTTGTCACACACACAGGCACACATACATACAGACATCATCGTAAAAATGGTAAAATCGTATTATAGGGACCCTAAAACATGCTTATACACTAAAAACTCATCATTGAATTATTTGATCAGACAATATCTTCCTTACCTAAAGGTGACGGAAGGTAAAAAGAAAATAATATAAATAAAAGACACAACATATCTGTGGCTTAATGCAAAGAAGAAGAATTAATGATTTAAAATTAACAAAAAAAAAATCAGTGTTAATAATACCAAGAATATAGTTTGGTTCACGAAAGATGACTATTCAAGGTCTGCTATAATATTACCTGCAGATAACTTCAATGCATTTCGTATGTACAGGCGTGAAACATGAAATATTTATGGTTATATTTTAACTGAAATAGTAAATTTAATTTATTTGAAAATGATTCTTTTTACCCCTCGGTAAGAGAGGTATTGGATTCATGCTAAAAATCGCATATCCAGATTTTAGTAAATAAGTACGTTTAAGGTCCCTACAATCCGAGTATACACAAAATACAATCGTACAAAACATTCAGTTAATTTATTAAACATCGTAAAAAATTCAAAGAGCATACACACATCCACTTGTTCTAAAAAACGACAACCGAATAATTCGGAAAATAGCCGGAAATATCCTGAGTAAGGATTCTGGTGACATCTTGATCTTGATACGGACTCCTATTGGTCGTCTGTACACTAATAATAATGTAGCAAGTTGTAGGAATTTAAATAAAATATAAGGAAATTAATGACTCAGTTTGGCTTTTTTCTTTTTGAAATTTTCCAATACACCAAAATTTACGCTGTTAAGTCCTTGAATATCAGTTCTTGCATTGATGTTATTGCAATCATCCCTGATATGTAACATTTCAATGATGTCACCAGAATCCTTACACAGGATATTTCCGGCTATTTTCCGTAGTATTCGGTTGTCGTTTTTTAGAGCAAAAGGAATTTTTTGTACGATGTTTAGTAAATTAACTGAATGTTTTGTACGAATGTATTTATTTTGTGTACATGAATTGTAACAATTTGTAAGATCTTACTGTAAGTGTGACAATGTCCATGTTATTTTGTATGTATTACATTTTTGTTGTATAATTGTTGTAAACCCTGAAGAAGGTACAAGGGTGCACCTAATCCACATCACAGTCGAGAAATTACCTATAATTATAAGAAAAATATTTAAATTTCAATTGAATTTTTCTCAATATTTTTTTTATGTAAAGATATAAAATGATTAGATGGTTAAATTCAGAAAAAAATACCATATTGAATGAGCTTAATAAATATATATCATCCCATGTAACAAAATGTAGCTTTATGTTATAGTTTGAGAACCACTGGTTCAGAAATTAAATTCTGCTAGAAGTGATTGGCCTTTCTCGATTTACTACAACTTTTATTTGAATAATTTTCTTCTATTCCCAATAATAAAATAATATTCAAGTTAATTACTTTTCTTGAAATAACCTGTATAATTGTAAATTTAGACTTCATATTTTTTTTATCACGCTATAGACATTAAAAAGTATAGAACAATAATTTTTTTACAAAACTATAAATAAGTCTAAATTTATCTTAATCATGCCAAATATAATAAAATATAAAACCAAATAAAAACAAGATAAATTTAGATCTTTACAATGTTTAAACAAAATTTAAAATAACAAAATGAAACAATTGCGAAAATAATTTCGCGTGTAGCCCGGTGAATCGATTTAGGAACATAGCCTGCACTTGTTCCAGATAGGATCCACGGTGACAATAATTTTGATTGCGAACGTACGAGTTGGTTTCGAATTTGGCGCCCAGACGGAATCTGACTACACAATTGTGTAGCCGAATAAATTTTGTATTACCGCATCAAATTTTGCAACCTAGAAAATCAAAGAAAAACAAAAATTACTAAATAATAATTTGGATAAAATATGAGGTGAAATTTGGATGGTACACAAATGATTTCATTTCATGAATTCACAAATGAAATTAAATGGTGTCAGAGACATGATTACGGTGTTTCACACATAGTAGCTATATAATGGTCGTGGCAAAGAGGCAGTTCGCGTGTCCGAATGAAATTTTCTCTGCTCCATGGGAAACAAGAATTCTAGCTGTTATGGCTTGGAACACTATAACGCGCTGTAAAATGGCGTGATAATACTTTTCAGTTACACACGAATTGCAAATCATGAAATTATCATAAAAATCACGATTTGCGAACGTATTTTTTACTTGCTTTTATTATTAACCTTTAAAGAATAAAATTCTTTCACAAATAGAAAGAGATAAATTTACTTTAAAACGGTATATATTTTATGTACTTATATTTAAGCATTCTCGTATATTGTCAGTCGCCATATTTTCAATTTTCAATACCACGAATGCAACTCCAGTAATGCTTTTTGCAAGACCCAAAAATGGGTAACAAGCCCTGAAAATATATTTATTTATTTGTAACCATGTAGGTCACAAATTTATTTCTATATTATGTAACATATTTTTCCTTTCTGTCACCTTTAGGTAAAGAAGGTATTGTCTTTTATCAAAAAAATCCGGGGTGAGTTTTCTATGAATAAGCACGGCTAAGCCTCGTACAGATCTGCGAACCGTTCGCCGAACCGTTCGACGAACCGTTCGGCGAACCACGTCCAGACCGGCGCAACAATGGTTCGCCGAACGGTTCGCAGGTCTGTACGAGGCTTTAGGGTCCCTACAGTACTATTTTTACGATGATGTCTGTATGTGTGTGTGTGTGTGTGTGTGTGCGTGTGTGTGACTATAATTTCGATCGCGATAACTCCAATACCAGGATTCTATTATTAAATTTTTGTTATAATTAGTCAAACGGAAGTACTCATTTAAAGATTTGAACAGTTTTTCTTTTAAAAAAATTTGATGTGACCAACACAGTACCTCCCGCCATTTACCTATGTATATAATTTTTGTATTATTTTATAAATTTATCCATAAAATATATAGAAAAAGTATTAAAGCAAACTTGTAGAAAATGGAATAATCTTTAATTTTTATGATAACAAATTGAGAAAAAATTACATTTAAAGGTATTTTTTGAAGAAAAACTATCTTGAGCTTCAAGTAAACTGCCATTTCCGGTTATCCGATTGCCACCAAAATCTAATCAGATATTCCCATATTAGAATAAGGTAGAAATACTTGGTTTCAAAACTTTCTGAATGATAGTATTTGAGTTAGAGTGTATACACTATACAGGATCCAAGGGTAGCGGGCGGTAAAAACGGTGTTCATGTCATTTTTACCTCCCACTACATTTAGTAAGGGAGGTATAGGGATCGTGCTAAAAATCGCATATCAAGATTTTGATAAATGACCACCCTAGAATCCAATTTTAGCATTTTCACGATGATGTCTGCGTGCATGTGTGTGTGTGTGTGTGAATCCTCTTTACGCTCTAACTCAAATTCTATCATTCAGAAAATTTTAAAACCTTGTATTTCTACCTTATTCTAATATGGAAAGAAACTATTAGATTTTGATGTAAATCATGTAACCGGAAATGGCACTTTACTGGAAGCTCAATATAGTTTTTCTTCGAAAAATACCTTTAGATGTTATTTTTCGAGATTTATGTTATATAAAAATTAAAGATTATTAAATTTTCTACAGGTTTGCATTAATACTTTTTCTATATATTTTATGGATAAATTTATAAAACTATCTATAATTTTAATCCCGAAGCCTACGCTTTAACCGCAACTCCATGGTAAAACAGTTTAGATCTCAAATGCATGTAACTGACAGATATATGTTACTGACAACAAAGTAAGCATTTCAAATAATAATAGTAACGTTTTAAAAAGAAAATTGTAAATAGAATAATAATACATGGAAAGGAACTTAATACAGTTACCAGCATAAGAAAATATGTAGGAATATAATAATAATAATAGTTATTTATTTAACATAATAGTTATTACATCATCAAAGAATTACTTATCTAAAACAATCTATATATAATTTTTCACATGTATAATACATTTCTTTTTAAATATTGATATATTATGTGCACGTTTAATATTTTCATGTAATGAGTTATAAATTCTAAAGCCATTGTAATATAATGAGTTCTGTGTACAAGTTTTTGATGCGAATTTTATGTTAAAATCATACTTGTTTCTTAAATTGTATTTCATCATTTCATGCTTAAATGTACAACTTTGATTTAAATAATTCGGTAGTAAATTATTGGTGATCTTATAAATAAATACTAATGTCAAATAATAAATTCTTTGCTTAACATTTAACCAATGTAGTGCATTTAGCATGTTATTTATACTAGAATATTTATTTACTCTCAAAATACAACGCATAGCTCTATTTTGTAGCCGCTGCAATCTCTGTAGTTGACTTTTATTACATAGAAATAATAGTGAGGCGCAAAAATCTATATGTGGAGCTATGATGGTTTTATAAATATTGACTGCCTGTAAATAATTTAGTTTATTTCTAATTCTTTGAAGAAATTGAACTTTCTTAGCAATTTTTTTACAAATATAATCCACATGTTCATAGAATTTTAATTTATCATGTATTACAATTCCTAAATATTTAATGTTATTAACTCTTTCTACTATATTATTTGATAATATAGGTAAGTATATAAATAAATATATCGTCACGGCATATTACTCATTGCTGGGTGTGCCAATCGGCTTTGCACACAGATTTCGGTAACGATGGCTTGCGTTTACTAGGCGTCACCTCACGGGCACTCATTGCTGGCGTAGAGAGTGTAATACAGACATCATTTTTGTGCCATTTAAATTCGAAATATCTAGCGTCGGTTGGGATCGAACCTGGTATTTAAATTTAATGTAAAATATTTACACGAATAATATTTAAATTAAACGGGAGGTATTGTGTTGGTCACATCAGATTTTTTACATATAATGTTATTATAAAAATTAAAGAATATTTTATTCTCTATACGATTTGATTACATTTTATACTTCATGTTCATATTCAATGGATATAGAGTTAAAAAAAAACTAGAAAGGAATTATATTTCATAAAGCAACCAGCTACGCTATAACTGTGGAAACAGCTACTATATAAAAAAAATATAATTTTAATATGTCATAGTAGGTTTGTGTTAAAATTTTGCTGGAAACATAGAATCATAGATGAAACTGACGGAAGGTAATGTGCTGACCACATCAAATTTTTAAAATCAAATTCGTCCCTTCATAAATCCTTTGTTGGTCTATTATCTCTCTCCGAATCTTCTATTTCTAAAGACAAGACTATTCTATGACATGATTTTCATTTGAATGTAACATTTTGAATGCCTTCTTTGGCAGATGTGTCGCTATCACTATTCGTGTTCTTCCAGTTGAACATCTTATAGGCCTAGGGGAACTGAAATAGAGAATATATAGGGGACATAGAATGACGATAGAACATGGGGGATACAAGATGTAGACTTCCCCAGGAAAGAAGATTAGGAAATGTGTTAGCACGAGAACGGATTAGCAGATTTAGAAAATGAGGAATATTTATTGAGTGTCAAGAATTAGTAATGGCATGGCCCATATATTGGGATCTCGAGCACCATAACAGATATTACGATGATTATATTACACTGGGTTGCAAAAAAATCGTACACCTATTTTTACTTGTCGCTAAGAGAGGTATTGGATTCATGCTAAAAATCGCATATCCAGATTTTAATGAATAAACACGTTTTAAGGTACCTACAATCCGATTATAACATTTTTTCGATGATGTCTGTGTGTGTGGGGGGGGGGGATGTTGGAGATACGATTTCTCAAATTCTATACTACAAAGAACTGTGTAACTACGGATTCCTCATTCTAACAGTAATGGGAAGAGTTGAATAGGTTCCGGTAACAATTGGATAACCGGAAGTAGTAGTATTTTAATACAAATTTTCTAAATATTATACAATCTATAAAATAATATGTTGTAGTAAATCTCACAGCCCAAACATCTCCATGATAACCAGTTGAGAAATTAAAATTTCTGTAAATGACAGATAAATGTCGCTAATGTCAGTGTCAAAAATTCAGAGACTGTACTGAAGGCTTTTTCTGGGAACAATAGTTAATATTTCTTATTGTATTATTAATTATATATTTAAAATTATAGGTATGTTACATACACCCTTCAGAAATACCGCCAATCGTGTCAATGAATTGGAAGAACATCTAACATTTAGAACAGTTGGAAAAAACTTGCTCATAGAATGTATTTAAAATTATAGAAAATATCCAAATGATTAGATGGATTAGAATTTTTTGTGTGTACAAGAAATGTTAAATACAATACTAATGCAGAGAGGTATTGTGATGGCCACAACAGATTTTTTGCTGTATTGAGTAGGAAAATAATTTTTTTACAATTACTGATTCAGTCAAGTTGTTTTGTTCACATATTTTCTAATTCTATATATGTGTAGAAAGTTAATGAACTGTTTTTACTTATAAAAACATCTCCATTGCGTACATTATTTAAATGCAAATTTAAATAGCTTACAGCGGTAATAATAAATAATTTCCTATTCCCAGATTAGGTATTCCGAGAATATCTCTTAACCCTGTGTTAAAATGACGTTTACGGCGGGTTTATTCTAGAGTTAAGTCTTATTCCATGTTTATTATTACACATTTGAGGGATAAGTTCGTGATAAACTAGGAATAGCTATTCCTGTGTTAAAAATAAGTTATTTTGAACTTAAGCCGTGTTTATTATTACCGCTGTTAGTGTAACATTTTTTTGCGTGACCAAAAACATTTAATTTGTACACAATAGTAATTATTCATGTATCAGATAAGATAATCCTCACAATTTTACACTAATTAATCTCAATTATAATTAGTTGCTACACACTTTTAACTCCACATACACACAGAGAAAAAAATTGTAGTACTTATTTTAGTAAAAAAATGATTTAATGGCTATCCAGACAAATTTGAAAAATAGGCCAATGACTGTACTATGTCAACTATGTAGTAAGTCGTAAAGCAGTAGCCACGACTATAAAGCATAATAACCTGATCTATTCTCATTACGGCCAATTCTATAAACAAGACCCGAAGGCTGCAACGTTGCATTGTTAATAAAGACATCCGTATCAATTGAATCAGATGCACAAGTGCACTACATTGTTGCCAAGCCTCATACGGCGTGTTATTATTGCTCACTTCATTACACATTTCTTATAGATAATAGATCTGTTCTAAAAGCGATAAATTGCTTTATACCTAACGTAGTAATTTACAGTACAATTTTTGAAAGATGTCCGATCAAGGTTGTCTACGAATTGTATGAATTCAGGTTTTTGCTCCGCCCATCATGACAAATTCAGTAGTGTCGTTTGCTTAGTTTTTATTTTATGAGGGTACGTAAGACACTACTGTTATTTTATTATTATAAAAATATATATTACAGGAAAAACATTCAAAATTCAAAAATAAGTCAACTAGTAAGTTTAGAAGCAAATGTAAAACCAAATATGTTAAAAATAAGATACTGACACAATGTCAGTGTCAGTGACTCTGACAGAATATAACGTTATACGTCCGGCTATGAATCCAGGTAATGTATCTGAATTAATAAATAAACTTACGTTACAGCGAAAGTATTATCAACAACGAGCATCGTTTATAAATGGAATGTCCTAACTTAGTCGTAACAATATGAATTTTTGAAAGACAAGCGTGTTATATCCATCCTTATCACACACTCTTACAGCCTTTGCAAAAGAAAGAGATAAATGTATGCCTATTTGTTAATTCGTTCGTGATACAAGTGCCCTTGATCGGACATCTTTCAAAAATTTTACTGTATAAATAAATAATATTTCTATCTATTCATGGTACTTCATATAAATTGTCAATCTGTAGTTCTATATACAGGCTGGTGGCGGATAGGGATGATTTAACATGGGATTTTTGTTTTATGCAATTTCCTGCCCTCCTGTTCGTTTTATTATACAGAATTAAAAGTTGTATTTAAAAAACTGTTCTTACATTCTTACCTTCCATCACCTTTTGGTAAGGTAGGTATTGTCTTTGGTTAAAAAATTCGATGATGAGTTTTAAATGAATAAGCACGTTCCGGGTCCCCGGAATACGATTTTACTATTGTTACGATGATGTATGTATGTATGTGTGTGCGTGTATGTGTGACCGCGGTTTCGGCCGCGATATTTCCAATACTAGAATTCCAAAAATTACAATTCTTACGTATTCTTCTTCCTCACATTTATATGCAGACTTGATCAGGTTTTGGTTATAATTAGTCAACCGGCAGTACCCTCATTTGAAGATTTTAACAGTTTTTCTGTTAAATATTATTTTTGACATTTAATGTTATTATAAATATTACAGAATATTCTTATCTATACGAATTGATTGCATGTTATATTTCATATTCAATGGATATAGAGTGAATTATATAGAAATTAAATTTTATAAATCAGCCAGCTATGCTATAACCATGGAAACAGCTACTATATTAAGAAAATTCTCACAGATGTCAGTGTCAGTGAAAAGAAAATGAATGTGGCAGAGATGAGGATGTTGAGATAAATGTTGGGGAAGACACGGTAAGGAGTGAACGAATAAAGGAAATAACTCGAGTATTAGAAGTTTCTAGAAAGATACAAGGCAGACGATTACATTGGTTTAACCATGTCAGAAGAAGAATGACTAGCTTAGTAATAGAAGGTTGAAGAAACAGAAGACCAAAGATAAGATGGAAGGATTGTATTGCGGAAGACTTGAGAGAAAAGCTACCGAATGAGGACGACCCGCAAAACAGAAATGAATGGAAGAAGAAAATAAAAAATAGCGACCCCTAACGAATGGGAAAAGCAAAAGAAGAAGAGGATGTCAGTGTCAAGTGCATAGTTTGTTTATGATATAATTTTACTGGAAAATTGGAATCTTTTGCAAGAAAATTTATATATGGAATTTATATATAATACACAGAATTGACGGAAGGTATTGTGCTGGCTGCTGGCCACATCAGTTTTTTTATTATGGTTTTAATTTCTTCTTAATTTTACAGAGACATTTCATAAGTTCCGTTAATTAATTGCAATATTTTGTTGTAAAAAGTAAATTAAATGAAAAATGTTATAAACCATGCAAAACTAATTTTGTTTATTGATTTTAATGTAAAATTTCATGCTCAACTTTTATATGAAGCTTTTTACCTTAAATAATTAGAGACGCAGAAAATACGTAAGTATGATTTTACAATTTAAGTCCTATGTTCCGGTGTTGCGGTAAACATCCTGTATATAATATATATAAAGAATTCTATGCTCATATCATCACATTGTTGTACCCAGCAACAAATAAAAGTTGTCATAGATAATGTACTGTCAAACTATATTTGGCTATTTATATTATAGATTATGTATTGCTAATTTGGAATTCATTTAACGTCTTCTCCAATTCAAATCTTTCCGTTCTCATTACAATTCCTCGGGAATAGAAAACTAAGTAGTGTATGTGGATCTGGGAATATATAATTTAGGTGGTAGAGGCGTTGGCGGATGCGTGCAAAGTGTACGAAATGGAAAATTGAGATCAACTAGCTACACCCCCATCCCTGCTCGAGCCAGCGCGCCTTCAAAGCGATAACTATAAAAGAAATGGGAAGTAAGGAAATGAAAAGAACTCGGGCAATGGAAAGGTGCAGACCCGGACGAGGCCGGAGGAGAAACCAGAGATTCCCAAACAGACACAAAAAGAAAGGAGGAAATTTCCTTCACGTAATACATAGAAGGCAGAGTGTTGAATGAAATGTTTCCAATTGTGGTTATGCTTTTCAAACTAACAATGAAATAATAGAGTAATTTTACAAATTTCAAATATGGACTTCAATGAAAGAAAACAAAAAAATTATCCCCTATTCTTACCTTCCATCACCTTTAAGCATTTATTGACATTTAACGTTATTATTACTTAAAGAATATATTATTCTCTATACGGTTTAATTGCAATTTATACTTCATATTCAATAGATATAGAGTTAAAGAATTATAAAAATATTAATTTTTATAAATCAGCCAGCTATGCTAACCATGGACACTGCTAATATATTCAGAAAATTCATATTTACAGATGTCAGTATCAATGAAAAGTAAATAAATGTGGAAGAGATGAGGATGTTGAGATAGATCATTCAATTATCAATGTTACAGTGAACTATTAATAATAGAAATTATGCACAATGATTGATGGGTTGTTCTGGTCCAAATTGTGCAAATCACTTGAGAAATGGTTACAATTTTTACAGGATTTTAATGTTTTATAACTTTTGTAATACATATTTTCTCTAACCTTAAAAATCTTAATGAATCGTATTGTTTTCTTCTTTTATTATCTTAAATTAATACATATAATTTGACAAATACGGAAGTTATATTTTATTATGAAAGATAGTTACTACATTAAAAATCCACTTTTGTTTCATAATTTACTGCGTTCATTTTGGCTCCAATATGGCGGACGAACACTTATTCTAGAATATGATTTGTACAATAGTCATATTATAATGTAATTTTCTTGTAATTACATCGTCCGTTTCGTACTACATAAAAGAACATTATGTAAATATAAAAAAAATAAGTAGTAATACAGAATTTTTAATGAATAATGGAAAATGAACAATTAGTTTTTATTTTAATCAGTATTTGTAGTTTTATAACTAATATTACTAGTATTTTAAGCTAACCAGTGATGTATAGTTTATATTAATTAGCATTTTATGAAAACAGCACCTAAAATGTAAGTAAAATTTTAATGCGAAAATTACATACAATAGGAAATACAAATATTTATTGCATAGTGTTTTTGGCTTTATTATATTGCAGACAATACTTGTAGTATTCTTATGTTGATTACAATAAAGGATATTCAGAATCGAAGAACATTGATTACAACAATGAAATTAAAATCCAACAAAGGAAATTTCATCAATATTTCAATACTAGCATCTAGTGTAGATTGAAAAAATGAGACATACATTACATACTGTAACATTTTTTTTACTTTTATGTATCTACACTGTCTTCTACAGTAGTAATTTTGATATGACGGTAAATTCATTTCTATATTACTTTGCTACTGACTTCAGCTAAAAAAAAACATAAATTTAAGTAAATACACCTTAAACGTGTCTTAATCTCAATAAAAATGAAATTCACATACATTTAAAAAAAGTTTTATCAGATATTTTAAGTTTTCTTCGGCTAATTTCCACATTCAGAGTTGGTTAACCTATCTTGTCATGTCATAAATCGAAAATATGAAATTTATTTGAGCTGTTCTCCCTTGTATTTGTCCATATTATAATAGTGCAATAATTACTTTTCATTTTTAGTCCAATTATTTCAATTTATATAGTTTAAACTCAAAAATAGCCCATCACAGCGCGTTCTGAAATATGAATATTTTAGATGATTTTATTTTACAAAAATGACACAGAATTTAATGTTTTTGTTTATTAAAATCGTATAGTGAGAGATATAAACATAAGGCCAAATTCGCAGATAAGGTGTTGGTATGGTCCTCTCACTATGCAACACAAACTCAAAATTGGCTAATTGACCAAACGTATCGTTAGTTCCGCGAAACAACAATCCCATGGTTCGTCCCATAGTAGGGTTTTGGGCTCTTTTATCTTGAAAAGTTCAGGAACGCAGAGTATACAGGAATTTAGGCGCGAGAAATCGATTTAAAGGTTGTCCAAAACAAATGCAGTATCCGTAGAAAGATGCGGGAAGAACACGCCTATGTTTATTTAATTTAAGTTCATTATTCTGTTGCTTATGAAACAATTAATTATTAAGTATTATAAAAATACAGTAAATGCATTTTATATTAAAAAAAAAAATCTGTTGTGGCCAGCACAATACCTTCCGTCAATCCTGTGTATAATGTATAAATTCCATACATAATTTTTCTGGGAGAAGATTATAAATTTCCAGTAAAATTATTTCATAAACAAACTATTCAAATTGCACTTGACACTGACATCTTCTTCCTCTTTAGCTTTTCCCATTCGTTAGGAGTCGATATTTTTGCGTGTCGTTCTCATTCGGTTCTTTTTCTCTCAAGACTTCCGCAATACAGTCCTTCCATCTTATCTTTGGTCTTTCTCTGCTTCTTCAACCTCCCATTACTAAACTATACTCATTCTTGTTCAAATATAATTCTTTATTTCTCCTCATGACATGTTCAAACCAATGTAATCGTCTTTCTTGTATCTTTCTAGAAAATTGTAACACTAGAGTTATTTTCTTACCGTATATTTCCGTGTTTCCCCAACATCTACTTCAAATCCTCATCTCTGCCACATTAATTTACTTTTTACTCATACTGACATCTGTCAATTTGAATTATATGAATATATTAGTAGTTTCCATGTTTAGCATAGCTGGCTGAATTATAAAATTTAATTTCTTTAAAATTCTTTAACTCTGTATCTATTGAATATGAAGTATAAATTGTAATCAAATCGTATAGAGAATAATATATTCTTTAAGTTATAATAACGTTAAATGTCAATAAATCAAATTTAACTATTAAATCCTCAAATGAGACTACTTCCGGTTGACCAATTATAACCAAAATCTTATCAGTTGTTCTTCTGGATGTAAACTTGAGGAATACGAAAAAAATATAATTTTTGGAATCGTGGTATTGAAGTTATTGGATCCGGAACTTTTGTCACACACACACAGACACAGAGACACACATACATACAGACATCATCGTAAAAATGGTAAAATCGTATTATATGGACCCTAAAACGTGCTTATTCAGTAAAAACTCATTGAATTTTTTGACCAAAGACAATACCTTCCTTCCCTAAAGGTAACGGAAGGTAAAAAAAAATGTTAAAATTTGTGCCAAAAAAATCTCAATCAATGTAACGTGTTTCTCGTATTTGCAAATCTGTAATATAAGAAATAAAATAAAAACGTGAAAATACTAAATGTTTTAGCAAAAAAAATTCCATTTCCAACTTGTTGTTGGCCGCTGTTGAGGGGAAGTCGAGGCCATACAGACGAGCTGTTCACCGGAGTTTACGATCGCGAAGATTGCCTAGGGGAAGCAGACAGGACTACAGTAGTCCTGCTCGGAGAAATTGCGCCCTACACCCTGATAAATCATGCCGACATAAGTTCCTGATAACTTCTTCACACGCACGCTGACTTTTCACCTCATCGCGCAATATTCCATATGCACAATCGATACGTGTCGCAAAGCAACGTAAACAAACGATACGACTACGTTGCTCGTTCTTGTAAACTCGATGTTGGGAATAATCGGAAGAGGATCACGGAAGCGAAAGTCGACAAAGAGTGTTTCGGAATCGTGATCGTGTTGGAATCTAAATAACTATACTCAAAAGAAAAGCAAGAGAAGAGGAACACTATGCTATGTTTTAGGAAAATGTCAAAGCCGAATATATTATACCTATACACGAACGGAGATTGCCAGTTGCAATTTTTTGTTGTCAAGATACTGTAACATTTGTTGTTTGTTTATTTTTCATGTTTGATTTAAATTATAAGTATGTTGCAGTTTTTATGGAGATTTGATGAAAAAAATGACTAAAATATAACAGCGTTATACGGAAGTTCTTTTCTCCAACACTATTTTGGAAATTACACATTCCACAACTGAAAATCTGTTGTTGCCAGCACAATACCTCTCGCCATTTTCATTTTATGTTGCAAAGGCGCGAGCAGTTATGTGACTTTGTTGGCCTTGACAAGCAAATATGGAGGCCCGTGTCAAAATGAGAGCTAGTAATATACATAGGTGTCAAGTATCATAAGTTTTCATTCGAAACATTTGATTTTCCAAATCCATGTGGACTATTTTCCTCGACAAGTACTACTAGCCGTCATTCTGACACGGATCCTCATATCTGCGTGCCAAGACCAACAAACTCACATGGCTGTTCCCGCCCTATAAGTAACGAATTTAACATTTCTTGTACACACAAATAATTGAAATTGTTTCTCTTCTTTCGTTCTATGAGAAATTTTATCCTATTATTCTAATACGTTCAAAATTCTTCAAATTCATTGACGGTATTAGCGGTATTTCTTAAGGGTAATATTAACATACCTGTAATTTAAATACATATTTAATTAATAATACAATAATATATATATATATATATATATATATATATATATATATATATATATATATATATATATATATATATATTAAATGTACTCATACCTCTCAGAAAAAACTGACACTGACATTTTGTATTTATTTGTCAATTACAAAAATTTAAATATCGCAACTGTTTTTCGGGCAACGAGATTTATTACAACAGATTATTCTATATTATTATATAATATATCTCCAATCCTATACGAGATATAATAAAAATTTAAATGTGTCAGATTGAGAATTTAATTATCTTTAATATTTGTAGTAACAAATTTTCAAAAAATAATATTTAGAATTTTTTTATTAGAAACTTCCACTTCCGGTTGTCCAATTGTTACCAGAACCTATTCAACTCTTCCCATTACTGTTAGATTAAGGAATCCGTAGTCAAACAGGTCTTTAGTCTTGCTATGGTTATGACTCTTTGTTTTATATTTATTTATTTCTGTATTCGCGTTTGACGTTTTAAAGTATTGAAAATTTTAGAGTTTTTTGTTAACTTTTACAGGTTTTTGGACTTGTCCAGAGTAATAAATTTATATAAATAATAACATATTACTTAGAAAATTAACTGAAGACATTTTATAGAAAAACATATAAAGTGGAAATGAAGATATAGATATGGAATGTACGTCACCAGAAATAAGGTAACTTGCTAATAATACAGGGAGTCAGTTATTACCAAATAAAGCAAAAGAAAAATATGAATGGAGTTATTATAAGCAATTTATGGACTGGCGTGAAAAAAAATATTTAATGGTATATGATAATATATTGTTATTATCAATCAACATTTTATTGAAAATTTCTAAAATCTTGTTAGAGAAAGTATAGTCTACAACACGTTTGGAATGGCATAATCCACACTCGCAAACCGTAGTCCTCGCTTTTGGCTCGGGCCACAAACTTTTTGCCCGTGTGGAATATGGGCCATTCCATAACTTGTTGTAGAATATACTATTTTGTTATAATACCTTTGTTGGTATTTTTTTTTTTAATTAGTCACATCACATATGGTTAAATATTTTCTTTATTCATTTCCATATACTACGATGTATAATATTCATATACAATAGCAAAAACTCAAAATAAAGTTGTAAATTGTATCACCTTCTCGAAATGTCAAAATTTATTCGGTACCCAAAAGTTACAAAGCAGCCGTTAGAGGCGCTGACGCTCAAAATGTGCACATCGTCTATAAAAGGTAAAATAATGCTTACCTATAGATTTTTTTCAGGACCACGAAAAAACTTGTATATCCAACATGACCTGAAAGTCTTTTCTGGGCTCACAAGCTTGTTAACCCAATAAAAAATATCACTTTCAGGTCGTGTTAATTACTATTACATTTTACATTTGTAACTGCTACTACAATACTACGCAACAACACAGCATAGTGTAAAATATCAGGAGTAAAAATTGGTATTAGATATTTGCGCTGCATGCATCGCAGGTGCGGTATGCCATTGGCATTACAATAACTCCCCCATCTTTTCATTCCATTTTCATAGAAACAACAGTGCAATGTGCATCCCAGTAGGCACTGGTGCAAACTGCAGCATATGAAGATAACGCGCTCGTAACCACAGCAACTGGATCGAACAGCTACAGCGGCGTCCCACCGGGGCAGCCAGGGCATGCATACATGAAGCCCATGCAGACAGATTTTGTCAATTTTTAATTAACGCCAGTCTAGATTGCATGCATTCCCAAATGAAATATGGCGTCGTTGGTGTAGATTAACATTTGGGTATGGACATGGACAATGCATTTTCTAGTGCTAATTACTTTGTTATCTTTGTTGTTAAAATTAATAGGGGGAATAAACAGGGAATTAGATTTTATTTTGTTTATGGCTGACACACGTGCTCGTATATTCTGGTTAGAGTGGCTTAATTCATTATTCGTTCATTACATATTAGATTACTCTGCACTACAATTCCAGTGCTACATGGACATATTTTTTTATTTCTTCGTTGATTTACAATGAATGAAAATAATAATATTATTTTATTTAGTTGGTTCAAAATGTAAAAGCTTTTTACCTCTCGCCAAGAGAGGTATTGGATTCATGCTAAAAATCGCATATCCATAATTTAATGAATAAGCATGTTTTAAGGTCCTTAAAATTACAATTCGATTTTAAAAATTTTACAATGATGTCTGTGTGTGTAGATGTATGTGAGTGTGTAGATGTTGGAAAGACGATTTCTCAAAAACTATAAGACTTAATATCTGTTTAAGTACGTATTTCTCAATCGGACATTAATAGGAAAAGTTGAAAAGGTTTTGGTAGCAATTGGACAACCGGAAGTACCAGATTCTTAAAAAAATCTTCTAAACATTAATTTTTGAAAAATTTTGTTCCTGCAAATGTTAAAGAAGATTAAATATTCTATCTGATACATTTAAATATTTTATTATATCTTTTATTGATTTAGAGATAAAATAATATAATTTATAAAATAATCTGTTGTAATATATCTCACAGTCCAAAAAATGCCGTGGAAACCAATTAAAAAATAAAAATATTTGTACCTAACTGACAGATAAATGTCAGTGTCAGAAATCCGGAGACATTACTGAAGACTTTTTCTAGGAAGTACATACATATATTTTTTCTTATTGTATTAATACATAAATATTTAAAATTTTAGGTATATTACATATATCCTTCAGAAATACTGCCAGTCCCAACAACGAATTGGAAACATCTCGACAAATTAGAGGAGGACAAAATTTCTTCATAGAATGAATTTAAAATTAAAAAATCTAAATATAAAGAATAGAAATAAATAGAATTTTTGGTGTAGAGTGTATACACTAAATGTTAAATACAATATGGTGCTAGCAGTCATGTGACTTTGTTAGCCTTGACAAGCAAATATGAAGGCCCGTGTCAGAATGATAGCTGGTGATTATGTACATAGATGTCAAACATCATAATTTTTTATTCTAAATTTCGTGATTTTCCAATTCTATGTGGCTTTTTTCCTCGACAAGTAAATTCCATACTCCTGCCTGGTGACAAATTAACTACGTGAATTTAGAAAATCTTGAAATTTTTAATGCAAAATTCTGACATTTGACATCTAGGTACATTATTACTAATTGTCATTCTGTCACGGGCCCCTATATCTGCTTGTCAAGGCTAACAATGCCACATGACTGCTCGCGCCCTATACTTATGTAACCAAAAACAGAAGTGGCGAGAGGTATTTTTTTAGAACTGTAGTTTTCATTCCTATAAGAAATTATTTCACAGAAAACTAGCATTTATGTTCAAGGAAACGTAAGGTTATTTTAATAGGGAGTTTTGCATAGCGCATATGAATATTCCGTCAACGTTAACGGTATACGTCTTTAATAACGGACGTACAGAGTAGCGGGTTTGAAAAAGTTTTACGTTTTAATCTCATGTACGTTGATTTTGACGTTCAAATGGCAGTTATTTAAATATCTGTCATTTTCATTGTATTTTGGTAAAGAAATCAAAAACTAATAGAATAACTATTTAATGTTTGCTAAATAGCTTTACAAGGTGTTCTACATGTTCACTGACAGCTCTTAAAGAAAAAAAAAAAAAAAAAAAAACTGTGGCCCCATTCAGATAATTACTGATGTTCCAGCTACACAAATTTTCCTAAAGGTTCATCTGTGTCACATCTCTTAGCAATCTCAAATTATTGTCGATGGTAAATTTTCAACATTTTCCCCAATTTAAGGAATAAATGGGAAATTGTCGATTTATGTATCTAGGACGAAAAGTGTATCTGTTAGGTATGAGCAAATTGTTTGTGTAATGACTTGTGAGTACCTTAAAGACACTTTTCGTCTGAGGTACATACATAATTTTATGTCGTACTGGTTTCTAGTTATTAAATTGTTAAAAGAAATATGCAACAAATTGGAGCAATATAAGTTTTGTATAAGTAGGCTAAGTTGCAATTGTTCGAAAATCCTAGCAAAATTTTGACAGATTGGCAGATTTCAAATTAATATTTCTGGTTTCGTTAACAATCTTATTCGCTATAATTGATGAAAAATACATTCCTCGAGATACTTTGGATGAAACTGCTGAGGACTTTAATGTTTCACTTTTTGTTTTATAAATTGTAAAAAAAAACGTTGCTTTGGAAACCAGTATGACAAAATAAATTCTGTGAGCACTAGGTTACAGAAGATCTACATCAACAAATACGATATTGCTAAGCAACATAAGCGTTAGCGTATACCTCTTTCGGAAAAACGCTATACAAAAACTGTCTACTGTATATAGAGTAGATAGGGAATCCATTCAATTTCTCATTTCAACAAAGCGGCACAAATAATGGCACGTTGACATTCAATATAAAAGCAAGCAGTGACAGTTGTGTGCCGCTTTGTCAAAATTACGTTATTTATAAGTATTTTTCTGACTATATTACGTATTGCCCTTTAGATATTTCCTAATGTCCTATACATATGGAGGGTTGATTCCAAATTCGTCAGGGTTGCAATTAATTTGCATTCACCCACCGCCTCTACACCATCCTCCGTCGCGACGCCTTGCAAACAATAATGGCGGCCGGGCAGTACGCCTGCGCCAGACATTACCGATGCGCCGCGCTGTGCAAAATTTAATCACCGAAACTTTGTCAATAAGCTAGCAGCCGAGATAGTTATGGATATTGCAGATGCTTTCAGCCTGAAGGGCGCAAATCTGAGCATAAATTTCACTAAGAGCTAATAGCTGGCTTGTATTTGAATGAATATTGGCTACTAGATAGCGACGAGGATTTTTTAGATGTCTGAGAGAATCTAATAAAATTATTTTTTATAAAAAAGACGGTTGTGAAATTTTAATACCAGTACGCGTACTTAAATATACTCTGTTACGAAGTGAGGTTATATGAAATGGTATTAAATGGTTACTCAGGACCAGAAGTACCTCTTCATTTGAAGCTCGTAACACTTATTTGAAAAACGCAGTTTTGACATTTTATGTTAAAATATTTTATTCCCTATTTTCAGTATAGTTTATAGTAGTGCTGTGACAAAACTTGGATCCGAATACCCGGATTTCAAAATATCTGGTTCCTCGGATATCAGATGTTCGGATATTGAAGCGGATATCCGTAAATTTAATTAGGATTTGAATCCGTACCTGGACTTGAATCCGGATTCGATGTTTTGTTTAAGTATCCGAATCCAAATTTTATTTCAGGATCCGATTTTTCATGTTGAATGTGAAGGAAAATCATAACCAGATAGTTTGTGCAAATGTAAAGAAAAATAATTTATACTTTCACTGAATCCTACTTAGTAAACGATGAATAAAAAATACGAATTTGTATTATTATACAGTAACATATTAATATGACATATTCATATTTGAATCTAAAATCCGTTTCCAAGATTCGATATTCGAATCCGGATTCAAGATCCGCTACTCAAGATTCAAATCCAAAATCCAATACTCCATATTCGGATCCAAAATCCGATACTCAGATCAGGATCCAAAATCCGATAATGAGATTTGGATACGAAACTGAAACTATCCGAATCCGGATCCCACCACTAGTTTGTATTCAGAAATAAAAAGTTTTATAGAAATTAAGTTTCATAAAATATTGAGTCTTTTTTGACATCTATAAACGACGACTTTATCGTCGCTTTTATTTCACGGCCGATATAATCAATCGTTTATTTAAATATCAAATAAATTTAGTGTATTTTCAGTTTCCTAAATCATTGTCCTGATTTTTATTGCTCAGTTTTTTGTTTAACAAATTAATTAATGTAATTATGTATTTTATTTTCATTTATGTGTATAGGATACAACACATTAGATAGGAAATAAATTGTTTTGTGAGTGGTCGAGGTTCATAACTTTTTGTGTTTAAGTTAAGTGCACCTCGTTTAAAAGTTTTTTTTTTCTTTTAATTTCATGTGATTTGCTGATTTCGACTTAAATTGTCATTTGTTCACTTGAACAGAAATTACAATAAAAATACATTGACCTAGCTTGACGGATAAATCGTTAACATTTGTTAATTTTTTGTTTCAATTCCATGGCTATAGCTATTTTTGGGGTGATTTTCGACATTTTCACACCAAATTTCTGTCGTTACAAGGCACATAAAATTAAATTTGTTTATTGATTCAGATGCAGAATTTTATGGCCTACATGAATCTTTTTTACCTAAAATAATTAAGGAAGCTGGAAATTGGGAAAGTCTGATTTTACATGTTAAAGTCCTATGTTCGGTTGTGCCGGTCACCACCCTGAATATCGGATATACATATATCAATAAATATAGGAAAATCTGTTATTTATATAAATACCATGATATTTCCGAACCTTGGTTGTGTATGTAACAAATACTTTATTCATATGTGATTTGACTCCTATACTTTTTCTACTTGAAGTGATGTGAGGTAAAAATAAAATTATTACTTTTTAAAAATAATAAGAAAATCTATGTTCGTTGACTTATCGTGCTAATAACTGTATGCAGTACATTTAAGAGTACATTAACATCTTCATTCTCAACATATTGGCTCTTTCTCTCCTGTTTATCGTTTATTATATAAGTGAATGCGGACATATAAAATATAAGAGTGCGCATCTTTGCAAGATGTACAACACAATATATTTTATAGTGCTAGTTATAAATTTATTACTTGTATATTTTAAAAAGGCAAAATTACATCTTTGTTGTGTGGATGTTTTATTGGTGTTTAGGTGTAAAAACTTTAACTCATAAATGTTTTAATGGCCTGTAAAACTGTTGTGAATGAATGTCGGTAGCTTTAAACATAAGCATTAAATTCATCGTAAAAGACACTGACTACGGACAAATCTGTTTGCACTTGTGACAAATGTTTTGACGTTTTGGTTATTTCATTGCTTTAATTGCTCTCATTAAAAATTTTATACGGATCAGTCTGTTTCAATAAACATTATAATAAAGTATAGAAATTCATAAATACCTTTAATAAACTTGTTTATCTCTTTTAATTTTCGTAAATATTGTAATCATTATTTAAGACTTTTAAACAGACATTTTATTGCATCTTTTGATGTTAGATCTTAAAACACAAAACCATTTATTCATTCAATAATTGGTGTCCCATATTTAAATTTTTAGTTTTACATAACAGTCTTTGGAATCTGCTATTGAAGATCGCATCCATGTTGATTAAGCTTTTTACCTTCCGTCACCTTTAAGTAAGGAAGGTATTGTCTACTCAAAAAAATCGATGGTAAGTTTTTAATGAATAAGCACGTTTTATGGTCCCTGGAATATGATTTTACTATTTTTACGATGATGTCTGTATGTGTGAATGTGTGTGTGTGTATGTGTGTGTGTGCATGAGGAGTGACGCATTTTCTGCGCCGATAACTCCAACACTACAATTCTAAAAATTATAATTCTTTCATATTCTTGTTCGTTACATTCATATGAAGAGTTGATAGATTTTGGTTATAATTGGTCAACCAGAAGTACCATCATTTGCAGTTCTTAACAGTTTTTCTTGAAAAAAACGCAGTTAAATATAATTTTTGACATTTTGTTATTACAGTGTATTTAAAAAAAACCTAACTCGGAGCAGTATATGAAAAAAGAAACGTATGTCAATTTAAATATATTTAATTAAATGTCAATATGACACGACATATTGTTAAAAATGTTATCTAAAGAAATCAAAGCTTTTCTTCTTGAATCTTATTTTAGAAATGGAAACATATTAGAAAACGCTGAATGGCAATATACTGTATCCTTCTTTATTATATTTTCTCTTTAAAATTACATTTTACATTAAGATAAATTTTGATAACTTGACTATTGAATTAAATAATGATCAGACATATGTTCCTCCGTTCATAACCTAGTCCGAGTCAGGGTTTTTATTGAACACATTATACAAACATTAAAGATTTTTTTATTCTCTATATGGTTTAATTTCACTTTTTCTTTCAAGTTCAACAGATATAGAGTTAAAGAATAATAAGTCAGCTATGCTATAAGCATATAAACATGGAAGCTGCTGATATATTCAAATAATTCTGACATACGTCAGTGTCATGTGTAATTTACATGGTATATTCATAAGACCTGAAAAGACAGGATAAGGAATGAGAGGAGAAGGGGAATAGCTGGACTGATAGATGTTTCTATAAAAATACAAGAGAAATAAAAGAAGACCAAAGAGAAAAACTGTATTGCGGAAGACTTGAATGAGGATGACACACAAAACAGAAATGAGTAGAAGAAGAAAATCAGGAATAGCGACCCCATAACGAATGGGAAAAGCTACAGAAGTTTGTGTTATAATTTTACTGGAAATATAGTATCTTTCCTAAGGCACTATCTGTATGAAATTTGTACAAAATACATAAAATCGACGGAAGGTAATAGCTGGCCACATCAGATTTCTTTTTACTCATTTTAGACTTCCCTTATAAATAAGACAAAAGCCGTTATATCATCAAACCACAATTTATTCTTCAAAATATATTCTTTCTAAAACCACACAGCGTTTAACGCGGTCTTCCAGTCCATTCACGGCGTTCTGGAAGACTAAATCAGGGAATATGTTCAATGTCTTCGTCACGACGGTTTAAGTGTGTGTTACATCGTCGTAACGGTTCCATTCAGCTTAAATTTTATTTTGAGGAAGGGGAATAGTCAGCCGGGGCCAAATCAGAAACATAAGGACGCTGATGTGACATTTTGGAGTTTGGAGCACATAAATTAACGCACGACTATTGGTTTATAGGCCGATGCGTTAACGTTCTGTTTCTTTGTCAATGTTCAATTACTCTGCGCAGCTGCAACAATCTTAATAGTAACACGTCGATCAAAAATCAACAGTTTTCGAACTATTTTGATTTTTACGGCGTTTCTGCTTGATGCGGAGCGGTCACTGTTTTCATCTCGCCCATCGCAAAATCGGTCTTGCCTGCCAAAAACCTTGCAACATGTAAATGCTTTTTAGGCCAAAGCAAACGATTTGAAGTACCGCTATTCAACGAATACATCCATGATGAGGCATATCTAAAGGTTACTAAACTGTGCCCATACGAGATGTTGATAAAGTTTAGTCAAAAATAGTTTGGGTGCCCATTCATAGATGGCTTTGTTATTAAGCGTTACAGAAAATTAGTCCTAAATTTTATAACCACACTATGTATATGCCCTTAAAGTTTTTACCCGAAGTTGAAAAACACCCTGTATAAAGAAAAATAGAATTAAGCAGAAAAATTTCAAGAAATGTAAAGTAAATAGTACGAATCAGGATTTGAAAAATATTTATGTGTGGAAAGAATGCAAAAACTATAGTATCCACGATAATGGCAACGACATATTTATGGTTATTTTAATCTGGATGCAGATATTTGCATGCAAAAATCTAGGTCGCCTGCCGTGAAACAAAAGAAAATCGCTCGGCAAGACCGTCTACCGAAAATGCCAATTTCCAAAACGACCACATTCGCGGCGATAAACAAAAGCATGCCACGCCACACCGTTGCTCTCGCGACAGAAACAACAATACATTAACAAGAGACAAAACCCGTGTTGCCGTTTA
Organism: Harpalus rufipes; assembly: GCA_951394225.1. NCBI lineage: Eukaryota > Metazoa > Arthropoda > Insecta > Coleoptera > Carabidae > Harpalus > Harpalus rufipes. Next base: position 51,887,985 of record OX596279.1, read on the forward strand.
ATTTTATCTCTAGGCGAGAAAGGCTGTTATCACAAGGATTTTGTGGTGTAGACGGGCTTTGCACGACAGGAAAGTTCAACTTTCACTAGCCGCGAAAGGGGAACGTCGAGCCGAACTAAACTGCGAATTCTTACTAAAGAATAGTTAAACTATTTTTTAAGCTTGCGAAGCTATCCCTAGCTCATACGTGATTTCTGTAGCCAATCCATGTTTGATGTATGACTGTCACTTTGGGTTGGCGACAATTTGAATGTTAGTGTTCTGTGGGTGAAACTATTAAACTGACGTTTAAAAAGTTAGGTTATTTCTTTCTATTCGCTTAAAGTTTATTTTGTTTTGCTGCATTGTTCATTGTTTTTTTTTAATTTTTACTGCTGCTTTAAACTTAATTGGTATTTAAACACAATTGTTCGTGTTGTATTATAGTATTTGTGTTTAGCTAAATTATACTCTTGCGCCGTATAAACACACATTATCAATCATTTTATTATTTACTTCATATCGTTCTTTTGCATCACCTGCTAAAGTATTAATACAAAGAAACGGCATGATGAGTATAAAACAAAACTACACTGACATTGAAACAATGCCAAGTACAAAACAATGACAAGTTGCTAAAGCCTAAGCGGTCATCAAACATCTGAAAAAGCTAATTTCAAATTGCCGCCAATTTATTAACCCGCAATGTTACAGTCACACTTCAAACATGAATTTGCTGCAGACTAAAGGGTAGTTTATGCAACTTTTCATAAGGAATAAAATAAAATAAAAATGTGTACTCATATATCGCAACATTTACGCAGTTTTGAGATAAAACATAAGCATAATATATAAATATAATAAATAAAAAATTTGATGGGGCCAGCACATTACCTTACGTTAATCTTGTGTATTATACAGGGTGTCCCTTAACTTCGAGCAAAAACTTTAAGGGCATATAGTACTGACCAAAATGAATAAAAAAGCTTCATCAACATAGGAATGATCTTCAACTGTTTCCGAGAAAAGCGAAAAATCTAAGAAAAACTGACAAAGATAGCGATCGAATAAAATTTTGTCTATGTCAGTAAAAAGACTATAAAAAACAATAAAATTTTATATGAAACATTTTTCTCAATTTCTTATAGTTACGTAGTTATATGAAAATTAAATATTGACCAAGGTCGCCACAACATTTCACTTTTGATTTTTATAAAATAACAAAAGGCCATCTAAGATTACCTCTCAAAGGTAAACAAAAAGTCTCAATTAATCAAAATCGTAATTCTTATAGTTTTCGAGATAGCAAAGGTAAATCTCGTAAAAACTCATTTTTCACTGCGTTATATCTGGGAAACTATTAAAGATCGGACACATTTTGACTGAGCTTTTTTTACTCATTTTGATCAGTATTATATGCCCTTAAAGTTTGTGCACCAAGTTAAGGGACACCCTGTATACAAATTCCATACATAATAGTATATTACGTAATGAGAGATGTAAGAAGCAGATTACGTACGAGTAAAATGATTGACACACGAGACGCGTAGCGTCGAGTTTGTAATTTTACGAGTGAGTAATTGCTTTACATCTCGAATTATGTACTATACTTTTTCTACGAGCACTCATTAATATTTCTATATTGAAGCAAAATTCAGATACATAGTTATAAATAAATTATTTTTTTATTGCATTACTTACAAATTACAAATAATATTATCAACTAATTTTGTTTATAATAATAATTATTACCTCAGTATATGTTTTTGTAATCACACAAAAAAGCAGCAGTTCGAAACGTCAAAAAGTTTGGTGGGTTTTATTTACAAAAATAAAACTTCGCAACGATGTTACCATGGTTACTGCTAAGCGTAGGGATATACGATGAAAAATAGTTCTCTACTGCAAATTTGATTGAAATGAAATATGTATTGTTGACATAATATAATATTAATATAATAACCCAGAAAAATATGTATTTATATGTATGTCAGATAAAATTCATTCTACTATATTTAAATCTTAAATTTTATTTATCAAATTTTAATCACTTATTACAGTCCTGCCAACTAAAATTTGCTGTTCATTACGTAACTGTTACGTAATGAAATTTCATTACGTAACACTATTCATAAGAACGAACTTACATTGTTAGTAGTCTGTTCAATAATGACCCTCTTACAGTAGGGGTAGTAGAAAAATTATTTTATAAACAACTATGTAAATTGCACGCAACACTATTTTGTATTTTCTTCTTCCATTCATTTCTGTTTTGCCTGTCATCCTCATTCAGTTCCTTTTCTCTCAAGTCTTCCGCAAAACAATCCTTCCATCTTCGGTCTTCCTCTGTTTCTTCTACCTTCTACTACTGAGCTATTCATTCTTCTTCCAATGTGTTTTTCATCTCTCCTCATGTTCAAACCAATGTAATCTTCTCGCTTGTATCTATCTAGAAACTTTTATCACTTGATACATTTCCCTTATCCTTTAAATTCTTACCCTATCTTTCCATATCTTCCCCAACATCTATCTCAACATCCTCATCTCTGCCACATTCATTTTCTTTTCATTGATACTGACATCTGTCGATTTGAATTATATGAATATATTAGCAGTTTCCATGGTTAGCATAGTTGGCTGATTTATGAAATTTAATATCTTTAATTCTTTATATCTATCGAACAATAATTTTTGGAATCGTGGTATTGGAATTATGCGATCCGAAACGATCGTTATATACACACACACACTCACACACAAGCAAAGCAATATAGGACTGAATAACAAAAAAAAAATATATTAATTTACTTTTTAATTGCTTACAGTAATATTTAATAAAGATTCAAGAAATGTTGTCCCAAATATAAGATATCCTATTTATTATTTAAATATTTTACCAAAATTCCGCTGCCCCATCTGTACTTTTACTAATTACCCTTTCCACCCTCCATCAATTTGTCTTCCCACACCTAATTTCTCTCCTACCCTCCTCCCACCCTAAAGCAGTGTCCTGTGGGCGAATCGATATCCAGATATCCAGATACCCGATAGCGTTCTGGAAACGAGGTACCGGGGACTCGTAAACGCCAGAACTCTTTGTTTCCAGCTCTGGTCGCAAATCCCGACTGGGATACGAGTAGGGATGCAATTACCCCTGGACCAGGGCAGTTAGCGCACCTGAGATTAGCAGGGGATGCTAAGGGTACATTATTTATGACAATCAATTGTTGTAAATACTCGGAGAGGATGGAGGAATGGGGTGCTTGTTATGGAGATACAACCCATTTTAAAACAAAGTAAATTAAGTTGGCTAGTGTTCAAAAGATATTGAAATACATTCCTTGTAATATGATATATTGGTATATATTTTTTTGATTTTGGTATGACTATAATCGACAATAGACCAGAAAAGTTAGGTTAGAATTTGGCTTTGGTGCGAGTTCATAGTTTGATTTCCCCTAGTACAGGTTTCAAATGATCTCCAGTAAAATTATAACACAAACAAACACTTGACACTGACATATTACAATTACAATTTTCGTAATATAGTAGCTGTTTCCATGGTTATAGCATAGCTGGCTGATTTATAAAATTTAATTTCTTTATAATTTTTTTGCACAATTGCATATGAAGTATAAAAATTCAAGTATAGAGAATAAAATATTCTTTAAAATTTATAATAACATTAAATGTGAAAAAATATTTTTTAACAGCGTTTTTTTTACCTCTCGCTAAGAGAGGTAATGGATTCATTCTAAAAATCGCATAACCAGATTTTATTGAATAAGCACGTTTTAAGGTCCATACAATCCGATTTTAACATTTTTACGATGATGTCTGTGTGTGTGTGTGTGTGTGTATGTGTGGATGTGTGTGTGTGCGTGTGTATGTGTGTGTGTGTATGTGTGTGTGTGTATGTGTGTGTGTGTGTGTGTGTGTATGTGTGAGTGTGTTCTTGAAAAAAAATCTTCTAAATAATATTTTTTGAAATTTTTTCTTGGTAATATTAAAGAAAATTAAATTCTCTATCTGATACATTTAAATATTTTATTAAAAATTCTATAGATTTAGAGATAAAAGAAATATAATATGTAAAATAATCTGTTATAATAAATTTTACAGCCAAAAGAATGGCCATGGAAAATAGTTGAAAATTTAAATTGTTTGTAACTGACAGATAAATGTCAGTGTCAGAAATCCGGAGACATTACTGAAGACTTTTTCTGGGAAGTACATACATTATATTATTTCTTAAAGCATTAATAGCTAAATATTTAATATTATAGGTATATTACATATATCCTTCAAAAATACTGTCAATCCTGACAATGAATTGGAAACATTTCGAAAAATTAGAAGAGGACAAAATTTCGTCATAAAATGAATTTAAAATTAAACAATCTAAATATAAGGAATAGATATATGCGTAAGTAGAATTTTTGGTGTAGAGTGTAGGTATACAAGAAATGTTAAATACAATAGGGCGCGAGCAGTCATGTGATTTTGTTGGCCTTGTCAAGCAGATTGGGGGCCCATGTCAGAATGATAGCTAGTGATTATGTATATAGATGTCAAATATCATATTTTCTCATTCTAAATTTAGTGATTTTCCAATTCCATGTGGAGCAGAATTAAATGTTAAATATCTAAGGCATACGACAAGTAAATTTTAAACTCCTGGTGATAAATTAACTACGTAAATTTAGAAATTCTTTAATTTTTAATGTAAAATTCTGACATTTGACATCTATGTACATAATTACTAATTATCATTCTGAAACGGGCCCACACATCATCTCAAGCCCAAAAATGTAACATTACTGTTCGCGCACTATACTTATGTAACCAAAAAAAGGAAGTGGCGAGAGGTATTGTGCTGGCCACAACAGATTTTTTTTCAAGAAATAATGTTAAAACCGTGAAATGAGGGTACTTCCGGTTGACCAATTATAACCAAAATCTAATCAAGTCTGAAGGGGAATAATAAAATTTTAATTTTTTGGAATTCTAGTATTCTGGTTATCGTAGCCGAAATTATAGACACACACACACACACACACACACACACACACACACACACACACACACACACACACACACACACACGCGCACAGACACATCATCGTAAAAATAGTAAAATCGTATTGTATTGATCCTAAAACGTGTTTATTCATTGAAAACTCACCACCAAAGACAATACCTTCCTTACCTAAAGGTGACGGAAGGTAAAAAAATATTGGTTGGTAACTTTTAAGAAGTGGAAAGAAAGATTGGTTGCGTATATTATTGTTGAATGGAACTACTTTGAACATATTGAAAATAAAATTCTAAAATATATGAACCATTTGTCTTATTCTCATTAATTCTATCGTATTTGCAAAAATTTCGCTAATTTTTATGTTGAAAACAAGCAAAAATTAACCGTTCGTAAAACAATCAGTGATCTCTACTCTTTTCCGGTTGTAAAACTGGACGATTTTGAGATACGTAAATTTAACCATACAGACAAACAAAAATTTAAACAAATACATAATAGTCAATAATCAATAACTCATATTACAAAAGAAACTGAGTAAAAGTAACAAAGACTAACAGTAGCTATGTATGGAATAGATATTATTTATGTATTTTTATTATTTTTATAAGTAGGTTAAACAATCAATAAAATATATATTTTCCGTTAAGAATATTGTTACAAACACATAAGACAATGTTTTCTAATAACTAATATATGTTTTTAAACAATAGTAGTAAAACAACATGGTCTGTTCATAATTCACATTGTTAATTATCCATTAACATAATTCCATAATTGCAGTTTGCAATTACGAGGAAAAATAAATCGTACAATCTTTCCACAACGGCGCAGATGGCTCTGCAACATGCAACAGACTCTGATTGAAGGTAATTAATGCACCTAACGAAGTACTACTTATCGTACGAGTAAATAGTGGTTATGCATAAACATTGGCACAAGGTAAAACGCATACACTTAGAAGAAGATTATAGATTATGGAAGCTCGATTCGTAGTTAGAAGCTATCGGCGGGTCGTAAATATCGGTGGCTATTAAAAAACGAATACTGTTTGAGACGCCATAACTTCAGAGTACGTTGAATTTTAAATTTTTATCTCTTGCAGACAAAAGGTTGAAAAGTACATATCCCTAGCAATGCAAATTTCAAACATTTATATAGAAAAACAAATGAATAGCGTTTTTTAAATTTGCCGGATCGGGTCGATGTTGGCAGCCTGTGGCGGTCATGTTGTTTTGGTGGCGTCTGTCTAATCTGTTATTTATTATTCTGTTACAGATGCCAAATCACCCTAGCAAGTTACGCAATTGAGCAGCACGTCCAAATTATAAAACTTTATTACCAAAATGAGTGTTCGTTGGTGCAAACTTTGCGCGCCTTGCGCCCATTTTACGGCAGACGCGGTGGCCCTTCAAAGTCGACTTTCCAACGTTTAGTGGCCAAATTCAAGACGATCGGTTCGGTAAACAATCAGCCAACGTCAAAGAAACGCCAAATCGGCCGAGAACATTGCCGCGGTCCGTAAAAGTGTGCAGGAGAACCCGAGGCAGTCAATTCCTCGTCTTGCACAAGAACTCGGCTTTTCGCAGACTTCAACTTGGCGAATTTTGCGTCGGGACTTGGACCTACACCCGTACAAGATCGACCCAGGAGCTCAAAGTTAATGACCATACACAACGCCGTTTGTTTACTGACTGAGCTTCGGTGCGTTTGGAAGAGGACCCCATGTTAACAAGCTCAATTGCCGTATATGGGACGACGCCAACCGACACGAGGTTCACCAGGTGGTAATGCATCCGCAAAAAGTTACTGTTGGTCCGTACTTTTTTCAAAACGACGTTGGTTAGGCCATCACAGTCAACAGCGAACGCTACAGAACGATGATAACGATATGGAGGTAGACGGCATATGGTTCCAGCAGGAGGGCGCTACGTGCCACACAGCGGACGCCACGATGGACATTTTGCATAAACGATTTGAGGGTATGGTTATCTCTCGCAGAGGTGACGTGAATTGGCCACCAAGATCGTGCGATTTGACCCCGCTAGACTTTTTCTTGTGGGGTTTCCTGAAGTCGCAGGTTTATACCAATAAGCCGCAATCGACTGATGCTCTTAAAGTCAACATAACCAATGCCATCGCTCAAATTCAGTCGGATCTATGCAGCAGAGTCATTAAAAATTGGACCACTCGGATCCATGCCATCGTGAGAAGCCGCGGAGGACATTTGAACTATGTTATATACCATACATAATGGCATACATGGGTCTTTCAAATAAAATAAAAAAATCGTTAATACCTCACACACAGCTTGTTTTATTCCATTTCAACATCGACCCGCCCTTATTGAAAAATCCTTTATTACACGTTAATCATTTCATAAACAGCTTAAAACGAATTACGCTAATATTGAAACAAAAGTAATTGTCCGTGAGATTTCCAATTCGTTGTAACATTGTCATAAATTTTGAAGAATTATCTCGAAATTTTTTCTAATAATGACACCTCACATCATTAAATCTGACTTATAGATCATTGCAACTCAGTGGCGGATCTATATTGAAACCTATGAAGCTTAAGCTTCAGGCCCCTGCATAAATGGGCGCCAGATTTTCAAACTTGATATACAGTAAAAAAATTGAAAGATGTCCGGTCAAGGTATCATGAACGAATTAACAAATTGGCATATATTTATCTCCCTCCTTTACAAAGGCTATATAAGCGTGTGCGATAAGGATGAGAATATAATTCCTTAGTCACGTGACATGTTTTCCGCCAATCAACATTCAGAATCTCCCTAGCTACGCGTTTATCACAGCGATGATAAAAAACAAGGAAATTATCACCGTATTTATAGTCGTTACTAAGGGATTTGTTTTCTTTATTTATGACATTGACAGTTAATTTTAAGTATAAAAATAAATAATAACAATAATTCAAACTCCGAAATATTAAATAAAACTCGTAAGTACCATGTTTTAATACAATATGAATATGTCTATCAAAAGTTAGGTTAGGTTAGATTGCAAAAATTCATTATATTCTCTCATTAAATATAAGCTCGTGATATGATTAATAATCGAAGATATTGCTCGTGAAACCGAAACAGCACATTTCAACTCGTCCTTCGGACTCGTGAAATCTGCAGCTCGGTTTCACTCGAGAATATCATCGATGATAATCATATCACTTGTTATATTACGTATGAGTATAACACGCTTGTCTTTCAAAAATTCATACTGTTTCGACCAAGTTAGGACATTCAATTTTAAAACGATGCTCGTTGTTGATAGTACTTTCGCTGTAACGTAAGTTTATTTATTAATTCAGATACATTACCTTGATTCATAGCCGTACAAATAACGTTATTTTCTGTCAGTGTCACTGACATTGACACTGTCAGTAATTTAATCAGTATCTTAATTTTCACATATTTGGTTTTACATTTGCTAATAAACTTACCCGTTGACTTATTTTTGAATTTTGAATGCTTTTACTGCAACATACATTTTTATAATAATAAAATAACAGTGATACCCAACGTGCAAAAAGATGTCTGTCACGTGGATTTGAACCCACAATGTAATGGTCCTTGGTTCAAATCCACGTGGCTGACATTATCTTTTCACACTTTCATAATTAAGTAAGTCTAGGAAATTCCTAAAGTTAGGCAACGGTTTAAGAATCTTTGGTAAAATCATGTTAGCATTAAATTATTGATGCCATCTTAAATTTTTTTGGCGTTCGTAAGATTTTTCTTGAAAAATAATAATTTTTAGTCTATTTTTGCTATAGAGATATAGAAACGACTATAATTTATAAAATACGGCATCGATAAAACCGAATAACAATGTAAAAAGTTATTGTTTATTTTGTAGAGTCGAACAAGAGAAGAGAGAATATCATTGAGTGTTACTCCGATAGTCGTGCGTCGCGACATCTAAGAGTGCCAAGTATGGGAGGAATACCCTGTTAAATCAAACCATTGCAGCGCTGCATCTCCACTCGCTATCTAACTAACAAAAATATGTAGCAATACATGCCAGGAGAGAGATATTTATAGGGGCAGTTTACAGCGGGGTAAGGCCAAACGGGCGCTCGAGATTAAAACACATAACTTATATTTTATTCCTCTCCCCTTTCGCTTCTTTATCGCTCTTCCTCGCGCAGGAGAAAAGGAGAAAAACTTTCTTCTTTCTCTCGCCCCAAATGAGTTTAGAAAGTTGGCGAACTAAGACTGTACGAATACGAACGAGTACTCGTCGAGGGTGTGTGGTGTGCGTCTGACACTCCCGGTAGATAAATTAGGATGCAAGGGCCTTACTAACGCCGTGATTCTCTGTATTGGTGATTCATAATTGAATAGGAGGGTGAATGGCTAATTTACTAATGTAATTGCGCCAATCTAATTTACTGCCACTGATGCTATTTGCAATTAAGAATATGCAAAGTATGGCAACGTAAATTGCTTAAACATCGTATACGTAATTTAACGATGGATATTATAAATAAAAAAATATACTTTTACATAGATTTCTACCAGCATTACAAATCAAGATCATATCTCTTATAATATATTTATAATAGTTATTTGTATCACTAGTCGAGAAACTGCACTTTTGCGAGTACGAGTTTGAGCGTCAACGCGTCTAACGGCTACTTTGTCAATTTTGACATTTCGAGAAAGTAATACAATTTACAACTTTAGTTTGAGTTTTTACTATTGTACACTGGCTTGCAAAAAAATCGCGTACACCTTAAAAATCAAGTAACCGAGTTTTTACTTTTTTAAGCTATGTAAATATGATTTTTTTAAAATAGGTTAATATCAACTGTCAATGAAGTTGTCATTGTCATGTCATTATTTTAGATATCGTGGAGCAAGTTCTTCATTGTGCTAAGTTACTACTAAATTATAAATATATTCTAGAAAAATTAAAGAAAACCAAGTATTTATTTTAAATGGATTATAAATAAGTAAAAATTATGACTGAAAAAAATTATGGACGAAGTAACATTAGTAATTTATCATCGCTCCATCCAGCGTCCAGTACTTTATTTAATCTTAATGTTCTGCTATTGATCTGATTGACCAACCCTCTTCTAACTTAGAAAGTATTACAACTTTCTCGTTTTCTGATAATTTTGGCATCTTAATTGACACTAATGACACTGACTTGTAACACTGACAAGTTAACAATCGAGACCGAGTCAATACAGCAAAAAACAGGTGTACGCGATTTTTTTGCAAGCCAGTGTATATGAATTTTATACATTATAGTATATTGAAATAAATAAAAAAATTATATAAAATGTGTGATGTGACTAATTCAAAAAAATCAAAATACCAACGAATGTATTATAACAAAAAATATATTTTTTCCGTATAAAAGTAGCAGCTTTTGTGACTTGATTCACAAGGTAGAAATAAAATAAATAAATATCCATAGAAACTATACAGATCAACGAATAAGAAGTAACTTTAATAAAAAAAACCTTTAATATCGCCCTAAATGTCACTATATCACGCTAGGTAACGTAAAAATAAAGTTACTAAATACCATTAATTGCTGTCAAATTTAAATAAATAACCTGTGAATTGAAATATAAAAAGAGTTTGCTTTTGAGGAAATAACATTACTAAAGAATAGCTGACTTACAGATTACAATTACAGGGACGGTAATGAACCTAAGAATACTTAGAATTAAAGTGATAAGAAAAGTTTATATTGTTTTGCAGTGATTCTTGGACATATCTTTCAACCACACTGTTAGATTTCCATCCAATTGAACAACTTCAGGGGGCTTACATTATAATACTTCAAATTCCGACATAATTGCACACAAGGAGGATATAAAACTGCACAGTTTTTATTTAAACGTCAAAACGTGAAAATTTTCACTTCAATGTTTATAACAAAAACTGAAGAAATAAGTATTCCATAGCTACAGGGCAATTGAAATCGCAAACGTAATTTACGTAAAATGTAACGTCAGTAGTATATATTTTTCTTTAAATATCTACGTTTGAAGAAAATATATAATGTGTCATTCGGAGTAAAAGTGTCTTTGTGTGCCTCGCGTGCATTTATCCACTTCCACACTCGCCACACAAAGTATCACTTTACTCCTAATAACACAATATACTATTTTCTTATAATATGTATAATTTATGTAAACCATTTTATCATATTTAGTGTCATATTATACAGGGTTACTCTAAATGATGGACCCATTTTTAAAAATTCGTATTTATTAAAGTACAAATACAAAATTAACAATCTTTATACCAATGAAAAGAGGAAGTTTCAAAGTTTTTTTCCATACTTTATAAGTGTTCAATGTGGCCACCGTTAACTGCACGGCAAACATCTACGCGGTAGCCAAACTCGTCCCACACACGACAAAGCAAATCTGCTGTTACTGAGTGCAAGGCAGCAGTGATACGGTTCCGCAGATCGTTCAGAGTTGTTGGTAGAGGCGGGACGTAAACAGCTTTCTTAACATAACCCCATAAGAAATAATCACATGGGATGAGATCAGGAGATCTCGGTGGCCACAGTAACCATCTCACTCACAACTGAACAGTTACACAAAATGGCGGCCTATTGCCGCGAGAACTTTACCGGCCGCTTCTGCAACCATGACCGCCCGCCGAAAACTTTAATAAATACGAATTTTTAAAAATGGGTCCATCATTTAGAATAACCCTGTATTTTAAAATATTAGTTAAATATTAAATGTTAGGATACTTTTCTGTTATATTTGCAATAAATGAAGAAGATTCTTCCTTCATTGAAAATATACCAGGCTCTAAATGGAATCAGTGGCACAAGCTCGAAAAGAAAAAGACCAACCCTGTGAATTTCTACCTGACCTTTAACAGTAGCCGTGTCCTTCGAGCTATGATTGTGATTTTGTGAATCCTGATTAGTTTAATCATGATTCTTTTGAATCATGCTTTAAAAATTATGTCAAGAAAACAACATGGATAATATAAACACTACGTAGTGTCAAATGTCATTTGCAGACTCGGTGATGCAGTTCAATCAACACTAATTATTATATTTTATAAATAATCTATTAAAAATGGATCATATAGAAGTAAAAAATCTGTTGTGGCCAGCACAATACCTTCCGTCAATCCTGTGTATAGTGTATAAATTCCATACATAATTTTTCTTGCAAAAAAATCTAAATTTCCAGTAAAATTATTGTCGTGTCGTTATCATTCAGTTCTTTTTCTCTCAAGTCTTCCGCAATACAGTCCTTCCATCTTATCTTTGGTATTCCTCTGTTTCTTCAACATCTTATTACTAAACTATTCATTCTTGTTCCAATATAATTTTTCATTTCTCCTCATGACATGTTCAAATCAATGTAATCATATTTCTTGTATCTTTCTAGAAACTTGTAATACTTATTTTCTTCCCGTATCTTTCCGTGTTTTCCCCAACATCTACTTCAACATCCTCATCTCTGCCACATTAATTTACTTTTTATTGACACTGACATCTGTCAATTTGAATTATATGAATATATTAATAGTTTCCATGTTTAGCATAGCTGGCTGAATTATAAAATTTAATTTCTTTAAAATTCTTTAACTTTGTATCTATTGAATATGAAGTATAAAATGTAATCAAATTGTATAGAGAATAATATATTCTATAAGTTATAATAACGTTAAATGTTAATAAATCAAATTTAACTGTTCAATCTTCAAATGAGGGTACTTCCGGTTCACCAATTAAAACCAAAATCTAATCACTTGTTCTTCTGGGTGTAAACTTGAGGAATACGAAAAAATTATAATTTTTGGAATCGTGGTATTGAAGTTATGGGATCCGGAACTTTTGGCACACACACAGGCACACACACACACACACACACACACACACACACACACACATATACATACATACAGACATCATCGTAAAAATGGTAAAATCGTATTATAGGGACCCTAAAACATGCTTATACACTAAAAACTCATCATAGAATTTTTTGACCAAAGACAATACCTTCCTTACCTAAAGGTGACGGAAGGAAAAAATGTTCCTTGTAAGGAATATGAAGTATGTTTACTTAAAACAAATTTTATATGTAACATATTTTCTTTGTTTTCAAAAGTATGGTGGGTCATTATCATTATATGCTTTTGGAAAATCGTATTTCGTTTAATGCAACAAACGTGGGGTTTGTTGATGTTAAATTTCTATGCTCAAAATCCTATGGTCGTCAACCATTTTTAAATTTGCTCTGAAATGAATGCGTGTGATCACTTAAAAGAAGATAGGTTAGGAGCCTTCAAGAAGTGGAGGAAAAAATTCAAAAAAATATGACCAAATATTTTATTCTCAATAATTCTAGCGTGACCCTTATACCCATCTAAATAATTCCTAAATCAAGATAGGCAATATTTAGTCATTAATAAAATCGAACATTAGAAGCATGTATCGTATTTATTTATTACGAAAATAAAAAGCTAAATTAAGTAATAGCAATTGTACAATTTGTTATAGTATATCAAATTAAATTTAGCTCGTTTTAATAATAAAGTTCTCATGTTGTCGAAAAACACTAAAAAGTCCATATATCAATGACTGGGGCTATTCTCGCCAACTAAAAACATTTGAAAACACATAAAACAATACAAACACTCATATTCATTCCGAGCAGTCAATAAAGGCGACCAACTGCACTGTCGTAAAACTAAAATCCCTAGCCCCTGCGTCTGCATGCCGATACAAATACAAATGTAGTGCTGCCAACATAACCAATTTAAATGTCAACAGTCGACCGGTCGACAGGGGGGCTGGTATTATTGAGCCATTCAAAATTACTGCGCCATACATTGCACATCAAAAATGTTAGGGCGGTGTAAACTTCGCACCCCCAATGGAGTAGGATTGGGATACTGTAATTATACTTGCCGTTTGGATGTGACTATGACTGTGGTAGACTTAGTAGATATAAAGTTATTTTACAACCAGATAAATTACAGAAAATCTTTATTATAATTATTGTAGAATTATAATAGGTTCTTAAGTTTGTTCCATTGTCACATTTAATGATTTAATTATACCGGGGGTGAATTGATTTGTGCAATATAGGAAATACGTATAGGAAGTATTGTAATCGCGAAAAATTTCGGTTTTCAGATTTCAACGGAAATATCCATTTTGATCATCCCTGAATCCATTTTGACTAATTTCGTCGTGACGTCTGTACGTACGTACGTATCTCGCATAACTCAAAAACGGTAAGCTGTAGAAAGATGAAATTTTGTATTTAGGACTGCTATAACATCTAGTTGTGCACCTCCCTTTCTGGTTATTACACAATTTCCAGAAGTGGCACTTTACATGAAGCCTATAATAGATTTTAATGAAAAACTGTTTTAAAATATAATCCAAAACTTTTCAAATTTGGTATACAAGACTTTTATGTCAATCGAAATAATATAATAGATTTTGGTTAAAATAGGCTAACCGGAAATGGTACATTACTTGAAGTTGTTAACAGTTTTTCTTGAATAAAATGATTTTATTTTGATTTTAGAAATAAATGCTTCAAATAAAAGTTTTAGAGTATTAATTTCTGCGTCTAGCACATGAAGTATTATTAAATTAGCCCTTTGTATAAGCGAGATATGTAAATTTAAAAATTGTATATTTTTTTTTTTGTAATAAAGCTTGCTATGGATTAGGACAAAAAAAGAAAAAAAATGTTCATGTCAAATTACGTTAAATACGTGCAATTTTATGATTCGTACAATAACAAATATTATATTTTTATTGTGAAATCAGTCATATTCATTGTTGTAATCAAATATTTCTTTGTTGTAATCAAAACTCTCTTTAAAAACTCCCTTTATGGTCGCTATATATCTTACTGTTTTGAAGTTAAAATTAATATTTTGTAATTTATTTTTTAAAAAAATATGTATAGTTTAATGATCGTACAAGGAAGTCGTGTGGTGTCTACATCAGATTTTTTTAACCAGTTGTGAAAAATTCTGAGCTACAGAATAGGCCCGAATGTTTATAAAAATAAAAACATAACACTTGACAAATGTCAACAATCAACATTCAATATTCAAAATAGCCGCAGGAGGAAATTTTAGTTTCACACTGGCGGCGTGATGACTAGCTTTGCGAATAGGGTCATCGTATTGCTGATGATATTTTTAAAGAATAATAGATGTTGGAACGAATGCATTTATAGAAAATGATCTGAAGAGATATAGGTACGTATGTATGTACTACTTTCTGTATAATTTCTTGCACAATGTAATATATTAGCAATAAAATAAAAATCATCATATATGATGTATGACTATTGTATCTTTTTCTGTCTTCTAGGAAACATCTTTTTTGCAATAAACCACGTTTTTAAAAACTTTCCAATAATAAAATATTACTTATAAAGCAAATTATATTTTATGTCTGCAACAATCAAATATGATGAATTTATGACCATCCGTTAAAAATGAACAAATAGCAATTACGTTCTAAGTATTCTCTTCCTTAAATTATATACTGTCACGATGATGAATTATTGTCTATTGTAAACAACACATGACATTTCAGATTCTTCCTTCAAAGAGAACGTAATTTTCCATCATATGTACGCAATTAAATACAAGTAATTGAAAAGAAACAAAAAATCAAAAAGATATAATTGTATGATGGAAATCTATAATTAATATTGATGCCAACCTAAACATTATTCAAATTGTAAAGATTACAGGTAAATAACTGGAGTTGCAGTCTGGTGAAAAATGTTTATTAAGATTTATTTAACATTCCGACGTTTCGGTTTCAAATGAACCATCATCAAGGATAGTTAATGTGTAGTTGGGAAACAATTCATTACAAAACGAAAATTAAATGTAAATGTAATGAATTGTTTCCCAACTACACATTAACTATCCCTGATGATGGTTAATTTGGAACCGAAACGTCGGAATTTTAAATATATCCTAATAAACATTTTTCACCAGACTCCAACTTCAATTATTTATCTGTAACCTTTACATCATACCAACAGTCAAGAAATACCCAACAAAAAAAATATTCAAAATGTCAAAAAAGTAGTTCATAATCTTCTCTGAATTACCGCTTTAATTAAGATTTTTTTAAAACAAATTTAATCATATTTAGATAATGATATTTGGCATATTTAAAAATACTAATATGTAAATATGACAACGTTGGTCCATATTGTTTTTAATTTAAATACAATGGGATCCTCCACTATTTTTTACCTCTCGCCGAGAGGTATTAGAATCCGATTGTAACATTTTTACGTTGATGTCTGTTTTGTGTGTGTGTGTGTGTGTGTGTGTGTGTGTGTGTGTGTGTGTGTGTGTGTGTGTGTGAGTGTGTGTGTGTGTGTATGTGTGTGTGAGGATGTTGAAGGTACGATTTCTCAAATTCTACAAGACTAAAGACTTGTGTACCTACGGATTCCTCAAACTAACTACCATGGGAAGAGTTGAATAGATTTTGGTAATAATTGGACAACCGGAAGTAGTAGATTTTAGTAGAATTTTAACAAAAATATAAAATTCTCTATCCCACACATTTAAATTTTTTATATTTTCTATAGATTTAAAGATATAGAAATATAATCTATAAAATAATCTGTTATAGTAAATCTCACAGCTCAAACATCTTCATGGTAACCAGTTGAAAAATTAAAATGTCTGTAAATGACAACGAAATTCAATATTTCTTATTTTATTATTAATTGTATAATTAAAATTACAGGTATATTATATGAACCCTTCAGAAATACCGTCAATTCCGTCAATGAATTGGAAGAACCTCGAATATTTAGAATAGTAGGAGAAAACTTGCTCATAGAATCTATATAAATTATAGAAAATACCACCACAAACCTTCATAATACATAAAAGACAAAATTATATTATCATGGTATTTTCTTATGTTCGTAATGTAAATCAAGCTTAAATGTATAATGTTTCAAACAATTTAATCCATTAAAATGATACAACCTTTTTAAGTTTTATTTCTGTTTATTTATATAAACACCAACGTTTCGGCAGTATGAACTACTGCCTTCTTCAGGGAATGAACAACAAATTAACAAATATATAAATAAATAATAATTATTTATTTACATATTTGTTGAATAAATAATATTTATTTACATATTTGTTGATTTTTTGTTTATTCCCTGAAGAAGGCAGTAGTTCATACTGCCAAAACATCGGTGTTTATATAAATAAACAGAAATAAAATTAAAAAATCTGATGTGGACACCACACGACTTCCTTGTACGATTATTAAACTATACATATTTTTTTAATAAATAAATTACAAAATATTGACAGGCTTAAGTCAAGCCCGAGAAATATTTTGATATAGAACAAAAAATAATTCATTTACTACTATCATTCTTAAATTAACATTAATCTAACCCGGTTCTTTTTAAAGAGAGTTTTGATTACAACAAAGAAATATTTGATTACAACAATGAATATGATTAATTTCACAATAAAAATATAATATTTGTTATTGTACGAATCATAAAGTTGCACGTATTTAACGTAATTTGATATGAACTTTTTTTTTGTCCTAATCCATAGCAAGCTTTATTACAAAAACAAAAAAGTACATAATTTTTAAATTTAATAATACTTGGTGTGCTAGACGCAGAAATTAATTCTCTAAAACTTTTATTTGAAGTATTTATTTCTAAAATGAAAATAAAATTATTTTTATCAAGAAAAACTGTTAACAACTTCAAGTAATGTACCACTTCCGGTTAGCCTATTTTAACCAAAATTTATTATGTTATTTTGATTGACATAAAAGTCTTGTATACCAAATTTGAAAAGTTTTGGATTATATTTTAAAACAGTTTTTCATTAAAATCTATTATAGGCTTCATGTAAAGTGCCACTTCTGGAAATTGTGTAATAACCAAAAAGGGAGGTGCACAACTAGATGTTATAGCAGTCTTAAATACAAAATTTCAACTTTCTACGGCTTACCGTTTTTGAGTTATGCGAGATACGTACGTACAGACGTCACGACGAAATTAGTCAAAATGGATTCAGGGATGACCAAAATGGATATTTCCGCTGAAATCTGAAAACCTAAATTTTTCGCGATTACAATACTTCCTTTACTTACTTACAAGGAAGTAAAAAGGTTGTACCATTTGAATTGAAATAGTTCTGAAAGATTTTTTAATAATTTAATCCATTATTTCGTTTCATTTTAAAAATTTCATTCCTCATTTCAATTTTATTTATTAACTATTTAATACATTTCTGATGTGTCTGTGTGAGATCCCGACATTATTTACAGTTTCCCTCGTACATCTTCTAACAAATCTGTTTTATTTTCGAGACAGGAAACTTGTAAAAATAATTCGTGGTGTAATTTGGGCCTGTTTTTCTCCAGCAATATGAATCCTGCTCGTGCTGTATTCCTCTTCCTCTTCCACAATGCATAACTAGTTCGGCTGAGCCGCGTGCCACCAGCTGAATTTTTCATCAGCGCAATTCGCTCGCCATGAGCACTACAGTTTATCTAGTTAAGAATTCTTCAGAGCGCCAAGCAATTTACATACATAACGAAACCACCGTCATCATAAATTCAGAGTTTCCTTTTTCATACAAGTTTCTTCCTCAACAAGGTAAAGATGATGGACGAATGACGAAATTGACAGAGGAACTTGGAAGGAATTTGCAGTTTGCTGGCTTTATACACAGTATATGTATCATCGCACACAGTTTCACGGAAAATAGAATAGTATCTAACTTCACCACTATACAGAAAAACTTTCAGTGAAAAATTGCTAGACTTATATAGGATGTTTTATCAAATTCGGGTAAAAATTTTAAGGGCATATACTAACCAACGAATTTAAATTATTTATTTAATGCATGTAAAAAAAATCTGATGTGACCAGCCCAATAAAATTATTTCATAAATAAATTATGCAAATTGCACTTGACATATTCATCTTTAGTTTTTCTCATTTGTTAGGGGTCGCTATTTTTTATTTTCTTCTTCCACTCATTTCTGTTTTGCGTGTCGTCCTCATTCAGTTCCTTTTCACTCAAGTCTTCTGCAATACAGTCCTTTCATCTTATCTTTGGTTTTCCTCAATTTTTTCTGCCTTCTATTACTAAACTATTCATTCTTCTTCCAATATGTTCTTCATCTTTCCTCATGACATGTTCCAACCAATGTAATCGTCTCTCTTGTATCTTTCTATAAACTTTATCACTCGAGCCATTTCCCTTACCTTTCATTCTTTACCCAATTTTCCGTGACTTACCCCAACAGCTATCTCAATATACTAGTCTATGCCACATTCATTTTCTTTTCATTGATACTGACATCTGGCAATTTGAATTATCTGAATATATTAGCAGTTTTCATGGTTAGCATAGCTGGCTGATTTATGAAATTTAAAATTCAATCAATTCGTATAGATAAGAATATTCTTTAATATTTATAATAACATTAAATGCCAAAAATAATATTTAACATCGTTTTTTCAAGAAAAACTGTTAAAATCTTCAAATGAGGGTACTTTCGGTTAATAAATTATAACCAAAATATCATCAAATCTGCATATGGATGTAAGGAAGAGGAATACGTAAAAATAGTAATTTTTGGAATTCTAGTATTGGAGATATCGCGGCCGAAATTATAGTGACACACATACAGACATAATTGTAAAAATAGTAAAATCGTATTGTAGAAACCCTAAAATCTTTATAATTCTTTAACTCTAAACTCTATATCTATTGAATATGAAGTATAAAATGCAATCAAATCGTATAGAGAATAATTCTTTAAAATTTATAAACATTAAATAAAATAAATAAATAAAATAAATCATCACGGCATATTACCCATTGCTGAGTGTGCCAATCTGCTTTGTACATACAAATATCAGTAATGATGAAATTTAGTACCGTGCGGGCGCTTACCAGGCATTACCTCACGGGCACTCAATACTGGCGTGGAGAGTGCACCACAGGAGTCAATTTTGTCAATCATTAAATGTTAATAAATGATTTCTGTTAAAATTTGTAATTGAGGGTACTTCCGGTGTACCAATTATAACCAAAATCTAATCAGGTCTGCATATAGATATAAGGAAGAGGAATACGTAAAAATTGTAATTTTTGGAATTCTAGTATTGGAGATATCGCGGCCGAAATTATACACACACACACACACACACTCTCACACACACTCTCTCTCTTTCTCTCTCACAGACACACACACACACACACACACACACATACATACATCATCATCGCAAAACTGTTATAATCGGATTTTAGGACGTTAAATCTGGATATGCGATTTTTAGGATGAATTCAATACCTCTCTTAGGAAGAGGTAAAAAAGTTATATTTGTTTATGTAATGTAATTCAAACTCAAAGTGTCAACTACTACTGCTATGTCAACTACCGATGCTTTTATCTTAAATAGACTAAAAATACAATAAAATTGTATAAGATATTTATTTCTCAATTTCTATAGTTACGGAACGATAGTAAATAAGTTCAAATGTTATTATTTTGGAAAAGAACAACGTCAAATCTATATAAAATACTATATAAATACCTATCACTACAGTATTAAATTTATTCAAAAACAGATCACTTAAAATTTTTTGTAGTTCGTTTAAGAGACCTTTACTAAGTCATCCCTGCGTGGTTCTTAGTGGAGAGTGCACCACATTTAAATCATTTCCTGCGACGCACTTTTAACGAGTAA
Organism: Harpalus rufipes; assembly: GCA_951394225.1. NCBI lineage: Eukaryota > Metazoa > Arthropoda > Insecta > Coleoptera > Carabidae > Harpalus > Harpalus rufipes. The sequence continues at coordinate 51,908,785 of OX596279.1, forward strand.
AACTCAGCGAGTCACTTTTCTTGAATACTTCTTGTTACGGTATCTGCCTTCTTAATTGAATATTGCAATTATTAGTGGCGTTGGCGTAGCATTAGAGGATACAATAACGTCATTATATTTTGGTTTATAACTTTGTTGTTATTATAGTGCAAAAAATACACGCCCAGCAATGGGTAATGAACTCCAAATGGCACCCTGTATATTCTGCCACACATTCATTTTGATTTGCATAACTCATTTTTTCTAAGCATCTCCCTTTACTTAAAATCTAATTAAAAATCCCTCCAATGAATCAGCAGGCCCAGAAGTTCCATTAGAGTTGTTTCGCTTGCAAAGTTAGAGCTATGTTACATCCCCTAATTGCAGAGCCGTGCAGAGCCAACCCCTGGCTAGACTGAGCGCTCCCCATTGTTCTATAATGCATGTGAGTTAGTGAGATGGTGGGTGGAAGGCGGTATATCACCTGAGAACGCTTTGGAAAGAGAAGGGGGCGAATGGTATTGGAAGGAAATAAGGATGAATATGTCTTTTCTCCCAAAACGACCGTAAAGATTTTTCGGGCTATTCTTCTGGAAATTAATGGGGCAAGTTGACGCTTTGTTATAATTGAGAAGGACCTAAAGTTTTAAATAAAATCCTCTCACCACATGATATCGTTTTCGTAAATAAAATTTCTTCCAAAGAAATTTGTTTATAAACCATCATTGACTATTTTTGCAACAAGGTTTGCATTTGAAAAAAGTTCACGGGAAGAATACGATTCTTTCATGAAATTTGCAAACAGACTTCGCGAATTTAGAAATTTTGTCCTGCTTTTCTAATTTGTCAAGATATTTCCAATTCATTGCAGGGATTAAAAGTATTTCTGAAGGGTATGTGTAATATACCTACACATAATTTTAAATATTTAATTATTAATACATGTATGTACATCCCAGAAAAAGTCTTCAGTAATGTCTTCGGATTTCTGACACTGACATTTATCTGTCAATTACAAACATTTTAATTTTTCAATTGGTTTCCATGGTAATATTTCGGCTATAATATTTATTACAACAGATTATTTTATATATTATATATCTTTTATCGCTGTATCTATAAGAAAATATTTAAATTTATCAGTTAGAGAATTTATTTTTCTTTAATATTAACAAGAACAAAAATTTTCAAAAAGTAATATTTAGAAGAATATATTCAAGAATCTGTTACTTCCGGTTGTTCAATTGTTACCAAAACCTTTTCAACTCGTCCCATTAAAGTCCCATTGGAAAATACGTAGTTAAACAGATATTAAGTTTTATAGTTTTTGAGAAATCGTCCTTCCAACATCCACATACATACAAACAGACATAGATCCACACTAGCATCATCATAAAAATGTTAAAATCGTTAAACCTAAAAATGTGTTTATTCATTAAAATCTAGATATGCGATTTTTAGCATGAATCCAATACCTCTTAGCAAGAGGTAAAAAAGTTCTTATTGAAAAACCCTGTATTTTGTATTACAACAATATGTTTTAAATCAAATGTATGGTACTACAAACAAAATAAGTATTTGACAAATGTCAAATAATTCATTTGATACTGACAGAAACGTCTGAGATAACCGGGCATATTTTATTTAGACCCGTTGTCAAGCTTACCGCGCGGTTAACCAAATGTTAACTATTTTGAATTTTGACATTTATAACATTTATCTGTCGATTACAAACGAGGCAAGTCTCCTCAAAATAGTGACATTCTCATGCAACTAAACACCCATTTCGCGTAGTTATATTATGAAACCATTTTACGCAGAATAAATTGAAATTTTACCTGAGATATTTGCAATTAAATTTGGCCTTTTTAACACGTGAAGAATAGGAAATGGCAAAATAAACACAACATTTTAAATTATAATTTTTATCCATACCGACATTTAATCGAAAAACTAGTATGTTATAGTAAACTAATTAACGGATTTTATGTAAAAATTTGAAAATTATTTACCATGCAGATTTAATTTTATTGCCTCTAGAAAATTATAATCTGAAGATACAATAAATAGGTAGAATTGTATTTGACAACCATGTTCAGACGTACATTCGAAGGATATATTTTTTAAATTGGTATTTTAAGTGAAAAGCATAAAAACTTTAAACAGTATAATACTACTTTTGTAATTTTAAGAAAGAAATATATTAATTTGTTTTGCAGTTTCCATTTATAGTTTAGAATTAGTATTATATCTCAAAATATCTTATTACTTTTATACCCGAATGTACCAATAAATGTCTAGGTGCGACGTTGCCACAGTTATTCTTCAACATTCATAGTGTAGTGTGTAGTGTATGTTGAAATACGACACTTGTGTATGTGTTAGTGGGAGTGGTACAGTTAAAAAATAACTTTTCTACGGAAAAATAAAGAAAATTAATCTGTTACAGTGTTTGATATTAGCTTATAACTATTTTGATACAATCTGTGTATATAATATAATGTTAAAAAATATAAGTCATTGCAAATATAAACTGCATTAGCTTAATTTTTATTTTGAACATGGAACAAGTTTTTCAATAGGTACACACTCGAGTGACAACTACCTTAAAACAAAAATAACAATTTCCTCATTTTTTCCACGTTATTCATCTAGTCAAATTTACCAGAAAAAATAAAATTTATGTGAGCTCACATATCTAAACATAACCATTCTTATTATTCAAATCTATGTAGGCACCAACAATCGAATTATGCTCTCTGTATAATTATAAATTAAAATGGTCGTTTTTGTTGTCCAGTCTTGTAAAAAATTCTCCTGTTATTCCGGTGTAAATTATACGGCAGCTCCGTGGTGTATCCCATTAGTCTCACATCCACAATGGTCTCTGGCCGCAAGCGAAGCCTTCTAGATCTTGATTGGTTGGCCATACCGTAGGGGCTCTAGCCATCCCATGTTTCAGCTGATTAACGTTGCCTTCGTCTGTCTTGCACAATGAGAATAAAACGCCGAGAGGGCAGGTACCCTGAGATTTATACGACGGACACGTCGAGCTCTTTCTCCAAAAGCCGCCGAAGACGAGAATTGTTAGTTAACTGGTTTGATAAACCGCAAATACAAGTTTCACAACACTGTTCTCATCAATTCATTTAGAAGAAGTTATTATGTAAATCAGATGAGGACACATTATGTATTTTTGGACTTGTATGTTGTCTATTCTAAAGAAATATTTCTAAGGAAGTAATATATTTTATTCAAGTTTGACATTTTAAACTGTCATTATTAAATCCATAGCAACAAATGTAACTGTTTATTTGCTATACTTCGTGTCACGTAAGAAAAAAGCGTTGGTTGAGATAGGGATATAAATTCTGCCCTTTGATTGGTCAGAATGCAAACCTAGTTCACAAAAACAAAAAAAAAAAAATATCTCGTCAGTTATCACTTATGAAATAAAATATAGGTACAGAATTAAGTGATGTTTAATTCTATTTTGTTGTAATTTTTAATATTCAGGTCTTGTACATTGTTACAGATAAAAACATTTATTATTGACAAGGTTTGGTTTAACGAATTTAAATTATTTATTTAATGCATATAAAAAAATCTGATGAGCACAATATTATGTACAAACTCCATACATAATTTTTCTTGCATTTTTTTTTATATTTCCAGTAAAATTATTTCATAAACAAACTATGCAAATTTCACTTGACACTGACATCTTCTTCTTTAGTTTTTCCCATTCGTTAGGAGTCGCTATTTTTTATTTATGTCAAAAAATATTATTATACAGCGTTTTGTCAAGAAAATTTGTTAAAATCTTCAAATAAGGGTACTTCCGGTTAACCAATTATAACCAAAATCTAATCAAGTCTGCATATGGATGAAAGGAAGAGGAATACGTAAAAATTGTATTTTTTGGAATTCTAGTATTACGGATGAAATTATAGTCACACACAAACGAACACACACACACACACGCACGCACACACATACACTCACCACACACACACTCACCATACACACGCACATACAGGTTGTTATATTTTAATGGATCCAGCAAATATCTCGCTATTTATTAAGTTAGTAATTTCTTTCATATAACATGATTTATACAGCAACATGTAAGCTAATTGATGACGGATGTACATTCATGATACCATTTCCGGTTTATTAGTAATTAATATCAAGTTTGAAATTTCAAATGAAACATACTATATTTTTTTACAAATTTGAAAAGTACATCAAATTGCTTTACAATCATGTAAAATAATCCATATGTTACATTATTAAAAAGTAAAATGGCGGGCACTTTTTTATACACTTAGTCGAAAAGAGAATAGTGAGCCATGACTGTGGCTTGAAATAGCACAATGAACTAAAACAATTGTAACTATTATTATTAAACGAAATAATATTTTTTTATAGTTTCAAGCCACAGTCATGGCTCACTATTCTCTTTTCGACTAGGTATATAAAAATGTGCCCGCCATTTTAAGTATAAATGTATGAAAATAAAGTTTCTTTATAATTTATAAATAAACGACTTGTCTATCAACGACGACTCATGCACAACCGATTAATTGATTAGTTTTTTATTATGTCAAAATTAAATATTATAAAGGATTTTCTTATTATTTCGTCAAAATTGAATAAATTGTTGATTCAGTTAAATAATTTAACCCACTTGCCTTACGGGTTCACGGCTTATACTTTCTTTTCATTAATAAACATTATGTTAACTCCCTTAGTTTATAAATATCTATTATATGATACTGGTTCCTAAAGCAACGTTTTTTGAAGGTTTATAACTAAAAGTGAAACTTTAAAGTCCTAGAAAATGTCATTTTAAAGTCCCAGGACTGAATCCTTAATCCTTTATTTATGTGACATTAAATTGTTCTTCACCTCAGCAGCTTCATTCAAAATATTTCGAAAAATGTATTTTCATCCATTATAGCGAATAAGAATGTAAATATTACTAAATGTAATGGACAATTTACTATCAGATTTTTACTGTAACGTGCAACGTTACGACCATGTAAATCATGCAAACATGTTAGTTATACTTTGTAATGACTAGGCGCGGTATTCAATCCACTTTAAACCAACAACCCCACCTGGACACACACCCTTTCTTCCTGTATCCATCCAGTCCTCCTTTGCCGACAGTTTTACAGCGCTCTATTTCTGGCATTGCAAACATTCCATAAACACCGACACATACGTTCGCGTGAGATATGTAGATGTAATCCCGGGATTAAACCCAGTAGTCACGCCAGTGGCGGCTCGTGCTACAAAGCCGTGTGGGGGTAAGGATTTGGATTAGGGGCGGACGGTGTTGGTAATTGCCCCGATGCGTGTGTGACGACTGCCGAGAAGGATCAAATGGCGTGTTTACATGTTAGATTATGTTGAGTGTAATTGGGGCTTTTTCGACAAGACGATATTTCAGTATAAAGAAAAGAGAAAAGTTCGTTTATATTTTTGTTGTTTGTGTAACCGAAGTTGGCCTTCGAAATCCGGACACCCGGTATAAATAATTGAGCGCCCAGCCGGAATGTTTCTAATTTTGAATAATTGTACATAAAAAAATCTGATGTGGCCAGCACATAACCTCTCGCCGTATATTTTACCTGGCTGTATGCATAAAGCAAAGATTATTTTTATAAGTACAAATAATATATTCATATAAATCTATGACGTATAAACTTCTTTATTATTCAATAATAGCATGTCTCAACATGAAGATATTTTACCATAAATTATGTTACAATAAATTACTAAGTAGAGTTTACCATATATAAATATTAGGCTGGTAACAGCAATTTTCAATTCGAACAACTTTGTTTACTTTCTCTTCATATTCTTCTAGTAAAAACATTAATTTTGGGCGGTCTAAAATGTATATATCTGGATTGTGCATCTATTCTTATATATCTTCTTTTACATTTTATTTTTTCATACTTGTTATATCTAAATAACCTTAATTCCCTTTAATAAAGTGACGGATAGATTGCACTCCGATTTTGTCAATATTTACAACTTACTTGAGAAGAATTTGATAGCTTTTTCGCAATTCAAAGTTACTCTAGTCTACAGTACTGGTGTACATTGTCCCATAATGTTTGAAACAAATTTAAGTCCTTCAACCTAGACTTGTCATCTCCATAATAGTCACAGATCAAGAACTAAGGGATTCTCCAAGTACATTTTTAATTCATTACTCATTATTTCTGACACTGACATTTATCTGTCAGTTACAAATAATTTAAATTATCAACTATTTTTCATGGCATTCTTTCGGCTGTCAAATTTATTACAACAGATTATTTTATATATTATACTTCTTTTATCTCTAAATCTATGGAATATATAATAAAATATTTAAATGTATCAGATAGAGAATTTAATTTTCTTTAATATTACCACGAAAAATTTTCAAAAAATAATATTTAGAAGATTTTTTTTCAAGAATCTTCTACTTCCGGTTGTCCAATTGTTACCAAAACCTTTTCAGATCTTCCCATGAATGTCCGATTGGGAAATACGTAGCTAAACAAATTTAAAGTCTTATAGTTTTTGAGTAACCGTCCTTCCAACATCCCACACACACACACACACACACACACACACACACACACACACACACACATCCACACACACACACACACACACAGACATCATCGTAAAAATGTTAAAATCGGATTGTAGAGACCTTAAAACGTGCTTATTCAATAAAATCTGGATATGCGATTTTTAGCATGAATGCAATACCTCTCTTAGCGAGAGGTAAAAACATTTTAAAATAAAAATCATTAAAATCGGATCAGTTTATAAGGGATTAGAAGTAAAAACCTGTATTGACTCTACTGATGGGATCCGGATAGTTTCGGTTTCGGATCCAAAAATATCCAGATGTCCCGATAATTGAATGTTAAAGTAACCGACTCTCGTATTCAAATCTCAGTATCGGATTTTGGATCTGGATATGACTATCGGATTTTAGATTAGAATCTGAGTATTGGATTTGAATCTAAGTATAAATAAATAAATAAATATTTCATCACGGCATATTACCCATTGCTGGGTGTGCCAATCTGCTTTGTACAGATATTGGTAATGATGGAATATTTGTACCGTGTGGGCCACAGGGGTCAATTTTGTGCCATTAAAATTCGATGTAATTTTTGGCGTCGGTCGGGATCGAACCCAGGTCCCCAGATTCGCGACCAGACACTCAGGCACACGAATATCGAATCTTACGGAAACGGATTTTAGTATCGGATCTTAGATTCGAATATGAGTATGTCATATTAATATGTTACTATATATGTGTAATAATACAAATTTGTGTTTTTACCTCTCGTTAAGAAAGGTATTGGATTCATGCTAAAAATCACATTTCCAGATTTCAATGAATAAGTACGTTTTAAGGTCCCTCCAATCCGATTTTAACATTTTTACGATGATTTCTGTGTGTGTATATGTGTGTATGTATGTGGGATGTTGGAAGGACGATTACTCAAAAACTATAAGACTTAATATTTGTTTAACTACGTATTTCCCAATCGGACATTTATGGGAAGATCTGGAAAGGTTTTGGTAACAATTGGACAACCGGAAGTAGCAGACTCTTGAAAAAAAATCTTCTAAATAGTATTTTTTGAATTTTTTTCTTGGAAATATTAAAGAAAATTAAATTCTAAATCTGACGCATTTAAATTTTTTATTATAAAATTATTAGTAAATAATAATATAGAATAATCTGTTATAAAAAAAAATTTCGTTGCCTAAAAAACAGTTGAGATATTTAAATGTTTATAATTGACAGATAAATGCAAAATGTCAGTGTCAAAAATCAGATTTTTCTGGGAGGTACATTTAATATATATTATTGTATTATTAATTAAAGATTTATTTAAATTATAGGTATGTTAATATTACATATATCCGTAAGAAATACCGCTAATACTGTCAATGAATTTGAAGAATTTTGAACATAGAATAGTAGGACAGAATTTCTCATAGAACGAAAGAAGAGATACAATTTCAATTATTTGTGTGTACAAGAAATGTTAAATTCGTTACTTATAGGGCGCGAGCAGTCATGTGACTCATGTAGACATGAGGATCCGTGTCAGAATGACGGTTAGTAGTTATTTACATAGATGTCACAATTGTCATAATTTTTCATTCAAAATTTCAAAATATTCTGATGTTTATTTGTCATCAATAGTATGGAATATACTTGTCGAGGAAAATAATCCACATGGATTTGAAAAATCATGATGTTTTAAATGAAAAATTATGATACTTGACACCTATTTACAGTATTACTAGATGTCATTCTAACACTGGCCCCCATATCTGCTTGCCAAGGCCAACAAAGTCACATGACTGCTCGCTCTCTAGGCAACATAAAATGGAAATGGCGTGAGGTCATGTGTTTGCCACAACAGATTTTTACATTTGTAGTGCATTGTGTGTATTGTCATAACCTAGCAACCATTACTTTTAAAAGCAGTGCCGCTAGAGGCACTATGTGCAAATTGCACTTGTAAAAGTATCTATTCTAGTGCTACCCTCGAAGAAATACATTTTAACCATTTGCTGGAAACAACAGAAACAGTATTATTTGCACTATAATTACGATCAATTTTGCTGCATTACCTTCCATTTTTCACCTTTCCATAACCTATAATTATCCCCATAATCTCGTAGTACATTTCCATGTTCCACCAGTACCATAGCTACAACACCGTATCCAATAACCATCGGGCTTGCCGTTGGGCTATTCCGACTGCAGCAATTACAGTCATGTGCAGATTCCTCTGCTGTAAATTACACGAGTGAAACTGAACAATGGCGCCGACTAATTGCAAACGTTGAATGTTGAAAACTCCGCTTTTAAACGCGACTGCGGATGAACTCAATGGATATGGACAGCGGGATTAAGAGTGGTTATAGAATGTGGCTGACAGATATTGGAGAGTGGATAAAGGAAAAGAATGGCTGAATGGGGAGGATAAATAACCCTTTGTAGCCAATTGGCCAATAATAATATGCTGAATTTTTACAGAAATGGAGACATTAAAGTTATAAATAATAATGTTAACCCTTCTTTGGAAAAGTATATTGAAAGAAAAGGGGTAGGATCGCAACACAGGAAAACTTTTACATAGTCTTCTTCAAATCACAACTTATGCATATCTCGACTCCGCAAATCTAGTCGTGCTCAAATCTTGACTTATGCACCGTTCGACAAGGTCACTAGCAAGTACACTCCAGAGTACAAATTGTAAATAAAAAATACTACCAATAACACAACCTATCCAACTTTAATTTATACTCCAGAGTGTACTTGTCAGTGACCTTATCGAGTCGAGAAATGCATGTCATAATTTGAAGAAAGCTATGTAAAAGTTTTCGTGTGTTTCATGTAATCCCAAGAAAAGTATTACAATTATTCTTATTGTAATATGAGTACAGTTTGCGTAATCAAGCCGTAGGCGAGTTACATAAAGTAAGAATATTACAAATGGACATTTTAATATGTATTTTTCATACTATTTTGCACGTTTTTGAGTCCCTACAATACGATTTTTCTATTTTTACGATGATGTATGTATGTGTGTGTATGTATGTGTATGTGTGTTTGTGTGTGTGTGTATGTGTGTGTGTGTGTGTGTGTGTGTGTGTGTGTGTGTGTGTGTGTGATTATAATTTCGGCCGCGATATCTCCAATAAAAAAAATTACAATTTTTACGTATTCCTATTCCTTACATCCATACGCAGACTTGATTAGATTTTGTTTATAATTGGTCAACCGGAAGTACCCTCATTTGAAGATTTTAACAGTTTTTCTTAAAAAACGCTGTTAAATATTATTTTTTGACATTTAATGTTATTATAAATATTAAAGAATATTCTTACATACGAATTGATTACATTTTATGCTTTATATTCAATAGATATAGAGTTAAAGAATTATAAATTAAAATTTATAAATCAGCCAACTATGCTACAACCATAGAAACTGATAATTTATTGACAGATATCAGTATCAATGAAAAGTAAATTAATGTGGCAGAGATGAGGATGTTGGGGAAGACACGGAGAGATAGTGTAAGGAATGAAAGAATAAGGGAAATAACTCTAGTGTTAAAAGTTTCTAGGAAGATACGAGAGACGATTACATTGGTATGAACATGTCATGAGGATAGATGAAGAATATATTGTTAGAAGAATGAATAGCTTAGTAATAGAATGTTGAAGAAACAGAGGAAGACAAAAGATAAAATGGAAGGACTGGATTGCGGAAGACTTGAAAAAAAAAGGAACTGAATGAGAACGACACGCAAAACAGAAATGAGTGGAAGAAGAAAATAAAACACAGCGACACCTAACGAATGGAAAAAAGCTAAAGAAGAAGAAGATGTCAGTGTCAAGTGCAATTTGCATAGTTTGTTTATAAAATAATTTTACTAGAAATTTAGAATATTTTGCAAGAAAATTTATGTATGAAATTTGTACATAGTACACAGGATTGACGGAAGGTATTGTGCTGGCCACATCCGGTTTTTTAAGTAGCAGAAAGAACTTTGTAAAAATTTGTAACTATATGTGTAGGTTTTTATAATTTGTTGAAAATATAAACCAGTCGAACTATTATGAGTTTGTGCTCGTAAGTAAGTTTATATTTATTTGAAGCCCAGATTAAGCTAAGTTCACTTATTTTAGGGGAATGTTTGATTTGAAAAATACTATATCTTTGATCGACTAATATACAAAAACTATCAGGTGTATCGTCATATAAGGTGTGGTAGTATACATTTTCCCAATCTTCCTGCAATTTGTACGATTAGATTCCTCTTATAACCATTTCTATGCTGATGATAACAACCCGCAAATTCCTCATTACAACCCTTAAATTCCTGATCAATATAAAATTCCGAGCGCGTCTGGTTATCTGTACGGCGCATTCTTTATTAATTACATTCCACGGCGGCAGATGCGGCGCAGCAGTTTCTAATTAAACTGCTGCAGCATCGCTAGTTCCCTCCACGTCCGCTTAACATCGACCGCAATGTGGCGCTGCAAACCGGCCAAGGATATTTTGTCAATCGGTGGGCAGAGGTAGTCGTTCAACAAAGAATAGAATGGAGGAACAATGATGAAATAGAGGAAAGAACAAACATGAAATTGACGGCAAATATTTATGGTACAAAATGGCTATATTAAGGTAGTTGTTACTCGAGTGTATCTATTCAAAAACTTGTTCTATGTTCAAAATAAAAATTAAGCTAATGCAGTTTATATTTGCAATAACTTATATTTTCTAACATTATATTATATACACAGATTGCATCAAAATAGTTACAAGCTAATATCAAACACTGTAACAGATTAATTTTCTTTATTTTTCCGTAGAAAAGTTTTTTTTGAACTGTACCACTTGCACTAAAACACATACACAAGTGTCGTATTTCAATATACTCATACTACAGTATGAATGTTGAAGAATAACTGTGGCAACGTCGCACCTAGACATTTATTGATACATTCGGGTATTAAAGTAATAAAATATTTTGAGATATAATACTAATTCTAAACTACAAATGGAAACTGCAAAACAAATTAATATATTTCTTTCTTAAAATTACAAAAGTAGGATTATACTGTTTAAAGTTTTCATGCTTTTCACGTAAAATACCAATTTAAAAAATATTTCCTTCGAATGTACGTCTGAAATTCCTTTAACCAAAGATCACCTCTTATTCGCTAATACCAAGCGGGCGTTGTTAACTTAACTGATACTCCATCTGGAACGCTTGTACATGGCTGTCAAGTATAATTCTACCTATTTATCGTATCTTCAGATTATAATTTTCTAGGGGCAATAAAATTAAATCTGGATGGTAAATAAGTTTGAAATTTTTACATAAAATCCGTTAATTTCTATAACATACTAGTTTTTCGATTAAATGTCGGTATGGATATAAAAGTTATAATTTAAAATGTTGTGTTTATTTTGCCATTTCCTATTCTTCACGTGTTAAAAAGGCCAAATTTAATTGCAAATATCTCAGGTACCGCGTGGCCAATTGTTTTAAAACTTGGACAGCAGGTAGATTATACTTCAGTTGAGATATACTTAAAATTTCAATTAATTCTGGGTAAAATGGTTTCACGATATAACTACGTTAATAGCGCAATCAATACTGACAAACTATTGTTAAAATCGTATCTTTATTAGCATTTATTTGTCATCTCATAGATAAAATAGGATTCCAAATAAAAATAAACAAATATCTCTATTATTTATTCATATATCAGCACAAATTACGAATATAATACCTTCCCACAATAGCGAACATTAATTATACTTAACTCTTTATCGACATAGTCGGCTATGTAAATATGACATTATGAAGAAAGCAATGGGCTTAATCCGGTATAATGCGGCCATAGTCTGTGTCGTTTCCAATCAGCACGCCTGCAGCGCCACAGCGGCGATATTCGCAATAACGCGCTGGAATTCAGCATATTTATAAGCAGGGTTGGCTGTGCGCTGTGCTGTGGCAGTTGTTTAGCAAGAATTAGCGTTGTAGCTTGACTGTTGACAGATTTATTGCTAACGAGAATTGGGAAGAAAGTTAAACAATGCAGAAATGGGAATTTTTAAACCGTTTTTTTAGTTTTAAGAGCAATAGAAACGAAATTAAATCTTTTGAATTTTGTGGATTTAAATTTAGATATGCTGTTTTGAAACCAGTAAAAAATAATAATTATGCATTAAATTATAAATAATATGTTGTTCTGAAAGATCAAAGAAATATCTACAATTTTTGTTGAAGGTTTAAACCGCAGCAACTTGCATTATGTAATTTGAAATATTGAAACGTTATTGTATTTTATATTTAGAAAGACCGTAGTAAAATATTTCTCAAGAGTACAGAGTAATAATTTGACAGACAATATACCTAAGTGAGCACCAATGTTCTGAACATAAAACCAGCATATAGGTTGAAAGAATACAAATCCTACATTTAGTAATTCAGAGTGGCTAACTGGTCAAGATCTTTTTGGTAAAATAAAATACCTTGCAAGATTCTAAATTTCTAGTAAAATTATTTCAGGAGCAAACTATGTAAATTGTACTAGACACTGATAACTGTCAATTAGAATAATCTGAATATATTAGTAGTTTCCATGGTTATTTATGAAATTTAATTTATTTATAGTTTTCTAACTTTATATGCATTGAACGTGAAGGAAAAAATTCAATACCGTATAGAGAACAAAATATTCTTTAATATTTATAATAATATAAATAGTCAAAATTTGATATTTAACTGCATTTTTTCTAGAAAAACTGTTAATAACTTCAATTAAGAATACTTCTGGTAGAGCAATTATAACTAAAATTTAATGAACTCTCTATATGGAAGTACAGAAGAGGAATACGAAAAAATATAATATTTTGAATTGTAGTATTACTAGCTAACGCACAGGAGAATTTTTGTCGCACACACACACACACACACACACACACACACACACACACACACACACACACACACACACACACACAGATAGACAAACACACACACACATACATACACTGACACACAAACATACATACCCACATACAGATATCATCGTAAAAAAATCTGTTGTGGCCAGCACAATACCTCTCGCCACTTCCTTTTTTGGTTACATAAGTATAGGGCGCGAACAGTCATGTTACATTGTTGGCCTTGACAAGCAGATGTGGGGGCCCGTTTCAGAATGATAATTAGTCAGTATGTTTCATTCAGAATTTCAAGATTTTCTAAATACACGTAGTTAATTTGTCACCAGGAGTGTGGAATTTACTTGTCGAGGAAAATAAACCATATGGAATTGGAAAATCACTAAATTTAGAATGAGAAATTATGATACATCTATATACATAATTACTAGCTATCATTCTGACATGAGTCCCCATATCTGCTTGTCAAGGCGCCCTATTGTATTTAACATTTCTTGTATACCTACATTCTACACCAAAAATTGTACTTACATATATCTATTCCTTATATTTAGATTGTTTAATTTTAAATTCATTATATGAAGAAATTTTGTCCTCTTCTAATTTTTCGAAATGTTTCCAATTCATTGTCAGGATTGACTGTATTTTTGAAGGATATATGTAATAGACCTATAATCTTAAATATTTAACTACTAATACATTAAGAAATAATATAATGTATATGTACTTCCCAGAAAAACTCTTTAGTAATATCTATGAATTTCTGACACTGACATTTATCTGTCAGTTACAAACAGTTCAACTGGTCAACTATTTTCCATGGCATCCTTTCGGCTGTAAAATTTATTATAACGTTATTTTATTTATTATATTTCTTTTATCTCTAAATCCATAGAATATATAATAAAATATTTAAATGTATCAGATAGAGAATTTAATTTTCTTTAATATTACCAAGAAAAATTTTCAAAAATATTATTTAGAAGATTTTTTTTCAAGAATCTTCTACTTCCGGTTGTCCAATTGTTACCAAAACCTTTTCAGATCTTCCCATGAATGTCCGATTGGAAAATACGTAATTAAACAATTTTTAAGTCTTATAGTTTTTGAGTAATCGTCCTTCCAACATCCTACATACATACACACATACATCCACACACACACACACACACACACACACACACACACACACACACAGACATCATCGTAAAAATATTAAAATCGGATTGTAGGGACCTTAAAACGTGCTTATTCAATAAAATATGGATATGTGATTTTTAGCATGAATGCAATACGTCTCTTAGCGAGAGGTAAAAAGGCAAATTCATATTCTAGGGACACTAAAATGTACATATTTATTAAAATCTCACCACCGAATTTTTTGACGAAAGACAATACCTTCCATACTATAGGTAACAGTCACAAGATTTAGATTTCAATAAATTTGGACAGAAATATGCCGGACTTTCGATAAATTGAAAAATAATTAAGACAATTTTAAAAATATTACTTTATAAAGAGAATTTGAAAGTTTAATGCCCAGTTGCATCAACCCTTAAACAAAAAAATCTGATGTGGCCAGCACATAACCTCTCGCCGTATATTTTACCTGGCTGTATGCATAAAGCAAAGAATATTTTTATAAATACAAATAATATATTCATATAAATCTATGACGTATAAACTTCTTTATTATTCAATAATAGCATGTCTCAACATGAAGATATTTTACCATAAATTATGTTACAATAAATTACAAAGTAGAGTTTACCATATATAAATATTAGGCTGGTAACTGCAATTTTCAATTCGAACAACGTTGTTTACTTTCTCTTCATATTCTTCTAGTAAAAACATTAATTTTGGGCGGTCTAAAATGTATATATGGATTGTGCATCTATTCTTACATATCTTCTTTTACATTTTATTTTTTCATACTTGTTATATCTAAATAACACTAATTCCCTTTAATAAAGTGACGGATAGATTGCACTTCGATTATTCTTATATCGATGTGTAATTTTGTCAATATTTACAACTTACTTGAGAAGAATTTGATAGCTTTTTCGCAATTCAAAGTTACTCTAGTCTACAGTACTGGTGTACATTGTCCCATAATGTTTGAAACAAATTTAAGTCCTTCAACCTAGACTTGTCATCTCCATAATAGTCACAGATCAAGAACTAAGGGATTCTCCAAGTACATTTTTAATTCATTTCTCATTATTTCTGACACTGACATTTATCTGTCAGTTACAAATAATTTAAATTATCAACTATTTTTCATGGCATTCTTTCGGCTGTCAAATTTATTACAACAGATTATTTTATATATTATACTTCTTTTATCTCTAAATCTATAGAATATATTATAAAATATTTAAATGTATCAGATAGAGAATTTAATTTTCTTTAATATTACCAAGAAAAAATTTCAAAAAATATTATTTAGAAGATTTTTTTTCAAGAATCTTCTACTTCCGGTTGTCCAATTGTTACCAAAACCTTTTCAGATCTTCCCATGAATGTCCGATTGGGAAATACGTAGTTAAACAAATTTAAAGTCTTATAGTTTTTGAGTAACCGTCCTTCCAACATCCCACATACACACACACACACACATACACACACACACACACACACATCCACACACACACAGACATCATCGTAAAAATGTTAAAATCGGATTGTAGGGACCTTAAAACGTGCTTATTCAATAAAATCTGGATATGCGATTTTTAGCATGAATCCAATACCTCTCTTAATGAGAGGTAAAAAATGTATTTAATAATATTGACTACCAGTGCATAATTCACTAGACATTTCATTTCGATGCAATACTGTTAATTTAAGGAACGCTTAAAATTTAAGTTACGTTAGTGCAACAGATTTTTTACCTCTCGCTAAGAGAGGTATTGCATTCATGCTAAAAATCGCATATCCAGATTTTATTGAATAAGCACGTTTTAAGGTCTCTACAATCCGATTTTAACATTTTTACGATGATGTCTGTGTGTGTGTGTGTGTGTGTGTGTGTGTGTGTGGATGTGTGTGTGTGTGTGTGTGTGTGTGTATGTGTGTGGGATGTTGGAAGGACGGTTACTCAAAAACTATAAGACTTAAAATTTGTTTAACAACGTATTTCCCAATCGGACATTCATGGGAAAATCTGAAAAGGTTTTGGTAATAATTGGACAACCGGAAGTAGAAGATTCTTGAAAAAAAATCTTCTAAATATTATTTTTTGAAAATTTTTCGTAGTAATATTAAAGAAAATTAAATTCTCTATCTGATACATTTAAATATTTTATTATATATTCCATAGATTTAGAGATAAAAGAAGTATAATATATAAAATAATCTGTTGTAATAAATTTGACAGCCGAAAGAATGCCATGAAAAATAGTTGATAATTTAAATTATTTGTAACTGACAGATAAATGTCAGTGTCAGAAATAATGAGTAATGAATTAAAAATGTACTTGGAGAATCCCTTAGTTCTTGATCTGTGACTATTATGGAGATGACAAGTCTAGGTTGAAGGACTTAAATTTGTTTCAAACATTATGGGACAATGTACACCAGTACTGTAGACTAGAGTAACTTTGAATTGCGAAAAAGCTATCAAATTCTTCTCAAGTAAGTTGTAAATATTGACAAAATCGGAGTGCAATCTATCCGTCACTTTATTAAAGGGAATTAAGGTTATTTAGATATAACAAGTATGAAAAAATAAAATGTAAAAGAAGATATATAAGAATAGATGCACAATCCAGATATATACATTTTAGACCGCCCAAAATTAATGTTTTTACTAGAAGAATATGAAGAGAAAGTAAACAAAGTTGTTCGAATTGAAAATTGCTGTTACCAGCCTAATATTTATATATGGTAAACTCTACTTTGTAATTTATTGTAACATAATTTATGGTAAAATATCTTCATGTTGAGACATGCTATTATTGAATAATAAAGAAGTTTATACGTCATAGATTTATATGAATACATTATATGTATTTATAAAAATAATCTTTGCTTTATGCATACAGCCAGGTAAAATATACGGCGAGAGGTTATGTGCTGGCCACATCAGATTTTTTTTATTATACACTAACACTGTAAATTTTATTACAAGAAATGCACATTAATCTAAAATAATCTTGTCCATAATTAAAATCCAATATCTCGTATTCTCTTGCTTGTTTCTAAAACACTACGCCTTGCTTCCTTGGGGCCTGATTAAACCCGTTGATAGTTCCGGCTTAGAGGGGATGGGCCGCGCACATAAACACGCGTAAAGGGGCAATTCCGTATAAGTTTATCGCCATTCCAGAGCGCGTTACGCAATAGCGTACACGCGAGGCTGTAGACGCAGCTATACTAGCGCGTTAGAGGTGCGAGATAATGAGCTTGATAGCACTCAGACACTAAAGATACAGCAATGGGGATGTGGGATGAATTAAGGACAGTATTATCTTACATGGAGGAACTGTGAATTTTTAACGAATACAAGAGGAGAGATACTGTTAAAATGATAAGGTTTTCCGTTATTTTAATTTAATATTTCTCTATGATAACAATACTGGATAATTTAATAAATTAATAGTTTGCCTACTGTCAGCGTAATTATTATCAAGAAGATCATTGTTTGCAGTGATTTACAAACGTTCTATGGTGTCCATAGACGCCGATTTTTCTATTACCCAGGGGCGGCAATTTTTTTACCTTCCGTCACCTTTAGGTAAGGAAGGTATTGTCTTTGGTCAAAAAATTCAATGATGAGTTTTTACTGAATAAGCATGGTTAGGGACCATATAATACCATTTTTACGATGATGTCTGTATGTATGTGTGTGTGTGTGCGTGTGTGTGTCTGTAACAAAAGTTTCGGATCGCATAACTTCAAAACTACGATTCCAAATAATATATTTTTTTCGTATTACTCAAGTTTACAGTCAGAAGAACAACTGATAAGATTTGGTTATAATTGGTGAACCGGAAATAGCTTCATTTGGAGATTTAACAGTTAAATTTGATTTATTGACATTTAACGTTATTATAACTTAAAGAATATATTATTCTCTATATGATTTGATTGCATTTTATTCTTCATATTCAATACATATAGAGTTAAAGAATTTTTTCGTCGACCGTTTATTAATAGGCTTAATGTATAGAAAATCATTCATTAATAACCCCTATTAATGCATGATTTTTATTAATAAACGATTTATTGGGTTCGTTCACCACATGGAACACAGCATGTATTGCTAACGCTAAGTTGTAGCAAAAAGGTAGACAGAATTAAAAGTCATGCTTTTGACACTTACTAGCTAGGTATATTCACGTAGCATACCTTTAAAATGAATTTGAAAGAATAAAATTCCTCAAATAACATAAAACACCGCTTGTGTTGTCTAGCATTAAGTAAACTGAAAACAATTGATGACAAAACTTATTGATGTTCTGACGTAAAATTTAACGTTCGGTCAACCATTACTAACCTAAAAAAATTTGTCATGGCATAAAATTAGATTTTCCATTTAATGATCTCAACAATTGTCTCGATCATTAATCGCCCTCATTAACACACTTGATAGTTAAATAACTATTAAAGAAATTAAATTTTATAAATCAGCCAGCTATGCTAAACATGGCAACTACTAATAGATTCATATAATTCAAATTGACAGATGTCAGTATAAATAAAAAGTGAATTAATGTGGCAGAGATGAGGATGTTGAAGTAGATGTTACAAGTTTTTAGAAAGATACAAGCGAGATGATTACATAGTTTGTTTATGAAATAATTTTGCTGAAATTTAGAATCCTTTGCAAGAAAATTTATGTATGGAATTTATTCATAATACACAGGATTGACGGAAGGTATTGTGCTGACTACAACATATTTTTTTCTCTATCTCATAATAAGCGAAAATTAAGTTTTAGGCCCAAATTCAGAGACATTACTCAATGACCACTCAACGCAGACTCAGTTGTCACTTAATTGTAGCTCACTTCTTACTCAATTTCGTATTCAATACAGCAAACGTATGTTTATATTAATTGCGTTCTTTTCAAATCCCTGACTTCAGCATAATTTGAATAGTTCAGTTCACTGACCAAGCTCCCAAGCTCCAAAGCTTTGAGCTCCCAAACCGTAAGCCCCCTGCCGTAAAATCGATAACGTATGTCCATGGGCGTCCGCGGTGGTGGGGATGAAATGTGTGCACGAATCTTTTGTAATTTAACTGGCCTCGCCGTAATATTTCTATCGAGATAAGATCGCTAAACGACACGTCCTTATCTTGCAGTGAAGAGGCGGCTCGCCTCGACTCGGACCCGTGATTTGTGGAGAATGGATAATGGCGTCAGGTGGAATATGTGCAGGCTATTTGTGGGACTTTATTGCAAACGCGAGCTGTATTTATTTCTCCCCGCTTTATTTCCATGCCATTTACTGCGAAATAATGCTTCTCTAACTACTAATTCTTTCTGCAAGCGACATTACTCCACTCTTGTGTTGTGACGGTATTATTATAATGGTACTACTTATCGCATATACAAATGGCTCTTTTATAACCTAGCAATGACGGGAGATGTATTTTTCATTCACGTACAAATAAATAAATAATGGTTACTTAAGCCGTATTCTTTCGCTGCATTGGATCAGATCCATGTTACATGGATCAGTAAATTGTATGTTCTTTCGAATTCTGATCAGTATCCCCACCCCAAGACCAAGTAATCCAGATCAGTGCTATCTACTCCAACGAAAACTTGGAGTAGAAAGATCATATCACTTAAGATTCAAAAATGGCGGAATAATCTGTCATATTTTATAAGACAATAAGGACAAGAAGTTACATTTAAGGTTCCCTGAAACAAGCAGCAGTTCATGCTGCCGAGAAGTCTGTTTTTATAACAATAAACAGAACTAAAACTAAAAAGGTTGTATCATTTTAATCGAATAATGAGTTCTGAAAGTTTTTTTAATAGTTCTATAAGAAATTTAAACAAGAATAAACAATGGTAAAAATAGAAAATTGAAATTAATTTTTCCGACTGATTTTGACAGATACTTGTGTTTTTTCGAATAAATTCATCTGCGTCCACGTGACCTGATCTGATCTAATTCATACGATCAGTTGGATCGAATCCAATACAGCGAAAGAATACGGCTTTATATTGCAAGTTATGGAAGTATTTTTTTACCTCCCGCTATGATAACGGAGGTATAGGGATCGTGCTAAAAATCGCATATCAAGATTTTGGTAACTGATCGCGTTTTAAGGTCCCTAGAGCCTAGAATACAATTTTAACATTTTCACGATGATGTCTGTGTGTATGTGTGTGTGAATCCTATTTACGCTCTAACTCAAATACTATCGTTCAGAAAATTTTGAAACCCTTGTATTTCTACCTTACTCTTATATTGAAAGAAGCCATTAGATGTTGGTGTAAATTAGATAACCGGAAATGGCACTTTACTAGAAGCTCAAAATAATTTTAAAAATTAAAGGTTTTTATATTTTCTAGGTTTGCATTAATACTTTTCTATATATTTTATGAATAAATTTATAAAATTATATATAATTTTAATCCCGGAGCCTACGCTTTAAACACAACTCCATGGTTACACAGTTCAGATCTCAAATGTGTGTAACTGACAGATATATGTCACTGTTAACAAACTAATCATTTCAAATAATAATAGTAACGGTTTAAAAAGAAAATAATAAATGGAACAATAATATGGAAAGGAACTTAATATACTTTCCAGCGTAAGTAAATATGTAGGAATATAGGTAAGATAATAGAAATATATAATACATATCATCACGGCATATTACCCAATGCTGGGTGAGCCAATCTGCTTTGTACACAGATGTCGGTAATAATGATGACATATTTATAACGTACCAGGCGTCACCTCACGCGAATCTGGGTAACCCCGATTCGATTCTGACCAACGCCAAATATTTTAGAATTTTAAATGGCACAAAATTGACCCCTGTGCTGCTCTCTCCGCGCCAGCAATGAATATAGGTAAGTATATAAATAAATAGAGTAAATATATCATCACGGCATATTACCCACTGCTGAGTGTGCCAATCTGTTTTGTACACAGATTTCAGTAACGATGATGACATATTTGTATCAGCTGTCGCCTCTCGAGCACTTATTTCTAACGTGGAGAGTGTACCATAGGGGTCATTTTTGTGCCATTTAAAATTCTAAATATTTGGCGGTGGGCGGGATCGAACCCGGTATTTAAATTTAATTTAATTTTAAGTATTTACATTAATAAAAATTAAATTAATCGGGAGGTACTGTGTTGGCCACATCAGATTTTTTTTATGAGACACTATTTTAGTTTTACCTATTCAATAAACAAATATTTTTCAAATCTAGTTCTGTGCATTAAAATCGTTACTAAGGTATTATTTCTTGTTCTAAGTGCGTAAGTTTTACTTAGATGCGATATATGGAATTTTATTTATGTACTCGTATTATTTTATGCTCTGCAACGTTAGCAAATTTCACGATGGTCGTTAGTAGAAAAATAAATAATATTAAACTGCTTCTTATATCTCTGTATACCAGTGCTTTCCAATCATTTTGATAAGGCGAGACACTTGACACTTCTTATAGTTTTATCGACAAAAAAACTGAAACCTTTTCGATACCATTTTTCTTAAATTTTGGACTAACAGAAATTAAGCAACACCCTCACTTCTAGGTATTGACACTTTAGTGTGTCGCGCTACACCGGTTGAAAAGCACTGTTGTTTACTAGTGTACCACGTACTTTACTATCCTTTTGCAATATATTTTTAATAAAGGATGTTTTATATAGACTTTCATTCTTTAATATTCTATTAATACTAATTCTGTCTACATAGCATTAAGACTCTTCAAGATTTTATTAATATTTCTACAATGATTTTAATTGCAACAATTATTTCTATTTGAAATCGTCACTAAAGTACACAAAAAGTGCTGAATAGGCACTAAAGTAATCCATTATAAGACGATGACAAATTACTGTACATGTAAGATAATTTGGGCAAGTGTACGATGTACAATAGTAATTTTTTACGTAAAATGACAAAAAGTATGTGCAAGATGAATGAACTAAATAATTCCGATGAACAAGTATTTATTTTTACCTCTCGCTAAGAGAAGTGTTGGATTCATGCTAAAAATCGCATATCCAGATTTTATTGAATAAGCACGTTTTAAGGTCCCTACAATCCAATTTTAACATTTTTACGTGTGTGTGTGTGTGTGTGTGTGTGTGTGTGTGAATGTATGTGTGTGTGTGTGTATGTATGTATGTGTGTATGTGTGTGGGATGTTAGAAGGACGATTACTCAAAAACTATAAGACTTAATATTTGTTTAACTACGTATTTCCCAATCGGACATTCATGGGAAGATCTGTTTTGTAACAATTGGACAACCGGAAGTAAAAGATTCTTGAAAAAAATCTTCTAAATATTATTTTTTGAATTTTTTTCTTGGTAATATTAAAGAAAATTAAATTCTTTATCTGATACATTTAAATATTTTATTATATATTCTATAGATTAAGAGATAAATGAAATATATAAAATAATCTGTTGTAGTAAATTTTACAGCCGAAAGAATGCCATGGAAAATAGTTGAAAATTTAAATTGTTTGTAACTGATAGATAAATGTTAGTGTCAGAAATCCGGAGACATTACTGAAGATTTTTTCTGGGAAATACATACATTATATTATTTCTTAATGTATTAATAGTTAAATATTTAATATTATAGGTATATTACACATCATACCCTTCAGAAATACTGTTACTCCCGACAATGAATTGGAAACATCTCGAAAAATTTGAAGAGTTGGACAAAATTTCTTCATAGAATGAATTTAAATTTAAAAAATCTAAATATAAGGAATAGATATAAGTAGAATTTTTGGTGTAGAGTGTAGGTATACAAGAAATATTAAATACTTTATTCAACTGATATAAAAAAATAGTGTAAATTAAAAGAGAAATGCTTTATGTATACCACAATTTGCGTACGTGAAAAGTATTTTTCCTTTTTTCTGTCTGCCAAATCAACATCCTGGTATAATCTCTGGAGTAATTCCTTGCGAGGGCAATAAATTTTCATTCCGGGAAGTAAAATTTAATACGAAATTACCAAAGTTGTTTAATGCAGTCGAGAACAAAGTGGAACAAACTAATATGGAAGTCCTAATTTAATTATGTCCCTTTACAACTATAAACATTAGTGATGTGTATGTGCCGCGAGGGACGGCGGCGTCGCTAGCGTCGGGACGCCATTCCGCCACTAGCGTCTCACCACTTACTACCATTTCGCGCGTTTTGTTGCAGTCTTTATCTTCCTGGTTTGTTCTTTTTGCCCCCCAGTCCAATGGGATTCTACACAACTTCCAAGATACCGCTCGCTACCGCACGAGTAAGAAGTTTTACAGATTGACAAAGAGGGCTGTATTTTACGAAATGTACTCCTCCTTACACACACAATAAAATTCTCGTACTAGCAAATATAATTTTATTCCGAAATATAGAATAATAAATTAATTTCATCTATAGGGAATGTGACCAAATACTAGACAAAAAAATCTGCTGTGGCCAGCACAATACCTCTCGCCACTTTCATTTTTGGTTACATAAGTATTGTATTTAACATATCTTGTATGTCTACCACTCTACACCAATACCTATTTTTTATATTTAGATTTTTTAATTTTAAATTCATTCTATAGAATGCGAGCAGTTATGTGACTTGGTTCGCCTTGACAAGTAGATAGGAGGGCTCGTGTCAGAATGACAGCTAGTAATTATGTATATAGATATCAAATGTCATAATTTTTCATTCAAAATTTCAAGATTTTCTGTGTTCAAGTGGTTAATTTGTCACCAGGAGTATGGAAATTACTTGTCGATGAAAACAAACCATATGGAATAGGCAATGGAGAATTATGACATTATACATGTCTTTCTGACAGAGGCCCTCATATCTGCTTGTTAAAACCAACGAAGTCACAAAATTGCTCGCGCCCTATTAAGAAATTTTATCCTACTCTTCTAATTTTTACCTCTCGCTAAGAGAGGTATTGCATTCATGCTAAAAATCGCATATCCAGATTTTATTGAATAAGCACGTTTTAAGGTCTCTACAATCCGATTTTAACATTTTTACGATGATGTCTGTGTGTGTGTGTGTGTGTGTGGATGTGTGTGTGTGTGTGTGTGTGTGTGTGTGTGTGTGTATGTGTGTATGTGTGTGGGATGTTGGAAGGACGGTTACTCAAAAACTATAAGACTTAAAATTGGTTTAACAACGTATTTCCCAATCGGACATTCATGGGAAGATCTGAAAAGGTTTTGGTAATAATTGGACAACCGGAAGTAGAAGATTCTTGAAAAAAAATCTTCTAAATATTATTTTTTGAAAATTTTTCGTGGTAATATTAAAGAAAATTAAATTCTCTATCTGATACATTTAAATATTTTATTATATGTATATTCCATAGATTTAGAGATAAAAGAAGTATAATATATAAAATAATCTGTTGTAATAAATTTGACAGCCGAAAGAATGCCATGAAAAATAGTTGATAATTTAAATTATTTGTAACTGACAGATAAATGACAGTGTCAGAAATAATGAGTAATGAATTAAAAATGTACTTGGAGAATCCCTTAGTTCTTGATCTGTGACTATTATGGAGATGACAAGTCTAGGTTGAAGGACTTAAATTTGTTTCAAACATTATGGGACAATGTACACCAGTACTGTAGACTAGAGTAACTTTGAATTGCGAAAAAGCTATCAAATTCTTTTCAAGTAAGTTGTAAATATTGACAAAATCGGAGTGCAATCTATCCGTCACTTTATTAAAGGGAATTAAGGTTATTTAGATATAACAAGTATGAAAAAATAAAATGTAAAAGAAGATATATAAGAATAGATGCACAATCCAGATATATACATTTTAGACCGCCCAAAATTAATGTTTTTACTAGAAGAATATGAAGAGAAAGTAAACAACGTTGTTCGAATTGAAAATTGCTGTTACCAGCCTAATATTTATATATGGTAAACTCTACTTAGTAATTTATTGTAACATAATTTATGGTAAAATATCTTCATGTTGAGACATGCTATTATTGAATAATAAAGAAGTTTATACGTCATAGATTTATATGAATATATTATTTGTATTTATAAAAATAATCTTTATAATAATAATAAGCTTTATGCATACAGCCAGGTAAAATATACGGCGAGAGGTTATGTGCTGGCCACATCAGATTTTTCGACATGTTTCCAATTCGGTCGGGATTGACAGTATTTCGGAAGGGTAATATACCTATAATTTTAAATATTTATCTATTAATACAATAAAAAATAATACAATGTATGTGCTTCCCAGAAAAAATATTCAGTAATGTCTCTGGATTTTTGATACTGCCATATATCTGTCAGTTACAAACATTTTAATTGTTTTCCATGACATTATTTGCGTTGTGAGATTTATTATGAAAGATTATTTTATATATTATATTTCTTTATCTCTAAATCTATAAAAGATATAATAGAATATTTATATGTATCATATAGAGAATTTAATATTCTTTAATACTTGCAAGAACGAAAATTTTCAAAAAATAATATTTAGAAGACTTTTTTAGAATCTGCTACTTCCGATTGTCCAATTACAATATTACCAAAACCTTTTCAGCTCTTCCCAGTAACGTCCAATTGAGAAATACGTAGTTAAACAGATTAAATATTATAGTTTTTGAGAAATCGTCCTTCCAACATCCAACACATACGCACGCCCGCACTCACCAACACACATATCGTAAAAATGTTAAAACCGGATTGTAGGGACCTTAAAACGTACTTATTCATTAAAATCTGGATATGCGACTTTGAGGATAAATCCAATATCTCTCTTACCGAGAGGTAGAAAGTAAAATACCCGTATTTTGATTAATTATTTGTAAATAATTTCGACCAAAATTTGTTTCTCACTTATCTGGCAGTCTATGGAATTTTTTGGGAAAACAAAAGCAAAGGTGCACAAAAAGACCTTTTGAAATGAAGTCGTTACTCTTAATTATCAAAATTCCAATTCAACATATTTTTTTTGTGTCAGGTCACTTACTATTATGTTCATTATCAACAGTAAAATTTGAAAAAAGTGCTAGTAACAATTTATTACAACATATTTATAAATACATCTTCTTAAGGATTTACATAATTCAGCAAGTCGGATACCAAAAACACCCATTGGTTCCATGAAATTCTACTTTTGCTCAATGTGATGGCTTTGGCATTAAATAATGTTACACATTTTTAACACAGACGGTTACGCTGGTATAGTAACAGGAAAAGCAAAATTAAAAACTGTCAAATTTGTTTATTTTATTGTAATTTAAACTCAAACCGGTGCTTTTACCTTAAATGGACCATATTTTTAATTCATTACTGCATCACTTTTATTCATTCTTTTGTTAAAAGTTCAGTTCAAAGAATCAACAGTTTACCTATAGTAAATTCTGAATCGTTGGATCACATCAGTATAACTATAAATTTGTAGTTTTCGTTTATAGGGTGATATTGTTAAAACTGGTGCGAAACATAACCTAAACGTGAAATGGCGTAATAAAACGGCCTGTCTATAGAAGTTAATTTTATATTGATGCGAAATTGGCACAGTAAATAAAATTTCGTTGGTATGACAACATAAAAATCGTCGTTAAAATCAATTTTCACACATTGAACCATCCCTACCAACAAATTTACAGCCCATGCTACTAATTTTAACAGCTGTCATAAAACCTAACCTCAAAACTTGTTAGCTATCAAGTAGTATTGGTCCCAGAAGTCCAGAAGCAATTCCTTCTCATAAGAAATTTTGATAAACAGTTAATTCTCACCCTTACTGGATACTGGCTACCCCATTGTCCAATAAACACGTCCCACAATAAGAGCAGGCGAATGGAGCCGAACAGCGGCGGAGATGGCCGACTGGAGGCGACACCTAGAGGTGGCGCGCACTTATCGCCTTTAACAAAATGTTACGAGGCTCAAAGGAATATCTACCCCTATATGTAGGTATGTAGACAGAGCTGTTGGCTTTGGAAACGTCCGCTTTGCTTACTCTTATTTTTGTTAAAAAAAACTCCTGGATTTTACGGTCAGAAACTGCTGGACGTTCAGTAAAATCCTGGAATGTGGGGTGATAAAATGTAATGATTATATTTTCTTCTATATTTTCCACGTTTTAACACGGGGAGCTGTCGTTTCATTGATATTTTCCTCCAAATGCGCTATACTACGGTATTTTCTTATTTTACTCTATATGGAACGCATTATATGATGGTATAACGATATCTCGAATATTAAACCAAATGAAATATTTAAAATATAACATGAATAATGAATTAAAGATTACAAGGGGTGTATGGTTTAAATTAAAACAATCTTTAGACAATTGGTGAAAATGCAGGGTTTTAAATAATCCGGATCAGTAAGTTTTGTTGGATTTTACCTTCCATCTCATTTAAGGTTGTTATATCGTGAAACCATTATATCAGAATTAATTGAAATTTTAAGTACATCTTAATTGAAGTATAATATACCTGCTCTCCAAGTTTTAAAACAATTCACCACGCGGTACCTGAGATATTTTCAATTAAATTTGGCCTATTTAACACGTGAAGAATAGGAAATGGCAAAATAAACACAACATTTTAAATTATAACTTTTATATCCACTATGACATTTAATCGAAAAACTAGTATGTTACAGTAAACCAATTAACGGATTTTATGTAAAAATTAGATAATTATTTACCACCCAGATTTAATTTTATTGTCTCTAGAAAATTTTAATCTGAAGATATGATAAATAGGTAGAATTATACTTGACAACCATGTACAAGCGTTTCAGATGAAGTATCAGTTAAGTTAACACCCGCTTGGTATTAGCGAATAAGAGGTGATCTTAGGCTAAAGGAATTTCAGACGTATATTCGAAAGAAATATTTTTGAACTTGGTATTTTACGTGAAAAGCATGAAAACTTTAAACAGTATAATAGTACTTTTGTAATTTTAAGAAAGAAATATATTAATTTGTTTTGCAGTTTCCATTTGTAGTTTAGAATTAGTATTATATCTTAAAATATCTTATTACTTTTATACCCGAATGTACCAATAAATGTCTAGATACGACGATGCCACAGTTATTCTTCAACATTGAAATACGCCACTTGTGTATGTGTTAGTGCGAGTGGTACAGTTCAAAAAAAAACTTTTCTACGGAAAAATAAAGAAAATTCATAAGTTACAGTCGTTGATATTAGCTTTTAACTATTTTGATGCAATCTGTTTATATAATATAATGATAAAAAATATAATTTATTGCAAATATAAACTGCATTAGCTTAATTTTTATTTTGAACATAGAACAAGTTTTTGAATAGGTACACTCGAGTGACAACTACCTTAAGGAAGGTATTGTGTTTGGTCAAAAAATTCGATGGTAAGTTTTTAATGAATAAGCATATTTTATGCTTTCTAGAATACGATTTTACTATTTTTACGATGATGTGTGTATGTGTAAATGTGTATGTGTGTGACGAAATTTTCTCCGTCAATAAATCCAACACTACAATTCTGAAAATTAAAATTCTTTCGAGACTCTAAAACGTACTTGTTCATTAAAAACTTTTTGACCAACAATACCTTCTTTACCTAAAGGTGACGAAAGGTAAAAATTGTAAAGAGATTAAATTTCATCAGCCAGCTATGCTATAACCATGGCAACTGCTAATATATTCAAATAATTCTAATTGAGATGTCAGTGTCCAGTTCATTGTACATAGTAGGTATGTTTTATTTTACGGCAAATATTCAATCTTTTCCAAGGAACTTTCTGTATGGAATTTGTATTATAAACATTATTACTAGTATTGCAGCACAGAAGATACCTCCAGAACACATCACAAATGGTGTCAATGCTTTCTACAACCGACTAGGATATTGCGTCAGTGTGAATGGTTTTTTTTTGAACATTTGTTACATTAAAGTTTTGATTATTTGTTAATCGTGTGTGGGTTAATTTATTAGAAATTAATATTGATAATATAGGTATAACTATAAATTTTGTATGTTGCATTTTAAAATGGACATTTATTACATTACTGTCATTTTTTAACAGCAGTGTGTAACCATGGAAGTGATTGCAGGTTAAAATAAATTCCCTGTATATTATATATCTAAATCTGTAGGAGATACAGTGTGTTAAAAAAATCCTAACTCGGAGTAGGCTATGAACAGAGAGAAACGTATGTCTAATCATTATTCAATTCAAAAGTCAAACTGTCAAAATTTTGGTTTTTCATTCATTCATTCTTAAGTTGTGGGCTTTAAGCGCTAACCGCTTTTGTCACTGCGACCTATAAGATCTGTTATAACATGGCCCTATCTTAGTTTTCTGGAAGTAGTTCCAGGGTTCTTATGAAGCCAATTACTGCTCCAGAAGATGGTTAAGTCTACTGACGGCCACATTTGGACATTCACATACAATGTGTTCCGAAGTTTATTCGTCCTCTTCGTAGTGTTGGCAGATATTGTTTTCAGCTATGTTTAACCATGTTTTGTTGTAATTTTTACCTCTAAGAGAAGTATTGGATTTTTCTGGGAACGAAATTTAATATTTATTATTGTATTATTAATTATATATTTAAAATTATAGATATATAACATAAGCGCTTCAGAAAAACAGCCAATCTCGTCAATCAATTAGAAAAACCTCGAACATTTAGAACAAATGAAGAAAACTTGCTATAGAATGAATTTAAAATTATAGAAAATACGTAAATATAAATCTTAGGATATAATTATAATTTTTTGTGTGTAGAAGAAATGTTAAATACAATACTTATATACAGGGTGTTTATTAAACATTCCCTGGACCATTCTAAGATGATTTTGTCCTTTGATGATTTTTGAAAAGCCGCTTTGTTTCGAAGATACAGGACGAAAAAAAATATCGACAATAACATTTAATACCAAAAATTACATGTAAAGTTTCTTAATCTACAAGTACTGTTGAAAATGACTACCTCCAGCTACGATGCAAGAATCCGCCTAGCTTGTAATGAATTGCCATCAGCAAGTCCATAAATGAAATGCATGTCAGTCATCTCGGCGTTCGTATAGCTATTCATGATAAGAGGACTTCCCTAACAAAAGTTTAAGTATTATAGACAGAAAATACACGTCAAACAGCCAAACGTCTCAACAAATTTGACACATAACTTGCCTGCTGTTACTAGATTAATAATTTGAAAAATATCAAAATTGGTTTTGTCGAATTTTTTTTCGCCCTGTATCTTCGAAAACAAACCAGCTTTTCAAAAGTCATCAAAGGATAAAATCATCTTAGAAAGGTCCAGGGAATAATCCCATCAATTTTTACCCTATGTTTAATAAACACCCTGTATACCATAGTGGAAAGGGCGAGAGGTATTGTGATAGCCAAAACAAATTTTTAATATTCAGATCATAAAAATTTAACAAATATTTACTATTCATAAAATTTGATTTCACGAATTTAAATTATTTATTTAATGCATGTAAAAACGGTCGGCTCTCAAGTGCCATCTACTATTTTCTAACGTGAAATGAAGTATAACTAGCATTCCCCAATTTCAAAAGACAGATACATAAATGTTTAAAATTATAGGGCAAAATTTATTTTCCATGTCCTATCTGATTTTTACCTCTCGCTAAGAGAGGTATTGGATTCATGCTAAAAATCACATATCCAGATTTCAATGAATAAGTACGTTTTAAGGTCCCTACAATCCGATTTTAACATTTTTACGATGATGTCTGTGGGTCTGTGTGTGTGTCTGTGTGTGGATGTATGTGTGTATGTATGTGGGATGTTGGAAGGACGCTTACTCAAAAACTATAAGACTTAATATTTGTTTAACTACGTATTTCCCAATCGGACATTCGCGGGAAGATCTGAAAAGGTTTTGGTAACAATTGAACAACCGGAAGTAGCAGATTATTGAAAAAAAATCTTCTAAATACTATTTTTTCAAAAATTTTCTTGGAAATATTAAAGAAAATTAAATTCTCAATCTGACACATTTAATTTTTTTAATATATCTCGTATAGGTTTGGCGATATAGTATATAATAATATAGAATAATCTGTTGTACAAAAAAATCTCGTTGCCTAAAAAATAGTTGAGATATTTAAATGTTTATAATTGACAGATAAATGCAAAATGTCAGTGTCAAAAATCAGATTTTTCTGGGAGGTACGAGTACATTTAATATATATTGTATTATTAATTAAATATATATTTAAATTATAGGTGTTAATATTACATATATCCTTAAGAAATACCGCTAATACTGTCAATGAATTTGAAGAATTTTGAACATAGAAGAGTAGGACAAAATTCCTCATAGAACGTAAGAAGATACAATTTCAATTATTATGTGTACAAGAAATGTTAAGTTCGTTACTTATAGGGCGCGAGCAGTCATGTGACTGTGTTGGCGAGAGGTATTGTGCTGGCCACAACAGATTCTTTTTATTCCCAATCATTCTAGCGTGAGCCGCTTATAGGTTTATCAAAAAGTTTCAAAAATTTCATTACCCAATAACCAATTCAAAACAGTACAATAGTTTAATTTAAAAAAAGCTTTCTAAAGAAAATACTTTAATATTCAACCGAATAAATACTCATTTCGTCAATTTTAAATAGCTAAACATCTTCCACCCAATTTGTTAAATTTTATACTTCAATTCTGCTCTTCATCATCATTTTTCACAACTCCCGATAACGAATTAACTCATACGAGCAACGAGCTCCCCTATAAAGCATCCAAAAAAAAATTATCTACCCTTTGGGGGTTGTTGGTCAGTTTCCATTGCCATTGTCCATCCTCTCACGGCTTCATCGCATAGCATAGACAATCACACGGGGAGATAGTGGCGGTCGTTTGCATAACTGCTCGGGTGTAATGGCCGCATGGGCTATTGTCCGGCTCGTCGCGGCTTTTTATAACGAGATCTCTTTAGGGGATGCGAAAGGAGTAGGGGTTAATTGTGACAATGAGAAGGGTGATTAATGGAAGGGGTGCAGAGCACGTTTTAGTTTTGGAAAGATGGAGGATGATATACGAACCCAGGATCTTAATAGTTTGGCCGTTTTATTTAACAAATTATAAAACCTACGCGAATGGTTAGAAATTTCTACAAATTACTTTCGATGAGTATAAATACAAATTTTAAACTTTTAAAAAACCTACATATTTTGTACAAATTCCACACAGAAGTTTTTTGCAAACGATTCTATGGGAGTTTTCTTATTAGGGGAGCAATGACATAATGTTACTTCGTACTGAACTGAAGTAATTCTAAAAAAGCAATATGTTTTTTTAAAATAAGTAGAAAATAAAAACATATATAGCATTATATTTAAAACATAATAATCTGCTGAATTGGTTTGTGGTTATAATCGTTGTATTATCTTATGTGATTTGTTTTGCCACATTAAATTATTTTTTCTACTACCACTACTGTAAGAGGGTCATTACTGAACAGACTACTAATAATGTAAGTTCGTGCTTATGAATAGTGTTACATAATGAACAGCAAATTTAAGTTGGCAGAACTGATTGTGAAACTATAAGAGGTGATTAAAATTTGATAAATAAAATTTAAGATTTAAATATAATAGAATGAAATTTATCTGACATATACATATAAATACATATTTTTTTGGGTTATTATATTAATATTATATTATGTCAACAATACATATTTCATTTCAATCAAATATGCAGTAGGGAACTCGTATATCCCTACGCTTAGCAGTAACCATGGTAACGTTGCACAGTTTTATTTTTATAAATAAAACCCACCAAACTTTTTGACGTTTCGAACTGATGTTTTTTGGTGTGATTACAAATACATATACTGAGGTAATAATTATTATAAACAAAACGAGTTGATAATATTATATATTATTTGTAATTTGTAAGTAATGCAATAAAAAAATAATTAATTTATAACTATGTATCTGAATTTTGCTTCAATTTAGAAATATTAATGAGTGGTCGTAGAAAAAGTATAGTACATAATTCGAGTTGTAAAGCAATTACTCACTCGTAAAATTACAAACTCGACGTTACGCGTCTCGTGTGTCAATCATTTTACTCGTACGTAATCTGCTTCTTACATCTCTCATTACGTAATATACTATTACATTTCTATATATTTCCAGTAGAATAATTTCTCAAAGATATAAAGTAAATTTTATTTGAGACTGATATCTGTCACTTAGTAATATTTAAATATTCTTGTTTCCATGGTACAGCTTTTAGCAGAATAGGTTGCAAGATATTCCTTTATAATTTTTATTTCCAAATTCATTGGCTTAGAAGAAAAAAAATTTGAAATGAACAGAAAATAACATATTCTTTAATATTTATAATAACATAAACTGTCAAAAAATTATATTTAACAGTGTTTTTTCAAAAAAATCATCAAATTAAGGTACTTCTGGTTGACTAATTATAACCAAAATCTAAAGCACGTCTTTATATGTATGGAAGGAAGAGAAATACGAAAGAATTATAATTTTTGGAATTGTAATATCTGAATTTATCGAAGGAGAAACTTTTGTCACACACACTCAAATACATTGTAAAATCGTATTTTAGGGATCCTCAAACGTGCTTATTTATGAAAAGCTCACCATCGAAATTTTTGATCAAAGACAATACTTTCCTTACCTAAAGATGACGGAAGGTAAAATTTGCTGTGGCCAGCACAATACCCTCCGTCATATCTATGTATTTATATAAATTCTTGTATTTGCACTAAAATTATTTCATAAACTTATTATGTAAATTGTACTTGACACTGACATCTGGAAATTAGTAATATTGAATTATTGAAACAGTTTCTATAGAGACGCTAAGATTACAAGATTTATAAAAATGAATTTCTTTATAAATTTCTATCTCTAAATATCTTGCAAATGAAGAAAATAATGCAATCATATCAGACAAAGAATAAAATATTCTATAATATTTATAATAACATTAAATGTCAAAAAATGTCATTTAACTGTATTTTTTTAAGAAAAACAGTTAAAATCTTCAAATTAAGGTATTTTCGGTTGTTCAATTAAAACCACAATTTAATCAAGTCTTCATTTATGGATGTAGGAATGAGGAATACGAAAAAATTGTAATTTTGAAATCGTAGTCTTGGAGTTATCGCGGCCGAAACAATCGTAACATACACACACATACACGCACGCACACACACGCACACGTACACAGACATCATCATAAAAATATTAAATTCTTATTCTAGGAACCCCAAAATGTACTTATTCATTAAAAATTCACTATCGAATTTTTTGACCAAAGACAATACCTTCCTTACCTAAAGGTGACGGAAGGTAAAAACTGATTATGGTATTCAAGTATTCCGTCATTTAATATTGGGTTACATCGTCTTTATGTATAAATAAAAGTTGCAGAGCGTGACATTATACATCCGAAACAAAAAGAAAAATTAATTTTGCATGCTTTATGAAGGCCGAAATTATATATTGTTAATAGATAATTGTTCACTTGAACAGAAATTACAAGTAATACCTAAACACCATGCGACATGAATTTAAGTGTATGTAATGTAAAGTATGTATATATTATGTAAAAATACTTGTGTTATTTTCTTTCGTAGTAAAATTTAATAGTTATTTTATCACTTCGTAAAATGTAAAAAAATGTGAATACGTTCTTGCTAATAAAATAATAATAAAAATGTTTAAATTGTTAATAAAAATGTTGTTAATAATATTGCAAATTACACTTTTTGTACCTAATAGTCGTAGAGGTGTGAATTGAAATATTATTCAAATTATGCAAAAACTATTTCTAATTATTGTTGAATTCCTACAGTTTTATAGATCACTAAATGTTATACTCACATTATTAATTTACTTAATATATTTATTAGTAAGATTTGCTGTATATAAGAATATAATAATAAAACTTTACATATCCTCTATTAAATAAATTGTATTTTTTTACGTCCGTTAAAAAAAGTACACTTTCTTCATTAAAATGCGTTTGTCTTTTTTAACACAATAAAGTGTAAAAAGTGCACTTTTTTAATGCTAAGGGGTAAAAAAATATAAAACGCTATGGCACTTTTTTCCCGTTTTTTTTGTAGATGTAACAAAAAAAATTAATGCAACTAGAGTAAAAGTGTCTCAGTCAAACTTTTCTATTTGTGAAATATGAATATACTTTTAATTCACATTGCATAAATAACTAGGTATTTTAAATCCATTTCCTTTACAGAAAAAAAATCTGATGTGGCCAGCATATTACCTTCGCCAATCCTTGTGTATTATGTACAAATTCCATAGGGCGCAAGCAGTCACGTGACTCTGCTGATCTTGGCAATCAGGTATGGGGGACCCGTATCAGAATGGCAGCTATTAATTATGTCTATAACTGACAAATGCCATAATTTTTCATTGAAATTTTTTTGCTATTGTAATTTTTTTCTCGACAAATCAATTCAACACTCCTGATAACAAATAAAGTACATGAAATAACAAAATCATGAAATTTGGAATGAAAAATTATGACATTTGTCAGTTATGGACATTAATAGCTGTTATTTTGACACGGGTGCCCATATCTGCTTGCCAAGGTTAGCAAAGTCACGTGACTGCTCGCGCCCTATACATAAATTTTCTTGCAAAAGATCCTATATCTGCAGTAAAATTAATTTGTAAACAAACTATGCAAATTGCACTTGACACTAACATCTTCTTCTTCTTTAGCTTTTCCCATTCGTTAGGAGTCGCTATTTTTTATTTTCTTCTTCCACTCATTTCTATTTTGCGTGTCGTCCTCATTCAGTTCTTTTTCTCTCTAGTCTTCCGCAATACAGTCCTTCCATCTTTGGTTTTCCTCTGTTTCTTCTACCATCTATTACTATGCTTTTAATTTTTCTTCCAATATATTCTTCATTTCTCCTCATGACATTTTCAAACCAATGTAATCATCTCTCTTGTATCTTTTTATAAACCTCTAACACTAAAGTTATTGCCTTATTCTTTTATTCCTTACCGTATCTTTCCATGTCTTCCACAACATCTATCTCAATACCTCATCTCTGCCACATTTATTTACGTTTCATTGACATTGACATCTGTCAATTTGAATATATTAGCAGTTTCCATGGTTAGCATAGCTGGTTGATTTATAAAATTTAATATCTTTATAATTCTTTAACTACCTATTGAATATGAAGTATAAAATGCAATCCAATCTTATAGAAAATAATATATTCTTTACGTTATAATAACATAAAATGTCAATGAATGATATGTAATTGCTTTTTTCAAAAAACTCGAGGAATCGGAATCGTGATGTTTGAGTTATGCGATCCGAAACGATCGTCACATACACACACACATACAAACATAATCGTAAAAATAGAAAATTCATATTCTATGGACTCCAAAACGTGCTTATTCATTAGAAACTCACTGTCGAATTTTTTGACCACACAATACCTTCCTTACGGTGACGGAAGGTAAAAAACTATTGTTCGCAAAGTCGCTCTTGCCAGCCAAAAACATTGCAACAAATAACTTAAGCATCCCCTATCGCTTTTTAGACCAAAGCAAAGTATAAGTTGGTTCATCTGTTCTTTACACAAACCAACACAAAATTTGATTGCGTACCGCTGCTTAGCGGACGTATCCATGGCGAGGCAGGTCTAAAAGTTAAAAAACTACGCCCATACGATAACAGTACTAAACCAAAATTAATAAAACTTAAGG
Organism: Harpalus rufipes; assembly: GCA_951394225.1. Taxonomy (NCBI): domain Eukaryota; kingdom Metazoa; phylum Arthropoda; class Insecta; order Coleoptera; family Carabidae; genus Harpalus; species Harpalus rufipes. Next base: position 51,946,245 of record OX596279.1, read on the forward strand.
GTATGTGATTTGGAGCTACAGAAAATCAGTCATAAATATTTATTGCCACACTGTATACTATGAGCCTGGGTATTTATCGTTGATGGTACCTATCAGGTGTCACCTCACGAGGAAGCTATAATGGCAAGAGCATCACCTATCAATCTATTGTTGGTATTTTGTGTTCCTACATCCCTTATTCTAATTCCTCTCGCCCCAGTGTTAAAATCCCTTCGTACGGCACTGCCGGTGGAAGAGTGCTCGCAAGCGATGATTGCACAACGAGCAGCAAGAGAACCCAGCGCCATGTTGCAATCCCTACCTATTGATCGCAGCAGCCTTTGTCCTGCACCGAATGGCTGAATGCTCAGGCTCTCTGCGAGTGCTGACTGCACAGCATAGCCACAGCGCCAAGAAGAATGGGGATGCAGCAGCATCAGCCGAAAAGATAGGAGAAGCATTGAGCAGAATGATTTGATGATTGATTGGGGGATGGCAATGGGAAAGCAATAATGAATGTTACGGTGTAATAAGAAATAGAAAAGAGGTTAAGACCAAAAATGCTGTGTTAAGGCGTTTAAAGAAAATGATTCATAGGATAATCTAAATTACTAAATCTGATGTGACCAACACAAATCCTCCCGTCATTTAATTTTTATTAATTTAAATACATACCTATGAGGACTTGTGGTCGTGTGTCTGAGTGCCTGTTCGTGAATCTAAAGAACCGAATTCGATCTCGACCGACGCCAAATATTTTGAATTTTAAATTGATCCCCGTGTTGCACTCTCCACGCCAGCAATGAAGGCCCGTGAGGTGACGTTTGGTAAACGCCCGCACGGTATAAATATGTCATTACTAAAATCCGTGTACAAAGCAGATTAGCACATCCAGCAATGGATAATATGCCATGATGATTTATTTATTTTGTTATTTAAATACGTTCCTTTCCATATAGCTATTGTTCTATTTACAATTTTCTTCTTTAAAAGGTTACTATTACTAATTTGAAATGCTTATTTTTTGACAGTGACATTTATCTGTAAGTTACATACATTTGAGCAGAACTGTGTAACCATGGAGTTGAGTTTAAACCATAGGCTCAGGAATATAATTTTTATATTATTTTATAAATTTATCCATAATATACGTATATATAGAAAAAGTATTAATTGAAATCTGTAGAAAATTTAGTAATATTTAATTTTTATAATAACATAAATTACGAAAAAATAACATTTTCCGACGACCACTACGAAAATTACATAAATTCACACGCTAAACTATTACTGAAAGTTGGTCATTGCACATCACTAGCAATGCTGTGTGATATGAAAGCTCGTTAGCCAATCAGATGCATCCGCAACTGTGTGATATGATTTTATCACACGCTACGATAACTGAGCGAAATAATCTAAAAATTTGTATTTAAAAGTTTGACAGTTGCAGATGTCTATCTGTTTGTCTGTGTCTGTCTGTCTGGCTCTGTCTGTCTGTCTGGCTCTGTCTGTCTGTTTGTCTGTCTCTGTCTGTCTCTGTCTGTCTGTCTGTCTGTCTCTGTCTGTCTCTGTCTGTCTCTGTCTGTCTCTGTCTGTGTGTCTGTCTATCTGTCTGTGTCTGTCTGTCTGTATCTGTCTGTATCTGTCTGTCTGTGTCTGTATTACTGTTTTATTAGCCCCTTATTCTTAATTACTTTTTGAATTTAACATTTTTCTCTTAAGTCATTAGTTTACCCAAAAAAACGCTGGTTGTTTTAAAGAAAACATCCTGTATATATGTATATAAAGTCAATGTCAATTCAACAAATTGTGGTCGTAGGAAAAGTATCGTGTACAACACGTGCTGAAAGGGTATTTCACACTCGTGTGATTAAACCACTCGCCTCCGGCTCGTGGCTCAAACTTCACACTCGTATGAAATATCCAACTTTCAGCACTAGTTATACAATATACTATTTCCGACGACCACTAGGAAAAGTACATAAATTCACACGCTAAACTATTACTGAAAGTTGGTCATTCCACATCACTAGCAATGCTGTGTGATATGAAAGATCGTTAGCCAATCAGATGCATCCGCAACTGTGTGATATGATTTTACCACACGCTGCAATAAACTGAGCGAACTAATCTAAAAATTTGTATTTAAAAGTTTGATAGTTGCAGATAATTTGCTGGATTAAGAAGGTTGGACCCTGATTTATCAGATTTTAACATAATTTTTGGTGAATTCTGATAGCAATGATGTTAACATAATCTGTTTTAATTGTTCTAATTTTACAATTAATTTCGGTAATTTTAATGTGTATTTTGTAATTAATAAATTTGATTTCTTGTTTTGTTCGTAAATAAGTTGATATAGATTTATCTCTGATATTATTCCACGTAATTTTATAACTGTCTGTCTATCTGTCTGTCTGAATTTTCAATTTGTTAGTACTGTTTTATTAGCCCCTTATTCTTGATCACTTTTTGAATTTTATTGAATTCATTAGTTCGTCCAAAAAACCGCTGGTTGTTTAAAAGAAATCATCCTGTATATATGTATATACAGTTATGCCAATTCAACAAATTGTGGTCGTCGGAAAAGTATCGTGTACAACACGTGCTGAAAGGGTATTTGCTACTTTCAGCACTAGTTATACAATATACTCGTACTATTAAAAGTATTTTTTGAAAAAAAACTATTTTGAGCTTCAAGTAAAGTGTCATTTCCGGTTATCCGATAGACACCAAAATCTAATGGCTTCTTTCCATATTAGAATAAGGTAGAAATATATGGTTTCAAAATTTTCTGAAAGATAGTATTTGAGTTAGAGCGCCCGGAAGATCCACACTCACACACGCACACACACACACGCACACTCCCAGAAAATGTTAAAATTGGATTCTAGGAATCTTAAAACGTGGTCATTTACCAAAACTCGATATGCGATTTTTAGCACGATCTAATATACCTCCCCTACCTTGGGTTAGTAAAAGGTAAAAATATGGGAAAATTTCTCTAAGTACTAGTACTTATAGATTAGATGTTAATAATTGCTCGAAATACAATTGTATAAAATCGAAGTTTTTGCATGCACTTTTAACCAGGGACTAAAAACGAAATGAGAACGAAAACGAAATAACAAAATAAACCGAAATTTTTATAAGAATGAAAACGGAAACGAAAACACAATATATTTTTTTCGTTCATAATTGAAAACAAAATAATTAATATCGGTTACCGGTTTTAACCGTTATTTTATTTAATATTTAATTTATTTACAGCAAATATTTTACACGCAAATATTATTGAATTTTCAGATATTTGAGTTGCAAACAAGCAGATTTTCAAAGTAACTCTCCCGTAGCTAACCCTGTTACGTGTTAGGTTAAACGGTATACCCCTAGTTTCATCTATTGAACACTGACTGCGATAATTTTCATTTGCACACACTGGCGGTATTCGTCTTATTAGTTATGTTAAGTACTTATATAAGAGAACTAACATACAAGAAGATTTGCTTGAAAACGTACCATTAGTTAGGTGGAAATAAAATGTAATTAATGTTTTATTCTTTATTGTAAAATAAATAAAAAACTTATTATATTTCATCAATTGTTACTCAATAATAGTTATGACCGGTATTAACCGGTATTTAACTACTGTGAACGAAAATGAAAATATTTAGGTGGGAACATTAAGAACGGAAACGAAATTTTTTGGTTTCGTTCGGATAAGAACTGTAGGAAATATTTTTCGTTTTTAGTCTCTGCTTTTAACTTCATCAAGGTATGTAAGATGTCAAAGATTCAAATATACCTACATATACAAATCTCATCGCTTTCAAACTCGACAACAGATTATGTTGTTAAACTGAATGCAAAACTTAATGTTTAAACGAATGTGTTTGTGTAAGGCCTACTGATACCACCTTTGGTTAAAGCTAACTGGAAGTTAAAATAACGGTTAATAAACTGTCACTTTTACTAGAGGTGGTAGAATCGGGCCTAAATGAATTTATGTTTATGACCCTGCAAGATCCGACTTTACTCTGATGATGAATAGGAATGTCTCGAAAAGTCGATCTTGTAAGACTTTGAGGAATTTGCATAAAGAAGATATATCTTTTTAATTGCGAAAAACACTATCTACAATTATAAGAATTAATATATGCAACATGTAATTACACCATAAATTATTTGAAGGGCAAATAATATTTTATTAATAAAATTATTGCTTGCTGTGTATAAATTAATAATACCCTTTAGTTCAGCGTTTCTATATTTAACCGTTAGGCTAATTCAGCGACATTAATACCACAGCAATTAATTTAGTGAATTTATAACTCTGGTTTCTCTCTAGCCCATAATTTTCCTTCTGACAAGGGAATTGTTCTCAGAGTTGTCTGTTTCTTTCGCGAGCGAAAATTGATAACCGAAACGCAAAGGGAAGCCGTTATTCATCACTTTTACGAGGCATTAAATCTCGTTTACTGCCCTCAGAAACAAACCTTACGTGATCATGTAAATTCCAATTCCACCGAATACTTTTATTGGGGGATATTATTATGTTACGCGATAAGATCCAGTGTGTGAATTTTTATTTATTTTTCAAAAGCATTTACAGATGATGTGTTTACGACAACACTTTATGTTTTAGTGTTCGTAAAAGTTATATATCTGGTCGTATAACAATTAGCTTCAGGGAACTTGTAACTTAGACGTTTATTGCTTGTTGACACAGTGCAGTTATGGTCGGGTGTAAATTCATCTACGGCTGGGTTCAACCCTTGGAATTTTTTGCCAGGGTGAAAGCTATAGCTTTCAAATACAATCCTTTGTAGGAATACCTTTTTAGAAAGTTAGAAAAAAGTTCTACCGTTTTTCCCCTTTTACTCAACTTAAACTTGGTTTTACAAATTACAAGAATGCTCGCGTTCAGCCAGAATAGCGCTAGCTTAGCAAAAATGTAGCGCTGTTTGTTAGCGCTAGATGCCTACTGAACTGTATTTATTATACTTAGCGCACAACCGCTGTTTGAAGTAAGGAAATAGCTAGGGCTAAGACTTAGAACTGGGTATTTGCGTAAAAGAGAAAAACCTACCCACCCGGACCAAATGGAATACGGGTCGGAGTCGATTCTTACCTTCCGCTACCCTTAGCGAGGCAGGTATAGGGATCGTGCTAAAAATTGCATATCGAGATTTTGGTACTTAACCACGTTTTAAGGTTCCTACAATCCGATTTTAATATTTTCACAATGTTTGTGGGTGCATGGGTGTCGGTGCTCTAATTCAAATACTATCTTTCAGAAAATTTTGAAACCAAGTATTTCTATACATTATTTTAATATGGAAAGAAACCTGTAATTTTGGTGTCAATCGGATACCGGAAATGGTACTATACTTGAAGCTTAAAAAAGTTTTTCTTTAAAAATATTCTTTTTTCACAATTTATGTTATAAAAATTATTAAATTTTTACAGATTTGCATTAATACTTTTTCTATACACCCTGTAAAAGTTCCCAAATTATTTTAGACAAAAATACTTCAAATAAATGTTGTAAAAAAATTAATTCTGCATCCAAATTAGTAACAAGATTTTATTTTTTACATTTCATAACCGAAAAAAATCAATTTTAAAGTTTTTTGAAGATTGCTGGTTTACAGCGATAGCCATGAATTCAAACAAAATTACGAACAATTGTATGACATGTTAACTGTCAAAAAAGTTTGTATTTTATGATTTTCGTTTCCTTGAAAGTATGGAACAGTTTTCTCATGAAGAAAAGCTTCAGATTATAAAATGGTGTTACTCTGGACAAAATTTGTTTGAGTTCCATGGCTATCACTATAAATCAGCATTCTTAAAAAAACTTAGAGATTTATTTTCTTGGTTATGAAATGTCAAAAAAAAAATTACTAATTTGGATGCAGAATTGAATTCTCTACAACATTTATTTGAATTTTGTCTAAAATAATTTGAGAACTTTTGCGAAAGAAAAAACTGATTTCCCATGTTAAACGCCTAATGCCAGGTTTTTAATTAACAGCCTGTATATTTTATGGATAAATTTATAAAATAATATAAAAATTATATCCCAGAGCCTATGCTTTAAACACAACTCGCAGTTCAGCTCAAATATATGTAACTGACATATAAATGTCGCTGTCAAAAAAAAAATCATTTCAAATTAATAATAGTAATAGTAACGTTTTAAAAAGAAAAATGTAAATAGAACAATATTTAATCAAATAAACAGAATATAAATTGTACGCATAAGTAAAAAAACGATTTTGTATTCATGCACTGAAATATGTTATTTCGCGTCGCCTAACCAACGTTCAATTTTGCAAAAAATACTCTCCATTTGCTAATGTTTTACATTACTTAAAGAACTATATTTATAATTAAATGTACTTATAGTTTCTTAAACACTCTTTCGTTTACTAATAATAAGAGAAAATGGTGGAATATTGACTGAATTTTAATTTTAAAAAAATCTGATGTGACCAACACAGTACCTCCCACCATTTACGTATATATATAATTTTTATATTACTTTATAAATTTATCCATACAATATATAGAAAAAGTATTAAAGCAAACTTGTAGAAAATGGAAAAATCTTTAATTTTTATAATAACAAATTGAGAAAAAATTACATTTAAAGGTATTTTTTGAAGAAAAACTATCTTGAGCTGCCACTTCCGGTTGTCCGATTGCCACCAAAATCTAATCAGTTCTTTCCATATTAGAATAAGGTAGAAATACATGGTTTTAAAACTTTCTGAATGATAGTATTTGAGTTAGAGCGTATACAGGATCCACACACACACACACACATATACATATGTATATACATACACAGAGACATCATCGTGAAAATGTTAAAAATGGATTCTAGGGACCTTAAAACGTGGTCATTTACCAAAATCTCGATATGTGTTTTTAGCACGATCCCTATACCTCCCTTACCAAGGGTAGCGGGAGGTAAAAATGAATTTAGTGCATTTGATTCACAAAGTTGGCAACAATATTGCAAAATATTGTACAAACCGCGTGCGTGAACTTATCAGAATGATTTTAATGGTGAATTGGATTGATTGAAGAATCAGTATTGATCTGTGGATCAAATCTTGAATAAGGAATGGTTAATTCGACCGTAACTTAAACGTAAACCACGCCTCCTCGTCAATTTATTCTTCTTTGCAATAACACTAAATTAAAAAAAGTAAAACAAAAACAACTCTTTTTAAAACAGTATACAGACCAGCGCTAACGTATGGATGTGAAACATGGGTAATGAATCAGAAAACAAAGTCAAAAATACAAGCAGCCGAAATGAAGTTTCTACGACGAATAGAAGGGGTCAAAAGATTAGACAAAATTAGAAATGAGGACATAAGAACAAAGCTACAGCTAGAAAGCACGCAAAAAACAATAGAGAAAAGATAGCTAGACTGGTATGGACATCTAGTAAGGATGCCTGAAGATAAACAAGCAAAAATAGTCTGGAACGCTAGAGAAAGGATCAAAAAGAAAAGAGGAAGACCAGCGAAGAATTGGGAAAGAAACATAGAAGAAATTCTAAATAAGAACAACTTAAACCTTCAAGAAGCAAACAGGAAAGCAAGGAACAGGACAGAATGGAAAGACTTTATAAATAATATAGTGTAAAAAGAATTATAATCTCTACACCCGTAAGGGTAGAGTGAGATTTAAAAAGATAATAATAATAAAAAAAACATCTTTAAAATTTTTCGAATAGCAAATTAACAGTTATAAGTAATAAGTCCTAATGATATTTTATTCAAGTTACAATGTAGGAAATGCCAAAGATTATGTATATTTTTTGAATTGTAATTGCTTGTAAAGTAGGAAAATTACAAGCCAATCGCTATAAAATTAATGTCTTACCATAATCACCCATTGTTTATAGTTTACAAACATACACTACGCTCATATCCAATTATGTCATAACTGGAAAACAGACAATAAACTTTAATGCCTTCTAAGTTATAATTTCTTCTAAGCCTCTAATAAATTAACACGGAAAACAATAAAATTCGCGAAATCTTTAACAAATAGGCATTAAATTAATGTATGCTGCAACACGAAATTTTAACGAGATATAAAATTTTATTAGCATTAAAAAAACAGATTTTTATGGTAGGAATATCTACAGGACGATAGAATGTGATAGTCCATATTGCAACGGGCATTAAAGTCTCACAGTCTGTTGTGCGAGTTGTTAAAAACTTACGCAAAGTGGCTATAAATGACAGAAAAGTGCCACTGTGCGTCGCTTAGGCCTTACGGGCCTTACCTAGTTTCCAAGGATAATGGCAAGGGGTTGACATTATACAGAGGACACAGATCATGTTGTAGATATCGCTACAAGACTCGTAAGGCATTTCGCGAATGCAGAAGTACACATTCGAAAAGAATTTTATAGTCGCTAAAATTGATATATGGATAACGTCATTGTATTCTTCATTTGGAGTTTTTACGTTTAAAGGAGTCTGTCTAAATACCAGTAAATTGTTGTTTTATAAATATACTTGACAAATCTTTTAGTTTTACTATACGAGTATAAATACAAAAATCTGATGTGGCCATCATAATACCTCTGTTTAATTTAATTTTTATTCATGTAAATGCTTAAAATTAAATTAAATTTAAATATCGGGTTCGATCTCGACCGACGCCAAATATTTCAAATTTTAAATGGCACAAAAATTTCCCCTGTGGTGCACTCTCCACGCCAGAAATAACTGCTGGTAAAGTGACACCTGCTAAACGCCCGCACGGTACAAATATGTCATCATCGTGTCCGAAATCTGTGTACAAAGCAGATTGGCAGACTCAGCAATGGGTAATATGCCTTGATGCTATATTTATTTATTTATACACTTACCTATATTCATTGCTGGCGGGGAGAGTGCACCTCAGGGGTCAATTTTGTGCCATTTAAAATTCTAAAATATTTGGCGTCGATCGGAATCGAACCCGGTTCCTCATATTCGTGTGAAGTGACGCCTGGTAAACACCCGCACGGTACAAATTTGTCATCATTATTACTGACATCTGTGTACAAAGCAGATTGGCCCACCCAGCAATGGGTAATATGCCGTTATGATATGTATTATATATTTTTATTATCTTACTTAACATATTTACTTATGCTGGAATCTGTATTAATTTTCCATATAATTATTGTTCCATTTATTATTTTCTTTTTAAAATGTTACTATTACTATTTGAAATGATTAGTTTGTTGATAGTGACATATATATGTCAGTTACAAACATTTGATATTTGAACTGTGTAACCATGAAGTTGTGTTTAAAGAGTAGGCTCCGGGATTAAAATTAGATATAATTTTAGATATTTATCCATAAAATATATACAAAAAGTATTAACGCAAACCTGTAGAAAATTTAAAAAACATTAATTTTTATAATAACAAATCTCGAAAAAATAACATTTAAACGTATTTTTTGAAACAAAAAAAACTATTTTGAGATTCCAATAAAGTGCCATTTCCGGTTATCTGATTTACACCAAAATTTAATGGCAACTTTCTAAATAAGAGTAAGGTAGAAATACAAGGTTTCAAAATTTTCTGAACGATAATATTTGAGTTAGAGCGTAAACACACACATACACACAGACATCATCGTGAAAATGTTAAAATAGGATTCTAGAGACCTTAAAACGTGGTCATTTACCAAAATCTCGATATGCAATTTTTAGCACGATCCCTAAATCTCCCATACCTAAGCTGCCCAGACGTCCTCTTTTACCCGGACAAGTCCTCTTTTCAGGTATATATCCGCATTTTCTATGTAAAAAGTCCTCTATTTGGCAAGTGCCCCCTGAACGCCTAAACTATACCCAATCTGATATAGATCATAAATCGCGCGAAAATTCCGACCAATAGAACTTTAAAGTGTAATTTTAATGTTATTATTATTTGGTGTTACCCGATTCTTCTTCTCAGTTTCAGTTTAGATGATGAAGTTTCATAAAAAATATATAAAAATAGTGGAGGCTCCCATTGTGATATTGTATTTTATTTAATTAATCAGTATTTTTTTTCCTAAATGTGTTTTGTATCTGCACCTGTCTTAATATTTATATTTTTATGCCAATATCAATAGTATTTGTGGTAATAAAATTGCATAAAATTCGACCACGCCCCTTTTTTCGCATTTCAAATATGGTCACCTTACCCATACCAAGGGTAGCGGGAGGTAAAAGAAGTGGTGAATTTTTAATACATAAATTAGTAATAGAAGTGTATAGTGCTTTTTTATAATCATGATGCAGCTATTATACTTAAAATAAAATGAACAACAATGAAAAAAATTAAAGCAAATTATTTTCTCCTCATAAAACAAACAAAACAAATTGTCCTTCTTTATCCTGGCATCCGGCTGTCATTTTAATTAGCAACATTTCTCCAACCGGCCCTATAAACCAGACGGTATGCGCATGCGCGGTGATCCATACAGTGAGTACGTACCTGCCTAAATATTATGCGTTAATAAACACATTTTTAAATGTGCACATGTATGTGTGGCAGCTCGTTTACTGTGTTTAATATTACCCACAAATTATTTAATCGGTCCATAAGTGTCAGCACACACCGTAAAATACTCTAGTGAAATGACAGTCGGTAGTTGGGAGTTATGCCGCTAGGAGCGCTCAGGACACAGAATGAAAAGGGGAGAGAGTGTTACATCTGTTTTATCTATGTGCTAAGATAGTACCATATCGCATTATAGCTGTAGTTTATGATATACAGTAAATTATTTTACATGGGTTACATTTTATTTCTCTACATAGTCCCTTCTAATGGTAACAAACTTAGTCCAGCGTTTTCCAACTTTCCGATTCCCTCCCGAAAAGGGATTTCTTTGAGGTCCTCAAAATAACCATTTACTCCATCGATGGCATCTTCGTTGGATAGTAATACCTTTCCAGCGTTGAACGTTGTGAGTTTTGGGAAAAGATGGAAATCGAAGGGAGCCAAATCGGTCCAGTACGGTGGATAGAGGAAGATTTTAAACCTCAGTTCGTTCAATTTTTGTTGAGAAATTCGACTTGAATAAGCTGGGGTATTGTCGTGGTGGTGGTTGTCTTGAATTACTGCTTTCAGCTGGTCTAAAAGTGTGGCGTAATAATGTGCAGTCACAGTTTTTCTTTTACCAAGATATTCAATAAACGAAATTCCTTTGACGTCACAATAGACCTTTCCTGCCAACTGAATTAACTTCGCTTTCTTCGGGGCCGACTCACCATGTCCAATCCACGCTTTCGACTGAATTTTCGTCTCTGGAGTGTAATGTTGTACCCATGTTCCATCCATAATTATGAAACGTCTTTCGAAATTGACCGAATTTTTCTTACATAACTCCCAAGTTTTCGGTTGAAGTTCGGGCTCGAATGCGCTTTTGCTCCGAACTGAAAAATTGCGGCACCACCTGGCGCACATTTTTCTCATGCCTAGTTCATTGTGTAAAATATAAACTACACTTTCATAAGAGATCCCTATGGCTTTCTTAATCTCCCGCACTTTCATTTGCCGATCTTCCAGAATCATATCGTGGACTTTACACAATTTTCGGTGTGCTGGCCGTATTAAATACTGTATAATTAATTTATTTTTGGTATTTTCCTTCGATCGTTCGTTGTCTCCACAGGCCTTCCGCACTTTGGGTTATCCTCAATTGGGTCCATCAATATTTTACCGTAAATATTATTACACATTTCACAATAAATTGAAGACATAAATTGCGATTGTCAGTTGTATTTTCACGGCTAGACTAATTACATAAAAATTGCCTCATATGAATATATCAATAATAATATTTATGTTTTAAATTTTGGGAAATAACAATGTTCCATTTTCATCATCTTACATGTCTGCGTAACTTTTGTTATGGCAGGTTTTTCTCTTTATAAATTGTTTTAAAAATGAAAAGTTTCCTTTAATCTCAAAGTCATTGTCCTGATAATTTAGTGGCTAATAGATAAATCCTATCGGCTCATAATTAATTATAGGAAATTTATGATAATACAAAAAGCCCGAAATGTAAATAACTGCCATTATTTATCTCCGGAAGATAAAAAGAAATTTTTAAAGCGATATATTTGTTCTACTTTCTTAGATTTACGCCTTCAACATATGAGAAGTAAATTAGAATAAATATATTGGAACATTTATTTTATTATTATTACGTATCACGCGAAATCCGTTACATTGACATTTAAAATTGAAAAATAGCAAAAGTGGCCTGTTAATTTCGGACAAAAATGCTTCAAATAAAAGTTTTAGAGAAATAACTTCGGCATCAGGTTCAATAATCTGGTTTTATTTTACATGTTTTGTAAGTCAGAAAATCGAATATAAAATTTTGTAAAAGTTACTTCTTTATAATCTTATTAGTCATGGAATTGAAACAAAATCACAAACAAATATAATAAGGTTTTACTTGCCAGTTTGAGTCGAAGAAAAGTTACAAATTATTAAGTAGTCTATTCTGATGCCGACTACATTTGTTTGTGATTTACAGGCCAAAACTTGATTTTCGCTCATTTTGAAAACATCTTATATCTCGCTTATTTAAAAAAGATAATGAAAAAAGTGTTTAGATAATTTTTTTATAGTTTTTTACATAGAATAACGTGGTGTACTTATTTTTTTTCAAAATTTAATAAAACTCCAGATATAACAGAAACATTATATTTTTTAAATGGGAACATATGTTGAAATAGTTTCATTTTTTCCTTATTTTATAAGCTTTTCAACGATTTATAACACGTCTACATTCTTTTGTTTTATATCTGAATAAAACATGAATCACGTTTGTAAATAAAATAAAATTTCTAGGAGTACATCTGGATAAAAAATTAACTTGGAAAGATCATATCACACAATTAAGAACCGACTGTTTACGAAGAATGAACCTAATTAAAGCCCTATGCAATAACAAGTGGGGAGCAGACTTGAATACATTGCTCACTCTATATAGAGCAACTATACGTTCTAAATTAGATTACGCATGTATGCTCTATGCCAATGCGAAACCATATCTGTTAAAACTGATAGATTCAATACATAATACAGGAATTAGAAGAGCTATAGGAGCATTCAGGACTAGTCCTGTAAGTAGTATACTATGCGAAGCCGACGAAGAACCGCTCCATATACGAAGACAAAAACTCACTATGTCCTATATCATAAAACTCGCCGGCAATCCAAAAATCCCGACTTATTCCCAAATTTTCTCAACAAACAACAATATCCAGGTCATAAAAAATACAACTCCTCTACATAAGTATATTCACTCCATCTTGAACAAATGCAATTTTTCCTTCCTGCAAATCGAACCAAATATCCTGATCTCCATACCTCCCTGGATGCTAAATGAACTTGAAATCAACCTAGAACTCACTAGACTAAATAAGAGTTCAACAACCAAAGAAGAATACATAGCACTTTTCCGAGAAATAAAATCAACAAAGTACGTAAACCATTCCTTCATATACACTGACGGGTCGAAGAAAAACAACGTCACTGGAGCAGCAATAGTCACTGACGACGACACAACTGAATACTACCATCTCCCACACTCAACCAGCTCATACTCAGCCGAAGTATTTAGTATCATGGAAGCTTTAAAATACATTAAGAATAAAAACAGTGAAAATAACTATACAATATGCACCGACTCCTTAAGTTTCCTCCAAAACCTAAAAAACCTAAAGAATCCGACGCCCCATCTCACAAAAATCTTGGAATCCATACACTATATTAAAAATTCCCTAAACATAAACCTTTGTTTCCTTTGGACCCCTTCTCATGTCGGCATAGAAGGAAATGAAAAAGCAGACATGGCTGCGAAAGAAGCGTACCAAAAAGAAATCACCAACATCACAGCTATTAGCTCAGATATAATTAGCTTATTGAAGGCCAAAATCCATGACTTATGGAACACAGAATGGACGAACATAACGAACAACAAACTCAGGGAAATCAAAAACACAACATCCACCTGGAGAACCCCCGACAACCGGAAACATCAAGCTGCCATCACACGATTACGTATTGGACATACAGCCCTAACACATCAACACATACTCCAGAAGACACAACCCCCAATTTGTGAAACATGTAATGTAAATTTAACGGTAAAACACGTATTAGTTGAATGTACCCTGTATAATAATCAGAGACAAAAATTTAAAATACCAAACACAGTACCCGAAACATTAAGAAACGACGCTAAAACCATGAGAAATGTAATACAATATCTTACTGATATTAAACTTATGCATAAAATATAATGTATGTATATATAAATATAAGATCAAAACTATGTATATATGAATATAGTGTTGCAATTGTATCATATTAATGTACCGTAACGGGGTCCTAATAACCCAGTTGTTGAAGGGCCCCAAAAATACCTATAATAAAAAAAAAAAAAAAACATGAATTATTAATTTTTTGGGTTGAAATAAATGAAATTTATTAAGAAACAAATGAAAAAAATCAATTACAGTTCATTATTTGTTTATTTTGATTCTATACAGGGTGTGAGAGAAATAAGTACATTAAATTTAACCAGTCATAGAACTCGTCGAGTGCAACAATATTTCTTAATAACTTCTTGTTGTAAACCTTCTAGATATTGAGTTAAAATTCTTCAAAGTTTTGTCAAAAATTTCATTACCCGCCTATGGTTGAATAATATAACAACTGCATGTGAAAAGTAGAGCGCGTTGCATAGTACTAAAATTCAAAATGAGACTATTCTGCGCATGCGTATGGCGTGCATCTATGAACACCTTTTTTTGGTTTGTTTTCGTTGTGACTTGTGACTGCGACTGAATACAATGAAAGAATTATTACAAACTGGTGAATTGATTAATAGATGCACCAAAAAAAAAACTATACACAAATCGGGAAAGACAAGAAATAGAATACCTCGACTAAGGTAACAAGAAAAAGTCATACGTCAAATATTTATGTTACAACGGATTAGACAATCCAAAAATTTATAGGATGCAGTCGACCAAGAACAAATCTACAATTGACGGAACAAGAAAACGCATAAAGACGATGAAAAGTAATGCAGACTTGTTTCAATTGACATATGTGACACTCTGTTTGTGCTATTCTTCGAGTATTAGACCCTGGTTGAGTTCAAAACATCCTCTTCAATATTTTCTGTGATCAGACTTTTATAATATAATTATTAATCAATTTATTTGTCAAAATTTACTTGAAAAAGTTGACAAGTCACATTTGTCAAAAACAATTGTTTCATTGTTATTGCTACTGTATCATATTATTACGAAAACACGTAAACGACTCGTTAATTTAGGGGGAGGGAGTTAAAAATGCTAAAAAAATGAGATTTCGAAAAATGTTATTAAGAAATAGTTTTGCTCTCAACGAGTTAAATTTAATGCACTTATCTGTTACAGGGTGTAATTCTCAAAATTATTTTGTTAATTATTTTCGAATTAGTTAATTAATTTTTATCAACGTTATAGTTGGTTTTGATACAATTCGAAAAATGTGGTTTAATGTGCTTTCTGAAGTATATAAATTATAAAAAAAGTAAAAATAAAGGAAATAACATTAAAAATAAAAAAATGATGCTCGGTAATTAATTTATTCATTTATTTTTTAATAAGTATCATTTTTTTTTCACCCCAAAAAAATAATAATTCATGTTTTATTCAGTTTTAAAACAAAAGAATGTAGACTTGTTATACAGTTGAAAGCTTATAAAATAAGGAAAAAGATGAGACTATATTCAACATACGTTCCCATTTAAAAAATATTATGTATGTGTATCTCGAGAGTCTGTAAGTTTTGAAAAAATATAATTACATCACTTTATTCTACATAAAAAATGGTATAAAAATTATCTAAACAATTTTTCTTTATCTATTATAAAAAACGAGATAAGAGATACATATTTTCAAAATAAGCGAAAATCAAGTAGCCTGTAGCTCAAAAACAAAAAACGACAGAAAATTCCTGTGCTGCCTATAAATGTTGTCTAAAAAGATTTTTCATATAAGGAACTCGCATTTGTTCCATCCTGTAGGTACTGTTTTACATTCAAATCCTGATAAAATAATTATCAATTAAACATTAGATTTAATTAGTTTTTAATTATAACTGCCATTTCAAAACTCGTTTTGATAATTTTATAGCATATCAAATATCTTCTTAAAAATTTCCAAACAGAATAAATTATAATAAATTAATTAATGTCACATGAAGCAATCCATGACATTCGTAAATCGATGTCTACTATAAATTCAAAACCTCTTGTTAAAGAATTAATATATTCTTAGTGGCGTATCAGAAAATTATTTCTATATTTCCAATTATATTTTCGTTGCAATTTATTTTAAATTTAAAGCTTGAATTATAAGTAGATAGAAATAGTTGTTATTTTATTTAACGATTATATATTATGATTAAGTTAAGTTGTAAAATATTTTAAAGTATTTGAAATGTTGGCACACCTACAAACAGAAGGAATTATGAGGAAAAAAATTGAAACAGTAAAATAATACGCAAACAAATTAAGAACATAAATAATACCAGCAAATAAATATGAATGTAGGTATAAATAGTTTAAGAGTAATAATAAACTGTACTTATATTGCTACATTAAATATTAAGATATTTGTCAAAGAACAAATAAAATTCTTAATATATAGTTTTTGAAATGGTAACTTGTATAAAAACTTAAATTCCTATACGAGGGTCTCGCCAGAATTATTAAGAATAATTTATATTAATAATTTGACAGCTTTGGCAGTTTTTGAGTGAGTCAGAAATTAATTTGTTTGTCTGTTGTTAATGTTACGATTTTATTGTTACTATCTACTTAGGAGAATGATAGAAAGATTACATGTAGTTGGAAGAAGTATGAATCTGGTGTTGAATAAATCCAAAGTGTTAGTATTTGAAAGGAGTAAATTGGTGACTGAGCGCAATGTGTTGGTGGATGGAGTGAAACTGGAGCAGGTAAATGAGTTTGTATATTTGGGTAGCATGATGTCGAGGGATGGTCGAATTGATCGAGAGATAGAAAGGAGAGTGAGTGCGGGATGTAAGGTAATGGGTGCTCTGGGTACGTTTGCACGAAACGTTAACGTATCAAGGGAAGCTCGGTTAAGTGTGTATAATGGAGTGCTAGTGCCTGTTTTGACGTATGCAAGCGAATGCTGGGCAGGGAAAGCATAAAAAGAGAGTGACTGCCGTGGAAATGAGGTATTTACGTGGTGTATGTGGGTATGTAAGATGGGATCGCGTGAGGAATAATTTGGTGTATGAAGAAAGTATGGTTAGGAACAATGTGATTAAGAGAGTTGCTGTGAGTCAGTTGAGATGGTTTGGGCATGTGGAGAGAATGGCGAATGAACGGCTTGTTAAGCGTATATATCTTGGTGAAGTTGAGAGTTTTCGATTGCGTGGTCGACCAGTGTGTAAGTGGATGGATGTGGTTGGTAGGGTACTTAAAGAGAGAAAGTTTCCAAGTATGAAGAGAAGAAGAGCATGTATGAATGCGATTATGAGTGTGGCCGAGGCGAAAGAAGTGTGCTTAGATAGGAATGTGTGGCGAAGGATGATTGTTTCCTATTATTGTGATCCGGATGCGGTATTTCGCTACTGAAAATCGGTCACTTTAATATGTTTAAGAGTAAGGATTTGTTGTATGATGTTGATGTTGTTCTTATTGTTACGGGTTTGTGCGAACCCACTAAGTGGGACACGCGTGATTTTATGTATGTATGTATCTACTGAATTCTGAAGTAACTACTTTAGACAAAACAAGTTCGAAGAGAGAGATAGTTAAGTATTACCATAACAGTTCATAAGTCCCTATTAGTTTGATAGCTTTGGCAGTTCTTCAGCTACCAAAAATTAATTTAACAACTTTGACAATTTTTAAATTTCCCAGAAATTATTTGGAAAACATTCCAAAAGAAGATTAGAGCTTTTAAGAACTGGAATGAAAGAATGGTGAAGTGTATTATTGCCGAAAGGAACTAAATTCTAAAAAACTATAAACCATGTGTATTATTCTCAATAATTAGCAACGTATATTTTGGTGTATTGAAAAAGTTCGAAAAGGAAAAGGCAAATTTCAGGCCAAACTGAGTTTCATGAATTTCCTTACATTTTATTTAAACTCCTACAACTTACTACATTATTATTGGTGGACAGACGACCAATAAGAGTCCGTATCAATAGTCACCAGAATCCTTACACAGGATATTTCCAGCTATTTTCTGTATTATTCAGTTGTCGTTTTTTACAGCAAATGGATGTGTGTATGCTCTTTGAATTTTTTGTACGATGTTTAATAAATTAACTGAATGTTTTGTACGAATGTATTTTATGTACATGAATTGTAACAATTTGTAAAATCTTACTGTAAGTGTGATAATGTCCATGTTATTTTGTATGTATTACATTTTTGTTGTATAATTGTTGTAAACCCTGAAGAAGATGTAAGGATGCACCGAAACGTTGGTATAGTAAGAATAAATATTGTTTGATTGAACTTTCGAGTAATTGTTAACACCTAATCCACATCACAGTCGAGAAATTTCCCACAATCAGTAATTAATATTTACCAGGTCTCTCCCTGTAAAATCTTTGAAATAATGCTGATGTTATAACCAATAATTATTGTTTGACATGTTTATATGTATTCTAATACGACAAATAAGATATAAAATTTAAACTAAAGCACCATATTGAAATTTATATATTAATTAAATATTATAGCTGTTTATGTTAATACCACAAGGAATTAATGTTAATTTCGAATATCTTAGAATAGAAAGTACCTGCGCATAGAGGTACAGAATTTAAATATGGATCTTTCTGCCATAAACACATAAAGAGCAATAAACATTTGCATTTTTATATTAGCATATGTCTTATTCGTTTAATTTCTCAATTTGCAAATTAGAATATAATAAATATATAAGAATAATTTACCCAGCAAGTATTTATAAACTTATATCGTGTAAAATTAAACAAAAAAATCTGATGTGGCCAGCACAATACCTTCCGTCAATCCTGTGTATTATGTACAAATTCCATACATAAATTTGTAAAGATTCTAAATTTCCAGTAATATTATTTCATGCAAATGACACTTGACACTGACATCTTCTTCTTCTTTAGCTTTTCCCATTCGTTGGGGTCGCTATTTTAGGACTTACATGTAAAATCAGACTTTCGTAATTTTCTGCCTCCCCTAATTATTTTAGGTAAAAAGTTTCAAATAAAAATTGTAGGACATAAAATTCTCCATCTGAATCAATAAACAAAATTAATTTTGCCTAATAACGGCGGAAATTAGCTATGAAATTAACAAATTTTAACGATTCTGTCAAACCAGGTTAATTTATTTTTATTATTATTTGTAATTTCTGTTCAAGTGAATAAATATCAATTTAAATTAAGAGATAATTGTTAACTGGAACAGAAATTAGTAATAATACATAATAAAAATAAATTACCCTAACATGATAGATAAATCGTTAGACATTTGTTATTTTGTCTCATTTCCATGGCTATTGCTATTTTTGTGGTGATTTTCGACATTTGCAAACCTAATTTCTGCCGTTACAAGGCATACAAAATTTTGCTTATTGATTCAGATGCAGAATTTTATGCTCTACAACTTTTATTTTGATCTTTTTACTTCCTTGTACGTAAGTAAAGGAAGTATTGTAATCGCGAAAAATTTCGGTTTTCAGATTTCAGCGGAAATATCCATTTTGATCATCCCTGAATCCATTTTGACTAGTTTCGTCCTGACGACTGTACGTACGTACGTTCGTACGTATCTCGCATAACTCAAAAACGGTACGCCGTAGAAAGTTGAAATTTTGTATTTAGGACTGCTATAACATCTAGTTGTGCACCTCCCTTTCTGGTTATTACACAATTTCCTGAAGTGGCACTTTACATGAAGCCTATAATAGATTTTAATGAAAAACTGTTTTAAAATATAATCCAAAACTTTTCAAATTTGGTATACAAGACTTTTATGTCAATCGAAATAACATAATAGATTTTGGTTAAAATAGGCTAACCGGAAGTGGTACATTACTTGAAGTTGTTAACAGTTTTTCTTGAATAAAATGATTTTATTTTAATTTTAGAAATATATGCTTCAAATAAAAGTTTTAGAGAATTAATTTCTGCGTCTAGCACATCAAGTATTATTAAATTAGCCCTTTGTATAAGCGAGATATGTAAATTTAAAAATTGTATACTTTTTTGTTTTTGTAATAAAGCTTGCTATGGATTAGGACAAAAAAAATACGTGCAATTTTATGATTCGTACAATAACAAATATTATATTTTTATTGTGAAATTAGACATATTCATTGTTGTAGTCAAATATTTCTTTGTTGTAATCAAAACTATCTTTAAAAAGAACCGGGTTAGATTATGGTCGCTATATATCTTACCGTTTTGAAGTTAAAATTAATATTTTGTAATTTAGTTATTTAAAAAATATGTATAGTTTAATAATTGTACAAGGAAGTCGTGTGGTGTCCACATCAGATTTTTCACCTTAAATAATTAGGGAAGCAGGAAATCAGGAATGTCTAATTTTAAATGTTAAAGTCTTATGTTCGACTGTGTCGGTCACCACCCAGTAGGTACATGTATGAATAAGTACTAGACAAAGAAATAAAATACCTCTATTTTTATAAATCAGTTATTTATTTGTAGTTTACGAGAAATACAAAGACCGAAGATAGAGACATTTGATAGTTAAATAACTATTAATCCATCCCAATTATAAAAGTATCAATATATCAAATAGGTGTTGAAGACATATATAATCCTTGAACGAATATTTCAAAGTTCAAACTATGATTCATACTGTCTGACACAATTTGAATATGCAATCTACAATTTGCTATTTGGCATCTTTCGTATATCTCTGACCTTGGTAATGCATTGTGTCGTCCTCTTTCATGTAAACAAAATAAACATCATACCGTTTCAGAAACAAATAGTTTTGTTCCGGTTCTAGTGTACGATACACTACGGTACGCTAGTGCTTGTGTATGTATGCATATATAGTATACAATACATACACATGGTTGGCATTTAGATTATGTGTTATATGTTTACTACCAACTTGCATGAGCGGTACTCATAGCACATGTCATCAAATCGAGTATTTATTTATTTTTAATGTTTTGTTTGTGAGGTTACGGTGTTCGGCTTGTGCTTTATACATTACGAAATATTTTAAAATTGTGGAAACAAATTTGATTTTTTTACCTCCCACTACCCTTGGTAAGGGAGGTATAGGGATCGTGCTAAAAACCACATATCGAGATTTTGGTAAATGACCACGTTTTAAGGTCCCTACAATCCAATTTTAACATTTTCACGATGTTGTCTGTGCGAATGTGTGTATGTGTGTGCGTGGATCCTCTTTACGCTATAACTCCAATACTATCGTTCAGAAAATTTTGAAACCTTGTATTTCTACCTTACTCTTAGATGGAAAGATGCCATTAGATTTTGAAGGAAATCAGATAACCAGAAATGACACTTTACTGGAAGCTCAAAATAGTTTTTCTTCGAAAAATACCTTCAAATGTTATTTTTTCGAGATTTGTTATTATAAAAATTAAAGATTATTAGATTTTCTACTTTTTGTATATATTTTATGGATAAATTTATAAATTATCTATAGTTTTAATCCCAGAGCCTAAGCTTTAAACACAACTCATACACATAGTTACACAGTTCAGGAGGCCAATTTTGTAACTAGAAAGCGATAGAGAATACAATTCATACTGAATAAGATAATCCCCACTACATTTTGTCAGTCATGTTATCTTATTCTGACTGAATACGTATTCAGCTGGTCCGGACCTCATGAATACGGTATTCGCTTATGAATAAGCATAAGTTATCGGCTCATTTATTTTACCTAGTGTGTAGTTTATTATTGATTGTATTATTATTTAATTTTTAGTACCTTAAATTTACTACTATTTTTTTATTTATTTTATTATATTACAAATTAATTAAAATATTCATCGTATCTAAAAACATGTGTATGACGCATAAAGGAAATATAATCACAAAATAAGTATAATACAACTTTAAATAACACTACTTTTCAAATGAACTAAAATTTTCCCTACGCGAGAAATTTGAACAAATGTCAGATTAGTACCTACTGAATATGTATAGTGTACACAATACGATAGAAATCAGTCATATGAATAGAAAATAAGATGGCGCTTATTCAGTGACCCGCCATATTGCATTCGTATTCGCTGTCGCTTTCTAGTTACAAAATTGACCCCCTTATCTCATATGTTTGTAACTGACAGATATATGTCACTGTCAACAAACTAATCATTTCAAATAATAATATTAACGTTCTAAAAAGAAAATAGTAAATGGAACAATAATTATATGGAACGGAAGTTAATCCAGTTTCCAGTTATATAAAAATATAATAATAATATATCATCACGGCATATTACCCATTGCTAGGTGAGCCAATCTGCTTTGTACACAGATGTCGGTAATAATGATGACATATTTGTACCGTGCGGGCGTTTACCAGGCGTCATCTTACGCGAATCTGAAGTAGCGAGTTCGATTCCAACCGACGCCAAATATTTTAGAATTATAAATGGCACAAAAATGAACCCTGTGGTTCACTCTCCACGCAATGAATATAGGTAAGTATATAAATAAATAAGTATATTATCACGACATATTACCCATTGCTGGGTGTGCCAATCTGCTCTGTACACACATTTTGTACCGATGATATATTCGTACCGTGCGGGGATTTACCAGGTGTCATCTCACGAGCACTTATTGCTGGCGTGAAGAGTGCACCACATGAGTAATTTTTTCTTCAAATGTAGATATTTGACGAAAAATATCTACTACTGACGTTATATTTTACGTAAAGTGCGTTTGCGGTTTCAATTGCCCTGTAGGTACGGATACTTATTTGTTTACTTTTTGTTGTAAACATTGGCGTGAAAAATTTCACGTTTTGACGTTTAAATAAAAACTGTGCAATTTTATATCCTCCTTGTGCGCAATTATGTCGGAATTTGGAGTATTATAATGTACGCCTCCTGAAGTTGTTAAATGTAAATCTGTAAATCTAACAGTGTGGCATCATTTTAATTCTAAGTATTCTTATGTTCATTATCGTCCCTGTAATTGTAATCTGTAAGTCTGCTATTCTTTCATATGTTATTTCCTCACAAGTAAACTCTGTTTATATTTCAATTCATAGGTTATTTATTTAAATTTGACAGCTATTGATGGTATTTAGTAACATTATTCTTAGGTTACCTAGTGTGTTATAGTAACATTTAGGGCAATATTACAGGTTTCTTTTATACAAGTACACTTCTTATTCGTTGATTCTGTATAGTTTCTATGGATATTTATTCATTTTATTTCTACGCCGGCGGCGTAGAAATTAGCTACTTCTACTCCGGCGCCATAGAAATTAAACTTCTACCTTGTGAATCAAGTCACAAAAGATGCTATTTTTATAACGTTTGAAGAAAAAAAATTGTTGAAATTTGTGCCAAAACTTATGGGACATAGGTTGTTTTACTCTCCATGACTACTTTGAGAGCCAGTGAGGTCTGAGCACTCGATGCTTTTCGGTAATTAGCTGTACGCCCGTTCTCTGACCATGGAGCATCTTGAGCAGTTGTCTGGCGCTTGCGTATTTAAGCGCAAATTTAAAATGTTTCTACATAATTTTCAGCTTTAAATTGTCCATAATAATTTCCACATTCTTAATCAGTACCATAAAAAAAACGTTCATAACTCGCGCACAGTACCTACACATGTTAACAATTCTTTATTATTTTTCGTTTTTATTCTGGCGCTTAATTAATAAATGTCAAAATGGCAGCTAAACGCTCAATCCATTCGGTTATTCAAGCCACAGATCGGAAATCGCATATGAATCTGTCACGTAATCAGATTGCTCAGAGTGCTCGACAGATTTAAATACCGAACGCACCCGGTATAGATATGTCATCATTACTAAAATCTACCAATTGCGAATAAAAGCAGACTGGCATACTCAGAAATAATGAGCAATAACGATGGAACACATCTAAAGAAAACTATTTTAGTTATTGCTATATTACTCTCAACGAAACAATGAATAGCTTAATTATTTTTCAAAACATACCATCCCGAAATCTGTTTCGAATTAAATAAACCTTTAAGCAGGTCCAAAGTAATGAATCACCAGTACCTAACTCATTCTTGTCTTTGAGGATCCTTGTCCTGTTCTCTTGTACAATTATTTCCTCAACGTATAAATCATGTGGTTTTGCATTCTGTTTGCGTATTCGCCGCATGTGAGGTGGCGCCTCGAAGAATTTACATGCACGCCGTTGGTATTTAGTGCCTCCTGCAGTCGTAAACTCTGCACTCTTCCTGTGTGAGCGACGAGAACTATGTCTACTTCCTAGATCATCTGCGCCATGTGCGAAATACCAAAGAGGTGATTTATACACCGATAGTGATAAGACCGATAAGAAATAGAAGGTTATAAAAATAAAGATGAGGATATAGACACAACGCGCGGTTATTAAAAAAAATCTCGATGAGAAGTGGTTTTGTAGAAGAAGCGTTCGGGAAAAGCAAAATAATAGAAAACTTAAACGCGGTATCGTTGTTGGATAATAATTTCATGGAGGCCAATAAGACTCACCTTAATTTAAAACAACATATTTTGGTTATTAGTTTATTAGTAATCTTTGTTGAAAAATATTTAATTTAAATAAGAATAATTTACCCAGCAAGTATTTATAAACTTATATAGTATAAAATTAAACAAAAAAATCTGATATGGCCAGCACAATACCTTCCGTCAATCCTGTGTAATATGTATAAATTCCATACATAAATTTTCTTGCAAATGATTCTAAATTTCCAGTAAAATTATAAACTGCTAATAAAATATATAATATAAATATAAAATGCTATGCGAATTGCACTTGACACTGACATCTTCTTTAGCTTTTCTCATTCGTTAGGGGTCGCTATTTTTTATTTTCTTCTTCCACTCATTTCGGTTTTGCATGTCCTTATTCAGTACCTTTTCTCTCAAGTCTTCCGCAATAGTCCTTCCATCTTATCTTTGGTCTTCCTCTATTTCTTCCACCTTCTATTACTAAGCTATTTATTCTTCATCCAATATATGCATTTCTCCTCATGACATTTTCAACCCAATGTAATCATCTCGCTTCTATCTTTGTAGAAATTTGTAACACTAGAGTTATTTCCTTACCTATCTTTCCGTGTCTTCCCCAACATCTACTTCAACATCCTCATCTCTGCCACATTAATTTACTTTGTATTTATACTGACATCTGTCAATTTGAATTATATGAATAAAGTAGTAGTTTCCATGTTTAGCATAGCTGGCTGATTTATAAAATTTAATTTCTTTAAAATTCTTTAACTCTATATCTATTGAATATGAAGTATAAAATGCAATCAAATCGTATAGAGAATAATATATTCTTTAAGTTATAATAACGTTAAATGTCAATAAATTAAGTTTAAATGTTCTAAGTTGTTCTTCTGAATGTAAACTTGAGGATTGCGAAAAAAATATAATTTTTGGAATCGTGGTATTGAAGTATTCTTTTTCTAAATGGGATTAATTTTGAATCGGGAAGGTTTATTTGCCAGGGCCGGCGTTAGATCTCGTATCTGACCCTGTGGAGGGTTTTATAAAATGGAATAACTGCAACAACTTTCCACAACAAACTCGAAGCTAGAACAATAGGGCAGTGCAAACGAGATGGCACGTTTTTCCTAAATTTAAAATCTATATTTCAAACTATAGTGGAAAGAAATTTATATAAATTTCTCATCATTTGCGTAGGGCCGAACTATTATAAGCCTGGGTCTTATATTTCTCTAAATATAACAACAATAACATAACCTAACGTACAAAGTTTAATTTGTAACTGTAGACACTTCCTAAAAATAATTACAGTCGTATATATTGCTACAACCAATTTTCAAATAATTCTCTAACCCCACGTTTTCTGCTCAGGTGCTGGTCGGGATTGAAAATCGGATACCCCGGGCCAAATGAATCAAGCCAGCCATGGATTCCTGCAGGGGTGCAGGGGGTAAGGGAAAGGAAGATTTATACGACGGATCCTAGATCGCCGCGCATGGAAGACGCGAGGAGGGAAGTCGTAAAATAGTTTGAAGAGCGCTCCAGGGACATCCCATAGCGCATGCGCATTCACAAACAATCAGTTAAACATTAATGGAGACGATGGGATGGATTCCACAACAGGAATTTTTCACGACGAGGCAAAAAAGTTGGAGAGAAAACAAGAATATAAAAGAATAATGGACAAAGATGATTAAACGAAACTCAGAATCTACAAATTCTAAGCAATTAATTCATAAGAACTCGGCCGGTTTGAATTTTAATAAATTATAAAATCTACAAAAAAAGTTTGAAATTTGTACAAAATTCTTTCGGCTACTTAAATATAGAAGTTATATGTTGTTGCGACCTTGACCAATATTTAATTTTCAAATAACTTTGTAATTAATAGAAATTGAAAAAAATTTCATATTATTGTTTTTTATCTTCCGTCACCTTTAGATAAGGAAGGTATTGCCTATGGTCAAAAAAATCGATACCTAGTGAGTTTCTAATGAATAAGCTCGTTTTGGAGTCCATAGAATACGAATTTACTATTTTTACGATGATTTCTATATGCGTGTGTGTGCGACTGTGCGTATATGTGATGTGACGCTCGTTCCAATGCCACGATTCCAAAAATTATAATTTTTTGGTATTCCTCGAGATTAGATCCACATGCAGCAGATAAGATTAGATTTTGTTTTTCTTGAAAAAAAGCAGTTAAATATCATTTATTGACAGTGAATGTTATTATAACTTAAAGAATATATTATTCTATACGTTTTGATTGCATTTTATACTTCATATTCAATAAATATCGTTAAAGAATTATAAAGATATTAAATTTCATAAATCAACCAGCTATGCTAACCACGGAAACTACTAATATATTCAGATAATTCAAATTGACAGATGTCAGTAACAATGAAAAGTAAATGAATGTGGAGGATGTTGAGACAGATGTTGCGGAAGACACGGAAAGATACGGTAATGAATAGCTTAGTAATAGAAGGTTGAAGAAACAGAGGAAACCAAACATAAGATGAAAGGACTGTATTGCGGAAGACTTGAGAGGAAATCAACTGAATGAGGACGAAACGCACAAAAGAAATGAGTGGAAAAAGCAAATAAAAAAATCTAATGTGGACACCACACGACTTCCTTGTATGATTATTAAACTTTTTTAATAAATAAAATACAAAATATTAATTTTAACTTCAAAACAGTTAGATATACAGGGTGATTCATCGGTCTGTCCTCTCTTTATAACTCTTTTATTTTAAGTCAGATAGAAAAACTCTTCAAATATAATTTATATAATATATTATTGTCTATCTATGTACTATATGCATTTGTATACAGGGTGCTCCGTTGAAGCGCAACAATATATAACTTTATATTTCTTAATGGAACATCCTATATATATATATATATATATATATATATATTTATTTTGATAGTAAATTAGATTTCCTTTAAAAAACGATTAAGTAATAAGGGGTCTAAAATTATAAATTAAGAAGTTATTTACGTCATAAAAAATAGTAGTTCATAGTGGAAAAAACCATAATTTAATGCAAAATTTTGATTCTTTTTTATTAATACTTATTTTAAACATTACACTAATTACAAAGAGGCTATTAAAATTTAGTGACAGACTAAATAATTCTTGTTTAAATTCGAAACAAATGATCAAATTATCCATAGCTTACTTTGTTAATAATAACATGATACAAAAATATCATTCAACGAATAAAGGTAAATAACTTCTTAATTTATAATTTTAGACCCCTTATTACTTAATACTTTTTTAAAGGAAATCTAATTTACTATCAAAATAAATAAAGATATATAGGGTGTTTCATTAAGAAATATAAAGTTACATATTGTTGCGCTTCAACGGAGCACCCTGTATACAAGTGCATATAGTACGTAGATAGACAATAATATATCATATAAATTTTATCTGACGAGTTTTTCTATCTAACTTAAAATAAAAGAGTTATAAAGAGAGGACAGACCGATGAATCACCCTGTATAGCGACCATAATCTAACCCGGTTCTTTTAAAGAGAGTTTTCATTACAACAAAGAAATATTTGATTACAACAATGAATATGACTAATTTCACAATAAAAATATAATATTTGTTATTGTACGAATCATAAAATTGCACGTATTTAACATAATTTGACATGAACATTTTTTTTATGTTTTTGTCCTAATCTATAGCAAGCTTTATTACAAAAACAAAAAAGTATATAATTTTTAAATTTACATATCTCGCTTATACAAAGGGCTAATTTAATAATACTTGATGTGCTAGACGCAGAAATAAATTCTCTAAAACTTTTATTTGAAGCATTTATTTCTAAAATCAAAATAAAATCATTTTATTCAAGAAAAAATGTTAACAACTTCGAGTAATGTACCACTTCCGGTTAGCCTATTTTAACCAAAATCTATTATGTTATTTCGATTGACATAAAAGTCTTGTATACCAAATTTGAAAAGTTTTGGATTATATTAAAACAGTTTTTCATTAAAATCTATTATAGGCTTCATGTAAAGTGCCACTTCTGGAAATTGTGTAATAACCAGAAAGGGAGGTGCACAACTAGATGTTATAGGAGTCCTAAATACAAAATTTCAACTTTCTACGGCTTACCGCTTTTGAGTTATGCGAGATACGTACGAACGTACAAACGTACGTACGTACAGACGTCACGACGAAATTAATCAAAATGGAGGAGTCAGGGATGATCAAAATGGATATTTCCGCTGAAATCTGAAAACCGAAATTTTTCGCGATTACAATACTTCCTTTACTTATGTACAAGGAAGTAAAAATAGCAACCCCTATCGAATGAGAAAAGCTAAAGAAGAAGATGTCAGAGTCATAATTTGCATAGTTTGTTTATGAAATAATTTTACAGAAAATATAGGATATATTGCAAGAAAATTTATGTATAGGGCGTGAGCAGTGACGTGACTTTGCTGACCTTGGCAAGCAGATATGGGGGCCCGTGACAAAATGACAGCTATTAATTATGTCCATAACTGACAAATGTCATAAATTTTCATTAAAATTTCATGATTTTGTTATTTCATGTGGTTTATTTGATATCAGGAGTGTGGAATTCAGTTGTCGAGAAAAAAAAATCATACATTTACTGACATAGACAAAATTTTGTTCAATCACTATCTTTGTCAGTATTTCTTCGATTTTTCGTTTTTTCGGAAACAGCTGAAGATCGGACCTATGTTGATTAAACTTTTTTTACTCATTTTGGTTAGTTTTATATGCCCTTAAAATATTTTACATTTTTTGTAACACCCTGAACATGATAAATAATAAATTCAAAATATTTTTCCTATTTTGGTCTCCTTGCGGTATTCGTATTATGATTGTGCATCATCTCTCCTTTTTTGCAATATTAGATCATCGGTTTTGCGTTGGAAGTGCGCGCGAAAGCAATCATAATATTTAGATTTATACAAGTTACGCGTATCTAAACAAACATACTGCGTCAACCTTAACTCAGCATGTAAAACAATTAGAGATAATACAGACTTACTCACATTGCATAAACAATTTCCTTACATGCAATATACAATAACAAGGAAGATCAAAACGGATATGTTATTCGCAAATGGGTAAAGTACCGAGTTATAGTAGGTACACATTTTAACCTACCTACATACTTCCCAATAAGGATAAATAATGATCGTACTAGCAAATTTTGAAACTATATTTCAATTGTCTAATTTTAAAACCCGACACTTACGTCAAATTTTGGGAAATCGCAAAAAACTGTTTAGATAAGTTCAAAATGAATAATTATGTAAAAACATCAATACACATATAATGTTGATGATAAAGAAACAAAAACTATTTTGTTTAACAAGAAAAACTAATTAATAATCTGATGTGGCCAGCACAATAAATACCTTCCGTTAATTCTGTGTATTTTGTACACATTTCATACTTAAATCGCCGCGCATGGAAGATTGTAAAGTTCTAGTAAAATTATTTCAGGAACAAACTGTGTAAATTGTACTTGACACTGACATCTCTCAATTACAATTATTATCTGAATATATTAGTAGTTTCCATGGTTATATCATAGCTGGCTGATTTTATGAAAATTAATATCTTTATAATTTTTTAACTTTATATGCATTGAACGCTCAAACCGTAAAGAGAATAAAATATTATTCAATATTTATAATAACGTAAATTGTTAAAATATTATATGTAACTGCATTTTTTCAAGAAAAACTGTTAAAAACTTCAATTCAAAGTACTTCCGGTTGACCAATTATGACCAAAATCTAATCAACTCTCCATATACAAGTACAGAAGAGGAATACGAAAAAAATATAATTTTTGGAATTGTAGTATTGGAGTTATCGAAGGAAAAAAAATTGTCACACACACACACACGCACTGACACACACACCCACATACAGACATCATCGTAAAAACAGTAAATTTGTGTTCTAGGAATTTAAAACGTGCTTATTCATTAAAAACTCACCATCGAATTTTTTGACCATACATTCTATAAGTGACGGAATGTAAAAATGGATTTGTTGAGTTTTGATTTTGAATTTTGGATATTTCGACCTCAGTATCTAATTGCTTTTGGATTTATAAAAAAACTTTAGGGGGTTATTCTATTATATTACAAAAATAAGTCAAATTAGATTGTCAAAAATTGAAGACAATCAGGCTATTAGATCAAGGATCTCAACAACTGCTTCCCACAAATTGATACTGCATATAGAATCCTTTTTAACTATAGTAGCGTCCAGTGAAAGATCATTTGTATTTTTTTATGTTTACCTTTAGGTAAGGAAGGTATTGTCTTTAGTCAAAAAGTTCGATGATGAGTTTTTATTGAATGAGCACGTTTTAGGATCTCTTGAATACGATCTTACTATTTTCACAGTTATATCAGAATGTATGTCTGTGCGTGTACGTGTATGTATATGTGCGCGTATATGACCATCGTTTTCGATCGCATAACTCCCAATACCATAATTCCAAAAATTACAATATTTCCGTATTCCTTAAGCTTACATCTAAGCGAAGAAGATTTTGGTTACAATTGGTCAACCGGAAGTACCCCTTTTTACAGTTTTTCTTGAAAAAGACAGTCAAATATCATTTTGTAACATTTTATGTTATACATACAGAAAATCACGCGTGTACCACTTAGCGGGTTACCACAAACCTGAAAATAATAACAACAACATCAACATCATACAACAAATCCTCTCGTAAATATATTAAAGTGATCGATTTTCGGTAGTGAAATACCGCATCCGGTTCACAATAATAGTTACGAAACAATCATCTTTCGCCACAAATTCCAATTTAAGCACACTTCTACGTTATTATAAATATTAAAGAATATACTATTATCTACACGATTTGATTTCAATTATAAAAAAAATAACTTTCATAAATCAACCAGCTATGCTATAGCCATGGAAACTACTATATTCAGATTTCAAATAATTCTCATTGTTAGAAGTCAGTGTCAAGTGCAATTTACATTGTGTTTGTGTTATAATTTTACTGGAATATAATTACATGAAAGAATTGAGCCCTTTAAAAAAATATATTATAAAGCTGGGCTCGGACCCTCCATGCGAATCTTTTGCAAGAAACTTTCTATAAGGTGTTTGTACAAAATACATAGGACGGAAGGTAATGTGCTGTTCACGTCAGACTTTTTTAATTGTATTATGTTCGCCCCTACACTCTGCAATTGTTTAATTATTATGAATTAATGAAATTATTTGAAAATTTGATAGTTATTAAAATCTAATAAGCATTATTTCCTTATTAAGTTATTCCAAAAAAACAATTGACATTACTTGATAAAATGTACAAGTACCCAATAAGACCTCGTGACTTCCAAACCGTTTCTCTAACTGGCTGATTTGGATGTGCTGGCATTAGATTATAACCTGATATTTTAAACGTAAATAGCATAAGGATTGGTTGTATTTTGGTATGTCAACATTACACGAAATTATGAAGAATGAGAAGACGAATCCGTTGCAGTATCAAAACTCATTTATCGGGTTTTTAATTTGAAACTAGTAGATTAATTTTTAAATGAAAGATAATCTTCTTATAATATTTCTTTATTTTATTTCCCCGGAATTTTAAAATTTAAACTTCGTTTTCTACTCTTTCGAAACTTTTTCTGATTTATAATGATTTCTCTATTCATTCCCATGCTTCCACCCCTAATTTATCTTGTGCCCCTTCTCGTTCTGGTCACGTACGCCTGTGGTGGGATTGACGAGACGCCCGTGCCTGGCATATCTAATGGGCAAATGCCAGACCCAGACGTTGGAGTTGGATATGTAAGGCTTATATGTACATATATACGAGATCATACGCAGTACATTTCGTGCATTGCAAATAGATAAAAATCCGAAACGAAATTCGTTCACTTAGATGAGATCGAGAGTAGTTTATACCTAATAGATATCATATAAACTTGTTAGTTAATTTTTAAGGTAGGTAGTTAAATTGTTAAAAAAATCACCAGTAAAGTACATTAATATATAGATAACAATTTTATGTAAAAAATTCACCACTTCGTTACAAAATAAGGAATAGGTCCGTCTAAGAATTTTAAAATACAAATTCCGTAATTTTTTATTTCTTGAAATAATTGTTAATTATAGATATAGAAGTCACTTGTCATTATTAACAAACGACAGTCATGTCTTATCAGTATAGTGACGTTTTTATGATCATTTTTCATTATTACTGTCATTGTTTTTATCCTATTAATTTAAGAATTAAAGTGATTTTTAAAATAAATAAACATAGTTGGAAAGTAAAAATGATTATAAAAATTATAAAAACAGTGTCATATATACATATCTCTATGGTAAAGCAGACAAAACTAGTACATTAAAAAGCAAGTCTCATAAGGCAATCTGTCAACGTATGAGTCCCTGTTTGGAAAACGAGCCGCGAGGTGAATTTTACGAAGGACGAGTGCGTTAATAAGCCTTATGAAACATGTTTTTATACTATTTTTATTTCTCACTAAGAGAGATATTGGAATCATACTAAAAATCGCATATCCAGATTTTAGAGAATAAGTACGTTTCAAAGTCCCTAGAATCCGATTATAACATTTTTACGATGATGTGTGTGTGTGTGTGTGTGTGAGTGTGTGTGTGGGAGGTACGATTTCTCAAATTCTATAAGACTAATGAGAAGAGTTGAATAGGTTCTGGTAACAATTAGACAATCGGAAGTAGTAGTATTTTAACAATAATCGTCTATATACATTTTTTAATTTGTTATTACAAATATTAAAATACATAAAATTCTCTATCCACACATTTAAATTTTTTATTATATCTTCTATAGATTTAAAGATATAGAAATATGTAATTAAATAAATATTTCATCACGGCATATTACCCATTGCTGGGTGTGCCAATCTGCTTTGTAGATATCGATAATGATGGAATATTTGTACCGTGCGGGCGCTTACCAGGCGTCACCTCACGGTCACTCATAGCTGGCGTGGAGAGTGCACCACAGGGGTCAATTTTGTGCAATTAAAATTCCCAAAATTCGCGACCAGACACTCAGGCACACGGCCACGAGACCCAATAAGATATAGAAATATAAGCTATAAAATAATTTGTTGTAGTAAATCTCACAGCCGAAACATCTCCATGGTAACAAGTTGAGAAATTAAAATGTCTGTAATTGTCAGTGTCAAAAATTCATAGATAGTACTGAAGGCTTTTCCGGGAACGATATTTAATATTTCTTATTGTATTATTAATTATATATCTAAAATTATAGATATATTACATGAACCCTTCAGAAATACCGCCAATCCTGTCAATGAATTGGAAGAACCTAGAAATTTTTGCTTTACAACATCCATTTGAAAAATATTTAAGGGAGCAATGCGAACGGAAAAACTGATTTCCCATGTTAAAAGCCTATGTTTCACTTTCCGTGATACACCCTGTATGTAATTAAAAATGTAACTGAAATCCAGTGCAGAACTTACTTTTGATAAAATAGTGGCATGTTAGTGAAAATAACTAAAATAAAGATAAAACCTAGCTTACTTCATTTTTAAAGTGTACGGGATTTTGTTAGAAGCTAGTGTACAGTTAAGAATAGCATATATAGATATTTATTTGATAAACCATACGAAATTTGGATAAAAAAAAATATACCTTTCATTGTCACGTAATAACTTTCAATTTCCTTTCCATTATTGATCAACTTTTTTAATCTTAAAAAAACTAAGTAGGTAGCTAAAACCTTCCATAATTTTTTTGCTGTGAAAGACAGGATATATATTTCATTCTTCTTTCATAATCATAACTAACACGAAAGTAAAAAATCGTTTTGCGAAACATTTAAAAATATGAAATGAATTATAATAATCGACAAGCGGCATAGGTTTTAAAGATATGCTTGTTTTTGTTTATATCCGTTTAACTTTTTTTCATTCTTTTAAAATAATAATAACTGTCATTTAACGGACATTATTACCATTAACAACAATGTATTAAAGTTCGCAGATAAGGGAATTGTGCATTTCAATTAGCTACAGCATATAAACAATAAACATATGTCGTTTATAAGAATAAAACAACAATTTTACATACTGGCATAATTTGCCTGCAGTTTCATATTGCAAATATTAATTTTTAATGAACAAAAAAGAAAACCTTACAAGCAATTTTAATTCTTGTGTTGAGGTTTTATAAAGACGAAAATTGTATGCCGGGACTGCAATATGGCGGATGAATAATACCCCAAACACGCTCAAACTGAGACCTGGATTTATGCATTTAGTTAACAAAGCTTGTTTGGTTGGAAGCCCTGAAATTAATCTTCTGGAGTTTTTGTTGTTCGCAGTGTGGTACCGCGTATGGAAATTTCAATATAAATCTTTTTAAAAAATGTACTTTTTTCTCTGTTTTTTTTTTGTTTATTTGAAATCACTTGTTTCGTGTTTTCGTTTCGCTTGGCAGGTATTTCTCCGAAATTCGTTAAGAGAGTAATAAAAAAAGAAAGTTCGCACCCTTTTGTGACTTTACAACCCTTACGTGAAAGTTGTGTATTGTTGGTTTCTTTTTAAGCCTTTTTACCCTCTAACGGTATACCAGAAGCAGAGAAATCGGTGTTGCTATTTTTTGCTTTCTAATTTCGACGACTACAACTGTCAAACGTAGAGGACCTATAAATTTTAACGGCGGACTAAAAAATAAATGAAGTGATGTTTATGTTTCATTTAATTTATAGCTGCTTTCTTTCGATCAAAGCAATTAAAATATAATCGTGATAAACAAGTTTCTCAAACGAAAACAGCGAGAGATCTATTTTTGCTTTGACTGAATTATTATCTACGCTGATTTTGTGTTATACATAATGTTAATTATAAACTTTTTTCAGATGGTGTAGCCTTGATTTTATTTTTATTATTAACACATCGTGTGTCTAAAAGTAAAATAACAAGGTTATGATTGCACATTTTTGGTAAAATTAGTTTTTTATGACTAAATCCGGTCATATTATATCTCTTTCTCATATTAGTTTTTTGATATTGTTGTCCTTCTTCGAGATAGTACAGAAACAAAGTTGTATATTTCAAAAATTGAATTAAATTTATAGTGACGAAGTTGTACGAAACGTAGTACAGATAGAAGTACATTAACGAAGCTAAAAAGAGATTCAGAAACGTTTAAAACATAATTTCCCTTTTCCAATCTATAAACAACTATAAGATGTATGATTGTTTCCTTAAATAGCACTTGTACATAAATAGAGCGACTTCATAGGAACTAAAAAAATATTTTAAATGTTCAATATATATTCAAACCTCTTATATAATGTAAAGATGAAACCTCCTGGACGTTAAATAAGTAATTCAAAAGTATCGTACTAATGGGCGGATTCTGTTCATATTTCTATAAGTTTGTAAATCTATAAATTTGTAGCTTACAGTTGATCTGTAAGTTTACCCTTTACAAATTTACAAATAAGGTAATTCTGTTCGTATGTCTGTAAACAGCTGCGCTACAGATACTATAGTTACAAGGTTATCTCGTAAGAGGCTCTTGCGCTAACTTCATTCCAAACATTTTTATGTCATTCAAATATTATTTTTCTGTTATTAGAACAAACAATTATTTTTATTTGATTATGCCGTCAGTATTATCAATATAAATGTATATTAAAGTATTTTTTTTAGTAAAGATTATCGTTTACGTATAATACAACATTATAACCTGAAACTATAATTTAGAAGAGTGTATAAAAGTTGTGACATAGTAGTCTGTCTTTTGCTAATCCAATTATTGCAGCCAACAGAATTTTGAAATGATCCAGTACCTAAAAAGTTGAGAGTACCTAGCACCTATAATTAATAGAAAATAATTAATGTCCTAATAAAAAGGGGAATATATATATCGGGACGGCGAATTAGGGGTTCAGAGCGGCAATTCATGCGCATCAGAATATGTACTTGAACTGATAAATTAGGGACTATTTTATCTGAGTTTTATGAATTATTTTTAACAATCTCAGTGTATGTTAGATTTGGTAGATAGTAACAAATGAATTAGCTGCTCTTTTACACTTTTTGTCGCTAGAATATATTGCTGCTCATTTACAAGTTTTGCTGTGAAACTATATATTTTGTCGCTCAAATACTTAATTTGCCGTCTCGAAAAATGGCACCCTAATAAAAACAATTAATAATTAGATACCTTCAAATGTATTGTAATTGCGTCGCTTCGAAACTGAGGTAAAAGTGGTTGCAAAATTGCAATTAAATTGATTATAGTTTTTTTTATCTAGTCTAAACATTTTTTTAAATTATTTTCTGGCACTTCAAAAAGATTTGTTGTATCCCTTAAATTTCTACGAACTAACCTCACATAATTCCTTAAAAGTACATTATTTTACAAAATAATTACATAATTTTTACTAATTTGAATAATTGCTTGCTTGTTATCATCTTCTTCTAATAATATTCCAATAAAT
The DNA here is from genome assembly GCA_951394225.1 of Harpalus rufipes. Lineage (NCBI taxonomy): Eukaryota > Metazoa > Arthropoda > Insecta > Coleoptera > Carabidae > Harpalus > Harpalus rufipes. The sequence goes on from OX596279.1 coordinate 51,983,567, forward strand.
AATAAATTTTGTTGTTGATTCATTATAATAAGGTCAAAGTATGTAAGCTTATGGCTAGTTCATCTGTCCCTGTAAATATTTACGAATCTGTAAGAGTTTACAGAAAAACTGTTAGCTACAGAAGTGATCAGAATCGCAGTTTTGACCGTAGCGTCATACAGGCGTAACGAGAAGCGTTACAGATCTTATAGATATATGAGCAGAATCGACCCATAAATTTCACAAATACTTGCGTATTTGAAAACAGATGTGAGGTGCGTGTGCGACACAAATAGAACGAATGAGTAAAAATATTATATTTACTTTAAAAAAAAAAACCAAAATAAAAATTTATTAAACTTAAATTAGACAAAAAATAAATATAATGTTATATATTAAATACTTTAATAATTATTTATAATAGATTGCAGATTCGTCGTGGCATCGAATTAAACTATCGATGATTTTGCGGTTTATAGATTTCAATGCATCCGTTATAATTTTACATAATTACTTGGAATTATTAATATTATTCCTTGCAATATTTTTGTCAATGGTTTCCAACATATTTTCATTTGTATTAAAGATCAGTTGACATTTTGTGTTATAGACACAGGTTCAAATCGGCCCATTACTTTTTCATTCGCACTCTCACACGGTTAAAAATAGGACATCGCGGTTTCAAAATATGAATTCAGCATGAAATTCTCTTTCTTATTACATATTGTACGATTTTAGCGAATGAGTGGTTCACGAATAAAACATAATGGAATTCCAAAGAAATTTCAAGTTTCAAATCGGCAAATTTCTCACAATTCATCCACACTCCCACATCTTTAAAAACATTTAACGCGATTAGAATTTGACATTAACTTTTCTTTCCTATCATGTATTTGCATGATTGTCGCTAAAATCGTGTAACACATAATAAGAAAAATAAATCATACTGAAATCATATTTGGAAACCGTGTTGTCCTATTTTTAACCGTGTGAAAGTGGTAAATTAAAAAAGAGTTACGAGCCGATATGAATGTGTCTATAATTCGAAAATAGTCACCTGATCTTTAATACAAATGAAAATCTGTTAGAAACCATTGGCAAAAAAATTGTTGTGGCCAACACAATACCTCTCGCCTTATGGTTACATAAGTATTGTATGTATATCTTGTATATCTACACCCTACACCAAAAATTCTACTTTTTAATTTTAAATTCATTCTATGAAGAAATTTTGTCCTACTTTTCTAATTTTTCGATATGTTTCCAATTCATTGTCGGGATTGACAGTATTTCTGAAGTATGTATATATATATATATATATATATATATATATATATATATATATATATATATATTCATCAGTCTAACAACCGAACGTCCGTACATTGCCAGATCCCCAACAATTTGACGTCCTTCGTAAAGTGACGTCCGAATATGGACGCCAAATTACAAATCAGTTTTTCTCACATTTTTAGCATCTACGTGATGTAGGGGGTCTACCTGCAAATTTTCATTTTGGACGTCAAATGACTGTTTTGTTGTTAACAGCCGTATATTTAGTTCATCGAAATTCCGTGTGTGGCGCTGTCGTCGCATCATAATATACGCCGGCGTATATTGAAAATCGAAAATCACCGCCAATTTAACGTCCATACACTTGGCAACATGGCAAGTGTAACTCGTGCGTTTAGTTTTCAGTATTTCTTCACTTTAAATGTTTAAAGAATATGAACCTGAATTGGTTATGATAGCATAATCTAATATTATATTGAGAAATTATTATTTTTAAAGAATTTAGTCAACACTGAGTAAAATTATAAAGATGTGTATTATTTTCCATATTATTTTGTTTATTTTATAAAGATAATTTGCAGAAATAATGTACTTTTATAAAATAATTATTTTTTGAGAACTCGGAGGTTAAGAACGTATTTTCTAAATTAAAAAAAAAAATTCCACATATGAACGACGAAAGTTTATTCATTAAAACATGAAAAATAGTTTTATATTTATTTATTGTTCCGATATTTTGTTACTGTGTCATATAGGAATGCAATAACTTCTTTGATAAAAACATTTTGACAATGACAAATTTTAAATGAATTATTTTTTCTACGTTCCGTCGCCTTTAGATAAGAAAGATATTGTCTTTGGTCAAAAAATTCATAGTCCGTTTTTAACGAATAGGCACATTTTAGAGTCGCTAGAATACAATTTTACTACTTTTACGATGATGTCTGTATATGTGTGTGTGTGACAATCGTTATTCGATAATTGCAAACTCCAAAAATTATAATTTTTACGTACTTCTCATTTGTATACCCTTATGAAGAGCTGATTAGATTTTGGTTATAATTATTGGTCAACCCGACCGGAAGTACCCAAATTTTTATTATAAACATTATAGAATATTATATTACATGGTTACAATTTTTCATTATATTTGCTATAGTTGGAAGAAAAAGAAATTATAAAGAAATTAAGTTTCATAAATCTTGCAGTCTATGCAGCATCACAATGGAAACAATTTGGATATTCAAATTATACTAATTGACAGATGTCAGGGTCAAAATATGTTCGTGAAATAATTTTACTAAAAATATAATCTTTTGCAAGAAGGATTTAAAAATATATAAAATTGACGGCAGATGTGTTGACCACATTAGATTTTCTTCATTCAGTATATGAAACTTTGTAAACACGAAATACGAAATTATTTTTGTATCTTAAAAAATACTAAATAATTTAAACAATTTTTAATTAATTTTCATTATGCTGGAAAGTAATTTCGAGTTTTTCAGTTTAACAGATGTAAAATAATTATTAGACTGATTAAATTATTGTCCGAATTCGCAAATCAGGTATAAATATGCAGGTATAAGAAAATAGCGTATAATATACGGGCATAAGTGCTTATAAGGCATAAATGACGTAAAAAAAACACTACGCTTCGTGTCGTGCTTTTAAGCTCCTCACACGTAGGTACTTTAAATACCAAATCAACATAGCCAGGTAGCCTTGCTTTCTTTGTTGCTATGGTAGATTAATTGAAAAAATGAAAATAGTAAGTATTGTCAATTGAAACAAAATTCTTGAAAATACTTTATTTTTATAATCGTCTAAAAAATATCTCGCTCGAAAGTATTATCGTATTATTGCTCGTGCATTCCCATTCGCACGTTATTATATTGTTATAAATATTTTGTGAATGTGTGACTTGTAAAATTTAAAATTATTTTTTATTACACAATTATGTATTAAAATACATCTACACCTGCTACTACAATGATTTTATAAACATCTCGATAAACATTTATAAAAAATAATCATAAGTATTTATTACTGATAAAGAAAAACCTCGCCCAAATTATTTTTATATATTATTATGAACCTGAGTGAAGAAAATTTATTGATATTACACCAACGTTTCTGTCATTACAATAACCATCTTCAAGATTAATCAATGTCTCTTTAGGATGTCATTATATAGAAAACACAATATATTAAATTATAGATAAAACATTCCTCAGAATTGAATAGACGAATAAATGAGATAAAATAAATAATGACATACAATTAGGTTGAAATAAATTTAAAATAGACAAGAATATAAAACAAAGGTTAACAACTTTAGAACACTATCGGATAAAAACTGAAAATTACTTAAATATAAAATTTTAAAATACGGTATTTATAGTTTCGGGGATATTAATGGAAGCGCGGCCCCCCGGCGGACTTATCTCTGCAAAATGTTATAAGAACTCGGTTAAATAAAACTTTTGCAGGTAAATTCAATATTGGTCCTAGGTGAAGCCAAGGTATATCACTAGTTTTATACTATGTAGAGATATGCATAGCACTTCGCAACATTATTCCTGCTTAAATTTTATTGGTGTATAATGAAATAAAAAGTTCAGTATTTTAAAAATTCAAAATCAGTATTGTAATTTGTATCAAAAATAAACTTTAAAATTTATTTCTGTCTTTTGAACTGCGATCATATAAGTTAAGGTGTAGCAAAAACAGCGTTAAATATTACATGTGATACACATATACATTTCATTAAAAAATACTGTTATTATAGGATAGACAAACTTAATTTGACAAAACAAATATTTAATATGATCAAAATGCTTGAAATATGGATGGTAGTTTTCTTACTTGCAAATGACACATATATGTATCTATGTGAATAATATTTTTGAGATATGGAACAAAAAAATATTTCTTTTAAATCTTATACGCTGAGGTACATATAAACAAGTTTATGAAAGATGTGAGAAAACTAGTAAGTAATTATTAAATAGAAATAATGATTGTTATTCCGATCATCCAATTTTACAAGCGATTACTTACGCAAATATGCTAATATAATGTATTAATGTATAAGTACTTCAGTCTTCTTAGTTGGCTGCTCAGAGTGCCAGTCAATATTTTTAATTTATTAGAAAATCAATTTCATATTTTTATCGTATAGGCGTCAGACGTTGCGATACATATATTAAATAGTCCTTATATCATAATATTTATTTAATAATTCATGTACCTACGGTTAAACCTAAACTAAATATTTAATTTGTGGCTGTAAAACAATCAAAAAATATGCTAAATCTTCTAAACCCCAGTGCAAGTATGTTTACCTATTCTAAAAGCATTTGGTTACTTTAATTCAAATTTTCAATATGTCGGAAGCAGACATAAATTTGTATAAAGTCTGATGTGACCAACACATGACCTTCCGTCTATTCTATGTATTTTATATAAATTACTCACAGATAAGGTAGTGTCCTGCAAAAGATTATATATTTCCAGTAAAATTATTTCACAAACTATGCAAATTATACTTGACACAGACATCTGTCAATTACTAAAATATACTGTTTCTATTTGATTTCCATTGTGCTTATAGCAACGTAGGTTGCAAGATTTATGAATATTAATTTCTTTATAATTTTTCATCTCCAAATACATTAAATATAAAGAAAAAAAATGAATCAAATCGTACAGAGAATAACATATCTATAATATTTGTGATAACAAAATGTCAAAAAGAGATATTTAACTGCTTTAAAAAAAAAAACTGTTAAGAACTGCAAATAAGAGTCAAAATTTAATCAAGTCTTTATACGGACGTACAAAAGGAAAGAATGAAAGAATTATAATTTTTGGAATTGTAGTTGTCGGAGTTATCGGAAAACTTTTTTCACACAATACACACATACCCACACACACACACACACACACACACACACACATACACACACACAATCAAACACACACACAGAGAGAGAGAGAGATGCACGCACACGTAAACACACACATACACTACATTACTACATACGAGTATATACAGACATTATCGTAAAAATAGTAAAACGAAATTTTTGACCAAAGACAATACCTTCCTTACCTAAGGTAACGGAAGATAAAAAAAAACCACAGAGAGGAAGAGCATTTACGTAGCAATGTTAAAATATTTTGCATATAAGGCGTATAAATTCATATCTGCAGACCCATTTTATTAAACATGTAGAACGGTTTTTTTTTTATTTGATTTAATTGAAGAATTGCATGTAAATCAAATTTAAACAAATAGTTTTCAAAATATTAGTAAAAAATATAATTTAAAAACAATCATGATCCCATGTTAGACGACTATGTTCGTATTCCATGTTGGTGCTACAGTACACAATATTTGGCAACAGTGCAGGATGCCCGATTGATAGCTTTTTGTAAACGTATATTAATTTTGGACGCCAAATTGTCAGTAATACGTACAAAAATATACGCGGGACGGCAAAAACCCGTATAAAGTACGGAAGTCAAATATACGTGTATATTGTTTTCTTTAAATACGAATTTTTCGAAATATCCTTATGCTCACATTATTAGGTGGGGTGAAACATTCTATATACTCGAAGAAGTAGACGCCTAGGACCAGTATTTCCCATAGACGCCAAATGCATGTTTCTATGTACGGAAGTCAAATTGATAGAGAGATGTATATATATATATATATATATATATATATATATACTTATATATATATATATATATATATATATATATATATATACATAATATACCTACAATTTTTAATATTTAACTATTAATACAATAAGAAATAATATATTATGTATGTACTTCCCAGGAAAAGTCTTAAGTAATGTCTCCGGATTTCTTACACTGACATTTATCTGTCAGTTACAAACATTTCAATTTTTCCATGACATTATTTGGGCTGTGAGATTTATTACAACAGATTATTATATATAGGTATTATATTCTTTTATCTTTAAATCAATGAAGGATATAATCAACAAATGTATTAGATAGAGAATTTAATCTTCTTTAATATTTTCAAGAACAAATTGATTTTAAAAATAATATTTAGATTTTTTTTAAGAATGTGCTACTTTTGGTTGCGCAAGTGCTACCAAAACCTTTTCAACTCTTCCCATTAATGTCCGATTGAGAAATACGTTGTTAAACAGACATACATACACACACACATCATCGTAAAAATGTTAAAATCGGATTGTAGCGACCTTAAGACGTGCTTATTCATTAAAATCTGGATATGCGATTTTCAGCATGAATCCAATACCTCTCTTAGCGAGAGGTAAAAATTGTTGCAAGGATTAATATTAATAATTCTTTTATAAACCACAAAATCACCGATAATTAACTTAATTTGATGCTACGATGAATGCAATCTATTATAAATAATTATTAATGTATTAAAAATGTAACATTGTTTATTTTTTGTCTGGTTAATTTTTTAAAATAAATATAAGATTTTTATACGGTAGTGCCTTTTTTTTCGCACATCTGTACTCAAATACATAAGTATTCTTGTGAAATTTAGCAGGTACGACATACTTTTGACTTACTTATTTAACGTTTATAAGGTTTTATGAATATATTACCTTTTTACATTATATAAGAAATATATTGAATATTTAAAAAAATATGGGCGAGTATTTTTTATTAGTTCCTACGGAGTAGCTCTATTTATATCCGATACTATATATCACCACTATAGCAATCTCAACAACAGTTTAAGTAGAATAATATATCTATAAATACAGCAAAGCAACTTAAAAAATGTTTGTCGAATTTGCAAGCATGTTTTAGTTAGTGCTGTCCAATCTTTGTGTCAAAGACCCATGATAAGCGATGTAGTTTATCATATTACAGTGTATTACGCATGCGTCGTTTGTACTGTTCATTCGTGCTGGTGTGTCGAAAAGTACGTTGCATTCCTCTCTCTAAGTCAGGACACTATTTATATTTAGTCTACACCCAGCCTACGCGATCCCAAACACAAATGAGATGATGTATTTTCGGCCTTAGGCAACGCGGCGGGAATAACAAACCAGAGGAGAAGGAGAGTCGAATTTTATAACGACAAATATATTTCGTAGGTATATTAACTGGTGTTTAACACAACCCGAGCAGTTAAATTCAAAATGGTCTAAGTACTACGAAAATATTATACCTACTCTGAAGATTTTTATATTAAAATGTTCTATGAGCCATAGTGAAAGTTTTGGTACAGTAAAATTTTTGAAAGATGTCCTATCAAGGTCGTCTACAAATTGTATGAATTCAGATTTTTGCTCCGCCCATTCTGACAAATTCAGTAGTGTCGTTTGCTTAGTTTCTATGAGGGTACGTAAGATACTACTGTTATTTTATTATTATAAAAATATATATTACAGTAAAAGCATTTAAAATTCAAAAATAACTCAACTAGTAAGTTTATAAGCAAATGTAAAACCAAATATGTTAAAAATAAGATAATGACACAATGTCAGTGTCAGTCAAACAAACTTACGTTACAGCGAAAATATTACCTGCAACGAGCATTGATTTAAAGTGGAATGTCCTAACTTAGTCGAAAGAATATGAATTTTTGAAAGACAAGCGTGTTATATCCATCCTTATCGCACACGCTTATAGCCTTTGCAAGGAAAGAGATAAATGTATCCCAATTTGTTAATACGTTCATGATACAGATGACCTTGATCGGACATCTTTCAAAAAATTTACTGTAACTATAGTATTACAATATATTAAAACTTACAGAAGGCAACTTATTCAAACACGAGCTTCAATATCCTTCTCTAACGCGTGTTTTGTACTATTTTTTCTGTTTCGGCTTTCATTTATATTGTTTCTTCATAAAAAATAGTGACAGAGTTATGTTGGTAACAATGGTTTGTGATTTTTTTCTGCCGTTGCCAAGATATTTTGTGTATTTAGTGCATACCAACCCCAAATGTCACCAAAATTGTTTAAGAATGAAGCACCTTCTAGCTATAGTCAAATTTCTCTAAAAATGGCTATACATGTAAATAGTATGTCTGTATAATTGCAGACCCAGAGAGTAAAACTGCCAAACTTTCGCATTGATTTTTGACGGATCACTAATTTTTTTGGTGACGAAATAGAATAGATCCTCGATTAAATTCATTTTTGATATTATTTACCGTTACATGACACATCCAAAGCAGTACAAACTCTCTAAAATGTAATAATATTCAGAAATCATATAATTATCTCAAAAGATAATATATTTTCTACAGAATAGAATAATTTTTTTTACCGCTCAACAATTTTTGATTGTCACACATGTAATCATACAAAAATACATATTATTCATATAGCGCAAGTTACGATATACGGAAACAAATGCTGCGTTAGAATAAAATAATAAAGACAAACACGTTGCTAAAAACATGTGTGATTTCTCTATTCATAATATGCAATCACGTGGTCACATTGAAATGCCATTTTAAGAAAAAAATGACTATGGAATATGTCATATTAATTCCGAAACAGAGAAATTATATTAAAATATTGACACCTGTATGTATAAGAACAATACTTAATACTTTAAAAGCTTAAACTAAAAAACATGTATGTATAATTTATGATTCATGTACCCTAAAAACAATGATTTATTAAGTAATATATTACTAAATTATGATTTATTAATATTGCAAAATTATTTGCAAAACTGATACACGTTTTTAATGAACATGTACGTTCCACGTGTTAAAAAAAAGTAGCTAACTAATTATTCACTCATAATAATATAGAACACATACCGTTTTCTAATTATAAATTAAAATTTGTATCGATTTCAAATATATTTATTCAACTTTCAATAAACATACTCATAATTTCCGATTTAACACTAAATATTTATATTCGTATTTATATCAGCGGAAATGTTTATTGTCAAATTAATTTAAACCTACTTTATTCATATACACGACAAATACCTATAGGAATTAATTTATTATTATTCATACTAATGCGATATATTAATAGTAATAATTATTCATAAATAAGATTTCCCATAGTGCATATAAGCAAATTCCCACATTGTATGAGTCAGGCGTATAATATGTTACAATGTAGAATATTAATAGTTTGATACTTTCAACAAGTAAGTATTTATGGGTTTGCTGGGCTGGTACGATTAATATGTAATAATAATTTTACTCAATGCAAGCAAGAATAAAATATAATGTTTGTATAAACATCCACGGAAAAATGGAATCTTGGAAAAAAGAGAAAATATTTGTATACATATATATTTTTTTTTGTACAAAGTTTTGAGTGATTTAATAATATACTACCTTCCATAATAGTTTGTCACATTTTGCAGTTTTTAATTCATTTATTGGGAATATTAGTTCTAACTGCTACGTAACTATGTAAAAAAAAACACAGTAATTTATACCGATGTCTACTTTTTTGTGAAAAATAGGAAATATAATGGTAAAATTTTCATATTACATAAATTCTGCCCTATTAATTTTAGAACAAAAAATGTAAATACAAGAAATGTTTAGAGTTGAAATGTGTTGTTTCGCGTCGCCTAAGCAACGTCCGAAACGTCAATTTCACATGTTTCCACCAGATAAGTGACCGGGAAATTTTGCAGAAAACACTATCCTATTTGTAAAGCATTTCTTAAAGAGCTATATTTATAATAAATAAAGTATAGTTTCTCAAACACTTTTCGCTTAATAATTATAAAAGAAAATGGTGGAATATTGAATGAAATTTAATTTTAAGTCGGCAAAATAGAGCACCCGTGAAGTAGGTAACACATAACCAACAAACGTAAAGTAAATTGTAACAAAACAATAAGAAATTTAACAAGTTTACTAAGTTTAAATTGGAAAGTAATAAATAGTTATTTACATACCATGATTAACACTTACATTACATAAAAATAAACATTAAAATGATTGGAATTTAAATTTGACACAACACTCTGAAATTAGCTACAAAGCAGTGTATATGTATATTACGTAAAAAAAATTAATAAATAAAATTATTTGTACAAAAATTACTAATTATTAGTTTCATATTTTCATACAATGGGCAATAGTAGATCGAGGAGAAGCTAAATAAACGAGAGAAATTGTAAAAAATTCATGGACTTCGCTGGGATTTGAACCCAGGGCCTTCATAGTAGGACCTTCCATGAATTTTTCACAATTTCTTTCTTCGTTTATTTAGCTTCTTCTCGATCTACTATAGCCCAATTCTGCGATTTAAACATTTAGTGGGATCCACAAATAATTATAATTTAATATTTTTTAGCAAATCTTAGAGGGCCTTGAGCAATATCACAAAATTTTAAATAGTTGCATTGCTTGAGTTTGGTAGATAACATCTGTCATAAAGTTTTAATAATTATTGAATTCATCAATTTATTTATCTGTAAGCATCGATACATTTACCATCGCAAGAAAAACTTACTAGAGCAATTAAATATGAAATAGTAAAATCTGTCAAAGTCAATTAATACGGCTATTTGAATTGTATGTTTTGTCTTACATGGTACCCTGTAAAAAGCATAAATACGGATATTTTATTTTACGTTTATCTAATGACAAGAACCTAAAATTTGATGCAGTAATCAATTCTGAACATTTTTTGTATTTACACTTTACTTCTAAAATTTACAGGCATATGAAAATTTTACCACTGTATTACTTATGGCCTATAAAAAAAGTAAACACCCGATATAAATAATCGAGTTTTACAATACAACAGCCACTGTTATTTTTTTTTTAAATATTGCATGAATTGGAAATATGAAATTAAACAATAAAGGTGAAGAAATGACAAATGAATATGAAAATAATGTTCCTCAATTTTTGTTATAACGCTGTAAAAGTATTTTTTTAAATAATAATTAAAATAGTTACTCTTATATTATTATTAATAAATATGTAGTATTTTCATAGATAGACAATTTTTTTTAAGTAATAATTGAATGTTTTAATTTTCCGTGAATGTATTATATTGAAACTATTAAATTGAGTAAAATTATAAATGTACGAAACTTAAAACTAAAAAATAAAATAAAAAAGTGTCTGTACCATTGTACTCACCGCAGACGACTCGGTCAAACGGGCTCATCCAATCTACAACAAAAAAATACATATTAGTTATATTTCTATAATATATACACAAATATACTCGTAATTCTGTAGTTCTGTGGCAAAAGCAGATATGTCGCTTTTGGCGAACGAAAAAACAATTGTTTTGAAATAGTGACAATGTAAATAAAGTCAAAGAACCACAAAATTAACATAATAATTACAATACACCTACGAGTATATGTACATCAAAATAAATATAGTAATTTTGCCCTAAAAATGTATATAAATTTTGGTAAATGATATTTTGCAGTTAAAAGTAATGTCCTGTTAAATTTTTAAATATGTATAATGGTCGTTCAAGGTTGATTAGCTAGCATTTGACCAGAATTGATTTTCTCTGTCAATTGTTTATGGAGTAAATACGTCAAATAAAAGATTATTAGAATTAAATTTTCTTTAACTGTTGTTTGAAGTATTTTTCTCATATATAATAAGTGGTAAATTTTTGCCGGAAAAATTTTCATATTGTTACGAGAGCTGGTGGTTGGTGGTTGCCTAGCAATTTATCGAGTGACATTGAGAAGCGAGTGATTTTTGATTAATGCCACGAGATAAATTAGCAACAGGGTCGAGTAAAGCAATCGTAAAATTTTGAATGGTATTCGGATGACTATTTCCAAAATAAAAATCAGGTAATAATTTATTTGACAAATTTAAGATCGCTTTTTCAATATTCTAAACGCATTCCTGTCCGATTCGTCTCATTTTTAATAAAAACTGAAAACACTGAAAATATACGCACTTTGACAAGTATATAAACAATATGTTTCTAGGTATTCTTAAACGTCAAAAATAAATCATTTATCAAAACTCATTTACTTGTAAATAAACAGCATCTTATTGGCTCGAAATAAAACTTGGTAACTAGGTAGAATCGTCAATTTGGATTGGTTTATATATTTATGAGTAAAATAGTCTAAAACAATCCATAATCGATTAAAAAGAAAACAATAGAAGTCAAATGCTCGCTAATCAACATTAATCTACCAACGGTCATTAATATTTAAAAAAATGTTAAATACACCAAACAGCAATTTTGTATATGTTAATAATATAATTGTTATCTATGTACAAAGGGCGTAAACTGGTGTGAAATTAGTGCATGCGGCGTAAGCTTACATTATGAGGGCCATAAATACTTGTTGCGTACGAAGTGTATACAAAATTTTACGTAGAAAAGCTACAATTTTAACTCCCGCTACCCTTGGTAACGGAGGTATAGGGATCGTGCTAAAAATCGCATATCGAGATTTTGGTAAATGACCACGTTTTAAGGTCCCTACAATCCAATTTTAACATTTTCACGATTATGTCTGTGTGTATGTATGTGTGTGTGGATCCTGTTTACGCTCTAATGCAAATACTATCATTCAGAAAGTTTTGAACCCATGTATTTCTACATTCTACCTTATTCTTATATGGAAATATCTGATTAGATTTTGGTGGCAATCGGATAACCGGAAATAGCAGTTTACTTGAAGCTCAAGATAGTTTTTCTTCAAAAAATACCTTTAAATGTAATTTTTTCTCAATTTGTTACTATAAAAATTAAAGATTATTCTATTTTCTGCAAGTTTTCTTTAATACTTTTTCTATATATTGTATGGATAAATTTATAAAGTAATATAAAAATTATACACATAGGTAAATGGCGGGAGGTACTGTGTTGGTCACATCAGATTTTTTTATATATTGTTGTTACTCTGATAAGTATACATTTTAAATTAAAAATAAATGAGTTACCCTAACAACAACAATAACAAGATTTAGGATGTAACGTCTAATATTTCCACCCCTACGGTGGTGGCCATAATAATAAGACACTTTGAATCTTTATATTTTTGAAATACTGGTTACATAGATAAAACCAACATCGCTGTGCATGTTTAAACTTTTAAATTAATTTTGTTAAACAGTAAATGTTTCAGTTTGAATGTGATTTTGTTGATAGTCGTTACAAAAATATATTTCCATCTGGATAATATGATAATACAGTTAAAAGTAAATTAAAAAGTAATCCGCAAATTCCAAATCTCAAAAATAAAATCACGCAAAAAACAGCTGATTGTCATATTTTTGGAAAATTAAAAAGACATACGAGAAGACATGTTAAATATAAACAAAATCCCTCATTTGTCCAAAGTCATAACTCTTATAGTTTTTAAGATATTAATGGAAAAAGACGAAAAATCAGTTAATTAGATGATCTACACTTCTACAGGATGGTGATCGGCACGGCCGAACATAGGACTTTAACAGGTAAAATCAGACTTTTCTAATTTCCTGCTTCCCTAATTATTTTAGGTTAAAAAGTATCAAATAAAACGTATAGGGCATAAAATTCTGCATCAATAAACAAACTTAATTTTATGATTCTTCTAACGGCAGAAATTAGGTGTGAAAAAATCGAAAATCACTCCAAAATTAGCTATAGCCATGGAATTAAAACAATTAACATATGTTAACGATTAATCTGCTAAGCTAGGTTAATTTATTTTTATTATTATTTGTAATTTCTGTTCAAGTGAACAAATGTCAATTTAAATTAACAGATAATTGTAACTAGAATAATACCTAATAAAAATAAATTACCCTAACATGACACAAAATCATTAGACATTTGTTATTTATATTGTCTCAATTCCATGGCTATTGCTATTTTTGAGGTGATTTTCGACATTTTCATACCTAAATTCTGCCGTTACAAGGCATACAATGCTTATTGATTCAAATTAAGAATTTTATGCTCTACAACTTTTATTTTAAGCTTTTTTACCTAAAATAATTAGGGAAGCAGGAAATTATGTTTAGCTAATCTAGTTCTACATGAGAATTACAAGCCCATCTCCAAATGTATTCGTACCCTATGAAAAAAATAACAGCAAGAAGAAATAAATTTTTAAATTACAATAGTTAAGATTATATTTGGGCATTTTTTTATTTTATGTATTAATAAGGTGTACTGGATTTATATATGTTATTACATAAATTTATCATTTTAACAAGAATGTACGGGCAAATATATGACAACAGACACGTGCTATTTTTTTAGTTCCAACAGTAAATAATACAATATTTATGTTAATATTATTTATAAAACTGAAGGTAAAGGAAACTGACAATATATTCATTTAATTACTATATTAAATTTTATGTTTTTTAGTAAAATTATTTGCAAAGTGATATTTATTTATTAAAGTACCACCTATAATTATATTAAAAACAAAAATAAATAAACTTCTGGATGCTATGATTATTACTTCAATGCAACAAATTTTGACATGGTGTATTAATAGAGTATATAGAACTTGAATACATTGCTTATAATAAAATTACTTTTTTGTCTTTAATAATTCGCAAATAATTTTTATTAAAGTAATAAAATTTAAGATGGCAATTAATTGAGTATATTGTCAGTTACCTTTACCCTTAGTTTTGTAGATAATACTAACATAAATATTGTATTATTTACTGTTGGAACGACAAAATTTGGGACTTGTCTTTTATCATATATTTGCCCGTAGATTATTGTTTAAATGAGAAATTTTGTTAATAACATTGTATTTAAATCCAGTACACTTTATTAATACATAAAATAAAAAATTCTCAAAAATAGTCTTAACTATTGTAACCTAAAAAAATATTTTTTATTGCTGTTAATATATTTATTTCAGAGGGTAGGAATACATTTGGGGTTGGGCTCGTATAATTCAATATTGTTTGTGTTTTATTTCTAGGTTTAAATGAAAGTTTCTAAATAATGTTTTACAATATATAATAAAATCTACAACTATAGTAAAATTCATACATAATATATGTATATTTTGTCCTAGTCATATAAAATGTCATTAATAGTGACTCATAATTACCTTTCAAATAGTACTATGAACTTATAAATGTGTTACGAATAATATTAGAATAATGAAAATAGATTTGAATTTAAATATGTTAAAATATTTAAAATAAGCAAAATAGCAATTACATATCTTTAAATGGTATAAGTGTAATGTATACACTTTTGTTTGCAATTTAAATTGTTCGTTTAAGATTTACTTAAATAAATTATTCAAATAAGTAGTATAAACCCATTATAAGCAATTTATTTATTTATATAATGCATGATAATGTTTCAAATGTATATTTATGTTAAATTTAATCACATGTTATAAATAAATATTATCACATCTTAATACCATAATCTGCAATATTTAAAAACAATTCCTATTTATTAGTTAAATGTAATTTAATTATATATAAACTAATTATTTCCATAAAATAATATTTATATTGCATTTAGAGATAAGTCACATAACTATTTGCAATAATATGCAAATAAATACAAATGTTTTAACAACAAATGAATCTACATAACCTATAATTTTATCTCATATTTCGTAAACTATTGGTGAAAGCCTGAAGCCTGAAGCCGTGATTTAAGAAACCACTCGTGTCATACATGAGCAAGTAATAAAAATAAATATCATAGCCCGGTCTCGCTTGGTCGAAAATTTGTGTAGGCCGTCGGTGACGTCATCAGACACAACAATGGATTCAGAGTGCTGTGACACGCCGTTTTGTTTTTATTATGATGTCACAGTGGTCTTAACCGTTTTTACAATGATGCTGTACTGTTTATTTACTATAAACTTCGTTCATTTCATCATAATAATTTAATATTCAATGTTTATGGAGGAATAACAGTAAAGAATATTATTTGGCACTTGTTTTCATTGTTATTATATTATATTTCAATTGTTTTATAGATTACTAGATTTATAAATTAAAATAAATTATTTTTATATACAATACTATGAAAATAATACATTTAATGTAAGTTTATTGTAATATAAATTGATTTTACGACATTTATGCTAACATTTGTATACAACGTTGCTGTTTAGATATTTTAATTGTTTTGTAACATATTATTTCTATGGTATAGTATTTAATATAAACCTGGCCATAGGTGTTTAACATGGGAAATCAGTTTTTCCTTGCGCAAAAGTTCCCAAATTATTTTAGACAAAAATACTTCAAATAAATGTTATAGAGAATTAAATTCTGCACCCGAGTTAGTAATAAGATTTTATTTTTGACATTTAATGACCGAGATAATCAATTTTAAATTTTTTTGAAGATTGCGATAACCATGCAACTCAAACAAAATTTGTCCACCATTTTATAATTTGAAGCTTTTCTTTGTGAGAAAACTGTTCCATACTTTCAAAGAAATATGTTATTGAACGAAAATCACAATACACAAACTTTTTTTGACAGTTAAGATGGCATACAATTGTTCGTAATTTTGCTATAAATCAGCTATCTCCAGAAAAATTTAAAATTGATTTTCTCGGTTTTGAAATGTCAAAAATAAAATCTTATTACTAATTCAGGGGTAGAATTTAATTGTCTACAACATTTATTTGAAGTTTTTTTTGTCTAAAATAATTTGGGAACTTTTGCGCAAGGAATAACTGATTTTTTATGTTAAACGCCTATTGCCAGGTTTTTAATTAATACACTCATCTTTTGACTATTTCAAGAAAAAATGTATAAAATATTTGTTAAGACCAGTTTTTCATCGAAAACGGCAAATTATTTGATCCAAATAAATTAAATTTACAAAATATAACTCTATTCCACAATTCAGAGCCTTTATTAATTTATTTTTAAGCAAAGTCTAGGCTAGATAAAATAATTTGTATGGCACGATATAAAACGAAGGTGTAAATATTATTGTTTGGTGCTGTATATCTGCTGACTAGTTGGGGAATTAATGTTTCATTAATGAAACTATGAATAAATATAATTATTTATCAATTTTAAAAGAAAATTTGCAATCTTCTCTGGACAAAATTGGACTGGAAGAGGATTATACATATATTCCAGCAAGATAATGATCCCAAATATACAGCACTTATTGTTAAGAAATGGTTGTTCTATAAAATACCGAAACAACTTAAAATACCTCCCCCCAATTAAGAATTTATGATCGAAACTAGATGGGTTATTTTAACATACTATTATAGGTACCTCAAGGTTATGAAGAATATCATTGTTGATCTAGAGGAAACATTATAATCTCGAGAAAACCAAGTGATATAATTCGTAGGGACAGAAATACTCTTCATAACCGTAGTGTACTTATATATTATTTTTTGCACAACTAGTCCCTAATCATAATAATTATTTATGAAATTTATTTCATGATAATGTCATTTTTGTTTTACACGTGAACCCATGGTTGGCCTACTAAACCTATACAGTATGTCAAAATGATTTAAATTTTTAAAATATTATGAATTTTAATATTTTAAGACTGTTTTCTTATATTTATTATTAATTAGGAAAAATATTGTAATAAAAACGAAGTTAATAATTTTGATTCTATTATAAACCTTGGTTTATCATGATCATTAAATATAGAAAATCAATTTCTCAAATCAATAATGATTTTTCAGGCTAGTATAGTGAAAAATATTATTATTAAATATTATTAAGTAGTTATTAATATTATTATAAAATTAAAATAATTAAAATAGATCCAATATTAGTATACAAAATATTAAATTGTAAATAATGAATTGAAAGGGTTATAAAAATAATTCATGAATTTATTATGGAAATAATTGAATATAAATAAATAATTATCGATAATAAAAGCAATAAAAACATTATTAATATTTTATTACCCCTTTTATTGTTTTAATGTGCCAATTTATAGTCCATAAAAACAATAAACAATTACTTGACAGGATCTGAACCGATGTAAAAAAAATGAAGCGTCAAGTAGGATTAGAGCAATTTAGAGTGTTAGTTGTCCTTTAATTGATGCGATTATGCGCGTTGCAATTGTAAGAAGTTTGCATCTGTGTGTTGCTCTCATGTTTATGGCCATTTTTATTATTATAGCCCACTAAATAGCCATTAAATCCGTGTTTTATTGATATTTTTGTGAACGGAGCGCCATAGTAGCATAGATAGGCGCAATTTGCCGCCGTCGGACAGGAATATACGAATGTACTATTAATCTATTGACATTTGTACGATCAAAACATAATTTAGAATTATAAATTGTGGTGAAAATGATGTTATAATAGTGTTTTTATGGCAGGGAATGTTTTGGCAATAAAGATTTTAGTGTGGTGTTTAGAAATAATAAGGGCCAATCTTGCATTTTAGCTGCCGGTTAAATAAACAATAGTAAATCTGCTTATTGACAGCAATGACAAATTTGTCATTTGACAGGACATTGGCTCGTATTACGAACATACTTTTATAGCGTGTTTATGTTAAAAGTGACGTTTGTAACAACAATATTATTATAATAGTGCGCTCGTAATACAGCCATAAATGAGAAAAATATTGAGAAAATGAGGGATCCTACCTGTGATGGACATCCAGGGATAGCGAGGGATGTCCGGCAGAGGTTGTCCGGCGGCTGCAGAAGGCTGCGAGCACGACGTGAGAGGATCAACAACGGCAGACGCGGCCTGGTGGTAAAATTGCGCGGCTACAGCCATGGAAGCAGACGCGGCGCTCACAGAACTAGCCGCAGCAGAAACAGCCGACGCTGCGGCTCCATTGTGCTGGTGATGCCCCAGGGTGTAGTTGACCATCGAATCAGCTGGTGGTACATTAGCCGCTAGGCCTGCTGTATACCGGCAACTTTTATCTGCGGCCGCGGCGTCTACAGCAGCCGCTGCTGCAAGTGCCGCGGAAGAAGCCGCGCTGGAGGAGAAGGCCCCTGGGACCATGGAGCCCGCGGAAGCCGCGGCCGCCCCGAAGGCAGCGGCCGCGACCGCTTGCTGTTGCTGGTGATGGTGGTGCGCGGCTGCCGACACGTAGGGGTACATCCTGGACGGCGGGGACGCGCTGCTCCCTGGCGAAGAGCTGCTGGAAGCCGGGCTGCTGGTCAGGCTGTAGTTGACGGCGACGTCCGACGCGCTCACGGACGGGAATAACTGCTGTTGCTGGAATTGTTGCTGGTACTTCGGGAGCATGCTATCGATGATGAATTTGGAACTCATTGCTCGCCGGCACTACACACTCGGTGCACTGTACCCCTGCGCGTCGTCATTATATTACTCGCACACTATAGTTAAAGTTAAGTATATAGTACGTGTATATTCACTACACTACGTTACGGGTTGTGTTCTCTATACTTGTTCGAATCCTTTATGACCCATGTATGTTCAGTCTATAGCCCTCTATGCCTTATCCATGGTACTAGCCCGGCCAACTAGCGCGGCGTAATGGCGCAGTCGGACGCACCCCACCCCCGGCGCGTGCCAGCCAATGGCAGGCCGGGTGCGGGGGAGGCCGCCCAATCACACGCCGCCGGCCCAGCGGCATGAATGAGAAGGAGACACGCGCCCAGCACAGCACCGCATGCCGAACACCATACAAAGCGGCACGGAACTCGCGAGCAACATGTGCCACACACGCTAGATCCTGGTCCCGACACAACACAAACCGTTCACTTTACAGCACAAACACATACCTATATACACAACATTTGTGCAATTGCTTTCATCAGGCCGTTTTCTTACTATACGTACCACCAATTTAATTATTAATACTGTTTCCTTTCTAATTTTTTCTTCCAGCATTCCACAAACCAGCTTTTAATAAATTAAAATCCAGCTAGAATAAGTTTTTGCGGTGTCTTTATTCATCAATAGAACATTAAAGTAAATTAGACATAAACAAAATTGTCCAATATATTCAGAGATTGTTTCCAAGTCGGACTAAAATTGTAAAGTATACACCTGAACAGTGGCGGCTCGTGAGTTGTGATCCATCTTTCGTACGACCTTTTGTCTTTATTTCTAAACGTTTTTCATAATTTAATGCTAATACACAACCGAAAGTACGTTTCACTATCCGCTACTAGACTGGATGCCTTGGTCATTGACCGTGTGTAAGCGAATAGGGTGATAGTTGTCTTCTTTTACCGCAAGCAAAATTACAATTCATTTATCTTTGTCTGACGCATGGGCTTATATATGCAGCATATAACACAACATGGTTACAACTTTGATGTGACCCAAGCAGCGCGCGCACTCGCGCCATTCGCTGTCTTACAAGCAACCCTAAGGTTCTGTTTATCTTCTTTGGGTCAGAATATCTTCCATCTGACTAAGCAGAGCCTTAAATGTAAACATACTTAAATTTTTTCCAAGAAGCGATGAAATTTGTACTGAACAATTCAACATAAAATATGAATTCGGCTATCAATCTACCTGATAAATTATTGGATTGGTCTATTGATCACAATATTTTCTTCTGACTTTGAAATCAAAGCCTTAATGTAAACAAATATAAATTTTATCCATGGAGCGATGAAATTTGTGCTTAAAAATTGACGTAAAATATCAATTCGGCAGCCAAAATTTTACGGTTATGTTTGCATGTTTTGCTTAATAATAATAATAATAATCTTTCGTCTATATTGTGTTGGTCGAAAGAGCAATGCAATTTGGGCTCAACAGTTCAACATAAAATATTAATTCGGAAAACCAAATTGTACCAGTACTAATAATAATAATCATATCCGTGCATCTTTTTTCTGGTTTTGAAGGCGAAGAGACGTAGCCTTCCGATGTAAACAAATCCTCCTATGAATTTCCCCCTCGTAGTGCCATCTCTGGCCCGCTGTGTGAATCTTCCTCCTCTCTCTCTTTCTCTTTCCTTGTCTACTATCACCATCCTTGTCCGCAGTATGCGCTGTTCACACTATTTTCCCTGATCGTTGTTATATGTTATCGACACGTAAAATTTTTAGTATTCTAAATAATCTCGAACAACAAATAGGCTCTACGGCATTTTGACAACAGCTACGGGCCATCTACGGCCGTAAAATATCGTAGATTGACTGTATAAACTTCACACTTCTTGCAGACGACGTGGTGTTCCTTTGAGGATGAGGGAATCACTTACCTGAAGATCTTCTCTCATCTGAAACAATAAGGAATACTGAGTTTTCGGTATAAGAACGCTGAAATGAAAGAATGATGCTCTGTTCTATTCTGTTACTCTAATCAGAGATATTTTATTTACGACATCGTAAAGATAAAGCCGTGTGAATAACTTAAATGTTCTCACGTTAATTTTTTGACGAGATATGAGTTTGTTTATGTTTGATAAAATGGAATCACGTCGAAATTACTAAAGTTTAGTGTCATGTTAATAATGTTACAGTGAATTAAAATTTTATTGTATAATTCTTTTTATATAGTTTTCATGCTAGCATCCATTTTTATTCAGCATTTCCATTATTTTTATTCATGGTTTCTATATGAACTACTACTATAAAATAATTTTGCACACAATGCTTATTCATTGTATTACAAATTTTATTTGAATTTCAAACATTCGTAAATCATTTTTCATGTTTAGTAAGGTACGATTTAAAAGCACAGATTTATAACAGTTCATCCGGTTCAAATTTTCAACAAATTTTGTTATACTGGGTGTTAAAAACAAATGCAATGCATTGTTCCAACCACGGTAGGAGACGGACGTGTTTAATTGAGCTCCGTAGTGATTGTGTAATTTCATTATATTAATATTATGATAGTGTAGGGTAGTAAGGTGATGTGCAGGGCGGATTTAGGCATGGGCTGTATGAGCCCCGTAGGTACAAAGGGGCCCCCGCTATTAATTATTCTGACTTGAGAATTTATTGTTTCGTTTTTTACCTCTCGCTAAGAGAGGTATTGGATTCATGCAAAAAATCGCATATCCAGATATTAATGATTAAGCATGTTTTAAGGACCCTACAATTCAATTTTAATATTTTTACGATGATGTCTGTGTGTTTGTGGTTGTATGTGTGTGTGTGTGTGTGTGTGTGTGTGTATGTGTGTGTGTGTGTGTGTGTGTATGTGTGTGGGGAGGTTGGAAGGACGGTTTCTCAAAAACTATGATACTTAATATCTGTTTAACTATGTATTTCTCAATCGGGCATTACTGAAAAGAGTTGAAAAGGTTTTGGTAATAAGTGGATAACCGGAAATAGCAGATTCTTAAAAAAATCTTCTAAATATAATTTTTTTGAATTCTGTATCTGATACATTTAAATATTTTATTATATCTTTTATTGATTTAGAGATAAAAGAATATATCAAATAATCTGTTGTAATAAATCTCACAGCCTAAATAATGTCATGGAAACCAATTGAAAAATTAAAATGTTTGTAACTGACAGATAAATGTTAGTGTGAAAATTCCAGAGACATTACTGAAGACTTTTTCTAGGAAGTACATACATTATTATTTCTTATTGTATTAATAGTTAAATATTTATAATTATACGTATATTACATATACCCTTCAAAAAAAAAAAACTGTCAATCACGACAATGAATTCAAAAAATTAGAAGAGGACAAAATTACTTCATAAAATGAATTTAAAATTAAAAAATCTAAATATAAAGAATAGACGGAAGTAGAATTTGTTGGCTTTGACAAGCAGATATGGGGGCCCATGTCAGAATGATAGCTAGTAATTATGTACATACATGTCAAATATAATTTTTCATTCCAAATTTAGTGATTTTTCCAATTCAATGTGATTTAGTTTCCTCGACAAGTAAATTCCACACTCCTGGTCTGGTGACAAAATAATTACTTGAATTTAGAAAATCTAGAAAATTTTAATGAAAAATTCTGACACTTCACATCTATGTACGTGGCGAGAGGTATTGTGCTGGCCACAACAGATTTTTTTTTTTCAGCAAGTACGCGAATTTTTTTACCTTCCGTCACCTATAGGTCAGGAAGGTATTGTCTTTGGTCAAAAAAATCAATGATGAATTTTTAATGAATAAGCATGTTTTAGGATCCCTATAATACGATTTTAGCATTTTTGCAATTATGTTACTATGTAGGTATGTATGTGTGTGTGTGACGAAAGTTACGGATCGCATAACTTCAATAGCACGATTCCAAAAATTGTATTTTTTTTGTATTCCTTAAGTTTACATCCAGGAGAACAAGCGATTAGAGTTTAGTTATACCCTCATTTTAACAGTTAAATATGATTGATTGACATTTAATCTTATTATAACTTTTTACTTTATACTTCATATTCAATAGATATAGAGTTAAAAAATTATAAAGATATTAAATTTCATAAATCAGCCAGCTATGCTAACCATGGAAACTGCTAATATATTCCATATAATTCAAATTGACAGGTGTCAGTATCATTGAAAAGTAAATGGATGTGGCAGAGATGAGGATGTTGAGATAGATGTTGGGGAAGACACGGAAAAATACGGTAAGGAAATAACTGTTACAAGTTTCTAGAAAGATACAAGAGAGACGATTATATTGGATTGAACATTTGGATAATTTTTTACCGCTCATTTTTGGATTAGGACACATGTAGTCATACAAATTATTCATATAGCTCAAGTTATGGCATACGGAAACAAACGGTGCGTTAGAATAAAACAATCAAGACAAACATGTTGCTAAAAACATATATGATTTCACTATTCATACTCTGCATTCACGTAATCACTTTGGAATGCCATTCTAAGAAACATTTGGCTATACATAAAATTCATAATTTAATAATATTACCCTAATACATTGTTTGTTGCAAATATGTATTTGCTTGTAAATTATAAAACCTACGCAAATGGTGAGAAACTGGTAATATGCCGTGATGATATATTTATTACCTTCCGTCACCTTTAGGTAAGGAAGGTATTGTCTTCGGTAAAAAAATTCAATGATGAGTTTTAGTAAAAAGGTCTATATAATACGATTTTACCATTTTTACGATGATGTCTGTATGTATGTCTGTCTGTGTGTGAGTGTTCGTGTGTACGTGTGTCTGTCTGTGCGTGTGTGTGTGACGAAAGTTTCGGATCGCATAACTTCAATACCACTAAACCAAAAAATATAATGTTTTCGTATTCCTCAAGTTTATGTCCAGGAGAAGAGATGATTTGATTTTGGTTATAATTGGTCAACCGGAAGTAGCCTCATTTGAAGATTAACAGTTGAATATCATTTATTGACATGTAACGTTATTATAACTTAAAGAATATATTATTCTCTATACGATTGGATTGCATTTTATATTTCATTTTCAATAGATATAGTTAAAAAATTATAAAGATATTAAATGTCATAAATCAGCCATGGAAAATGTTAATATATTCATATAATTCAAATTGACAGATGTCAGTATCAATGGAAAGTAAATTAATGTGGCAGAGATGAGGATGTTGAGATGTTGGGGAAGGCATGGTAAGGAATGGAAGAATAAGGGAAATAAATCTATTGTTAGAAATTTTCAGAAATATACAAGAGAGACGATTACATTGGTTTTAAAATGAGGAGAGATGAAAAATATATTGGAAGAAAAATGAATAGCCTGGTAATATAAGGTTGAAGAAACAGAGGAAGACCAAAGATAAGATGGAAGGACTGTATTACGGAATACTTAAGAGAAAGAGAATTCAATGAGAACGACACGCAAAACAAAAATGAGTGGAAGAATAAAATAAAAAGTAATGATCCTTAACGAATGGTAAAAGCTAAAGTAGAAGAAGAACATGTCAGTGTTAAGTGCACTTTGCATAGTTTGTTTATGAAATAATTTTCCAGGAAATTTAGAAACTTTTGCAAGAAAATTTATGTAAGGAATTTATACATAATACACAGGATTGACGGAAGGTACTGTGCTGGCCACATCAGATTCTTACTTCCCGCTACCCTTGGTAAGGGTGCGGGCGTTTACCAAGCGTCATTTCACGCGAATCTGGGGAATCGGGTTCGATTCCGACCGACGCCAAATATTTTAAAATTTTAAATGGCATAAAATTGACCCCTGTGTTGAACTCCCCCGCCATTAATGAATATGGGTAAGTATATAAATAAATAAAATAAATATATCATCACGGCATATTACCCAATGCTGGGTGTGCCAATATGCTTTGTACACAGTTTTCGGAAACGATGATATATATGTATCGTGCAGGCGTTTACCAGGTGTCACCTCACGAGCACTTATTGCTGGCGCGGAGAGTGCGCGCAGGGTTCATTTTTGTGCCATTTAAAATACGAAATATTTGGCGTATGTCGGGATCGAAGCCGGTATTTAAATTTAATTTAATTTTAAGTATTTACATGGATAAAAATCCAATTAAACGGGAGGTATTGTGTTAGCCACATCAGATATTTTATATTTATTTTCAAGTTTGATGTCAGTTGGATTCGAACCCGAACCATGAAACCCTCGCCCGTTCTTGTGTCCCCATCTTTCAAGAAATTAATTATTCTTAAATTGCAAAATATTTACCCCCAATATCCATAACTTGCAAAAATCTTCTCTGTTACGCCTCCTACAACCTTTAAAATCTTTTTAAGCCTCCAATCACCCAATTACGTATTCAAGCAGGGTGTGAGTGCGCGGAAGGGAAAAATGACAGTCGCTCGTCTGCTCCTTGGCGAAATCTGTGTGGCAAACGGCCCGCTACGATCCCGTAAAACTGTAAATGACCATTGAGCGGTTATTTTACTAAGTATAGAGTCATCGGAGCGACCATACACCCGACAGGCCCTTAGTGCGTGTCGCGGCCGTGGGATATGGAATGGCGCTGCAGTACACACAACCAGGGGTGGACACAGGGGGAGATATTTTTAAAAGAAATAAAGAGGAAGAAGCTTTTTGCACATGCTTGTACAGGAAGAAAAAAATAATTATGAAAGCATTAATACATTATATTATTTGAAAACTACAATAGCTTACTAAAAAAATAATAATATAAATTAATCTAACTCAATTTAACTGGCCTTAACTGAATCTAACATACTGTTTGTTTAAATTGTAATTTTGTACATGAAAATAGGCAATTTTAATGTTACAAATACATTAGAGTTCATTTCCTACCCTTTACTAAACGAAATAAAGTTTTTTAATTATTTTTACCTCTCGCTAAGAGAGGTATTGGATTCATGCTAAAAATCACATATCCAGATTTTAATGATTAAGCACGTTTTAAGGTCCCTACAATCCGAATATAATATGATGATGTCTGTGTGTGTGTGTGTGTGTGTGTGTGTGTGTGTGTGTGTGTGTGTGTGTGAGAGAGAGATTGTTGTATGTACGATTTCTCAAATTCTATAAGACTAAAGACCTGTGTAACTATGGATTCCTCAATCTAACAGTAATGGGAAGAGTTGAATAGATTCTGGTAACAATTAGACAATCGGAAGTAGTAATATTTTAACAAAAATCTTCTAAATATTATTTTTAGAAAATTTATGTTATTACAAATATTAAAAAACAAAATTCTCTGTCCGACACATTTATATTTTTTATTATACCTGCTATAGATTTAAATATATGATATATAATCTATAAAATAATCTGTTGTACTAAATCTCACAGCCCAAACGTCTCCATAGTAACCAATTGAGAAATTAAAATGTCTGTAATTGAAAGATAAATGTCACTAATGTCAGTGTCAAAAATTCAGAGATAGTACTGAAGGCTTTTTCTAGGAACGATATTTAATATCTCTTATTGTATTATTAATTATATATTTAAAATTATAGGTATATTACATGAACCCTTCAGAAATACCGCCAATCCTGTTAATGAATTGGAAAACCTCGAACATTTAGACGAAATAGAGAAAACTTACTCATAGAATGAATTTAAAATTATAGAAAATACGTAAATAGAAAGATTAGGTATAATTAGAATTTTTTGAGTGTACAATACTTATATACCACAATGGAAAGAGCGGGAGGTATTGTAATGGCCACAACAGATTTTTTTTATTACTTCTCACAAAATACATTAATCTTTCATTAACAAAATAGGTATTTTATTTCAAGCAAGATACTAAACTAAATCGATGTAAATAATTATAAGAATAAATTAACTATGATTTTTGATTAAGCAATTCAATGAATAAACTCAAAAATCAAGTTTAGTTGAATGTTAATATTTTTTTGTGTATCAGAATAGTTATTTAACTATCAAGTGTGTCAATGAGGGCGATTAATGATCGAGACATTTTAACGCGTGAACGTAGCGAACGCGTTAATTGTTGATATCATTAACACACGTGTTAGTTATAATATTTTTTCGTTGACCGTATCTTACTTAAATGGAAAATCTAATTTTATTCCATGACAAATTTTTTTAGGTTAGTAATGGTTGACCGAACGTCAAATTTTACGTCAGAAAATCAATAAGTTTTGTCATCAATTGTTTTCAGTGGGTGCGTTCAGTTTACTTAATGCTAGACAACACAAGCAGTTTTTTATGTTATTTGAGGA
Source organism: Harpalus rufipes (assembly GCA_951394225.1). Lineage (NCBI taxonomy): Eukaryota > Metazoa > Arthropoda > Insecta > Coleoptera > Carabidae > Harpalus > Harpalus rufipes. The sequence goes on from OX596279.1 coordinate 52,011,337, forward strand.
ATTTTATTCTTTCAAATTCATTTTAAAGGTATGCTACGTGAATATACCTAGCTAGTAAGTGTCAAAAGCATGATTTTTAATTCTGTCTACCTTTTTGCTACAACTTAGCGTTAGCAATACATGCTGTGTTCCATGTGGCGAACGCACCCAATAAATCGTTTATTAATAAAAATCATGCATTAATAGGGGTCATTAATGAATGATTTTCTATACATTAAGATAGCCTATTAATAAACGGTCGACGGAAAAGAACATATAAGGTACCTGAGGCAAATAAGGCCCAGCGTGTATTAAGGCCCATGTACCGACAATTACATTTATATTAGTTGTACCGGTATGGTTTTCTACACACTCATAGCTATCGGTAATAAAGATAAATCAGCTCTATTTATTCTACTACCCCGGGCAAAAAAGCTGCAGTAAATTTGGTGCCAAAAATATGAATCAAGCTAAAAAAGAAAAAAATAATTTGAAAAGAATATTGGAGACATTGTTTTGCAATATCAAGATGCCTCAAATAGCACCATGAAAAGTGTATTAGGGCTTCAAGAAAAAAAAATGTATGACCAGATGGGTCCTATGCAAAAGAGTATTATTACTTGTTGATTTTTTTCAAAATGTTTAATTTTCTTCAGTGGCCTTATTATACTACCACAGTTTACTAAGGTCCAAGTTTACTATTTTTAAGAATATTTTTGTACGAAAATTAGTCCAAAACAACGTCATTTTTTAAATTGTACCTCTTGCTAAGAGACGTACTGAATTCATGCTAAAAATGGTATATTCAGATTTTAGTGAATAAGTACGTTTTTATCCAATTATAACCTTTTTTACGATTATGTGTGTATGTGTGTGTGTGTGTGTGTGTGTGTGTGTGTGTGTGTGTGTGTGTGTGTGTGTGTGTGTGTGGAGGTACGATTTCTCAAATTCTATAAGACTAAAGATTTGTGTAACTACGAATTCCTTAATCTAATAGTAATAGGAAGAGTTGAATAGGTTCTGGTAACAATTGAGCAACCGGGAAAAGTATTTAAAAAAAACTACTAAATATTATTTTTTGAACGTTTATGTTAATACAAATATTAAGGAACATAAAAAGCTCTATCCGGTATATATTTAAAAAAAATATTATGTCTTCTACAGATTTAGAAATATAAAAATATCTATAAAATAATCTGTTGTAGTAAATCTCGCAACCCAAGCAATTCCATGGTAACCAGTTGAGAAATTAAAATGTCTGTAATTGACAGATAAATGTCGCTAATGTCAGTACTGAAGGCTTTTTCTGGGAACGATATTTAATATTTCTTATTGTATTATTAATTAAATATTTAAAATTATAGGTATATAACATACACCCTTCAGAAATACCTCCAATCCCGTCAATAAATTGAAAGAACATCAAACATTAACAAGATTAGGAGAAAACCTACTCATAGAATGAATTTAAAATTATAAAAGCTATCTGAATATAAAGAATAGATTTATTATGAAACAAAGCTTTTTTAATAAAGATTACTAATTATACAAAATATTTCATTTTTAATTAAGGTGGGCCTTATTTGCCACCATAATCTAACTGTAAGTTCATGTTAAAAATTGATGGCGTTTCGGAGCCAGCCCGATTTACAAATACTTACGAATTAGTTTTATAGTTCATGCAAAACATACTTGACAGCTCGAAACTTCATAATTTGATAATTCTCCATTCTTTAGTAAATAATCAGTTACTTAAAGGAATATAATAGTAAAATATATAATTATATAAAATCACGGCTTAAGCCTTGTGCACTGACTATAATTCTAGTTCTTATACGACGTTTAACAGCTGACTGCACAATTTGTTACATATTTTTCGCTATTGTAAACTTGGATCGCGTTTACAACAAAAAAGTTGGAATCATAAGACCATTCTTAACCGAAATAGAGTATCGTGTTAAAATGTGAATAAATTTGAATTTAACAGATGCCAAGAGGTATGATTAAAGCACCGCCAACGCATTCAAAATACATGTGGATAAGCACTTTGTAAAATATCTAAATTTTCTCAAATACGCCCCTGTGGGGTGTGGGGGTAAACATCCACCGCTAAGACCGCCTGTCGGTTCCACCGCACGCAACACAGCTAGGAATTGCGTTGCGGAGTCGCCAGGCAAATTTTTATTTCGGAATATTTGCACACGCCTAACGAAACACGACACTACACAACAGAACACATGCTGAGACATCTACAGTACACCCACGCATACATTTTCTCTCTCCCTTCGTGTAAAAAAACACACCACTCAGAAACAGAATATAATATAGTATTCTTCCATTCATTACAAATGGTAATTTATGCTTTCAGGAATATTATATGTGGGTATATAAGGTGTCAAGTAATGAATTACATATTCTAGAAGTTATTATGATTATATCGAATTTTTGCTACATATTATCTTTATTCTATGGGGGTAATTAAAATTATGCTTAGGGCATAAATACTAAGTTTAAACGCCATTAAATTTTAATGTACAGATCCCTAAATACAGATTAGATGGAAGTTAAACACGCTACATCTTTTAGTTCATTACGCATTAGACACATTCTTGTTAATAAAGAAAGGTAAGTTTAATTCATGATGATTAAAGCAGGTGAAATATTTAATTAAAATCAAGTTAACACGCTCACTGCGGATTTTTTTTTTTCGAGCTTTACTCTAATGCTATTATACTACCGTGAGTATTTTTTAACATGAAACATGAGATTTGTCATATCCATGGTTACGATTTAATTGACAGCAATGTATTTGCCTGTCTCATTTAAAATGAAACATAGGGGACAATTTTGACATTTGTTTACTCTGTCAGTGTCAAAAAACCAATTGAAATACAATGGTTTATACTGTGGACGAGAAGGTGCAGATTATTAAGTGGTATTATTCGAATTTTAATCCAAGTTTAAGGCAAGTGTCGGACTTGTTCCGCGCTTCATTTCCTTACAGGCCTACACCAAGTGCAGCAAAAATTTTAAGAGTACTGAATACCTTTAGACGAAATGGTTGCATCAAGCCTGCACATAACAGTAGGAATAGATCCTGTAATATATTAACTGCGCAGAAAAAAACATGAAATTCTGACTTTAATACAAAATAAGAACAGATTAACATTAAGAGAGATTGGGCAAGCTACTGCTGTAAACAAAGCTACTATAAAATAAACAGACTATTTAAAAAGGATCATTACAGATCATACCACTTCGAAAATCACCAGAAGTTAGTTATGGACGATACAAAACGAAGAATAATTTTTTGTGAAAGAATGTTTGAAAACGTTAATAACAATCCAGATTTGCTGCAAAATATACTTTTTACGGACGAAGCAACTTTTTATTTTCATGGCGAGGTAAATTCACAAAATTGTCGGTATTGGTCCAGGGAAAATCTACATTTGTATCATAGTACGAGGACTCAACGACCCGAGAAAGTTAACGTTTGGGCTGGCATAATAGGAACCCACAATATTGGGCCATTTTTACCTTCCGTCACCTTTAGGTAAGGAAGGTATTGTCTTTGGTCAAAAAATTCAATGATGAGTTTTTACTGAATAAGCACGTTTTAGGGTCCATATAATACGATTTTACCATTTTTACGATGATGTCTGTATGTATGTGTGTCTGTGTGTCTGTGTGTGTGTAACAAAATTTCCGGATCCAATAACTTCAATACCACGATTCCAAAAATTATAATTTTTTCGTATTCCTCAAGTTTACATCCAGAAGAACAACTGATTAGATTTTGGTTATAATTGGTCAACCGGAAGTAGTCTCATTTGAAGATTTAACAGTTAAATTTGATTTATTGACATTTAACGTTATTATAACGTAAGGAATATATTATTGTCTATACGATTTGATTACAATTTATACTTCATATTCAATAGATATAGAGTTGAAGAATTTTAAAGAAATTAAATTTTATAATTCAGCCAGCTATGCCAAACTTGGGAACTAGTAATATATTCATATAATTCAAATTGACAGATGTCAGTATCAATAAAAAGTAAATTAATGTGGCAGATATGAGGATGTTGATGTAGATATTGGGGAATACACGGAAAGATACGGTAAGAAAATAACTCTAGTGTTACAAGTTTTTAGAAAGATACAAGAAAGACGATTACATTGGTTTGAACATGTCATGAGGAGAAATGAAGAATTATATTGGAACAAGAATGAATAGTTTAGTAATAGGACGTTAAAGAAACAGAGGAAGACCAAAGACAAGATGGAAGGACTGTATTGCGGAAGATTTGAGAGAAAAGGAACTGAATGAGAACGACATGCAAAAATAGCGACCCCTAACGAATGGGAAAAGCTAAAGAAGAAGATGCCAGTGTCAAGTGAAATTTGAATAGTTTGTTTATGAAATAATTTTACTGGAAATTTAGAATCTTTTGTAAGAAAAATTATGGAATTTATACATTATACACGAGAATGACGGAAGGTATTGTGCTGGCCACAACAGATTTTTTATTAACGGGAATATTACTACACAATATTTAAATATAATACTTCTGTCAAATTCATCCCCTATGTTTCATTTTAGATGAGACAGGCAAATACATTGCTGTCAATCAAATGTCAAGTCGTAACCATGGATATGACAAATCCCATGTTTCATGTTAAAAAATACTCACGGTATATGATTGGAACCGAATCCATATATATTAAGTTTAATTTTGCGTTGAGGGTTATTTTGTCCTTTATTGTTAAATTGACCAAGGCTAGAGAAACGATTTAAAGCTCTCCACTACATTTTAAATTTTCATATATGAAGATATTTTATCTATAAAATGATCTGTGATCGTAGTACTGTAATTTTAGAAAGTATATAAGTATATTTTTCTTACTGTTCTATATTTACAAAAAGTGAAATTCGCCAAAAATTGGATTCACATAAATTGATCTAGTTCATTTCTAAAAACATATATTTATAAATAAATTTATATGTTTAAAATAACTTTTAGAACTATGTATGGTTAATGAATAATTAAATTTAATAAAAAAAAATTGATATGGACAGCACATTACCTTCTGTCAATCCTGTGTATTATGTGATTGTATGATTTTTTCCCGACAAATGAATTCCAAATTCCTGATAACAAATAAACCACCTAAAATAACAAAATCATGAAATTTTGAATGAAAAATTATGACAATCAATTATGGACGTAATTAATAGCTGTCATTTTGACACGGGCCACCATATCTGCTTGCTAAGGTCAGCAAAGTCACGTGACACCTCAATTGTTTGTTGACTTAGCATTACAGTAATAAAAAAGACTGTATGAGAGTCCATTTAGGGGACCAGTACGAAGACTATTCCTCAATACAGTCGAGTCCATCAACTGTACATATCCATTCATCATTTATATCATTTATCAATAAACCTATTTATAATAAATCATTATTATTATTTCGAACCTTTCTTCTTCAACGAGCAACGTCGTGACGGTAAGAACATTTATTATTATTTATTTTACTATTGACAATTACTAATTCGTACCTCCTGGCAAGAACCCACATTAAATATTATTTGAAAATTTTATGCAAAAGATCCTATATTTCCAGTAAAATTATATCATAAACTATGCAAAGTGCCCTTGACACTGACATCTTCTTCTTCTTTAGCTTTTCCCATTCGTTAGGGGTCGCTATTTTTTATTTCTTCTTTCACTCATTTCTTTTTTGCGTATCGTTCTCATTCAGATCCTTTTCTCTCAAGTTTTCCGCAATACAGTCCATCCATCTTATCTTTGGTCTTCCTTTGTTTCTTCCACCTTCTATTAATAAGCTATTTTTCTTTTTCCAATATATTATTCATCTCTCCTCATGACATGTTCGCACCAATGTAATCGTCTCTCATGTATCTTTTTAGAAACTTTTGAACGCTATAGTTATTTCACTTATTCTTTCATTCCTTATCGTATCTTTCCTTGTCTTCTCCAACATCTATCTCTACATCCTCATCTCTGCCACGTTCATTTACTTTTTACTGATACTGACATCTGTCAATTTGAGTTATATGAATATATTCACAATTTCTTTATAATTCTTTAACTCTATATCTATAGAATATGAAGTATAAAATGCAATCAAATAGTATAGAGAATAATATATAGGAAGAAGAATAAATAGCTTAGTAATAGAGGGTCAGAGAAACAGAGGAAGACCAAAGATAAGATGGAAGGCCTGTACTGCAGAAAACTTCAGAGAAAAGCAATCGAATTAGTACGATTCGCAAAACAGAAATGAATGGAAGAAGAAAATAAAAAATAGCGACCCCTAACGAATGGGAAAAGCTAAACAAGAAAAAGTCAGTGTCAAGTGCCATTTACATAGTTTGTTTATGAAATAAATTTACTGGAAATTTAGAATCTTTTGCAAGAAAATTTATGTATGGAATTTGTACATAATACACAGGATGGACGGAAGGTATTGTGCTGGCCACATCAGATTTTTGATGTTATGAGTGGAATAAAAAATAAAAAATAGTGACCCCTAACGAATGGGGAAAGCTAAAGAAGAAGATGTTAGTGTCAAGTGCAATTTGCATAGTTTGTTTATGAAATAATTTTACTGGAAATTTAGAATCTTTTGCACGAAAAATTATGTATGGAATTTATACAAAATACACAGGATTGACGGAAGGTATTGTGTCACAACAGATTTTTTTAGTTCAAAATTCGAATTTAGCTAAATTTAAAATTGATTTATTTATCATCATTTTATTATAAAAACCAATCGTATCCCCCATATAAATCCATGATAATTTTGATTTCTTCTTTTATCGCTCTCATCATCCTTTTTCCCCATCCTATTTTTTATCTTGTAACTCCAGGCTATAAAATGCAGACACACATAACGCTCTGCTATGAGCGTCCGATGCACGAGCATACCCAGGTCCAAGTGGCCATCCAGAGCACAGGCTCCAAGTGACCATCAAGTGGACATACGTAGTATCTGCAGCTGACATTCAAGACTCAAGATAGCAGATGATGAGAGGCGACACACTGCTGACCCAAACCTGATAGCGGATTTATATCGCCAATCAGGAATCGAAAAACGTTAAGAAGAAAGGTTTAATTGAGGGATTATAACGGTACGAGTTTAATGATTATTTTATTGACGTATTTTCTAAAGATACAGTAGCAATAAAATTTAATATTTGAAAGGTAATTCCAACATATAGATATAATCATCAAATTATTTTATTTGGACATATAATTGCTGTGAAGTGATTTATATTATGTTTGTAAAATTCTCGTCTAAAAACGGAAATTTGCTTTCTTGTTCATTATTTACCTTCCGTCACCTTTAGGTAAGGAAGATATTGTCGTTAGTCAAGAAGTTCGATGGTGAGTTTTTAATGAATGAGCACGTTTTAGGATCTCCAGAATACGATTTTACTATTTTAAGATGATGTCTGTATGTATGTATGTGTGTGTGTGTGTGTGTGTGTGTGTGTGTATGTGACGAACATTTTGGATCGCGTAACTCCAATACCACAGTCCCAAAAATTATAATTTTTTCGTATTCCTCGGATTTACATCCAAACGAAGGGGTAATTTTGATTTGGTCGACCAAAAGTATTTTCAATTGCAACTTTTAACAGTTAACGCATTTTTTGAGACTTTATGTTATAAATATCAAAGAATACTTTATTTTCTATTCGATTTGATTTCACTTTATACTTCATGTTCACAGGATATATAGTTTAAAAAAATCTGTTCACAATACCTCTCGCCACTTCAGTTTTTGGTTACATAAGTAAACATTATGATTTTCCAAATCCATGTGGATTATTTTCCTCGACAAGTATATTCCATACTATGATGACAAATAAACATCAGAATATTTTGAAATTTTGAATGAAAAATTATGACATATGACAATGTGACATCTATGTAAATAACTACTAGCCGTCATTCTGACACGGATCCTCATATCTGCTTGCCAAGGCCAACAAAGTCACATGACTGCTCGCGCCCTATAAATAACGAATTTAACATTTCTTGTACTCACAAATAATTGAAATTGTTTCTTTTCTTTCGTTCTATGAGAAATTTTATCCTACTATTCTACTATGTTCAAAATTCTTCAAATTCATTGACGGTATTAGCGGTATTACTTAAGAATATATGTAATATTAACATACCTATAATTTAAATACATATTTAATTAATAATACAATAATATATATTAAATGTACTCATACCTCGCAGAAAAATCTGACACTGCCCATTTTGCATTTATTTGTCAATTACAAAAATTTAAATATCGCAACTGATTTTCGGCAAACGAGATTTATTACAACAGATTATTCTATATTATTAAATACTATATCTCCAAACCTATACGAGATATAATAAAAAAATTAAATGTGTCTGATTGAGAATTTAATTATCTTTAATATTTGCAGTAACAAATTTTCAAAAACCAATATTTAGATTTTTTTTAGAAAATACCACTTCCGGTTGTCCAATTGTTACCAGAACCTATTCAACTCTTCCCATTACTGTTAGATTGAGGAATCCGTAGTCAAACAGGTCTTTAGTCTTATAGAATTTGAGAAATCGTGTCTCCAACAACCTAACACACACACACACACACACACACACACACATACATCCACATACACAGACATCATTGTAAAAATGTTATAATTGGATTCTATGGACCTTAAATCGTGCTTATTCAATAAAATCTGGATATGCGATTTTTAGCATGAATCCAATACCTCTGTTAGCGACAGGTAAAATATTAGCAATGCGTCTTATTTTCAATAATTTCAGCATGACCTTCGTATTTTTAAAATCGAGTAATACATACATACATACATAAAATCACGCGTGTCCCACTTAGTGGCTTCGCACAAACCCGATAACAATAAGTACAACATCAACATCATACAACAAATCCTTACTCTTAAACATATTAAAGTGACCGATTTTCGGTAGCGAAATACCGCATCCGGATCACAAGAATAGTTACGAAACAATCATCCTTCGCCACACATTTCTATCTAAGCACACTTCTTTCGCCTCGGCCACACTCATAATGGCATTCATACATGCTCTTCTTCTCTTCACACTTGGAAACTCTCTCTCTTTAAGCACCCTACCAATCACATCCATCCACTTACACACTGGTCGGCCACGCAATCGAAAACCCTCAACTTCACCAAGATATATACGCTTAACAAGCCGTTCACTCGCCATTCTCTCCACATGCCCAAACCATCTCAACTGACTCACACCAACTCTCTTAATCACATTGTTCCTAACCATACATTCTTCATACACCAAATTATTCCTCACGCGATCCCGTCTGACATACCCACATACACCACATAAATACCTCATTTCCACGGCAGTCACTCTCTTTTTATGCTTCCCCGTCCATGCCCAGCATTCACTTCCATACATCAAAGCAGGCACTAGTACTCCATTATATACACTCAACCGAGCATCCCTTGATACGTTAACATTTCGTGCAAACGTACCCAGAGCACCCATTACCTTACATCCCGCACTCACTCTCCTTTCTATCTCTCGATCAATTCGACCATCTCTCGACATCATGCTACCCAAATATACAAAACTCATTTACCTTTTCTTGTAAATACTATTAATATTCTAGTCCTCAAATCTTATTTCTACAAAACAACATTCATGCACATTGTTTCTTATTCTTATCCTTCAGTTTGAAATTATAGAAAATAAGGAAGTAATAAATCTATACTTCTAAGAAATTACAGATTCCTGGAAATGTAAAATCTTAAACTTCTCCCAATAATTGCCAGCTAGTTTGTAGAAAATGTATAATCATCTACAGATAAAACACAGTAGTAAAACATTACAAGAAGATGTTGAGCGCAGCGGAGAACCTATAAACTGGTTGCAATAGGTATCTACAAACTATGATTTAATGTTGGAATTATTATTTACGGCCTGTGCATGTGTTTGACATTAGCGGGCGCTGAAAACAAGAAGCCGAATCAATCTTACATCCGTCATAAAATCATTTTAAGCGCCCATAAAGCCGCATGTAGAGGAAAAACCGTACTGATAATGTGTTACGAGGTTTAATTGTTGTTGTTGTGGATGATAAGATAGATTTCTCCTCCCCGCGATCTGATAAAGGATGCTGCATCGTAAAACTCAACAGTAAAACAGTTTTAAGTGTCAACATCTGTAAAACAATTAAATGCGTGTCGTATATTATACTTGGATAGTAAAGCTCCACTTTACATTTTATTTATATAGTGTTAAAGTTTACATAAAGATTGGCATCAAGTATACCAACAATGTGGAGTATGCTCAGATTTAAGGACCTTTTAGTGATTGTTGTTTTTCACTTTCTATAAGGAGACATTAATGCATCTTTGACATAAATGATACGTTTATCTTTTACAGTGGTAATCTTGTTTTTCGTATTAGAAGCTTAGAACAAAATTTCACAATTTCTAACGTATGTAAATAAAATTTGTATTACTTTATAAATCCTGTTAGATACTTATGAGTTCAAATATATATATATATATATATATAATTATACAGAAAAAGTATTAAAGCAAACTTGTAGAAAATGGAATAATCTTTAATTTTTATAATAACATATGCGAAAAAATAACATTTAATAGTACATTAAAACACAAGTATCATAAGGCAATCTGTTAACGTACGAGTCCAAGTTTGGAAAACGAGCCGGTAGGCGAGTTTTACAAAGGACGAGTGCGTCAACAGGCCTTATGATACGTGTTTTTTATACTATTTTTTCTATTGAGGTAATTTTACGATTAAATTTATTTAAATTGCGACGTCAAATTATGACTAGGTATTTTTTGTTAGTTATGTTTATGTTGGTAACGCTTCCCGCTAACAATTGAAATTTCATATTTTGTTCATCTATTGATTAATTAGTGTATTGCAAGGTGTATTGTATTTATGATTCAAGGTCTGATTCTGGTTGTAAAATTAATATTATATTTCTTTCTAGTCCTATCACCTAAAGAAAGTATAAAAATCCATAATTAAAAGTAATATGTTGAAATATTATCAACAATTTACCATTTTGAGGTTACCTGTCATCTGTCAGTTATGAAAGCATAACTACCAACTAGAGAACATAAAAGGCGCCAAAAATAGTACGCTTATAGATCTTCTAAACGTCGTGTTTGCAGTACAAAACAGTGCGTTTATAGAAACATAAGAACACCGAAATAGAAAAAGGTATTTTTTGAAGAAAAAGCTATTATGAGCTTCAAGTAAACTGCCATTTCCGGTTATCCGATTGACACCAAAGTCTAATGGCTTCTTTTCATATCAGAATAAGGTAGAAATACATGGTTTCAAAAGTTTCTGAATGATAGTATTTGAGTGCCCAGAAGATCCACACACACACACACATACAAACATACACACTTACACACACACACACACACACCCACAGACATCATCGTGAAAATCTTAAAATTGGATTATAGGGACCTTAAAACGTGGTCATTTACCAAAATCTCGATATGCGATTTTTAGCAAGATCCCTATACCTCCCGTACCAAGGGTAGCGGGAGGTAAAAAGATACGTAAAATTATTTTGCAACACTTTATTATTTTAGACAAAAATTCTTCAAATAAATGTTGTAGAGAATTAAATTCTGCGCCCGAATTGGTAATAAGATTTTAATTTTGACATTTCATAACCGAGAAAATCAATTTTAAATTTTTCTGCAGATAGCTGATTTATAGCGGTAGCCAGCCATAGAACTTAAACAGTTTACTCTCCATATAGAGATACAGAAGAGGAATACGAATAAAATATAATTTTGGAATTGTAGTATTGAAGTTATTGGAAGAGGAATTTTTGTCATACACACACACACACATACACACAAACCCGCATACACACACACACACACACACACACACACACACACACACACACACACACACACACACAGACAGACATCATCGTAAAAACAGTAAATTCGTATTCTAGGAAACTAGGAACTCTAAAAAAAGATAAAATATATACAGGGTGTATCACGCAATGTGAAACATAAGCGTTTAACATGGGAAATCAGTTTTCCTTGCGCATTGCTCTCCTAATTATTTTAGACAAAAAGTTTCAAACGAAGGTTGTAAAACAAAAATTTCTACATCCGAATCAATAAAAAAAAAAAACATTTTGGCTACTACATAACTGCAGGTATAAAATTTGAAAATTCACGGTATTATAATTTAATAGTATTAGCCATGAATTAGAAAACAAGAGACGAACAAAAGCGTATCGTTTTTATTACGTCAGTGTCAGAATAATGATTGTCAAAATAAATATTTTACGTAGTAAATATTAATTTTCTATCTAGAAATTTAATGATAATAAAACGCTTTTGTTCGTCTCTTGTTTCTAATTCTATGGCTAATACTATTAAATTATAATTCCGTGAGTTTTCAAATTTTATTTCTGCAGTTATGAAGTAGCCAAAATGATTTATTTAATTGATTCGGATGTAGAAATTTTTGCTTTACAACATCCGTTTGAAACTTTTTGTCTAAAATAATTAGGGGAGCAATGCACACGGAAAAACTGATTTCCCATGTTAACCGCCTATGTTTCACTTTCCGTGATACATCCTGTATAATTCATAGTAATAATTAAAATTATTTAGAAAACTGAACATTTTTTCCAAAACTATTCAAGATAATTGTTAAAAAAATGACATTATAATAATAAGGAAATAAACATGAATAGATATTTTTTTCTTCGGTTCTTTTTACTTCCTTGTACGTAAGTAAAGGAAGTTCTGTTAGGTAACAGGTTTTCTTGAATAAAATGATTTTATTTTGATTTTAGAAATAAATGCTTCAAATAAAAGTTTTAGAGAATTAATTTCTGCGTCTAGCACAACAAGTATTATTAAATTAGCCCTTTGTATAAGCGAGATATGTAAATTTAAAAATTATATACTTTTTGTTTTTGTAATAAAGCTTGCTATGGATTAAGACAAAAAAATAAAAAATACAGTTGATGTCAAATTACGTTAAATACGTGCAATTTTATGATTCGTACAATAACAAATATTATATTTTTATTGTGAAATTAGTCATATTCATTGTTGTAATCAAATATTTCTTTGTTGTAATCAAAACTCTCTTTAAAAAGAACCGGGTTAGATTAATGTTAATTTAACAATGATAGTAGTAAATGAATTATTTTTTGTTCTATATCAAAATAGTTTTCGGGCTTGGCTTAAGCCTGTCAATATTTTGTAATTTAATTATTTAAAAAATATGTATAGTTTAATAATCGTACAAAGAAGTCGTGTGGTGTCCACATCAGATTTTTTCCTATGGCAATATCATCATTTACTATTCGTAGTCCTTATATTCGACATCCGTTCATGTAGCATTGTCGGAGTATATGAAGAGAATCCGCTTGGTCAAGTGTAAAATTTCAAATCGATATTTTGGGTAGTGGTGTGAAATTTTGCGGATGATCGGGGTTCTTTGGTGGCACCCTCTGTGTTCGAGGGGACAAAACCGAGGGAATTGTCATCCTGGACCCCCTGGCCGGGGATGATGGGATGGGGGTTGCGAACCACAGCGCTGACCTGCGCAACACCAGAGACACCTACCAAGTGCGCAGTTTTGCCGCGAACGGAATAATAGACAGAGAATACCGAGGATAGAATGATGGAAAAAAATCGTTAAATATTACATAGAAGATTCAGAAGGAGTTAACTTTTTAGCTATGGCAAAAATTGAAAAGGTCGAGCATAGAAAAATTGGTAATTCAATATTAGAAATAGTTTAACAATCAGTAGCAACAAGTGACAGTGTTTAAAAAAACTAAAAAGCAATTTTATTGGGGAAGGAGAATAGTCAGTCAAATCAAAAGCATATGGAGAAAGCAGCACAGTGACATTCTTGGAGGACAGAAATTGACGAACGACTGTTTTATAGCCCGATGCATTATCGTGTACGTGTTTTTCTTTAAAACTTCGATGATAGTCAATCCAGCTGTTTCTTTGTCGAAGTTCTACTACTCTCTAACCATTTTAATTGTAACACATCGAAAACAACAGTTTCGACCTGAGCCGTCTTCCTTCAGGTTGTGATTGTGATTTTGTGAATCCTGATTAGTTTAATCGTAATCCTTTTGAATCATGATTTAAAAATTATATCTAGAAATGAACTTGTATAATATAAATCTAACCTAGCGTCAAATGTCATATGCAGACGAATTCAAACTAAAATATTATTTTATAAGTAATTTACTGTCTAGGGTTATACTCAGCATTAAAAATGAATTTTTTACAAGCAAAAAAAATCTGTTGTGGCCAGCACAATACCTCTCGCCCTTTCCATTGTGGGGTAAATAAATATCGTATTTAACATTTCTTGTACAATTATATTTTTTCTAAATTTAAATTCATCCTATGAGTAAGTTTTCTCCTACTCCTCTAAATGTTCGGGTTCTTCCAATTCATTGACGAGACTGGCGGTATTTCTGAAGAGTGTATGTACTATACTTATAATTTTAAATATTTAATTAATAATACAATAAGATATACTATGCCGTTCCCAGAAAAAATCTTTAGTACTATCTCTGAATTTTTGACACTGACAGTAATGACATTTATTTGTCAATCACAAACATTTGAATTTCTCAACTGGTTACCATGGAGTTGTTTGGGCTATGAGATTTACTATAACAGATTATTTTACAGATTATATATCCATATCTCTAAATCTAAATATAATAAAAAAATTAAATGTATCGCATGGAGAATTTTATGTTTTTTTTAATATTTGCAGTAACATACATTTTCAAAAAATAATATTTACAAATTTTTTATTAAAACACTAGTACTTTCGGTTGCCCAATTGTTACCAGAACCTATTCAACTCTTACCATTACTGTGGAATTGAGGCATCCGTAGTTACACAGGTCGTTAGTGTTATAGAATTTGAGATCGTATCTCCAAAATCCACACACACACACACACACACACACACACACACACACACACACACATACACACAAACACAGACACACACATACACACACACAAACACACACACACACACACACACACACACAGACACACACATACACACACATACACACACACACAGACATCGAGTGCACCACAGGGATTAATTTTGTGCCATTTAAAATTAGAAATATTTGGCGTTCGACACTCAGGCACGCGGGCACGAAAATCCATATAAAATTAATTTTTATTCATTCAGATGCAGAATTTTAAGCTCTACAACTTTTATTTGGAGCATATTTACCTAAAATAATTAGGGAAGCATGAAATTAAGAAAATATTATTTTACATTTTAAAGTCCTATGTTCCGGTGTTGCGATGAACATCCGGTATATTAGATTTTCCATGACTGTAGTTGGAAAATGTTTACAAGGCAGCATAAATTTGTTGACAGTTTGTTAAAAATTTCTATCAACAATTTTAATTTAATTGTGTTCTAAAGAACCGTAAGAATTAGTTGATATTGCCGGTGCGGCAGTTTTGAACTTGTTACTTCCAAAATCCAGACATTAAATTACTTAAAATAATAAAATCTCCTCTAGGGAAAAATTATCCACATTTCGTCATTGTTCATTACCCAATTGACCACTGCCCATTCGCCCTGCTTCAGTTGTTCGTTTTCGTTTATTTATTTATTTGTTCATTTATTTTTCTGTGATTAAAAACTGGTACAATTTCTTTAAAATCAATTTAAAGTAAAGGTTAAATATTCTACATATCTGTTCACCTTTACTCCATTTTCAATTAATTAATAGTGTCACATTTATAAGATTATTTTAAATTATTATTATTATATACCCACTTACAGTTTTTTAATAATGATCTCGAATCCAACATTGCGATTTACATTCTGAACTTCTCATCGTGATCGTATTTTAATCAGATCCGCCTCAACTACACGACTTTGGAATTAACATATTGGCTATCTGGCTTGTTTCTCCAGTTATTTATTTCGTCTCGGAACTTTCTAATTTAAAGATTTTGTTTGAAGCCGTGTGAGGCACAGTCTGCCTTACCTCATACTCACTAAACATAGCCACATGCGTGCGTAAGAGAGAGACGGAGAGAGTACTCTGTGAGGTCACCAAGTGTTTCAACTTCTTGGTGAAGGATTCAATGGTTACAGAATTTATATGATCGGTTAAGATTTGTTTGATTTTAATAGGGTCCTTCACTATTTTTTTTTTTTGAACTATCTAAATTAAAAGCGATCTGTAGTTGTACAAAGTCTTATTTGTTTTTTGTTAAGCCGTAATAATTATATTAATATTCTCTGACATAGATGTTAAGAGGAAAGGTTACCCCTGTACTAAAATATGAAGCGAAAATTTAAAAAAATGTTCCTGTACCACTATTAACATTTTAAAAAATTCTACACTAGACAGAATACTTCCTATAATCTATAAATACTGGATTTTAATGGGAAAACCAAAATTCAGTAAACTCCTCGATTTCCCGTTAAAATCAAAGTCAAATACTAATAGATTTCAATAATACTTTTTTACCTTCCGTCACCTTTAGGTAAGGAAGGTATTGTCTTTGGTCAAAAAATTCAATGATGAGTTTTTAATGAATAAGCATGTTTTAGGATCCCTATAATACGATTTTACCATTTTTACGATGATGTCTGTATGTATGAATGTGTGTCTGTGTCTGTCTGTGTGTGTGTGTGTGTGTGTGTGTGTGTGTGTGTGTGTGTGTGTGTGTGTGTGTGTGTGTCTTTGTGTTTGTGACAAAAGTTTTGGTTCCCATAACTGCAATACCACGATTCCAAAAATTATATTTTTTTCGTATTCCTCAAGTTTACATCCAGAAGAACAAGTGATTAGATTTTGGTTATAATTGGTGAACCGGAAGTAGCCTCATTTGAAGATTTAACAGTTAAATTTGATTTATTGGCATTTAACGTTATTATAACTTAAATAATATATTATTCTCTATACGATTTGATTACATTTTATACTTCATATTCAATAGATACATAGTTAAAGAATTTTAAAGAAATTAAATTTTATAATTCAGCCAGCTATGCCAAACATGGAAACTACTACTATATTCATATAATTCAAATTGACAGATGTCAGTATCAATAAAAATAAATTAATGTGGCAGAGATGAGGATGTTGAAGTAGATGTAGGGGAACACGCGGAAAGATACGGTAAGAAAATAACTCTAGTGTTACAAGTTTCTAGAAAGATACAAGAAAGACGATTACATTGGTTTGAACATATCATGAGGAAAAATGAAGAATTATATTGGAACAAGATTGAATAGTTTACTAATAGGAGGTTGAAGAAACAGAGGAAGACCAAAATAAGATGGATGGACTGTATTGTAGAAGACTTGAGAGAAAAGGACCTGAATGAGAACGACACGCAAAAATAGCGATCCCTAACGAATGGGAAAAGCTAAAGAAGAAGAAGATGTCAGTGTCAAGTGCAATTTGAATAGTTTTTTCATGAAATAATTTTACTGGAAATTTAGAATCTTTTGCAAGAAACATTATGTATGGAATTTATACGTTATACACAGGATTGACGGAAGTTATTGTACTGGCCACTACAGATTTTTTTAAATATTGTATGCGTAACTTGGCTTCCAGTCTTATAAAGTTTTACGGAACAGATACTATTTCCCATATTAAACGCCTATATCTGGATTCTCGTCAGTGTCAAGTGCAATTTGAATAGTTTGTTTATGAAATAATTTTACTGGAAATTTCGAATTTTTTGCAAGAAAAATTATGTATGGAATTTGTACATAATACACAGGATTGACGGAAGGTATTGTGCTGGCCACAACAGAATTTTTAAAATGCAGGTTCATACCAGGAGTATGCACATAGTGTTGATTTTAAAAAAAATGTTAATAGTTCCAGTACAGGAATAATTTATTTGAATTTTCGCTTCGTATTTTTGTACAGGGGTACCCTTTCCTCTTGATGTCATTTGGAGTGGAGTTCACTAATAAAAATCTGCGAATAAAACTGTGACATCCAGAAATGGCTGACGAGCCATAAACATTTAAGAAAAAAAATCTGATGCGGCCAGTACAATTTTGTTTTGCGTGTCGTCCTCATCCAGTTCCTTTTCTCTCAAGTCTTCCGCAATATAGCCCTTCCATCTTATGTTTCGTCTTCCTCTGTTGCTTCTATCTTGTATTACTAAGCTATTCATTCTTCTTCCAATATATTCTTCATCTCTTCTCATGGCATGTTCAAACCAATGGAAACGTCTCCCTTGTATCTTTTTAGAAACTTTTAACACTCGAATTATTTTCCTTATTCTTTCATTCCTTACCGTATCTTTCCGTGTCTTCCCCAACATCTACCTCAACATCCTCATCTCTGCCACATTCGTTTAATTTTCATTGATATTGCCATCTGTCAAAATGAATTATCTAAATATGTTTCCATGGTTAGCATAGTTGGCTGATGTATGAAATTTAATATCTTTATGATTCTTTAACTCTATATCTATTGAATATGTATATAAACATTATATGTCAATAAATGATATTTAACTGATTTTTTTCAAGAAAAACTGTTAAAATTTGCAAATGAAGGTACTTCTGGTGGACCAATTATAACCAAAATCTAATCACGTCTGCATATAAATTTAAACTCCAGGAATACGAAAAAAACATAATTTTTGGAATCGTGTATTGGAGGTATATGTTCTGAAACGATTGTCACATACACACATACAGACATCATCGTAGTAAATTCTTATTCTAGGGACTCCAAAAGGTGCTTATTCTTTAGAAACTCACTATCGATTTTTTTGACCAAAGACAATACCGCCCTTACCTAAAGGTGACGAAAGGTAAGAATGATATTTAACTGCGTTTTTTCAAGAAAAACTGTTAAAAGTTGCAAATAAGGGTATTTTCGATTGACCAATTGTAAACTCAAGGAATACGAAAAAATATATATTTTTTTGGAATTATGCGATCCAAAACGATGGTCACATACACGTACACACACACACAGACATCATCGTAAAAATAGTAAAATCGTATTCTAGAGATCCTTACACTACACGCTGCTCATTCACTAAAACTCCCCATCAAATTTTTTAACCAAAGACAATACCTTCCTTACCTAAAGGTGACAAATAATAAAAAGCAAAATATTTTGAAATATGTGATGAAATCTGTAACACAATTTAATCTACATATCTGTTAATGTATGCATGATACTGAATTTATTAATTAATTTGTTATAAGAACCTATAGTTATTGTATTTTATATTATAAAAATAGTAATTTTTAGTCCTTTAATATAGGTACATATTCCTTTTAATAAAAGTTTTACATAATTAATACGAGTTTTATATAACAAGTCAAAACCATTTCCATGATTTCCATCATTCTATACTGCTCAAAATCATACTCAATTCTCCTACCCTAGCGGCAGATTTTAAAACCACTCCACGCGTCAATACACGTGGTCCAGCCTGGAGGGGTGAAACTGGAAAACTGGATGCTGGCAGAGACATCTCTGCTACACATGCAAAACTCGACAAGGGATGACTCTGGGGTTGCAGATACGATAGTTAGCTGCACTGGGGTGTGAAAAAAGGGTAAAAATGGAAAGTGACAAGAAGGATAGTGCATGTTGACATGCAATCGTATACATATCTATAAGAAGTGGAAAAGGCCATGATAGCGATGATAATAACAATTAAAAGATTTATATTTTTTCATTGTTGTAAATAATAATTTTAATATAAATGATAAAAGAAAAAATCTGATGGTGATGTGGCCAGCACATTACCGCCAGCCAATTAATTTTTCCTCATTTAAATAAATATAAATGTCTTGTTTCAAAATCCGACAAATCAAGCCGTGATTTGGAAGCCACGTGGTCCTATTCGTCAATTGTTTCTTCGCAATAATTAGTATGGATATAATGCCCATTAGATTATATATGTATGTATATATACAGTAAAAATTTTGAAAGATGTCCAATCAAGGTCGCCTACGAATTGTATGAATTCAGATTTTTACTCCGCCCTTTTTAACAAATTCAGTAGTATCGTTTGCTCAGTTTTTATGAGGGTACATAAGATACTACTGTTGTTTTATTATTCTAAAAAAATATATTTTAAAGCATAAAAATAAGACAACTGGTACGCTTATTAGCAAATGTAAAACCAAATATGTGAGAAATAACATAATGACACAATGTCAGTGTCAGTGACTCTGACAGAAAATAACGTTATTCGTACGGCTATGAATCAAGGTAATGTATCTGAATTAATAAATAATCTTACGTTACAGCGTAAATATTATCAACAACGAGCATCGTTTTAAAGTGTAATGTCCTAAATTAGTTAAAACAATATGAATTTTTGAAAGACATGCGTGTTATATCTATTCTTATCACACACGGTTATAGCCTTATAAAGGAAATAGATAAAAGTCTTTCCGGAAACTTTTCAATCCACCCCCGTAGTTCGTCATTTTTGTGTTTCATGATGTTTTACGTTATTTGTCATTAACCTCAAAGAAAAACTATCGAAAAGGGCTAGAATGATGGTATATTGTCTGCATATGCGTTTTTGATGCAGAAAAATATAGCTTCTTGGTCGGTGTCAGCAAAGATTATAGAGAGAATTACATTACCAATAAACGAAATATTATTGCACAATACCATTTTTAATGTAACCTACCCTACAGACCCACACATCATCGTGAAAATATTAAAATCTAATTCTAGGGATCTTAAAATGTGCTTATTACCAAGGGAAGCGGAGCATACAAAATTGTAATAACAAAACTGTATTCCTTTCCTAAAAACTGTCAGTTCCTTATATGTTTTTGTATTAACTGTACCCTTTCGATCGCTAAAAAACTCATTCCTCCCAAGGTCTGTTATTGTTGTGTTGCATGTTCAGTAGGTGTCCTGAAAGGGTTATCCGTGGCTTGTGTTTATTGTCGAGTACAGAACACTTGGTAACTGCAGCGGCGGTATTCTCGTCGTCAGAGTTATTTTGTCTCGTGTAAGTTGCCCTTGAAATAGGTCAAACGCTCTGTAATGCTCTACGTGGTTGGAGTTAGCTATGAGCAACAATCTAAGGTTTACAAAACAGAAAGGATTTTCAAAGAAATTTGCAAGAAAACTGAACGTAATTATTGGGAAGAGCAACGAGCAATAATTATTTAGACCTACCTATGTTGTTAGAGAGAAATGTGCTTGCTATGTAATTTACTGAGCATTAAAAAAAATTACAACAATAAAATGTTGCAAAATAATTTTACGTATCTTTTTATCTCCCGCTACCCTTCGGGAGGTATAGGGATCTTGCTAAAAATTGCATATCGAGATTTTGGTAAATGACCACGTTTTATGGTCCCTATAATCCAATTTTAACATTTTCACGATGATGTCTGTGGGTGTGTGGGTGTGTGTGTGTGTGTGTGTATGTGTGTATGTTTGTATGTGTGTGGGTGTGGATTTTCTGGGCACTAAAATACTATCATTTAGAAACTTTTGATACCATGTATTTCTACCTTATTCTAATATGAAAAGAAGCCATTAGACTTTGGTGTCAATCGGATAACCGGAAATGGCAGTTTACTTGAAGCTCATAATAGGTTTTTCTTCAAAAAATACCTTTAAATGTTATTTTTTCGCATATGTTATTATAAAAATTAAAGATTATTCCATTTTCTACAAGCTTACATTAATAATTTTTCTGCATATATATTGGTTTTTAGTTATTAAATTATGAAAAGAAATATACAGCAATTTGTAATAGCATGAGTTTTGTATAAGTAGGCTACGTTGCAATTGTTTAAAAATCCTAGATTGCTAGATTGAAATTGAATTTTTCTGATTCCGTTAACATTCTTATACGCTATAATTGATGAGAAATACATTCCTCGAGATATTTTGGATGAAGTTGCCGAGGTGACGAATAATAATGCTGCACAAATAAATGATTCAGTATGAAGGTAAAATTTCAATGTCCTAGAACTTTAAAATAATATTTTAAAGTTCTAGGACTTTAATGTTTTACTTTTTGTTTTATAAATCATTAAAAAACGTTGCTTTAGAAATCAATATGACATAAATATATGTTTATAACACAATGATCTTCACAGAATGAAACTTTGATTTTATAAATGGTTTTATGTTTTCTTGTGATAACCATTTCTTTCTTCTTTCTTCGATTTAAGATAATACTAAAACTAATTTTTACTATTATTCTATTTGGGCACTCTTTTCTAAAACCATGTTTGTTTTTACAAAATATAAAAATCAGTAATAAGGATCTAACTAGTAGCTACATTCGCCTTCGAATATGTATGGACTGATGCTCAACTTTCTCCCTTATCCACATTCTGTCGCCCAGCGGTGTTTCCGCTTCTTTATAACTTAGCATTTTCAATATTGCCCGTGAATTGGCAACATTGTAGAAGTCTTCAGTCCATACTCATTTGACGGCAACTATAGTATATAATTGACAGCTATCAATTCTGTCGGCTGCAAATGTAAGCCACTCCTTCATTGGTGAGTAGTTTTCTGACGTCATCAGGCGACAGAAAAAGCGGCAATTTAAATATTGCATTTTCAGAGACAATTTTGTCATGAATGAAGAGTAATATGAAAGAAAATAAAAAATATGGATAAATTAATATATATTCTTATTCTTTGAATTTAAGCAAAGAAAAAAAATCGTGCAACACCTCATTATATTCCAGCACAAATATATATATATATATATATATATATATATATATATATATATATATATATATATATATATATATATATATTATATATATATATATATATATTTTCTTTGTACAATTAAAATAAATCATAACAGCTCACTAATTATCAATTGCTGAATAGAACAATCGGTTATCTGTTTTTACCTCCCGCTACCCTTGGTAAGGGAGGTATAGGGATCGTGCTAAAAATCGCATATCGAAATTTTGGTAAATGACCACGTTTTAAGGTCCCTAGACCTAGAATCCATTTTTAACATTTTCACGATGATGTCTGTGTGTATGTATGGTTCCTGTATAGTGTATACGCTCTAACTCAAATACTATCATTCAGAAAGTTTTGAAACCATGTATACCTTATTCTAATATGGAAATATCTGATTAGATTTTGATGGCAATCGTATAACCGGAAATGGCAGTTTACTTGAAGCTCAAGATAGTTTTTCTTCAAAAAATACATTTAAATGTAATTTTTTCTCAATTTGTTACTATAAAAATTAAAGATTATTTCATTTTCTACAAGTTTGCTTTAATACTTTTTCTATATATTGTATGGATAAATTTATAAAGTAATATAAAAATTATATACATAGGTAAATGGCGGGAGGTACTGTGTTGGTCACATCAGATTTTTTATTTTACAGATTTTGGTAATTTAAATTCAAATTTTTAAGTATAGGTAGAACAGAACAATAATTCATTTCACATTGCATAAATTAAGTTGAATAATTAAAAATCTGTTTGTCTGCACGTCCACTTCTCTACAGAATCTTAAAATAGCCGTGATATGGCTAAAAATATATACACGTATAATAAATAAATAATACAAACACAATTTTGTTTTACTAATCATGAATACATATTCCCGGACATAGTAGATGAATATTAAAATTTCTTTCTTAAAATATACAAAGAAACAATTGCCATTACAATATATAATTAAATGTCTGCAAACAGACAGCAATAATTTTTATGTATGAATAAAATATCTTCAAAGAGAATAATATAACTACTCATTTTAACACCTTTAAATAATTTATTGTTTGAAATCAATAGCACAATTGCTAATTTCAAATCTAGCACAAATGTATTGCACGAGTATAATAGATTTTCATACAAAGGATTGTAACAGAGACGAAGCTGTTATTTCCGAAGATGCTTGTTCCTAGAAACTGCATATAACAGTTAGCGTTTACAGAAGTATTAAACTCGTCTTTATATACCTAAGATTCTCAAGAGAATATTTGCTTAATTGTACATATATAATTTTATGTTGTAATAAAATCTGTAACTATTAGAAAAATTAAAGTAAATTATTTTTATTAATGTTACAGTTAACAGGAAGAACATTCATTCACAAGTGTTAATAGTAGGGCATTATTTTTTATTATGAGTGTTTGAATTATTAACATTGCTCAAAATATAACTTTGTATTTTAAATATGTATATACAGGGTGTTAAATAAGGAAAAAAATGAGGGTATACACTGTGTTGAATTTACGTGAGGCAGTATTGTAAAATGAGCGAAACATTTTTTTTTTACCAGTAGTTTTCAAAATACAGGATACAACTTTCTTATTTTAAATTAGAACCTACCTTTTATATTCCTCTATTCGATTCAGTATTTTGACTGGTCAAAAAATTCGATAGTGAGTTTTCAATGAATAAGCACGTTTTAGGGTCCCTACAATACGATTTTACTATTTTTACGATCTGTATGTGTGTGTGTGTGTATGTGTGTGCGTGTGTGTAACTATAATTTCGGCCGCGATAACTCTAATACTAGAATTCCAAAAATTACAATTTTTACGTAGGTATTCCTCTTCCTTACATCCATATGCAGACTTAATTAGATTTTGATTATAATTGGTGAACCGGAAGTACTCTCATTTGAAGATTTTAACAGTTTTTCTTGAAAAAACGCTGATATATATTAATTTTTGACATTTAATGTTATTATAAATTTTAAAGAATATTTTTCTCTATACGAATTGATTGCATTTTATATTTCATATTCAATGGATATAGAGTTAAAGAATTACAAAGAAATTAAATTTTATAAATCAGCCGGCTATGCAATAACCATGAAAACAGCTACTATATTAAGAAAATTCTGACAGATGTCAGTGTCAAGAGTCTAGATAGATACGAGAGAAACGATAACATTGGGTTGAACATGTCATGAGGAGGGATGAAAAATATATTTGAAGAAGAATAAATAGCTTAGTAGTAGAAGATAAAAGAAACAGGAAGACCAAAGATAAGATGGAAGGACTGTATTGCGGAAGACTTGAGAGGAAAGTAACTATGACACGCAAAACAGAAATAAGTGGAAGGAGAAAATAAAAAAATAGCGACCCCTAACGAATGGGAAAGGCTAAAGGAGAACAAGATTTGTTTATAAAATAATTTTACTGGAAATATAGGATCTTCCGCAAGAAAATATATATATGAAATTTGTACATAATACGTGACTTTGCTGAGGTATATTATGTATTTTTTATTGAAAAACAAAATCACATTTAAGATGATCTCTGAAAGGTGAACAAAAAACTCATTTAATCGGAATCATAACTCTTATAGTTTTGGAGATAGGAGATAAACCCCGTAAAAAACTTACTTTTCACTGCCTTATATATCTAAGAAACTGTTGATTAAACTTTTTTTAATCATCTTTGTCAGTATTATTTATGCCCTCAAAATTTTTTACCCTTTTTTAACACCTGAACCAGAACCGAACCTTTATTTGCCATGGTAAATAAACCAGAACCGAATATAAGCCGTTTTAAATTCAGATTCGGTTCAAAGGTCAATTAAATATACAATTAAAAATTAATTTTTAATGTGGGTTTAAAATTAATAAATATACCTAATCATTTTCTTGTGTTCGTAATCATTTATTGCTCTTGAACCGAAACTGAACCTGAATCGACATTTATTTCCTGAACCGGAACCGAACCTGAACCATAAATATATTTCGGTTTAGGTCCCTGATTTATAGCTATGACGGGATTCTGGTTGTAGTACTCATTTGTAACTTTGTCTCATGCTTCTTCTTTATATTTATTTAAAACCGCATTTGTTTTGTTATTTTCAAATTATACCTACTTTTATATCTTTCATTTTCACTATATTTAAAAACACTTATTCAATTTGTTGATCATGTTTCCTTGACTCAGAAATCAAGTTGGTGAATTAGAACATACGTTAATCTACAGATCAGCTTGATTCCTTAATCAACGGATTAATGCTGCATTTGGCCGTCAATGTTGCTAATCTGGGACATTAAAGTTGTTGTAAAGAACACTCAAAAAACTTTTTCATCGGAATTATTTACTTAACACTTAGCTCGTTCTTTTTACATATATTATTTCTCATTTTTCGTACAAATATACCTACTAATGTACTTACAACGTACAATAATTATCGAAAGGTTGCAATACTGCGTTTACATGAAACCGTCGTATAATGAATTACTTTAGTGCCGATTTTTGTGTAATTGTTTAAAATAATGTAAATTTTGTTTTTCACGGTCTACCCGTTTTTCTGATTCTCAATATCTCAATCAGTTTACGGTCTAAGGTGACGCTTATATTAAAATAATTTGCACTTTAATCTTCAATTCTAACTACGAATTATCACAAATATTTTATATTTCTGCTGTCCCAAATCTTCTTGAAACAATACCAACAATTTCCCCATAGTCATCACAAACTCCAAAACCAAAACCCAGTGTCTATTATCTTCTATAGACTAATTCCCTCAACATCCTACCCATCACATCTGCCGCCTGCGGGGTGCGGGGCGCGGGACGGCTGGTCTCCGCCGGCTGTTGGTCGATACGGCACGATGGCCGCCTCTCAACATGGCAGCGAACAAACAAAATAAAACCCACAGTGCAGTGTCCCGCACCCGTGCCCGAAACCAGCCTACTACACCAGGAGGTAGCCTGCACCTTCAGGAGATGCTCTCCAGCAGGAGGAAGCCAAAGAGACGGTGGAGGAGTTTGAAGGTAGGTGGATATGGTGGACGAATTGTGGTGGTGTGTGTGTGAGTGAGTGTGTGTGTGTGTGTGTGTACGTGTGAAGGAAATGAAGGTGTGAATGAAATACCTATAAAATTTGTGGTACAATGTTATGGTTTGTTGGAGTATATGTTTTAAATATAACCTAAACCTGAAAGTTGAATTTCCCGCAATTTTATGATAACTGTTGCATGTATTGTATAGTCAGGACTAAAATCAATATTTTGGTACAGTTCTCTTAAATGATTTTAGTTATATAACTAATGCATATAAGTATCCTATATTTTTCGTTATATTAAGTAATATTAACTAGATATATGTAGGTTTTTTGTTCAGAATTACTCAAAAATAATGCTATTTTTTTAGCCTAAACCTAAATAGATATAAATATAAGATAAATTAATACATTATTAAGTATGTAGGTACTGTAATAATAAAAATATTAAATTAAATTAAAATTCAGATTCATATTATAAGTAGGTTCATATATACAATACTGGACATAAAAAGAGCGACGCCGTAGGAACTAATAAAAAATACTCTGCTTCCCCATATTTTAAATATTTAACATATTTTCAAACTTCTTATATAATGTAAAGGTGATATATTCATATAAGCTTATGGGCGTTAAATAAATAATTCAAAAGTATTACTAAATTTCGTAAGTACAGTAAAAAATTTGAAATGTCCAATCAAGGTCATCTGTATCATGAACGAATTAACAAATTGGCATAGTTTTATCTCCCTCCTTTACAAAGACTATAAGCGTGTGCGATAAGGATGGATATAACACGATTGTCTTAAAAAAATCATATTGTTTCGGCTAATTTAGGACATTCCACTTTAAAACGATGCTCGTTATTTTTGAATTTTGAATGCTTTTACTGTAACATATATTTTTATAATAATAAAATGACGGTAGTATCTTAAGCACCCTTATAAAAACTAAGCAAACGACACTACTGAATTTGTGAAAATGTTGATAATATTTACAGTGTAACGTAAGTTTATTATTAATTCAGATACATTATCTTGATTCATAGCCGTACGAATAACGTTATTTTCTGTCAGTATCACTGACAGGCATTGTGTCACATATTTGGTTTTACATTTGCTAATAAACTTACCAGTTGATTTATTTTTGAATTCTGAATGCTTTTACTGTAATATATATTTGTATAATAATAAAATAACTGTAGTATCGTATGTACCCTCATAAAAACTAAGCAAACGACACTACTGAATTTGTCAAAATGGGCGGAACAAAAACCTTATTTCATACAAATCGTAGATGACCTTGATCGGACATTTTTCAAAAATTTTACTGTACTTATAATTTTGAATATAAATGTGAAGTGCGACAAAAAATAGATCGACTGTATATTACTTCCCCAACATCCATCTCCAAAATTTCATCTCTCTGCTACATTAATTTTCTTTTCATTGACACTGACATCTGTCATTTACAATTTTCTTAATATAGTAGCTGTTTCCATGGTTATAGCATAGCTGGCTGATTTATGAAATTTAATTCCTTTATAATTCTTTAACTCTAAATCCACTGAATATGAAGTATAAAATGCAATTAAATCGTGTAGATAATAGTATATTCTTTAATATTTATAATAACATTCCATAAAAAATAATATTTAACATCAAATGTAGGTACTTCCGGTTGACCAATTATAACCAAAATCTAATCACCTCTTCTTTTGGATGTAAACTTGAGGAATACGGAAAAATTATAATTTTTGGAATCGTAATATAGGAGTTATGCAATCTGAAAGGATCGTCATACACACAGACACACACACATACACACACACATACACATACATACACGCACACACACACACACACACATACATACATATATGTTTTTACATTACAGACAACATCGTAAAAATGGTGAAATCGTATTACTCGTATAGGGACTATAAAACGTGCCTATTCACTAAAAACTCATCCTTGAATTTTTTGACCAGACAATAACTTCCTTGCCGAAAGATGACGGAAGGTAAAAGAAACCCTTACAACAGCCCCATTTATGAAAGACAAAATATAAACAATATTACACATTTAATACTTTAATAATTATTTATAATAGGTTGCATTTGTCGTGGCAAAAGTACCGATGATTTTGTGGTCTATAGACTTCCATGCATGCGTTATAATTTAAATAATTGCTTGGAATTATTAATATTATTCTTTGCAGTCTGTTTGTTAATGGTTTGCGAGTTATAGATACATATTCAAATCGGCTCATTATTCTTATATTATTCATCACTCATCAAAATATGAGTTCAGCATGAAATTCTCTTTCTTATTATGTATTATACGATTTTAGCGAATGAGTGGTTCACAAATAAAACACACTTCAAATCCAAAGAAATATCTGTAATATTTTGAACAGTTTCAAATATGCAACCATCATATATATCATCCAGTACACCGTCACAATGATTGACATTATTACTCTTGGTTTTAAAAATCTCTATAGCTTCTCTAATTAATCTATTGTTGGTTATTTGTTTTGTTATTATGTATTTATGTTTTTCCTGAAGAAGGCAGCAGTGTATGTTGCCGAAACGTTGAGTTTAAATAAAATATACAGTATATATAAATTAAAAGGTTGTGTTAAGTTTTCCTCAAATTCAGAGTAACACATAATAAATAAAAAATACAAAAATAGAAATAGGTACACGGTTATAAAACTTGTCGCCATTTGAAAAATATTACAGAAATGAATCTAACATTTTATGCTCTTTGATTACATCTGACATACTGAAAAAATAGCATGATGCTATGCAAATCTGCAATTTTAATTATGATTATAATCAAAAATATTTCACGCTTACAGCAATATTAACAGCACGAAGAAATAAATTTTTAAATTACAATAGTTAAGACTATATTTGGGCAATTTTTTATTTTATGTACTAATAAAGTGTACTGGATTTAAATATAATGTTATTACCTAAATTTATCATTTTAACAATAATCTACGGGCAAATATATGACAACAGACGTGCTAATTTTTTTAGTTCCATCAGTAAATAATACAATATTTATGTTAGTATTATTTATAAAACTCAAGGTAAAGGAAACTAATAATATATTCAATTAATTAGTAAAATTATTTGCAAAGTGATATTTATTTACTAAAGTACCACCTACAATTATATTAAAAACAAAAATAAATAAACTTCTGGATGCTATGATTATTACTCCAATTCAACAAATTTCAATATGGTGTATTAATAGAGTGTATAGAACTTGAATACATTGCTTATAATGAAATTTCTTAGGTTTAATATTAATTTATTTGCAAATAAACCATTGTCTACATGCGACAAATGTTTTCGTCTTTAATAATTCGCAAATATTTTTTATTAAAGTAATAAAATTTAAGATGGCAATTAATTGAGTATATTGTCAATTACCTTTGCCCTCAGTTTTATAGATAATACTAACATAAATATTGTATTATTTACTGTTGGAACGAAAAAAATTGGGACTTGTCTTTTGTCATATATTTGCCCGTAGATTATTTAAATGAGAAATTTAGTTAATAACATTGGCTGGTAACACAAGGCTTGTTTTAACTAAAACGCTGTTTTAAGAAATGTCAAAATCAAATTTCAATAGTTAATTCACCCTTATGTTTAAAGAACGATTTTTCTAAAAATATTTGAATACAAACTATCATATTTTGATCAGTTATATATTATTTATTATTATTATTATTATTATTAAATAATGAAATTTGACATTTTTTAAAACAGTGTTTTAGTTAAAATAAAGCTTGTGCTACCAGCCATTGTATTTAAATTTAAATTGAGTATATTGCCAGTTACCTTTATCCTCAGTTTTATAGATAATACTAACATAAATATTGTATTATTTATTTTTTTGTCATATATTTGCCCATAGATTATTGTTTAAATGAGAAATTTAGTTAATAACATTGTATTTAAATCCAGTACATTTTATTAATACATAAAATAAAAAATGCCCGAATATAGTCTTAAGTATTGTAACCAAAAAAAATTTTTTTATTAGTGTTAATATATCTATTTCAGAGGGTACGAATACATTTGGGGTTGGGCTCATATATATTTATTTTCATGCTTTATATTATAGTTTTAATTGTTTTACTATATTACGAATAGAAATAACTGATTTGTTTTATGATTCAGAATGAGGTTATTAATTTCAGTAAATAAACAATTTACATTTATATGGAGTAATTATTAAACATTTACATTTTAAAACATCATATAAGTATAGTTAACTTTTGATTTATTTGCAAAAAACCGTATTTGCAAAACATAATAAAGTCATAAAACAGTTTATAAATAATTACTAATACCTAATTAACATTAATATTTTAAATTTTGTGATAAAACAGGAAATTCTACAATAAAAGACACGTAAAAAAGATTTATGACTCTCATGTTACGGTTTATGAAATAATTCTCACGTTACACAAAACTTTAATTAATTTCGCTAATCAAATTACTAATTAAACTATCTTAAATCCCCTTGTCGTAAAAATAAGCGAACATCGGTAGCTAACAGATTTCGTTTAGAAAAAATATAAATGTGTTCACAGAACAATTAAAATCTTAATTAATTAATGAGGGCAATTTAAAAATCGTTATCATGTATCAGACAAAAGATAATTGGCAATTAAAGCTTGTTCTTGTGGCCGGAAATTGGTACTTATTGAAGGAAATTATTAGTAAATGAATAAATGAACTATAGGCCCAAATCGGTGTGGCCGGGAAGTGGGACGCGTATTTATACCAAACAAAAAAATAAACTTAGTTGAAACATTAAAATTACATTTAATGTTTTTCAAATATTAAATTTTACAATGGCAAATCTACTTTTCAAAATTCCTACCTGTACAAATACCAACTAAAAAAATCTGATGTGGCAGACACATAACCTTCCGGTAATTCTATCTATAAATTCCTTACAGAAAGTTTCATACAAAAGATTCTATATTTCTTATAATACGAACATATTATGTAAAACCTAATAAAAATACATTAACCTAACATGACAGATAAACCGTTAGACATTTTTTTTGTTATTTATTTTGTTTCAATTCCAGGTTATTGCTATTTTTGAGGCGATTCTCGACATTTTCATACCAAATTTCTGTCGTTACAAGGCATACAAAATTAATTTTGCTTATCATTCAAATGCAGAATTTTATGCTCTACAACTTTTATTTGAAGCTTTTTATCTAAAAAAATTAAGGAAGCAGGAAATTAGGGAGGTCTGATTTTCCATGTTAAAATTGTTTGTTCGCCTGTGCCGGTCACCAGCTGTATATCCAATATATATATTTATCTAAATTAATTTTGTCTCAATTCCATGGCTATTGCTATTTTTGAGGTGATTTTCGACATTTCCATACAGTAAAATTTTTGAAAGATGTCATATCAAGGTAAATCTACGAATTGTATGAATTCAGATTTTTGCTCCGCTCATTCTGACAAATTCAGTAGTGTCGTTTGCTTAGTTTTTATGAGGGTACATAAGATACTACTGTTATTTTATTATTATAAAAATATATGTTACAATAAAAGCATTCAAAATTCAAAAATAAATCAACTGGTAAGTTTATTAGCAAATGTAAAACCAAATATGTGAAAAATAAGATACTGACACAATGCCAGTGTCAGTGATATTGACAGAAAATAATTTTATTCGTACGGCTATGAATCAAGGTAATGTATATGAATTAACAAATAAACTTACGTTACAGCGAAAATATTATCAACAACGAGCATCGTTTTAAAGTGGAATGTTCTAACTTAGTCGAAACAATATGAATTTTTGAAAGACAAACGTGTTATATCCAGCACACGCTTGTAGACTGCAAAGGAGAGAGGTAAATGTATGCCAATTTGTTAATTCGTTCATGATACAAATAACCTTTTTAAAAAAAATTACTGTACCTTTAAAGGAAAAATTATTTTGCAATGCCATTCTTACATGAAAAATACTGTAAGTGCACCTTTTCAGAAAATCTTTAAATTTGGTTAAAGCAAGAATTTTGATAAATCCGTAAAAAGTGACAACTGATACGCCGGTATAAATTCTTTCCAAAAAATCTGATGTGGCCAGCACATAACCTCTCGCCGTATATTTTACCTGGCTGTATGCATAAAGCAAAGAATATTTTTATAAATACAAATAATATATTCATATAAATCTATGACGTATAAACTTCTTTATTATTCAATAATAGCATGTCTCAACATAAAGATATTTACCATAAATTATGTTACAATAAATTACAAAGTAGAGTTTACCATATATAAATATTAGGCTGGTAACAGCAATTTTCAATTCGAACAACTTTGTTTACTTTCTCTTCATATTCTTCTAGTAAAAACATTAATTTTGGGCGGTCTAAAATGTATATATCTGGATTGTGCATTTATTCTTATATATCTTCTTTTACATTTTATTTTTTCATACTTGTTATATCTAAATAACCTTAATTCCCTTTAATAAAGTGACGGATAGATTGCACTCCGATTATTCTTATATCGATGTGTAATTTTGTCAATATTTACAACTTACTTGAGAAGAATTTGATAGCTTTTTCGCAATTCAAAGTTACTCTAGTCTACAGTACTGGTGTACATTGTCCCATAATGTTTGAAACAAATTTAGACTTGTCATCTCCATAATAGTCACAGATCAAAAATTAAGGGATTCTCCAAATACATTTTTCTTTCATTACTCATTATTTCTGACACTGACATTTATCTGTCAGTTACAAATAATTTAAATTTGCAAGTATTTTTCATGTCATCCTTTCGGTTGTAAAATTAATTACATTATTTTATATATTATATTCCTTTTATCTCTAAATCTATAAAATATGTATAAAAATATTTAAATGTATCAGAAAGAGAATTTATTTTTCTTTAATATTATCAAGAAAAATTTTCAAAAAATAATATTTAGAAGATTTTTTTTCAAGAATCTTCTACTTCCGGTTGTCCAATTGTTACCAAAACCTTTTCAGATCTTCCCATGAATGTCCGATTGGGAAATACGTTGTTAAACAAATTTTAAGTCTTATAGTTTTTGAGTAACCGTCCTTCCAACATCCCACACACACACATCCACACACACACACACAGACATCATCGTAAAAATGTTAAAATCGGATTGTAGGGACCTTAAAACGTGCTTATTCAATAAAATCTGGATATGCGATTTTTAGCATGAATCCAATACCTCTCTTAGCGAGAGGTAAAAACTATATATTTTAAATAAAATATAACATTTACCCAAAACAGTACTTCAAAGAGACATGTGTTTCTATGATCCTTTAGAAAAATTAGATAAGTATAGGAAACGTTGCAATATAACATTATTTATAGTTTAACTGTTATGGTATATTTTATCCGCCTGAATGTGAAGCTAGATAAAGCCACAATCTAAAAAGGATTTCCTGATTTTATATAAATGTATTTGTATGCTGTTTTGTGCAGTATCAGTGTTTGTTCTGGTGTTTGTGAGAGTGACGTACCGAGAGTTTGAAGTCCTCGTGTGCTCGTAACCCTGACCTATCCTAATGTATCGCCTCTCGTCTCGTCACTCGTCACCCGTCAGTCTAGCGGGGGCGACGGACCGACGAGATGACACGACACGGACATCACAAGAACCGGGTTATTGGACTACCAGCAAAGCAACCATGGCCTTCACAAGGGTAGGATTTTAAAACGGAAACAGGAGAATTATTTTTTAAAAAAGTTTGGTTGTGTTTACGGACACGTTCATGTGTACCTAATATGAAATGTAGGTACACCCAAAACATTTCACTGCTTATGATGTAGGAATTCTAGCGTTAGTTACTTTGATTATAAACATTGTACATTTTGAACAAAAAATACATGATGCAGACGAGAATCCAGATATTGGCGTTTAATATGGGAAATTAGTTTTTCTTCGAATATGCCTTACTGAGTGCGCATTTTCTTGTACTTATTACGATCGTCAATGCGTGCAAGTGCAATCTAACAAATTCATATAATGGGGTCATTTCACATTTTCTAATTCATTTTTTTCTTGAAAGAATAGGTCAAATTAAATGTCTTTGTGTGAGTAACAATCCGTGACGTCACGAATTTTACACCCGCGAAAGTTTATAGCGAATTTATGAATGAAAAGTCGCATATGTCATGTTATTTTATATTACTATATTTATTAAATGAGACGGATTTCACGATTTTATAAAAAAACGATTTTTTTTTTAAATGACCCCATTTGAGTAGTAAAAAGATGTATAGTTATTTACGTATTTGTGTCAGTAAGTACTTCCGACCGGTTGAGGATGATTACCGGTAGAACAGCACTTTCTCACCGCAATGCTTATAATGGTTTTTGCACGATCGATGCAGAAAATTAAAAACAAATAAGATTTGAAAATTATTTTGAATTTTTTTTTGTCATTTTTAAAGTAAGCTTTGATCGTTGTTTTACCTTCCGCCACGTCTAGGTAAGGAAGGTATTGTCTTTGGTCAAAAAATTCGATGGTGAGTTTTCATTGAAGAAGCACGTTTTAGGATACCTACAATACGATTTTACTGTTTTTACGATGAAGTCTGTATGTGTGTGTGTGTTTAACTATAATTTCAATCGCGATATCTTCAATACTAGAATTCCAAAAATTACAAGTTTTACGTATTCCGCTTCCTTACATCCATATGCAGACTTGATTAGATTTTGGTTATAGTTTGTCAACTGGAAGTACCCTCATTTGAAGATTTTAACAGTTTTTCTTGGATATATGTGTATATGTATTAAGGAATATTCTTATCTATACAAATTGATTGCATTTTATATTTCATATTCAATGGATATAGAATTATAAAGAAATTAAATTTTATAAATTAGTCAGCTATGCTATAACCATGGAAACAGCTACTATATTAAGAAAATTTTAACTGACAGATGTGGCAGAGGTGAGGATGTTGAGATGGATGTTGGGCAAAACACGGAAAGATAGAATAAGGAATGAAAGAATAAGGGAAATGGCTCGAGTAATAGAAGTTTCTAGAAATATACAACAGAGACGATTACATTGGATTGAACATGTCATGAGGGGAGATGAAGAATATATTGGAAGATTGAATAGCTTAGTAATACAAGGTAGACGAAACAGAGGAAGACCAAAGATAAGATGGAAGGATTGTATTGTGGAAGATTTGAGAGAATAGCATCAAAATGAGAACAACAGACAAAACAGAAATGAATAGAAGAAGAAAATAAAACATAGCGACTTCTAACGAATAGTTACGAAATAATCATCCTTCGCCTCTAATTCCTGTCTCAGCACACTTCTTTCGCCTCGGCCACACTCATAAACGTATTCATACATGCTCTTCTTCTCTTCCCACTTAAATACTTTCTCTTTTTAATCAAATGAAAATAAAATAAAAGTATAATAAAGTTCTTCATTAACACACAAATAACGTTAGTGTATTGTTCTTAACACAGTTTACTCTAAAATAATAAACATAAGGAATAAATGTTGTAATAAGTTTTAATCGACTGTTAGTGATGATTTGAAGAGGTGAAATAATGGAGATTCAGTCCTTGGTTAAAATATTATTTATTTAAAATAATACCGACGTTTCATTATTTCACCTCTCCAAATCATGAAGAATAAAGCTCATAATTTGAATATTTGTCATATTCACATATGTCAAAGAAATTGTTCTGTTTATTATAGCATTCTGAAAGTAGCATTAATGAGAGAATTTCAAAAAATATTTATTAAATATTGGCTTCATTTTCTGATACCGATAAACTATTGAATAAACCACGGATGTTATGAATCATAACAAGCCTTAGATGTCTTAAAATCCTCGCTCAACGAGCCCGGAGTTCAAACCGACATCTGCGGCAGTTGTGATACTTATAACAATCCTAGTTATGTTAATAGCTATAAATAATCGTATACTTAATTCACTTTTACCACGCCGTCAAATTATGTAAATTTAAAAATAAATAATAATAATAAATAATTAATCGGAATAAACATATTGGCTGGTACCACAAGCCTAGTTTTAACTAAAACGCTGTTTTAAGAAATGTCAAATTCAAATTTCAATATTTAATTTCACCTTTACGTTCAAAGAGCGATTTTTTTTAAATATTTGTTTGATTATAAACTATGTTCTGCTTTAAAATCATATTTTGATGAATTTAATATTATTTATTATTAATATTAAATTATGAAATTTGACATTTCTTAAAACATCGTTTTAGTGACAAGGCTTGTAGTACCAGCTATTTTGTATAGTGGATTAATATTAATCGTTGGTGTCCATATTAAATAAGTAAATGATTTATTTTATTAATTTATTTATTTAGTTACAACCACCCAACAGGCCAAGCCCAAATAAAGGGTAGTAAAGAACAACAAATTTAACAATATTTGGTGATATAGTTTGAGAATTTTCTAAAGTCTAACTGGAAGATATCAACCTTAGAGAATAGTGTAAATATGACATACTATAAATAGATGACATCAAAAGGCAATTAGTTCTAGCAGCGGGTAAATAAAAGGTGAAGGTATTTCTGGTATTAAGACAGGAAAGAAAACAGGAATCATCAATACAGCCATTGTTAAGTTTAGACAAGTGTAATACCTGACCATTTTCTCGACGTACAAAAAGGCTTTTTAGATTGAAAATAGACAGAAGATCATTGTAAGAAACGGATTAGTCGGGGTAGACGTGAAACGTTTTAAAGTACATGAACCTCATAAATCGGGTTCCAAATGATATTACAATATTCTAATTTGGTCCGTACCAATGAGTAGTAAAGGGAACGTATAGCTGCTAGTGGTGGGATCCGGATCCGGATAGTTTCGGTTTCGGATCCAAAAATATCCGGATATCCGGATAATTGAATGTTGAACTATCCGGATCTCGGATCTAAATCTCAGTATCGTATTTTGGATCCGGATCTGAGTATCGGATATTGGATCCGGATCTGAGTATCGGATTTTGGATCCGGATCTGAGCATTGGATTTTAGATCCGAATCTGATTATTGGAATTTGGATCCAAATCTGAGTATCGGATCTTGAATCCGGATCCGAATATCGAATCTTGGAAACGAATTTGAGTATCGGATCTTAAATTCGAATATGAGTATGAGTATCAAATTTTAGATATGAAGTTTCAGTATCCGGATTGGTTCTCGGGTTCGAATATTCTCAGTATTAAACCATACAAATATCGGGTTTCATCAAAAGCACAATAAATTAATGAAATTCATATTAATATGTTACTTTTTTACTTCCTTGTACGTAAGTAAAGGAAGTATTGTAATCGCGAAAAATTTCGGTTTTCAGATTTCAGCGGAAATATCCATTTTGATCATCCCTGAATCCATTTTGACTAATTTCGTCGTGACGTATGTACGTACGTACGTATCTCGCATACCTCAAAAACGGTAAGCCGTAGAAAGTTGAAATTTTGTATTTAGGACTCCTATAACATCTAGTTGTGCACCTCCCTTTCTGGTTATTACACAATTTTCAGAAGTGGCACTTTACATGAAGCCTATAATAGATTTTAATGAAAAACTATTTTAAAATGTAATCCAAAACTTTTCAAATTTGGTATACAAGACTTTTATGTCAATCGAAATAACATAATAGATTTTGGTTAAAATAGGCTAACCGGAAGTGGTACATTACTTGAACTTGTTAACAGTTTTTCTTGAATAAAATGATTCTATTTTGATTTTAGAAATAAATGCTTTAAATAAAAGTTTTAAAGAATTAATTTCTGCGTGTAGCACATCAAGTATTATTAAATTAGCCCTTTGTATAAGCGAGATATGTAAAATTAAAAATTATATATTTTTTTTTTGTTTTTGTAATAAAGCTTGCTATGGATTAGGACAAAAACAAAAAAAAAATGTTCATGTCAAATTATGTTAAATACGTGCAATTTTATGATTCGTACAATAACAAATATTATATTTTATTGTGAAATTAGTCATATTCATTGTTGTAATCAAATATTTCTTTGTTGTAATCAAAACTCTCTTTAAAAAGAACTAGGTTAGATTATGGTCGTTATATATCTTACTGTTTTGAAGTTAAAATTAATATTTTGTAATTTATTTATTAAAAAAATATGTATAGTTTAATAATCGTACAAGGAAGTCGTGTGGTGTCCACATCAGATTTTTTTATTCACAATTTACTAAATTAGGACTCTGTGAAAGTATAAATTCCGTTTTTCTTTACATTTGCACAAACTACCTGGCTATTTTAGGGGGGTATTATAAAATGTATTACTGTTTGTTTACTAGTGTTTACAGACCGCTGCAAATATAAACTGGCCCACTTTATCGGTTTGAAGTTTAAATTTGAACTCAATTCCAGATCTTAGCCTTCACATTCAAAATGAAGAATCGGATCCAGAATTAAAATTTGGATCCAGATCCGTAAACAAAATATCGAATCCGGATCCATGTTCAGATCCGGATCCAAGTCCAGATCCGGATCCAAATTCGAATTAAATTTTCGGATATCCGCTTTAATATCTGAATGTTCTCGGATCCAAGTTTTGTCGGATGCTCACAGCACTAATAGCTACTATATCGTGAAAAGTGCGAGTATTTCTAATAACAAATCCTAGCATCCTCATAGCCCCAATGTAAGTGTCCTATGTATGATCGGAAAAAATTAATTTTGAATAAAAAATAACACCTAGATCTTTTACTTTTTGTGATCGTAATAAGGAAACATCTCGAATGGAGTAAATTCTAGCGCAAACTGTATCTAATGATTGTTGTAGTTATAGTTTGTAAGAAATCTGTATGCGATCACACAATACACAATTCATATTTATGTGTTTTAAACAAGGTCTAAATTTAATCGTTTTGTCAAAATCAAAGTGCAGCCATAAATTATATGTTCTAAAAGGTTTTATATTTAAAATAATTTATTTGCTTTATTTTACAATCTGTAAGTTCCTGTCCAATATTTCAAGGATACAGGAATACAAAAAATATACAATCTAAATTTTAAATACTTATATAATAATTAAAATATATTCATACATAATTCTACGTTTAATATCAACATTCAACACATATATCAAGTTCTTCTATACCGCTGTAAAAAATATTTACATTGTAGCATCAACCAATCATCGCGATATTTAAACAAACAGACCATGCTATAAGTTTGCGTTACAAAGGCTTTTCTGTGGAGCGCTTGTTTATTTGATGATGCCATAAAATCCATTTTTATGCCCGTGCGGCTGAGTTCCGACAGAAGCCGCGAGATGTCACAGACGGCGGGTAATAAATCAACATGTCGGCGAAATAAGTGAGGTTAAAAAGAGCGGGATGCTTAAAACATGTAAGAATTTGCCACGATTCCAAGAATGCGCAGTAAATCTAGTAGACTGTGAAGAAGTATAATAATATACTCAATTGTTTTCTGCTGTGTGGCGACTGGAAAAGATGTTGCAGATCGTAATTTTGAACGTCAAAAGTAATTTTAAATAGTAACGACTTTAATCTAAATATAATCACAGTATTTAAATTTGAAACTAATGCTGGTGACTCTTTTCTGTGACCTTTAGGTAAGGAAGGTATTGTCTGAGGTCAAAAAAATCGTTGGTGATTTTTTGATGAATAAGCACATTCTGGGGTCCCTAGAAAACGAATATGCATTTAACGATGATGCCTGTGTGTGTATGTGTGCGTGTGTGTGTGTGTGTGTGTGTGTGTGACAAAAAAATATAATTCCTTCACATTTCCCTTTTGTACGTCTGTATGAAGAGTTGATTAGATTTTGGCTATAATTGGTTAACCAGAAGTACCCTAATTTGAAGATTCTAAGAGTTTCTCTTGAAAAAACGCTGTTAAATATCATTTTTTGACATTTCATATTAATATTTTTAGGGGAGAAATGAACTGATCTTACCTCGTACTGAACTGAACTACTCCTAGAAAGAACAGTATGTTTTTAAAATAAGAAGTACATATGTAGCATTATATTTACAACATAATAATCTGGAGAATTAATTGGCTTATGGTTATAATCTATTGTATTACTTTTTATGATTTGTTGTTGCCACATTGACTTATTTTATATTTCCAGTAAAATCATTTCACAAAGATATTATGTAATTTTTTTTTTTTGGCACTGACATCTGTCAATTAGTAATATTTGAATAATCTAAGTGTTTCCATGGTGCAGCTTTTAGCAGCATAAGTTGTAAGATTTTTCTTTATAATTCTTTATCTCTAAATTCATTGAATATGAAGAAAAAAAATTAAATCGAATAGAGAATAAAATATTCTTTAATATTTATAATAACATAAAATGTCAAAAAATGATATTTAACAGCGTTTTTTCAAGAGAAACTCTTAGAATCTTCAAATTAGGGTACTTTCGGTTAACCAATTATAGCCAAAATCTGACCAACTCTTCACGTATATGTATGTAGGAAAGAGGAATCCGAATAATTTTTTGTCACACCCACACATGCAGACATAATCGTAAAATAGTAAAATCATATTATAGGGACCCTAAAACGTACTTATTCATTAAAAAGTCACCATCGAATTTTTGGATCATAGACAATAGCCCATATTCCGAGCGCACTTTTAATATAAGCGCTTTTATGGAGCACTCCTCATAAGAATATAATGTAAAAGCGCGCTCTATAAAAGCGCTTTTATTATAAAAGTGCGCTCGGAATACGGACCTATACCTTTCTACTAAAGGTCACGGAAAGTAAAAAAATGCTGTATTATATTTTCATACGTAATATAACAAGTGATATGATTATCATCGATGATATTCTCGAGTGAAACCGAGCTGCAGATTAAATGTGCTCACCGACGTATATATGGGGGGGGTTAGGGGGTTCAACCCCCCCCCCCTTCGGTTATATTTTGCCACGTTTGATATTAAGCTGGATATAAGTTTCTTACAAAATTGGGGGTTTATGTACCTACTTAAAATGAAAACCAAAAATGGGCCGCAATGCCGGTGGGAACACGATTGCAGGCGTCCCGTATATACAGGATTGTCCCGTATTTCAGCTAACATTTGAGTGTCCCGTAAAGTACTGTTCGGGACGCCAAATTGTCCCGTATTTTGTGAGGAACGCAGTTTAATTAACATTTAATTATTATACATTTTATTTTGAGCAGTTCAATAGAATGATATTGCTACTACTCAGTAATATAATATTTTAATTTAATGCTACATTGTATTTTCTGTTTTTGTAGTTATTGCTTATGCTCCCATCTCGCATCATAAAGTCTAGTAAAAGGGGCAACTATACGCTTTTGGAGCGTACATACGCGTTTTGGTCACTAAATATGGATTTAATTTTTAAGAATTTGTTAAATTTGCTTCATTGTATAGAACTCTATATTATCTTACATTGCATTAAAACACGTTTGACCTTGAAAATTTTCAAAAAATCGCCTGCGGCGCATATATTTTTTTATCATACATTTTTCATCCAACCCTGCCAGAACCCCCCCCCCCTTAAGATACCTATAGCTACGTCAGTGAATGTGCTGTTTCGGTTTCACGAGCAATATCTGCGGTTATTAATCATATCACGAGCTTATATTTAATGAGAGAATATAATGAATTTTTGTAACACATTATGTTAACCTAACTTTTGATATACATATTCTTAATGTATTAAAACATGGTACTTCCGAGTTTTATTTAATATATTGGAGTTTGAATTATTGTTATTACTTATTTTATTAACTGTCAATGTCGTAAATAAAGAAAACAAATTCCTTAGTAACTAATATAAATAAGGTGATAATTTCTTTGTTTTTTATCATCGCTGTGATAGACATGTAACTGATTCTGAATGTTGATTGGCGGAAAACATGTGACGTGACTAATGAATTATATTCTCATGTGAATTTTCAATGATAAATAACTTTCTACAGATTTAGTTTATATTTAAGTTCTTACTTTAGATAAAATGTCCGTCAAATATTTTTTTATTTAATTATTAAAGTCACATTATATTAATTGGCATGTGTGTCAACCTATAATCGTTATCAATAGTGTCTTTATTTCCCACAGTTTATATCATCAATATTATAGTTTAACAGATTCTAAATTACTTTAATAATTATCTTAAAGTATACTGTCCTATTACATTTATGAATATTGACGCATAACGTGAAAATTGTCAATAAAATTTAATATATAAAATAGTTTCCCATCGTAAATGTAACGAATTCCGGTTGGTAATAAATTAGTATCGAACAAAAAACGCGGACAATTTTCTATCAATTTAGCCCATTAATCAGAGACAGGTACCAGGAAATCAATTAATACAGTATCTTAATTGTTACGAATGCGTTTTATAGAGAAACCTGATCTAGAAATAGAAGTTTTGATCGTTTTTCTCTCAGTAAATAAATAGAAAGTTATTTTTGAAATGAACCTGTTCCTTCTCTGAGTTAGTGAGTGAGTAGCAAAGAAAATCAAATAATCTAGCAATAGGGAATATTCAAATGATATCCGTATTATAAAATAATAATTAACTCTGCAATTAGTTTTATATATTAACAAGAACATCATTGCAACTTATTGTATATATGTGTTATGGGTGTTGGATGTACGGTTTCTCAAATATTATAAGACTTAAAGCATGTTTAACTACTTACTCATCAATCTAACATTCATGGGAAGAGCTGATAAGGTTTTGGTAACAATTGGACAAGCGGAAGTGATAGTTTCTAAGTTGACATAAATTTAAAATATAAGTCAAAAATCAACTGCTTTACTAACATTACTGAAAGTACATTTAATATTTCTTATTGTTTTATTAATTAATATTTAAAATTATAGGTATATTATTATGGGGTCTCGTGGCCGTGTGCCTGAGTGTCTGTTCGCGAATCTGGGGACCCGGGTTCGATCCCGACCGACGCCAAAAATTACATCGAATTTTAATGGCACAAAATTGACCCCTGTGGCGCACTCTCCACGCCAGAAATGAGTGCCCGTGAGGTGACGCCTGGTAAG
Organism: Harpalus rufipes; assembly: GCA_951394225.1. Lineage (NCBI taxonomy): Eukaryota > Metazoa > Arthropoda > Insecta > Coleoptera > Carabidae > Harpalus > Harpalus rufipes. The sequence continues at coordinate 52,055,299 of OX596279.1, forward strand.
CGCCCACACGGTACAAATATTCCATCATTACCGATATCTGTGTACGAAGCAGATTGGCACACCCAGCAATGGGTAATATGCCGTGATGAAATATTTATTTATTTTATTTATAGGTATATTAATATTACATATATCCTTCAGAAATACCGCTAATACCGTAAATGAATTTGAAGAATATTGAACATATTAGAAAAGTAGGACAAAATTCCTCGTAACACGAAGGAAGAGATACAATTTTAATCAGGACATCAAACCGGAACCTGAACAGAACCAAAACCGGAACCAAACCGTAATATTTTAGCGAACCTCAAATATATTTTTCAATTGAAGCCGAGTCGGAACCGAACCGGGTATTAAAATTCGGGTTCAGGGTTCATTTTCATTTCGGAACGTACGCGTAATCGTAATACAGCCGATAATCGACGTCTATTTTGTCTGTCTGTGAAAATTGTGTTCATCTTCTTGCCTTGCATAAATTTCGGCGCGCATTTTAAATTATTTCTATATAAAGATTGTTATTCAAAAATCATTAATTCAGTTATCATTACGTTGAACCGAACCTAAATCCAATACCTGAACCCGGAACAAAACCTCAAATTTTATTAATGTTTGAACCAGAATCACAACCTAACCCATCTCTCAAAAAATAAATTAACCTGAACCTGAACCGAACCCAGTGCCCTGATTTAATTATGTGTGTGTGTATTCAAGAAATGTTAAATTTGTTACTTATGTAACATAAAATGCTAATGGCGAGAGGTATTGTGCTGGCCACAACAATTTTTACCTCTCGTTAAGAGAGGTATTGGATTCATGCTAAAAATCGCATATCCAGATTTTATTGAATAAGCACGTTTTAAGGTCCCTACAATCCGATTTTAACTTTTTTACGATGATGTCTGTGTGTGTGTGTGTGGATGTGTATGTATGTGTGTGTATGTATGTATGTGTGTGTGTGTGTGTGTGTGGGATGTTGGAAGGACGGTTACTCAAAAACTATAAGACTTTAAATTTGTTTAACTACGTATTTCCCAATCGGACATTCATGGGAAGATCTGAAAAGGTTTTGGTAACAATTGGACAACCGGAAGTAGAAGATTCTTGAAAAAAAATCTTCTAAATAATATTTTTTGAAATTTTTTCTTGGTAATATTAAAGAAAATTAAATTCTCTATCTGATACATTTAAATATTTTATTATATATTCTATAGATTTAGAGATAGAAGAAATATAGTATGTAAAATAATCTGTTATAATAAATTTTACAGCCGAAAGAATGGCCATGGAAAATAGTTGAAAATTTAAATTGTTTGTAACTGACAGATAAATGTCAGTCAGAAATCCGGAGACATTACTCAAGACTTTTTCTGGGAAGTACATACATTATATTATTTCTTAAAGTATTAATAGCTAAATATTTAATATTATAGGTATATTACATATATCCTTCAAAAATACTGTCAATCCTGACAATGAATTGGAAACATTTCGAAAAATTAGAAGAGGACAAAATTTCTACATAAAATGAATTTAAAATTAAACAATCTAAATATAAGGAATAGATATATGCGTAAGTAGAATTTTTGGTGTAGAGTGTAGGTATACAAGAAATGTTAAATACAATAGGGCGCGAGCAGTCATGTGATTTTGTTGGCCTTGACAAGCAGATATGGGGGCCCATGTCAGAATGATAGCTAGTAATTATGTATATAGATGTCAAATATCATATTTTCTGATTCTAAATTTAGTGATTTTCCAATTCCATGTGGAGCAGAATTAAATGTTAAATATCTAAGGCATACGACAAGTAAATTTTAAACTCCTGGTGATAAATTAACTACGTAAATTTAGAAAATCTTGAAATTTTTAATGAAAAATTCTGACATTTGACATCTATGTTCATAATTACTAATTATCATTCTGAAACGGGCCAACACATCTGCTTGTCAAGCCCAAAAATGTAACATTACTGTTCGCGCACTATACTTATGTAACCAAAAAAAGGATGTGGCGAGAGGTATTGTGCTGGCCACAACAATTTTTTTTTATTTATTCTGAAGTTGTGAAGCACCTATATAAATTTGATGGAAGATAATGTGCCGGCCACTCCAGATTTTTTTAAGTTTGTTGAAAACAATTTCGTTCGCAATTTTCGGTGTCCCGTTAACTCGCATTTCTCAGTATGTTGTTAGGCAATAGGCCCCATAAAATTTATCTGTTTATAACCCTTGTAGCAAAAAAGTGCCACAAATTATGTCACAAGATATACAGCTCTTATTGTCGTACCTGTAACCACCCCCATAAAGACACAAAGGGTTAGCCCTGGCATCCGGGCAAGGTCATCGCAACCCTTCCGCCTGTCCGTTTTTTTACCCGCCCGATGACAATATTGACAATACCCCTTTCGGGGTTAGAGTACGAAGTACGCTCAAGGTTTACGACGTCTGGAATGGCCCGCTTTGTCCGTTGGTCTCGTTGCAATGCGATCGGGAATCAAGTAGGTTGCACAAGACGATAGAGAAAACGAACAATGAGATTCCATTCTTTAAATTTGTTTTTTATTTTTTAGAGAACTATATAGCTTTTTGAGAATGTAGTAGATACAAAAAATAGCATCGAACTCAGTGTGTACTATGAATAAATAAGTGCTGTTCGCTTTCAAAACAAGAATAGAAAACTCGGGAAAAGAAGATTTTACAAAATAAACATTGCAGGTTTCCGGACACTATGAATTTTATTTATGTGGTTTAATGCAAGAACAACCAATGTCAGTTATACTTCTCAATAAAATCAAAACGAAACTTCTGATACGTCCTAATAATCATTTCTAAATTAATATCTCCATATTTAAAAATTGTTTGAAATTCCTGCTGAATCTCGTTTTTTTTTTTTACTTCTAATTCGATAAAAATATTTTTCAAGCCAAATAAATCAAATTTAAATTTGCTTTGAAACAGCAAGCAACATTCTAAATATAGAACTTTAGTTTGTACAAGTCCTCTACACCCTAATATAAACGAGCACTGAAAATTCTATTTACAGATATTATATTTTATTGAATTTTATATATAAAATTTCACATTTTCTATAAATGTAAATACCGAGTTTTTTACTTTCCGCCACCTTTAGGGACGAAAGGTACTGTCTTCGGCCAAAAAAATCAGTGGTGAGTTTTGAATGAATAAGCACGTTTTAGCATCCTTACAATACGATTTTACTATTTTTACGATGTTTATAAGTGTGTGCGTGTGCGTGTGTGTGTGTGTGTGTGTGTGTGTGTGTGTGTGTGTGTGTGTGTGTGGGTGCATGTATGTGTGTGCGTGTACAAGTACGTGTGTGTGTGACTATAATTTCGGCCGCGATAACTCCAATATAAGAATTCCAAAAATTACAATTTTTACGTATTCCTCTTCCATACATCCATATGCGGACTTGTTTAGATTTTGTTTATGATTGATCGACCGGAAGTACCCTCATTTGAAGGTTTTAACAGTTTTTCTTAAAAAGACGCACATTAAATATTATAAATATTAAACATATTTTAATCTCTATACGAATTGATTACATAATCAATGGATATAGAGTTAAAGTTTATAAAAGAATTAAATTTTATAAATCAGCCAGCTATGCTATAACCATGGAAACAGCTATATTAAGAGAATTCTAATTGAAAGGTATTTGAGTAAAGTGCAATTGACATAGTATGTTTGTGTTTACTGGAGAATCCTTTGCTAGAAACTTTCTGTATGGAATATGTACAAAATACATCGAACTGACGGAAGGTAATGTGCAGGCCACATCAGATATTTTAACAGTGAATATGGGCGTCTCATTATCATAGTTACCTAAATTTAAAATGATGGCAGAATGCATTAGTTTTTTTTTTAACTGACCATAGAGAGTTGTCAAAGTCATCAAGATATCATCTTTCAATTTTAGACATTCTTTTTATAGAAAGAGTATTGTCATTTTTATTTAACTTATTGTTAATTACTTGTTCTCATATTTCTTTGATGCAGTCCATTGACGCATCCTGTTATTATAGATTTTTCGAATAGTTGTTGGATTGCGTCGCTTATTAAAAGTAGTAGCAAATAAATCGGAAACTTCTTTTAGACTTATGTTATGATTTTTACTTTTTCTTCAATTGTATAAGAGTACAAGTATATCATTTTCAAAGATAACTGTTTGAAAACTCCGTATGTTCTGTAAAAAAAAAAAAGAAAAGAAACTCTGGGTATACATACCTACTCTTACTAATATTGATTAAATAATGATACTTTCCAATTAATGATACAATACACTCATAGAATGTTTAAATGCTTTAATTTTTCATAAAATGTCGGTTATTTTACTGCGTTTTACATTAAAATAATATCAGATTGAGAGCCAATCGTTTTTACATGTTTTAAATAAATAATTTAAATTCGTAAAACCTAACTTTATCAATTCTAAATATTTTTATTTGTAAAAATCCACCTTATTCAAATTATGAATCAAAATCAAAAACAAAGTTAAATATCACTTAATTCTGTCGATTTTATTTGATAAGTAATAGTACTTACATTTAAAAAACAAGTATCATAAAGCAATCTGTTAACGCACGAGTCCAAGTTTGGACGAGTGCATTAACAGGCCTTAAGAAACGTGTGCTATTTTTTTCTAATGAGGTAATTTTACAGTGAGATTTTTAAAAAAATACAACTTGTCAAATATATGACTTGGTGTTTTGTTTGTCAGTTATGTTGGTAGCGCTTTCCGCTAATAATTTAAATTCATATTTTGACAGTTTGTATATTATGTGTTGTGACTTTTGTCTGATTGTATACATTAATATGTATCAAACAGTGCGCTTATAGATATTCTTAACGACGTGTTATCAGTGCTTTTATAAACTCATAAGAACACCGAAATAGAAAAATATTTTTTTCGCTTTTGTGAAAGGTGTGTATTCTGACTAATAAATGGCAGAATTTATGTCTCCATCTAAAGAAAGCAACGCTATTTTCTTACGTAACTTCATTGATAGATTGACACATGCCATGGCCGCCTAGATTATAGGTTCAGAATGCGTCCCCGTCCCATTTTCAGTTATTTCTGTTTTGAAAGAAAATGTTTACGATGATTTTTTTCTCAATAGACTACCTATTTGAATATATTTTGTGACAATGTGAAAAATATCTTGTTTTCTAATATTATTCGTTTTTAATATAATTTAAATGTTAATATTTCGTTTTTATTAATAACTTGAGACCGGAGAACAATAATTTTAGATTTGTTTTAGCTAGCCCACTAAATCAAATTCCAAAAGCATGTGCGACAATTTTACATCACCCCATACCCGATAAAACATTGTAATTAGTTGTTACAAAGAGTGTACACACGTATATTATGTAAAAAAATCTTGTTTAAAGGGCAGTGCCAAATAATATTTATTTAAAAAAATAACTACTCCTACTATCCCTTTTAAAATTCCCTCCTTTATTTAATAAGCCCTAATCACCTTTGCTAATCCCCACAATAAAAAATTCTAAAAAATTCTGCAAGCTGTAACTTTTTACAGCCCTTATAAAAAGCCACCGCCGGTTGACCAAGGGCTAAGGCCTTGGTAAAGGGGTAGGCAATAAACCGAAGGTAACGGGGTAAATGGATGCATTTCTGGCCTCCGAGGTCGCCAGGGTAATTTAGTTTATTGGGCTGTTTGCGGATATTTGCACAATTGCCAAAGAGGTTAAAAAATAGAAATAGAGTTAGTTTGTGCACAAGGGCTGAAGAAGAAGGTTTAGTTTAGTTTGGTGATAGTGCAACATGATTTTTAAATGGTAAGTTATTTCTTATGCAATTATATGTACCTTTGAATATAGAGGTGACACTGAAAAACAGGCCACTCAAAATAACTTTATTTATAATTATTTATTTTTATATGATGACACATCTGTATCATGAACGAATTAATAAATTGACATACATTTATCTCTCTTATTTGCAAAGACTACCAGCGTGTGCGACAAGGATGGATATAACACGCTTGTCTTTCTAAAAATCATATTGTTTCGACTAAGTTAGGACATTCCATTTTAAAATGATGCTCGTTGTTGACAATACTTTCGCTGTAATATAAGTTTATTTATTAATTCAGATATATTACTTTGATTCATAGCCATACGAACAAAGTTATGAAACTGTGTCAGTATCTTATTTTTCACATATTTGGTTTTACATTTCCTAATAAACTTACCAGTTGACTTAGTTTTGAATTTTGAATGCTTTTACTGTAACATAATATTTTTATACTAATACAATAACAGTAGTATTTTATGTACCCTTATAAAAACTAAGTAAACGACACTACAGAGTTTGACAGAGGGGCGGAACTAAAATATTAATTCATACAATTCGTAAATGACCTTGATCGGACATTTTACTGTATATTATCACAAAACAAAAAAATGGCAATGTTGACCATTTGAAATTATTTCCTGCACAGAGTTACGACATGCGTCGTCTTATGAACAGATTCTATAACCTGTGTGGTAAAAATAAACTACTCATGTTAAACATCACATATCCCGATTTTAATGATTAAGCACGTTTTAAGATCCCTACACTGTATAGATGTATGTGTGTTTTTGGGGAGGTTGGAAGAACGATTTCTCAAAAACTATAATACTTAATATGTTTAACTACGTATTTCTCAATCGGACATTACTGGGAAGAGCTAAAAAGGTTTTGGTAATAATTGGACAACCGGAAGTAGCAGATTCTTAAAAAAAATCTTATAAATATAATTTTGTTCTTGTATTAAAGAAGAATAAATTCTCTATCTGATACATATAAATATTTTATTATATCTTTTATAGATTTAGAGATAAAAGAAATATAATATATAAAAGAAATATAAGGAATATAATAATCTGTTGTAATAAATCTCACAGCCCAAATAATGTCATAGAAACCAATTGAAAAATTAAAATGTTTGTAACTGACAGATAAATGTCAGTGTCAAAATTCCAGAAATATTACTAAAGATATTTTCTGGGAAGTACATAAATTACATTATTTCTTATAATATTAATTGTTAAATATTTAAAATTATAGGTATATTACATATACCCTTCAAAAATACTGTCAATCCTGACAATGAATTGGATACATTTCGAAAAATTAGAAGAGGACAAAATTTCTTCATAAAATGAATTTATAATTTAAAAAATCTAAATATAAAGAATAGATGTAAGTAGAATTTTTGGTGTAGAGTGTAGATATGTGTGTATATATTTTTCATTTTAAATATAGTGATTTTCTAATTCCATGTGGTTTATTTTCCTCAACAAGTAAATTCCACACTCCTGGTAACAAATTAACTACGTTAATTTAGAAAATCTTGAAATTTTTAATGAAAAACTCTGACATTTGACATCCATGTACATAATTACTAATTGTCATTCTAATACTGGCCCCCATATCTGCTTGTCAAGGCCAACAATGTCACATGACTGCTCGCGCCCTATACTTATGTAATCAAAAACGGAAGTGGCGAGAGTTATTGTGCTAGCCACAACATATATTTTATTGCGCAATGCCACTCTTCGTGAAGAATACTATACCTCTCGATCCTTCGGTGGTGAAAGATTAAAAAAAAATCAAAAAGGTAAAAATAAATGTTTTATTTTATTATAAAAATTAATTTTAAAATGATTTATTTTTAATTTTTACATTTTAACGCGTTAGTATAAAATTACCATAACACACTGTTGAATTCTTCACTGTTAAGCATTTAAAACATTCAAACAGTTAAAAAAAAATATTCCAGCTTCGTCAAGCATATTGTCAACTCATACAAATTCATAAAATATTTAGTGAAATATCTCAAGCGAGTTATGCCGTAGTTCTTGAAGCAGTATATTATCAAGTGCAGTATAAAGGCACTTTAAATTTTTACTACACTTTATCAAGTTCCTGCATACATAAACAAAATGAAGTAGGTGGACTCGGATTCCATGGCCAGCCACTATTAACTTCACAATCGATGCATTTAGTAAAAATAACGCAGGGTTTATATATACATCTTAATTATGGAGTGATTTAATGGCTCCATAAAGCATTTTATCGGTTTTATGAATAATAACAACGATTCTCTTTATTCGTGTAACTTCGGGTCAAGTTTTTAACGATTCGGGTCGTCGTAATTGGCAATCCTTTCCATCTTTCTTAATTTAATTAGTTGCGAAACTGTTTTGCTATACAAGGAAACTAAAAACTTCATATCTGTTTATAATTAATATTATATTTAGTGAGATAATAAATAGACCACACATTGCGATATTTTGAAATATAACAACGAGAGCAATAATAATTTGTGATTAAATTTAATTGCAGATAAAACCAATTTAGATTAGAATTTCTAATATTGAACCCATTAAAGTGATATTAAATAATAACGTTTTGTAAAAATCATTAAATTTTCATGGGACACCGAGTTTGTGAAAATAAAACAAAGAAGAATTAATAAATAAATACATAAATACATGTTATTCATCATGACGTACACAATTTTAATTGTTTTCTATGTATTAAACATATCTTCGAATTAAATTATTTATAATATTATCATTTTCATAAATGTCATTGCTCTATTTTATTTTCATTATATCTCTAATACCCATTTAAAAAAATCTGTTATGGCCAGCACAATACCTCTCGCCACTTTCGTTTTTGGTTACATAAGTATAGGGCGCGAGCAGTCATATGACATTTTTGGCCTTTACAAGCAGATATGGGGGTTCTGTCAAAATGACAAGTAGTAATTTAGTATATAGATGTCAAATGTCAGAATTTTCATCAAAAATTCCAAGATTTTCTAAATTCACGTAGTTAGTTTGTCATACTTGACCTAGACAAGCAGATATGGAGGCCCTTGTCAAAATGACAGTTAGTAATTATTTACATAAATGTCAAATGTCGTAATTTTTCACGTGGTTAATTTGTCACCAGAAATGTGGAAATTTACTTGTCGAGGAAAATAAACCACATGGAATTGGAATATCACGAAATTTTGGATGGAAAATTGACATTTGACATATATGTACATAATTACCAGCTGTCATTCTAACTCAGACCCCCAAATTTGCTTGTCAAGTCCAACAAAGTCACATGACTGCTCGCGCCCTATAAATTTCTCATGTCTTTTCTTTATGTTTAGATTATTTTTATAATTTAAAATTTATTTTTTGAGGAAGTTTTCTCCTACTTCTAAATGTTCGAATTTCTTCCAATTTCTTGACTGGATTTCAGATGGGTATATGTATATAGCTATAATTTTAAATATTTAATTGGTATTATTGTTATACAACAAGAAATAGTAAACTTACCAATATCTCTGAAAAATTCTTCAATAATGTCAGTTAAACTTCATTTAACGTAAAAGCGTATTTTGACGTTTTACTACTATGTTGCCAAAAAAGGATATCTAAGATTTATTTTCAGCTAAAATCTATATAAAACCATATTCGTACTATGGCAAATTCTGAATCGGTTCTTATCCACTGTCATGTGTTTAGTTAAAATAGACAAAGTCAAATTTTAGAATTGGGCTACCAATATCGCCCAAACAGGTTTATATGACATTTTTCTGTCATTTACAAACATCTGATGGTTACTATAGAATTGTTTAGGCTCTGAAATTTATTACAAATTATTTTATATTATTATACATATACTACGAGTATATCTCCAAACCTATAGGATATAATAAAATTTTAAAATATATCGAATAGAGAATTTTATGTTCTTTAATGCTAATAATAAAAAAATTCAAAAAAATAATATTTAGAATTTTTTTTTTAAGATACTACTACTTCCGGTTTTCCAATTGGTACCAAAACCTATTCAACTCTTCCCATTAATGTTAGATTGAGGAATCCGTAGTCAAAAAAGTCTTTAGTATTATAGAATTTGAGAAATCGTGTCTCGAACAACCTCACACACATACACACATCCACACACACACTCACACACACTCACAGACATCATTGTAAAAATGTTAAAATCGGATTCTATGGACCTTAAATCGTGCTTATTCAGTAAAATCTGGATATGCGATTTTTAGCATGAATCCAATACTTCTCTTAGCGAGAGGTAAAAAATGGTACTATACTCTTCAATAAAAGTTACCTACTTAAAAATTTGTGACTTTTCTTCGTATGAATAATTCTACATTATAAATAATAATGACTCAAAGAATTTCTGATATAGTAAAAATGAATAGGCAGAAGACGCACGTCATCAACCTGAACCTTATAAAATGAAATATAACTTTAGAAATGATTGAGAGTTATTTATTTAAAAAAAGAAGAAAAAATACTAGTATTAAGTAACATATACTCGTATATTAATGATATTTGCAGTTATTTTTAAATCAATTGTTATTCCATTTACGGAAAATAAAATTATTTGAATTAATTGTAGTTGATTTTCGTAGCATATGTTGGCACTACTGACAATGACCATGTTATGTAAAATAATTTTATATTGCGTAAAAGAAATAAGAATTGATTTAATAATACTAGTATTTGTTTCTTCTTTTTTTAAAAATAAACACCCAATAATTTCTACAAGTTATATTTAATTTTATAAGATTTTATTTCTGATTGGTGACGTGCGTCTTCTGGCTAATCATTTTTACCTCTTGCTAAGAGAGGTATTGGATTCATGCTAAAAAACGCATATCCAGATTTTAATGAATAAGCACGTTTTACGGTCCCTACAATCTGATTTTAACATTTTTATGATGATGTCTGTGAGTGTGTATGTGTATGTGTGTGTGTTTGTTAGAAGGACAATTTCTCAACAACTATAAGACTTAATATATGTTTAACTACTTATTTCCCAATCGGACATTAATGGGAAGAGTTGAAAAGGTTTTGGTAACAAATGGACAACCGGAAGTAGCTGATTCTTGAAAAAAAAATCTAAATAATGCCATAGAAACCAAATGAAAAATTAAAATAAATGTCAGTGTTAGAAATCCGGAGACATTACTGAATACTTTTTCTGGGAAGTACATACATATATTATTTCTTATTGTATTAATAGTTAAATATTTAAAATTAGAAGTATATTACATATACCCTTCAGAAATATTGTTAATCCCGACAATGAATTGGAAACATCTCGAAAAATTAGAAGAGTAGGACATTTTTTCATAGAATGAATTTAAATTTAAAAAATCTAAATATAAAGAATAGATACAAGTAGAATTATTGGTTTAGAATGCAGATATTCAAGAAATGTTCAATACAATAGGGCGCAAGCAGTCATGTGATTTTGTTGGCCTTGAGAAGCAGATATGGGAGCCCGTGTCAGAATGATAGCTAGTAATTATGTACATAGATGCCAAATATCATAATTTTTCATTCTAAATTTAGTGATTTTCCAATTCCATGTGGTTTATTTTCCTAGACACACTCCTTGTGACAAATTAACCACGTGAATTTAGAAAATCTTGAAATTTTTAATGAAAAATTCTGACATTTGACATCTATTACAATAATTACTAATGGTCACTCAACAAAGTCACATGACTGCTCGCGCCCTACTATGTAACCAAAAACTAAAGTGGCGAGAGGTATTATGCTGACCACAACAGAACTTTACTATAGACAAAACGATGTTATATGTTTTTGAGATTTTGTTTCCAATTCATGGTTGACAGCCTGTTCAAAAAAGTAAATTTTATATTTTAAACTGGATATGCTGAGTTACAAAACGGGTAAAATAAAATATGATTACTGAATTGTATGCAGAATTTAATTCTGTACAATATTTATTTGAATTATTATTGTCTAAAATTAATACACCACTTTTGCGCAAATAAAAACTTTTCATATGCATACGACCTATAACAGAATCATGTTGAAATTAAAAAAAAACTTACCAATTCTAAATTTTATTTGGAATATAACAGTATTTACCTGTAACAAATAAAAATGTATTACAAATTTAATTTATATAAAAAATAATTATACAACGTAATATAAGTTATTTTCGGGGAACATTTTATCTGTTCCCGCGTGAAATTATCATAAGCAACTTGGTTAATATTGGTACTTTAAATTGAACAATAACAGTAGGTATAAACGGTATAAGAGCAAAACAACATTTTAAAAACCGACTCATTTATGAAATGTAACAGGATTGCCTATTCATGAATTTTCAGGAAACAACAGATAAAATGGGCAGCCTATATAAAAACTAAATTTTGATAAATAGAATATCTCCCTCAAACAATATACATTTATCATATTTTATGACCAACAATTCCTGTCGATTTTCTATAAGCACAAAAAAGTAACAGATAAATGTACTTATACAAACCAAATTTGATAGGAAACGGAATTAAAAAAATATAATTTATGATTTACACCGCATCGCATATATTTAGCTCCTTTTTATGTGTATATGTATACTGGTGTTATTTTGGGAAGAGGAAATTTTAAAAATAATTCGTAATCAATTTTATTTTAATAATTTAAGCGTTTTGGTTTCCAACTTGTTTATTTGAAAGTTATCGTTTCGATCTAACACTATATATGTATACTACTGACTGGGTACAGCAATATTTGGCCAAATGAATTTTATCCTATTCCTGAATCGCGAAATGCAAAACATTATTTTCTAAAAAGTTTCAATTTTAATAGCAATATATTAATAACTTGTTGTTCATCTTCTATGTTAAATAGTACTTGACGTGATGCAACAACCATAAAAACATAATGACATGAATGTAATGGAAAATGTATGTGAAGGAATACTGGATTCTGTTTGAAATCGAGGCCGGCGGCCATGACTGGCTCGGGCGCGGCTTTGTGCGATGCGAAGACGACACGTCTTTCGCCGCCATTATGCGCACATGTTCCACCCTAATCTCAACATGGAACCTGGCATACATATTCAAATTAGTGCCAGGACTATTAATTGATACAAAAACTAGATAGACTAATTTCACTGCATGTGGAATACAACTATTGCCATTTCAAAATATTGTAATAACATATTCACTATACACTATCCTAATTTTATACTTTATTTTTCATTAAATTATAGCTCAACTCCGATTCCTTAATTAATCCAATTTACCATTAAACATCAAGCTAATCTAGTAATCAAATTCGTTATACAGGGTGTTAAAAAAAGGGTAAACAAATTTGAGGATATACCGGGTGTCCCAAGAAATCCTTGACATAGGCGTTTAACATGGAAAAACAGTTTTTTCTAAATAAAAAGTGTCCGGCAGAAGAGTTTTGAAATATTTTTTAATAATAATTTGTTGTTTTTACCTCTCGCTAAGAGAATGGATTCATATTTAAAATCGCATATCCATGAATAAGCACGTTTTAAGGTCCCTACAATCCGATTTTAATATTTTTACGATGATGTCTGTGTGTGTGTGTGTGTGTGTGTGTGTGTGTGTGTGTGTGTGCGCGCGTGTGTATGTGTGTGTGTGTATGTATGTGTGTCTGTGGATGTTGGGAGGACGACTTCTCAAAAACTTTAATACTTAATATCTGTTTAACTACGTATTTCTCAATCGGACATTATTGGGAAGAGCTGAAAAGGTTTTGGTAATAATTGGACAACCGTAAGTAGCAGGTTCTTAAAAAAAATCTTATAAATATTATTTTTTGAAAATTTTTGTTCTTGATTTAGAGATAAAGAAATATAAGGTATATAATAAATAATTATATTACGGCATATTATCCATTACTGGGTGTGCTAATCTGCTTTGTACACCGACGATCGGTAATGATGAAATATTTGTACCGTGCCGGCGATTGTAAGGCGTCATATCACGGGCACTCTATGCTGGCGTGGAGAGTGCACCACAGGGGTCAATTTAGTGCCATTAAAACTCGAAGTAATTTTTTCGCGTCGGTCGGGATCGAAGAATAATAATCTGTTGTAATAAATCTTACAGCCCAAATAATATCATGGAAACCAATTGAAAAACTAAAATGTTTGTAACTGACAGATAAATGCCAGTGTTAAAAATCCAGTGACATTACTGAAGATATTTTCTGGGAAGTACATAATTATATTATTTCTTATTGTATTAATAGCTAAATATTTAAAATTATAGGTATATTACATATACCCTTCAAAAGAACTGTCTATCCCGACAATGAATTGGAAACATTTCGAAAAATTAGAAGAGTGGGACAAAATTCTTTCATAGAATGATTTTAAAATTTAAAAATTTAAATAGATATAAGTAGAATTTTGGTGTAGAGTGCAGGTATATAAGAAATGTTAAATACAATAGGGCGCGAGCAGTCATGTGACTTTGTTGGCCTTGACAAACAGATATGGATGCCTGTGTCAGAATGATAGCTACTAATTATGTACATATATGTCAAATATCATAATTTTTCATTCTAAATTTAGTGATTACATCTATGTACATAATTATTAATTGTCATTTTGGCACCGGCCCCCATATCTGCTTGTCTAGGCCAACAATATCACATGACTGCTCGCGCCCTATACCTACTTATGTAACCAAAAAAGGAAGTGGCAAAAGGTATGCTGGCCACAACATTTTTTTTTTATTGATTTTGCCATAATATATTATGTATCCATTTTTTTGGATGATACTGTTCAACAAGAAGGTGTTGGGGTAGAAATAGTGAGTGTACCTATTGAGTATTCTTCGTTTCATTATATTATATTAAACCCCCCGTGAATATTGAAGGCTTGAGAATTCTTGCAATGTTTGAAGTTGTAGGTAGCATATGTTCTACTTCACAGTTTCTTAGCCGCGCCACTCGCTGTGTGCATGTAGACGTCTGTATTGTTTGAAAACTGGAGGAGGCAAACGGCTGGTGTACTGTTCAGCCCTATTCTCTAAATCCAATTAGTGAAATTTACGCGGCGCGGCGGTGCTTAGGAAAATTGCACCGCTCGGGAACAGAGACTGCTGATACAGCAGCATAGCCAACTTTGCAAACTCATACCCTCAATGGGTAAACTACTGCAGTTTTGTACACTGGGCAACTTTACCAATTAATAGGTAACGAGGGCCTGATCATTGCTTTGCACCTAACTAATTTCAACTTGAAACGACAATTAGCACAAGACCAACATTTTAAACAGAAAGAAAATTGGAAAATGTTAAAATAAATTTGCTTTCTTGCACTCATTTTAGATATATTACAGAATTTGAAGAATTTAAGAATGACATTGAGCAATAAAAAGTGTATTATTCTCAACGACTTACGTATTTGAAATAGTTTTTGTCACACAGGCTATACAGTGTGTTGAAAAAACCTAACTCGGAGTAGACTATGAACAAAGAAATGTATGTCACTAGATATTTATACACCAAGAGAGTTAAGATAATGTTAAGAAAGTTTAAGCCACGAGCCCGTACGGAGGGTGGGTACATTTTTTTGAATGAATAAATATTATGTTAACTCACGTGGTTTAAACTAGATATTTATACAGGGTGATGACCGGCACAGCCGTACATAGGAGTTTAACATGTAAAATCAGACTTTCCTAATTTCTTGTTCCCTAGTTATTTTAGGTAAAAAAGCTTCAAATAAAAGTTGTATAGCATAAAATTCTGCAATCTGAATCAATAAGCAAAATTAATTTTGTATGCCTTGTAACGATAGAAATTAGATATGAAAATGAAAATCACCTCAAAAAATAGCAATAGCCAAGGAGTAGAGACAAAATAAATAACAAATGTCTAACGGTTTATCTGTCATGTTAGGGTAATTTATTTTTATTAAGTATTATTTCTAATTTCTGTGCCAGTTAACAATTATTTGTTAATTTAAATTGATATTTGTTCATTTGCTCAGAAATTACAAATAATAATAAAAATAAATTAACCTATTTTGACAAACAAATCGACATTTGTTATTTATTTTGTTTCAATTCCATGGCTATTGCTATTTTTGGGATGATTTTCAACATTTTCATACCTATTTTCTGCCGATACAAGGCACAAAAAATTAATTTTGTTTATTGATTCAGATATAGAATTTTATTCCCTTGAAGCAGAAAATTACGAAAGTGTGATTTTACATGTTAAAGCCCTATGTTCGGTTATGCGGGTCACCACTCTGTAGAAGAAGTGAGGTAAGATTATGTTTACTCATGAAAAGAAAGTTTAAGCCACGAGCCCGTAGGGCGAGTGGGTTAAATTCTTTGAGTGAATAAACATTTTTTTAACTCACGTAGTTTTGACAAAATAAGAAAACTAATCAATTAGTAGGCTGTGCATGACAATCGTCGTTGATAGACTTCAAGTTGTTTATTTATAAATTATAAAACAAGCTTTATTTTCTGTCATTTGTGTCTGAAAAATAATGGAAATAATAAAGACTGTGGTGAGTTTTATTTTCGTGACTGTTGTTATTTTAAATGTATTGTTTGTTGCAGAGTGAATTAAAATTATGTGAGATTGACATTTTTTTTTATTTACTAGCAGTTATTTATAGTTGTTGCTATAGAATTAATAATGACAGTAAAACAAAGCTTTTCTCCTTGAATCTTATTTTAGAAATGGAAACAAATTAGAAAACGGCGAATGGCAATATACTATATCCTTAAAATTACATTTCAACATCCATTTTGACAACTTGGCTTTTAGAATTGAATAATGATCAGGATCAGACATATGTTTCTCTGTTCATAACCTACTCCGAGTTAGATATTTTTTAACACACTGTAGAATGTGTTCATAAGACGACGTATGTCGTAACTCTGTTCAAAAAATAATTTCGAATTGACAACATTAGTTCGTATACATTGGCGCGAATTTTAGTATTTTTGTGTTTCGTGATGATTTACATGATTTGTCAATAATGGCAAAAAAAAAACTATCGAATAATGAATAAATGGTCTTGTCTGCATGTGCGTCTTTGATGGAGAAAAATATAATTTCCTAGTCGGTGTCAGCACAGTAAATAGAGCGAATTGAACTACTTATAAACGAAACATTGCACAAAGCATTCGTGAAGAATACTACAGATGAGCAACGAAAGACTAACGAATAAGCATGTATTGCATTAATATCATGTCAAAGCTTTATACTTATTCTCAAAAATTATGATATGTTGACATTGGCTGTGTTTGCATTAATCTACAGTATTGTTTACCCTTTAGACAAAAATGTCATTTAATTATAATATTTATTGTTCAATTTATTTTTTCCTCTTGCGTATTCTCTGGGGTTTAAACATGAAGAGTGACCTTACAATGGCAGCCACAACCAGGTATGGTTCTTCTCGGTAGATTTTACTGCATGTTTTTTACGATAATAGTGGTATTCCGTGCACCGTAAAAATTACAGTTGAAGTAGAGAGCGGCGTAAGTTAGTAGGACAGAGCACGCCAACCGACGGAAGACTACGAAGGTCCAAGCCCAAGCAAGAATGTGGATAAATAGGGCTTGTAATTGTTATGGAGTAATTGGGATAAGTACTAACTGCCTGCTTATTTACCGGGATTTCTACACGACAACTAAACATCATGTTATAGGCTATACAAGTTGTACTGTAAAAAGCAAAATGTTTCACAATTTTACACGGAACGGATAATTTTAACTCGTATACAGTTAAAAATAAAACTCGCTTTGGTTTATTATTGACGCACTTTTATCACGAATGTGGAATTTAATTGTCGAGACCGTACAGCCGAGGTTTCTACCTTACTGCCGAGATATATATTAAATTTAATTTGAATCGAAAATTTGTGAAAATAAAAAAATCTGATGTGGACACCACACGACTTCCTTGTACGATTATTAAACTATACATATTTTTTTAATAAATAAATTACAAAATATTAATTTTAACTTCAAAACAGTAAGATATATAGCGACCATAAAGGGAGTTTTTAAAGAGAGTTTTGATTACAACAAAGAAATATTTGATTACAACAATGAATATGACTAATTTCACAATAAAAATATATTTGTTATTGTACGAATCATAAAATTGCACGTATTTAACGTAATTTGACATGAACATTTTTTTTTATGTTTTTGTCCTAATCCAAAGCAAGCTTTATTACAAAAACAAAAAAGTATATAATTTTTAAATTTACATATCTAGCTTATAAAAAGGCCTAATTTAATAATACTTGATGTGCTAGACGCAGAAATTAATTCTCTAAAACTTTTAGTTAAAGCATTTATTTCTAAAATCAAAATAAAATCATTTTATTCAAGAAAAACTGTTAACAACTTCAAGTAATGTACCACTTCCGGTTAGCCTATTTTAACCAAAATCTATTATGTTATTTCGATTGACATAAAAGTCTTGTATACCAAATTTGAAAAGTTTTGGATTATATTTTAAAACAGTTTTTCATTAAAATCTATTATAGGCTTCATGTAAAGTACCACTTCTGGAAATTGTGTAATTACCAGAAAGGGAGGTGCACAACTAGATGTTATAGGAGTCATAAATACAAAATTTCAACTTTCTACGGCTTACCGATTTTGAGTTATGCGAGATACGTACGGACGTACGTATGTACGTATGGTTAGTATTGCGATTCTCCGGATATTGAAGCTATTATAACGAACACAAAATAATTTATATTATCCTAAACTTCGTGGCGAAGTTTTATTAACATTATAGGAAGAGATACGAGTACATTTAATATATCTTATTGTATTATTAATTAAATATGTATTTAAAATTATAGGTATATTAAAAAATGAAAATTACATCATATATACTGCTAATACCGTCAATGAATTTAAAGAATTTTGAACATATTAGAAAAATAAGACAAAATTCCTCATCGAACGAAAGAAGAGATACAATTTCAATTATTTGCGTGTACAAGAAATGTTAAATTCGTTACTTATAGGGCGCGAGCAGTCATGTGACTTTGTTGACCTTGGCAAGCAGATATCGGGATCCGTGTCAGAATAACGGGTAGTAGTTATTTACATAGACGTCACAAATGTGATGTCATAATTTTTCATTCAAACTTTCAAAATATTCTGATGGATAGAAAATCATGATGTTTTGAATGAAAAATTATGATACTTATTACTTGCTGTCATTCTGACACGGGCCCCATATTTCGTGTATGTATTTAACATTTCTTGTATACCTACACTCTACACCAAAAATTCTACTTATATATATTTCATATATTAAGATTTTTTAAATTTAAATTCATTCTATGAAGAAATTTTGTCCTACTCTTCTAATTTTTCAAGATGTTTCCAATTCAATGTCGGAAGTAACAGTATTTCTGAAGGGTATGTGTAATATACCTATAATATTAAATATTTAACTATTAATATATTAAGAAATAATATAATGTATGTACTTCCCAGAAAAAGTCTTCAGTAATGTATCCGGATTTCTCACACTGACTTTTATCTGTCAGTTACAAACAATTTAATTTTTCATCTATTTTCCATGGCATTCTTTCGGCTGTAAAATTTATTACAACAGATTATTTTATATATTATATTTTTTTTATCTCTAAATCTATAGAATATATAATAAAATATTTAAATGTATCAAATAGAATTTTATTTTTAATATTAAGAAAAATTTTCAAAAAATAATATTTAGAAGATTTTTTTTCAAGAATCTTCTACTTCCGGTTGTCCAATTGTTACCAAAACCTTTTCAGATCTTCCCATGAATGTCCGATTGGGAAATACAAATATAAAGTCTTATAGTTTTTGAGTAATCGTCCTTTCAACATTCCACATACACAAACACACACACACACACACACACACAGACTTCATCGTAAAAATGTTAAAATCGGATTGTAGGGACCTTAAAACGTGCTTATTCAATAAAATCTGGATATCCGATTTTTAGCATGAATCCAATATCTCTCTTAGCGAGAATAAAAAATGTTCATATATTATACAACAAGACGATTGAAAATTCTCGATTATACGAAACGTGTTGCCTGGAAACAGCACGAGACCGAAGGTCGAGTGGTATTTCCAATAGGCAACTCGTTGAGTATGTCGAGAATTTTCTATTGTCGAGTTGTATACAGGTAGACTATATCATGAATAAAAAATAAATTAAAAAGTAAATAGTAAATTTAACGTAGACCTGTGGTCTACTTTATTTTGACAGAAATGTCAAACTGTATGCTACATAACCTATCTTTTTGAATATCGTTGTAGTAGTATGTAATATGATATTGAAATGCTCGTATTTTAAAATAAATGCTTGTATTTCAAATAAACTAGCAACAGTGCAGTTTCTAAATTTGTGATCCAAATAATTATTTGTTTACTTGTCAAATTTTTACTTCAATAATGTCTTGCTGTCAAATAATAGATGCGTTCAATTATTTGTTTCGGTGCACTTGGAGCTGTCAGTGTGATTTTAAATGTCTACTTAAAGCATACAACGTACGATTTTCCTCCTCAAAGTCTAACTACAGATTCATTTATACACTCGATACTGTGTTCGAAGGAAAAAGATCATGTCCGTAAATATAACTAAAAATGGCATTGTCAGTTCTGAGTACATAGAACAAAATAACCAAACGCACCTATAAGTGAATATACGAAGGTAGGTATATTCGAATATACAAAGGTTCGTATATTCGTTCACCATGGTTGCTTAATAATAACCGCTGAAATACGTGGTAACTAAGGAAAATCACGCATTCTTATTGGTTTATACCTTAATGAATGATATAGTCACTATTATATTTATTAGTGTAACGTCCATTTGATGTAATTTTTAATCTCCATCTTGGCTTACAACACAACAAAGTATGTAACGATTAAGAGCGCAATGATTAAAGTCAATGTCGTTAATTAGTGGAAATTATTACAAAATATGTGTTGAGCTTTCATGAGGAAGCTTTACGCGCCGTTATTTGCATATTTTTATTGTGAAACCGAGCGGTAAAGAAGATTACAGACTCGATTAATAATATTTTTAATGCCAACCTCACCGAGATTTGCGTACTGAGATAATAGCATGATTTAGATGATTAACATTTTTAAAATTTTGTAATTAAATGCGTTCTTATTAGCATTCATACACTGAAATATTTCACACTATTTTAATTATGCTATAAATGCTTTGTCTTGTAATTCTCATAAACTGCATGGAAATATTTATTGACCGTAAAATACAAATAATATTATTTCTGCATTTCTTAATGCGTATTTAAATAGAGGAAATACATATTTACCTTCATATTATATAATTATTGCACATGCGGATAATATAAATAAATATAACATCATGGTTTTTTACCCATGATTAGGATTAGAAAACTTTATTTTCCTGCATAAAAAATCTGTTGTGGCCAGCACAATGTCTCTCGCCATTTTATGTTGTATAGGACGGGAGCAGTCATGTGACTTTGTTGGCATTGGCAAGCAAATATAGGAGCCCGTATTAGAATGACAGCTATTAATAATATACATAGGTGTCAAGTATCATAATTTTTCATTCAAAATATCATGATTTTCCAAATCCATTCGAGTATTTTCCTCGGCAAGTATATTCCATACTATTGGTGACAAATAAACATCAGAATATTTTGAAAATTTGAATAAAAAATTATGACATATGACAATTGAGACATCCATGTAAATAATTACTAGCCGTCATCTGACATGGATCCCCATATCTGCTTGCCAAGGCCAACAAAGTCACATGGCTGCTCACGCTGTACCGAATTTAACATTTCTTGAACACACAAATAATTGAAATTGCATCTCTTCTTTCGTTCTATGAGAAATTTTGTCCTATTATTTTATTATGTCCAAAATTCTTCAAATTCATTGACAGTATTAGCGGTATTTCTTATAAGAATATATGTAATATTAACATACCCATAATGCCATAATTTAAATACATAGTTAATTAATAATACAATAATATATATTAAATGTATTCGTACCTCCCAGAAAAATCTAATTTTTGACACTGATATTTTGCATTTATCTCTCAATTACAAACATTTGAATATCTCAACTGTTTTTTTGGCAACGAGATTTATTACAACAGATTATTCTATATTATTATATACTTTATCTCCAAACCTACACGAGACGTAATAAAAAATTTAAATGTGTCAGATTGAGAATTTAATTGTCTTTAATATTACCAAGAAAAAATTTGAAAAAATAATATTTAGAAGATTTTTTTTTCAAGAATCTGCTACTTCCGGTTGTCCAATTGTTACCACAACCTTTTCAGCTCTTCCCATTAATGTCCGATTGGGAAATACGTAGTTAAACAAATATTAATTACTTATAGTTTTTGAGTAATTGTCTTTCCAACGTCCCACACACATACACACACACATACATCCGCACACACACACATCCACACACACACACACACACACACACACACACATACACACACACACACACACACACACACACACACAGACGTCATCGTAAAAATGTTAAAATCCGATTGTAGGGACCATAAAACGTGATTATTCATTAAAATCTGGATATGCGATTTTTAGCATGAATCCAATACCTCTCCTAATGAGAGGTAAAAAGCACATACAGACAAGAGCTTCTATCCCTTTTGGATAACTAACACAGTTACGACACACATCGCTTTATGCACCATGCGGCAAAATGAAATTACTTCCATTACTTACAGTGTTGGCCAAAAAAATTCATAAGACACTTATAGAAATTCAAAAACTTTTTACCTTTCGTCACATTTAGGTAAGGATGGTATTGTCTTTGGTCAAAAAATTCAATAGCTTATTCTAATGAATAAGCACGTTTCGGGGTCCCTACAATATGAATTTACTATTTTTTCAATGATGTCTGTATGCGTGTGTGTGTGTGTCTGTGATTGTTTTGGATCGCATAAGTCCAATACCACGATTCCAAAATTATATTTTTTTCGTATTCTTCAAGTTTAGATCCATATTGGTTATAATTGGCCCACCGGAAGTACACTCATTTGCAACTTTTAACAGTTATTAATTATATTTCAGATTCGAAGAACATTTAAGAAATACTTTATAAAATTTAAAATTAAATTTAAAAATGTCTTCTAATTACAGCTATATTTGTAAAATATTTTATTTAAAATAATCTATAAGTCATACTCAAAAATCTAGGTCGAAATCGTGTTGATAAATTTATTTATTTCCTCAAAATAATAAATTCAATTGACAAACCGATTAATCCAGTTGAGTACATAAAATAAATTTATCGCACAACCAAAACGGTTATAAAAATGCAATAAAACAATTTAAATACTATAAAATTGTTTGTCGGCCTCATAAAAACGTACTTTTATGTGTATATCCTCTGTTTACAAATCATCCACTTTACAAGTATGCTATGCTATGCTGCTGTATTTATTGTTTTATATATTACATTTTACATAATATCCGACAATGAACGACATATTATATTACATCATTTTATCTTATTTATTAGGTACTATCGGGCTACAAAAAATAACTGAAAAAATGGTCTTATCGTTTAAAGTATGTGTATGGTCATTTTTATAGCCAATGAGTAACGAAATTTGATAGCGTTTATTTACATCTTTTCGAGAAGTTTTCAGGTTGGGCGTACCCAAGGGGGACAACTGCCCCCTTGAATGGACTAAAACAATTATTGATAACATTTTGGTATAAAATTAAAAACTACATTCAACGAAAGTAAACAAAAGTTATTTGCAAATAATATATCATAATTTTCATAGTGGGTATTTATGTTTTTATTTATTATTTATATCTCGCACTGTACTTTGCACGATCTTAACTGCAGCACAGTAATGACCTCCATACTAGTACTGCGATGCTGAAAAAAACATCGATTTTTATTTATGGTTAACTGATCTATTAACAATAATAAGATCTGATCGATCCAACATGTCAAGGCCATGTATACGCTTACTCATATTGGCAAGCTCTGTCTGTAGTCTAGAGCCTTGAGGGGGAAAGTTAAGAAACTAGGAGTGCGAAAAAACATCTGATAAGATCGATTGATCGATCAAAATGATCACAGATATTTAAACCATCATAGATCTGATTGTTATGGATTTCAGATGATTGATTTTGATCGATCAATCGATAAGATCAATCAAAATTAGGGTTTAAAAAATCTGATGTGGCCAGCACATTACCTTCCGTCAATTCTATGTATTATATAATAATTCCATACATAAATTTTGTAGCAAAAGATCCTATATTTCCAGTAAAATTATTTCATAAACAAACTATGCAAATTGCACTTGACACTGACATCTTCTTCTTTAGCTTTTCCCATTCGTTAGGGGTCGCTATTTTTTATTTTCTTCTTCCACTCATTTCTGTTTTGCGTGTCGTCCTCATTCAGTTCCTTCTCTCTCAAGTCTCCCGGAGTACAGTCCTTCCATCTTATCTTTATTCTTCCTCTGTTTCTTCTACCTTCTACTACTAAGCAATTTATTCTTGTTCCAATATCTTCATCTCTCCTCACGACATGTTCAAACCAATTTAATTGTCTCTCTTGTATATTTCTAGAAACTTATATCACTTGACCCATTTTCCTTATTCTTTAATTTCTTACCTTATCTCAACATCCTCATCTCTGCCACATTCATTTTCGTTTCATTGACACTGACATCTGTCAATCTGAATTATCTGAATATATTAGCAGTTTCCATGGTTAGCATAGCTGGCTGGTTTATAAAATTTAATATCTTTATAGTTCTTTAACTCTATATCTATTGAATATGAAGTACTTATAAAATTCAATCAAATCGTATAGAGAATAATATATTATTTAACATTTATTAACATTAAATGTCAATAAATGTTATTTAACTGCTTTTTTTCAAGAAAAACTGTTAAAAGTTGCAAACGAGGGTACTTCCGGTTGACCAATTATAACCAAAATCTAATATATGGATATGGATATAAACTCGAGGAATACGAAAAAAATTATAATTTTTGGAATAGTAGTATTGGAATTATACGATTCGAAACGATCGTTACATACACACATACAGACATCACCGTAAAAATAGTAAACTCGTATTCTAGGGACTCCAAAACGTGCTTATTCATTAGAAACTCACTATCGATTTTTTTGACCAAAGACAATACCTTCCTTACCTGACGGAAGGTAAAAACGATTATAACTTTTGAAGGTCGAACAGCCTTACTCCGTACCATATTTCACCCCCCCCCCCTTCACCGCCCCCCCGTTATCAAACTACATTGCTCCCCGAACATTAATCACAAAATTATCATCATTGTTGAGGGCATTTATCAGGTTCTATCATCCAAGCTTAATACTTATTTTTTAGACATACCTACTAGAAATTTGAATTTGTTGTTACCAATTTGTTATATAACCAAAACTAAAATTTGAAATGCTACACAATCAAAAGTATCTTTCCCCATCGTGCCATCGTAGGCCTAACAAAGCGACAAATTTTATTATGCCTCCATTGTACAACGACCATAAGATAAGGCTTCGTTCTCTGTCTGGCTGCTCCGCCGGTACAGCAGTGACATCTAGCGGCAGGATGCGGAGCTAGATTTGAGTTGTACTCGCAAGGGTCAAGGACAAGATGTGAACTTACTCGTACACATGCATGGCTCGTGCGGATGCTTTTATAGTGATAGAGGTTTTTATCTAACCGCAAAATGGAAGATGGCTTGTTAATGGGACAGATTGTGTTTTTTTCATTGTTGGTATACATGATGTTGATGGTTTATGGCAATGTTTTATATGCACTTTTTATTGTGCAGTATAATAATATTAAAATGGAAGTAGTAACTGGTAACCTAGATATGGGCCAAAATTATAAATCATTGCATGGACATTTTCGGTTTTACTTTTAACAACTTAAAATCTGATCTGCATGAAATGTATGTTTAAGTATGTAACTTAGATTAATTTAATATTTTGGTTGACTTTAATGTACAGTCCTTAGTCCTTGCACGGAGCAACCGATTTACGTCATCAGTAAAAAGTTACTAAATTATTTAGCTAGTTTATATAAAACTGGACCGTTTTACCTTATGATTGTTGCCTATTGTGCGAATTAAAGTAAAATAATATGCCTGATTACAACAAAGAAAATTTGATTACAATAATGAAAAAGAGTAATTATGCAAAAATTTTAGTTATGCCATTTCACCATATACAGTAAAAATTTTGAAAGATGTCCGATCAAGGTCATCTACGAATTGTATGAATTCAGATTTTTGCTCCGCCCATTATGACAAATTCAGTAGTGTCGTTTGCTTAGTTTTTATAAGGGTACATAAGATACTACTCTTATTTTATTATTATAAAAATAAATTTAAAAAAAAAATAAGTTAAATAAGTGGATAACAAATTATCCACTAATTCCTGATTATACCGAGATAACGCATTCGGCATGGTTTCAGTAAGGTACCTCTATACCTATACAAGGTATGGCCATGGTGTGGCTCGGTTTTTGTCCGCCATTAACGGTTCAATGTTAAATGCGTTGTTGTTGCGCAAATTATTATGTATTTTCGTAGCTATTTGTTTTATTTTAATGAAAAACACATTGAAATTTGAAATATACTTGTAATATTTATTTAAACTGTAATTAATATTTTTATTTTATTTACATGGTATTTTGTTGAGATACTGACTACGATTATTGACAATATTGAAAACAAATAAAAATTACCAATATTAAGCACAAACATTTAAATTTTTAAACGGTAAGTGTAGAATATATAATTAACAGATATTAAATTAGATGTGATAATAACAACCTTATATCCTATACTTTACATAACCTCTAAATCTGTGTCATAATAATAATTGTGTATCTCTAAATAAATTAGTTTTTATTAGCTTTATAAATTCATAGAGTGATTATTGAGTATTCCTTTACAATAACACATTTCTTACAAATAAATAGGGAAGTGAATTCCAGTATGTTTGACATTGGACCGCTAATGGCGGCGATCTTGGCCCAAGGCCATACCTTGTTACTTTAGTATATATAATCAATGGTGCCGTGCAGTGATCGCAAAAAGGAGTTAACTATTAAAACCCATTAATATTTTGAATCCTATATCAAATAACCAAACTTAAAAAGTTAAAATCCGGCTGAAGAAATTAAAAATAATCAGGCCACATGTAATGAAGCAATAAAAGAAATCTACCTGGCATCCTTCCCGCTATCCTGATCCTCTCGCTAATAAATTGAGTGGGGGTGTAATTTATCACGGAGCCTGAATCGTTTATAGCCCACTGGCACGTTTTACTAAGTACCATAAACCGCCGTCGCGGCGCACGCCTCCGATCCTGGCCGACGTAATCCGACGACATACGACCGCGACGCTCATTTGTTTATATCTATCTTAATGGCGGAGGTGAAGTACATGGGATAAATTTATAATGCGCCATGGAATATGTTATGTGCGGTTGGTGGGGGAGATTAACACTGACTCATTTTTGGAATGGTAGGACACAACCATCAAAATAAGGGATTACATTTTACATCAGTGTAAATACAGGGTGTTAAAAAAAATGTAACATTTATAGGATATAGAGAAAACTTAGTAAAACGTCAAATTATTTTACGTTAAATGAACTGACATTATTGAAGGATTTATCTGTGATATTGGTAAATTTACTATTTCTTGTTGAATAACAATAATAACAATTAAATATTTAAAATTATAGCTATATACATATACCTATCAGAAATCCCGTCAAGTAATTGAAAGAAATTCGTACATTTAGAAGTGTAGGAGAAAACTTCCTCATAAATAAATTTAAAATTATAAAAATAATCTAAACATAAAAAAAGACATGAGAAATTTATAGGGCGCGAGCAGTCATATGACTTTGTTGGACTTGACAAGCAAATATGGGGGCCCGAGTTCGAATGACAGCTAGTAATTATGTACATAGATATCAAGTGTCAATTTTTCATGCCAAATTTCTTGATATTCCAATCCATGTGGTTTATTTTCCTCGACAAGTAAATTCCACATTCCTGGTGACAAATTAACCACGTGAAAAATTATAACATTTGACATTTATGTAAATAATTACTGTCATTTTGACAATGGCCTCCATATCTGCTTGTCTAAGCTAAGTATGACAAACTAACTACGTAAATTTAAAAATTTTTGAAATTTTTAATGAAAAATACTGACAAAGTCACATGACTGCTCGCGCCCTATACTTATGTAACCAAAAATGGAAGTGGCGAGAGGTATTGTGCTGGCTACAACAGATTTTTACTTCCTTGTACGTAAGTAAAGGAAGTATTGTAATCGCGAAAAATTTCGGTTTTCAGATTTCAGCGGAAATATCCATTTTGATCATCCCTGAATCCATTTTGACTAATTTCGTCGTGATGTCTGTACGTACGTATCTCGCATAACTCAAAAACGGTAAGCCGTAGAAAGTTGAAATTTTGTATTTAGGACTCCTATAACATCTAGTTGTGCATCTCCCTTTCTGGTTATTATACAATTTCCAGAAGTGGCACTTTACATGAAGCCTATAATAGATTTTAATGAAAAACTGTTTTAAAATATAATCCAAAACTTTTCAAATTTGGTATACAAGACTTCTATGTCAATCGATATAACATAATAGATTTTGGTTAAAATAGGCTAACCGGAAGTGGTACATTACTTGAAGTTGTTAACAGTTTTTCTTGAATAAAATGATTTTATTTTGATTTTAGAAATAAATGCTTCAAATAAAAGTTTTAGAGAATTAATTTCTGCATCTAGCACATCAAGTATTATTAAATTAGCCCTTTGTATAAGCGAGATAAGTAAATTTAAAAATTATATACTTTTTTGTTTTTGTAATAAAGCTTGGTATGGATTAGGACAAAAACATAAAAAAAATGTTCATGTCAAATTACGTTAAATACGTGCAATTTTATGATTCGTACAATAACAAATATTATATTTTTATTGTGAAATTAGTCATATTCGTTGTTGTAATCAAATATTTCTTTGTTGTAATCAAAACTCTCTTTAAAAAGAACCGGGTTAGATTATGGTCGCTATATATCTTACTGTTTTGAAGTTAAAATTAATATTTTGTAATTTATTTATTTAAAAAATATGTATAGTTTAATAATCGTACAAGGAAGTCGTGTGGTGTCCACATCAGATTTTTTGTTATTATTTTAATGTATACATACAAATATAAAAAAATTACACGTAAGTTAAAAAAAAACGATGTATTTAAAAGGTTTTTAATTTCTTTTGTATCATTGTAGCTCCTGAAGAAGGCATAGATGCCGAAACCGGTAGAGGCCAAAATTTAAATAAAATAATTTGACTGCAATCCAGTAATTTATTTCTTTCAATATTTTAATCAAATTAATATAAAACTCTCAAAAATATCGTTATGTAACGGTATATAAATATTATATTACTGAATTCAGAATTAATTTCTATAACGAATGAGCAACTAAAAAATATATATATATACTCATTTAAAATAAAAAAAGTTAAGTCCCGTATTTTAAGAATCACTGGTCGAAACAAAAAAATCTTTTCTTTAAATTTGTCTTGTGAAATAGAAATTGTTTGCCCATTTAACCGTCTTTGTAGCACTTACAGTTCTTGAGATAACAATGCTGGCCCATTTAAAATGAACATCCTGTATGTAAAGAATCCTACAATTTCTGGTTAAAGCTCCAGGATTTCATAGAGACGTCTGGCGATCATAAATAAAATCTTTTCAAATTCCCATGAAATCCAACTATGTATAGTAAATACGAATTCCCTAATCCTCCATATATCCCTATTACATTGCACTTATATCCTATACATCCTCATCTTCTCGCTCATAACCATTTTCCCATCTTCCATTTTCTATCATACGTCATAGATCCATTTGTAGCCATAAGTCATCTCCACCCTTGTTACAAGGGTGGTAAAGTTAATTACTCGAGGCAGAAGCAAGCACAAATCAGTCGCCATCTGGCAGAGGGTTGAGGGTTGACTGAGTCGGCAGTTGGCACCCCGAACCCGAAAGGATCAAAGCGGAGCACGTATCTCGATCAGATGAGAATGGAAATGGATGATTGGAGATTGGAACACGGATGATTAAGGTGGAGCGATTGTTAGCGGAGGTTGTTTGAGGAGTGACTAACGAGATGAGACAAAAGATTTAGAAGACGACAATCAAGACGAATCTGTCATGATCATTACGATGATAGTTCTGTCTACTAAAAGAGGAAACATAGCACTATACTAAAAATCTGATGTGATCAACACAATACCTCCCGCCATTTATTTTTTATTAATTTAAATACATATACCTATGGAGTCTCGTGGCTGCGTGCCTGAGTGGCTGGTCGCGAATCTGGGGAACCGGATTTAATTCAACACCAAATATTTCAAATTTGAAATGGCACAAAATTGACCCCAGTGATGCTCTCTCCACGCCAGCAATAAGTGCCCTTGAGGCGACGTTTGGTAAACGCCCGCACGATACAAATATGTCGTCATTACTGAAATCGTATATCGAGATTTTGGTAAATGACCAAGTTTTAAGATCCCTACAATCCAATTTTAACATTTTCACAATGATGTCTGTGGATGTGTATGTGTTTGTTGTGTGTATGTGTGTGTATGTGTGTGTGTGTGTGTGTGTGTGTGTGTGTGTGTGTGTGTGTGCGAGTGTGTGGGGATCTTCTGAGCACTCTAACTCAAATACTGTCATTCACAAACTTTTGAAACCATGTATTTCTACCTTATTCTAATATGGAAAGAAGCCATTATATTTTGGTGTCAATCGGATAACGGGAAATGGCAGTTTGCTTGAAGCTTTTTTTCAAAAAATATCTTTAAATGATATTTTTCCGCAATTTGTTATTATACAAATTAAAGATTATTCCATTTTCTACAGGTTTGCATTAATACTTTTTCTATATATTTCATGGATATAACTATTGTTCTATTTACAAACGTTACTATTATTAATTTGAAATGATCATTTTTGTGACAGTGACATTCATCTGTCAGTTACATACGTTTGAAATATAAACTATGTAACTAAGAAATTGTGTTTGTCTTTAAAACGTAAACTCCGAGATTTATAAAATTGATTATTTTATTACGTAATTTATCTATCAAAGATATAGAAAAAATATTAATGTATGCCTGTAGAAAATTCAATAATCTTTAATTTTTATAATAACATAAGTGCGAAAAAATGACATTTATAGGTATGTTTGGAAGAAAAACTATTTTGAGCTTCTAGTAAAGTGCGATTTCCGGTTATCCGATTTATACCAAAATCGAATTGCTTCTTTCCATATTAGAATACGGCCGAAATACAAGGTTTCAAAATGTTGCTATTGATAGTACTTGAGTTAGAGTGTTCACATACACACATACGCACACACATACATCATTATGAAAATGTTAAAATCGGATTCTATGGACCTTGAAACATGGTCATTTATTTTAATAAATAAATCTCGATATGCGATTTTAGCATGATCCCTATACCTCCCTTACCAAGGGTAGCGACAAGTAAAAATTATTTCTGCTGTCTTCTACATAATATGTAGAATTCAGTGTTTGTGTTTGTAGTGGTATAGGAAAGTTTTGTGCGTCCATGATGGCACAAAATGGCGGCCATGTTAATTATTGCATTCTGTTGGTTGTGGCGCGCCAGACTCGTTTCGCTTTGTTTCGCTTGCTTTTGTTTTACATCAGAACTCGCTTTGTTCAATAACACCACATTGTTACAAACTTACTACACTGCGCTGTAGTAAACATTGGCGTACGAAACGAAGCTATCGTATCGTATCGTTTCCTCTCAAGTGCTTTACAATATAAACTACTGTTATCCCCACAGTAAACTGGCGGTGTTCATGTCACAGACAATTATTACCAGTAACAAAAATGGAGAAGCACTATGGATCCAATATCCATTGCAAATTATTATTGTTTTAATGTAATGAAATAAATGTATTACCCCGTACAAAGGTGTTCAGACAGACATCGGTATTGACAATATAGTCTTATTATGGAGGCCATATTGAACTGCACCTGAAGAACATTTATACTCTTAGTTCTTGGAGGAGTGCATTATAAAATGAGCAAAAAAATTGTGCGATAGCAAACTTTGAATTCTGAACAAATCTGTAAGTCTTACAGATATGTAAATCTATAGGTGACGGAAGGTAAAAAAGAAAAAGCAAAAAAAATCCTAATTTTGAGAATATATTGTGACAATAATTATCATTTCTTTTTTGCATAATTAATTTCCATTTTTGTAATCAAATTTTCTTTGTTGTTATCAAGCTTAATTTACTTTGATGATCATATACAGGGTGTTATATTTTAATGGACCCAGCAAATATCTCGCTTATTTATTAGGTTAGTAATTTCTTTCATATAACATGATTTATACAGCAACATGTAAGCTGCTTGATGACGGATGTACATTCATGATACCACTTCCGGTTTATTAGTAATTAATATCAACTTTGAAATTTCAAATGGAACATACTATATTTTTTTTACAAATTTGTAAAGTACATCAAATTTGCTTTACAATCAAGTAAAATAATCCATATGTTACATTATTAAAAAGTAAAATGGCGGGCACTTTTTACCTTCCGTCACTTCTAGGTAAGGAAGGTACTGTCTTTGGTCAAAAAATTCGTGATGAGTTTTCATTGAATAAGCACGTTTTAGGGTCTTTACAATACAATTTTCCTATTTTTACGATGATGTCTGTATGTGTGTGTGTATGTTAGTGTGTGCATGTGTGTGTATGTGTGTGTGTATGAGACCGCCGGGTTGTCAACGATATCTCCAATACTAGAATTCCAAAAATTACAATTCTTGCGTATTCCTTACAACCATATGCAGATTTGATTAGATTTTGGTTATAACTGATCAACTGGAAGTACCCTCATTTGAAGATTTTAACAGTTTTTCTTGAAAAACTCAGTTAAATGTTACTATAACTTAAAGAATATATTATTGTCTACACGATTTGACTGCATTTTATATTTCATATTCAACAGATATGGAGTTAAAGAATAATAAAGATAAAAAAATTCATATAAATTTCATAATTCAGCCAGCTATGCTATAACTTAACCATGGAAACTGCTAATATATTCAGGTAATTCAAATTGACAGATGTCAGTATCAATAAAAAGCAAGTAATTGAGTGAAAGAATAAAGGAAGTAACGCTAGTGTTAGAAGTTTCTAGATATAAGAGAGACGATTACATTGGTGAAGAATGAAGGAAGTAACGCTAGTGTTAGAAGTTTCTAGATATAAGAGAGACGATTACATTGGTTTGAACATGTCATGAGGAGAGATGAATATATTAATAGAAGGTGGAAGAAACATAGGAAGACCAAATATAAGATGAAAAGACTGTATTGCAGAAGACTTGAGAGAAAAGGAACTGAATGAGGACGACACACAAAACAAAAAATGAGTGGAAGAAGAAAATAAAAATAGCGACCCTCTAGCGAATGGGAAAAACTAAAGAAGAAGATGTCAGTGTCAAGTGCAATTTGCATAGTTTGTTTCTGAAATAACTTTACTGGAAATATAGGATCTTTTGCAAAAAAAATTATGTATAGGGCGCGTGCAGTGCCATGACTTTGCTCACTTTGGCAAACAGATATGGGGACCCGTGTCAAAGTGACAGCAATTAATTATGTCCATAACTGACAAGTGTTACAATTTTTCATTCAAAATTTCATAATTTTCTTATTTCATGAGGTTTGTTTGTTATCAGGAGTATGGAATTCAGTTGCCGAGAAAGGGAATCACATAATACCAAAAATTTATGTATGGAATTTGTATATAATACACAGGATTGACGGAAGGTATTGTGCTGACCACAACAGATTTTTTATACATCTAGTCGAAAAGAGTATAGTGAGCCATAACTGTGGCTTGAAATAATACAATTAACTAAAAAAAATTAACACGGTATATATCAACCTGTAAATACTCAGTAATAATAATAATAGTTACAATTTTAATTCACTGTTTTATTTCAAACCAGTCATGGCTCTTTTCGACTAGTTATATAAAAAAGTGCCCGCCATTTTACTTTTTAATAATGTAACATATGGATTATTTTACATAACTGTAAAGAAAATTTGATGTACTTTTCAAATTTGTAAAAAAATATGTTCCATTTGAAATTTCAAAGTTGATATTAATTACTAATAAACCGGAAGTGGTATCGTGAATGTACATCCGTCATCAAGTAGCTTACATCTTACATGGTGCTGTATAAATCATGTTATATGAAAGAAATTACTAACTTAATAAAAAAGCGAGATATTTGCTGGGTCCACTAAAATATAACATTCTCATTTTTTCTTACATTTTCAATGTGTAAATATCCTCATGCCTACTTCGTTTCATTTATCGATCAATACCTGTCGGTAGTGTCGGTATTCCCTATAAAAGTCCCATTGACATATTTATCGCTTTTCTACAATGCCCCCAAAATTTTCCCCTGCCCTGCTTCCCTGTCTCGCAGCTGTCCTTGACTAATAAGAACCGAGAGGCATTCCGGTGCGTTGTACTGCACATGCACAAACACACTCACACACGAACAGAGAGGCAGAGACGTGGTCCTGAGACCTTTGTACCCGGGTTTGTTATTAAAGTATGTAATTTATATCAGGCTGTTATTAAGAAGCTTAGTTATTGCATCGGTCGCCGGGACCATGAGATATGAGATATGGGCACTGCCCCTCAGAATGGAACACGGGTTAGGACACGTATTGGGATTTGGTATGCGAATTATTGGGGATAAATCAAGAAATGCAAATGTGAGGAAAGAATTCGCAGAAAATGAAAAGTTATTATTTACCCATTTCTGGGTGTGCCAATCTGCTTTTTCGGTAATGGCGATGTATCTATACCGTTGAGAGCGTTCCCCATTGCTGTGTACCTATAGTAAAATTTTTGAAAGATGTGCGATCAAGGTCATCTGTTTTTACATTTATCCCCCTCCTTTACAAAGGCTTTAAGCGTGTGCGGTAAGAATGGATATAACACGCTTGACTTTCAAAAATTCATATTGTTTCGACTAAGTCAGGACATTCCATTTTAAAACAATGTTCGTTGTTGATAATACTTTCTCTGTAACGTAAGTTTATATATTAATTCAGATACATTACTTTGATTTATAGCCGTACGAATAACACTGACATTGTGTCAGTATCTTAATTTTCACATATTTGGTTTTACATTTGCTAATAATCTTACCAGTTGATTTATTTATTAATTTTGAATGCTGTTATTGTAACATATAATTTTATTATAATAAAATAACAGTAGTATCTTATGTACCTTCATAAAACTAAGCAAACGATAATACTGAATTTGTCAGAATGGGCGGAGCAAAAATCTGAATTCATACAATTCGTGTATGTTCTTGATCGGACATCTTTCAAAAATTTTATTGTATACATCTGCTTTATTTTATAAAATTATTATACAGAATGTAACAGAAATAAGTACATTAAATTTAATCAGTAATAGAACTTGTCGAGAGCAACAATATTTCTTAATAACTTTTTCCGAAATTTTTTTTTAGCATTTTAAAATTATTTGCAGTGATATTTATTTATGAAAGTACTACCTACAATTATATTAAAAATAGTCATAAATATACTTCAGGATGCTATGATTATTACTCCAATTCAACAAATAATATAATAAAGTTTCTTAGGTTTAATAATAATTTATTTGCAAATAAACCATTGTCTGCATGTGACAAATGTTTTCGTTTTAATAATTCGCAAATAATTTTTATTACAGTAATCAAATTTAAGATGGCAATTAATTGTGTATATTGTCAGTCACCTTTACGCTCAGTTTTATAGATGATACTAACATAAATATTGTATTATTTACTGTTGGAACGAAAAAATTTAGGACTTGTCTTTTGTCATATATTTGCCCCTAGATTATTATTTAAACGAGAAATTTAGTTAATTACATTGTATTTAAATCCAGTACACTTTATTAATACATAAAATTTAAAATGCTCAAATATAGTCTGAACTATTGTAACCTAAAAAAATATTTTTTATTCCAGTTAATGTATTTATTTCAGAGGGTACGAATATATTTGGGGTTGGGCTCGTATTTTTTTGAATATTAATTTTATAATGAAAGTAAATTAATGCGAAATAGGAAAATTAGTATGAAAAACACGTATTACAATGTCTATTTGTAATACTCATACTTTACATAACTCGCCTACGGCTCAAGTACGCAACTGTACTCGTATTACAATATGGATCATTGTAATACTTGTCTTTTGGGTGTCAAAATTTGTACCTTCCGCTACCCTTGGTAAGGGAGGTATAGGGATCGTGCTAAAAATCGCATATCGAGATTTTAATAAATGACCACGTTTTAAGGTCCTTACAATCCAGTTTTAACATTTTACGATGATGTCTGTGTGTATGTATGTATGTATG
This sequence comes from Harpalus rufipes, assembly GCA_951394225.1. Taxonomy (NCBI): domain Eukaryota; kingdom Metazoa; phylum Arthropoda; class Insecta; order Coleoptera; family Carabidae; genus Harpalus; species Harpalus rufipes. The sequence continues at coordinate 52,091,778 of OX596279.1, forward strand.
TATGTATGTGTGTGTGTGTGTGTGTGTGGATCTTCTTTACGCTCCAAGTCAAATACTATCATTCAGAAAGTTTTGAAACCATGCATTCCTACCTTATTCTAATATGGAAAGTAGCCATTAGATTTTGGTGGCAATCGGATAACCGGAAATGGCAGTTTACTTGGAGCTCACGATAGTTTTTCTTCAAAAAATACCTTTAAATGTAATTTTTTCTCAATTTGTTATTATAACAATTAAAGATAATTCCATTTTCTACAAGTTTGCTTTAATACTCTTTCTATATATTTTATGGACAAATTTATAAAGTAATATAAAAATTATATCTCGGAGCTTATGCTGTAAACACATCTCCGTGGTTACATAGTTCAGCTCAAATGTATGTAACTGACAAATAAATGTCACTGTCAAAAAAATAATCATTTCAAATTAATAATAGTAATGTTTTAAAAAAAAAATTGTAAATAGAACAATAGTTTTATGGAAAGGAACTTAAAATACATAATTTCTAGCATTAGTAAATATGCAGGTATGTATTTAAATAAATATATTATCATGGCATATTATCCGTTGCTGGGTGTGCTAATCTGATTTATACACACATTTCGGTAATGATGATGGCATATTTGTATTGTGTGGGCGTTTATCACAAGGGTTAATTTTATGCCATTTAAAATTCGAATTATTTGGCGTTGATCGGGATCGAATCGGATTCCCCAGATTCATCAGGTACGCAGCAACGAGACCCCATAGGTAAATGGCGGGGGGTATTGTGTTGATCACATCAGATTTTTAAATTTAGGCTTTTGGTGTCTTTTTTAATTACTATTGTAATTATGTACAACAGGCTAATTAAAAATTATGTAAATTATTCACCACATACAAATTTTTAAGGTTACTGATAATCTTTGATGATATCTAGTTAAAATATTCTGTATTTATATCTTCTCACATTTCAACTAAAAAGTTAACCATCGTTCCATTAAAAACATGAACAAATGATGGCGGCGGACGATCACGATTCCATCTAACGGCCTCTTATTAAACAAATGAAAATCGCGTGATTTGCATGCCAGTCCCGGGCCTCTAGATCCGTACTAGGGAAATTCTACTCATAGTTGCGTGAGAGAAGAAAATCAGTCATTTTTACAAAGAGTAAGTTATGGATATGAACATGTAGCTTGGGATAATTACGCTTAAATTATGTGACTACAATTCTACTCTAATATATTTTATTGGATTTACTTGCTATAGGAATAAGTTACTGCAAATAAAGTTACTATGTAAATGCTATGTTATGCTCAATATGTGTATACAAGCGAGGGAATCCTATACAAGAATATGGAAGGGAAAAAGAAAGCAGTAATTTATGAATTATTAATTTTTAAATTTGAATATCATATATTGCTGTTTATTTTTACATGTACATTTTGCTTTTGCAGTTACATATACGAGCGGTTTGTATCAGAGAATTTATTTCTACACTTATACTCTACTTCGAATTCCGACTAAGTTATTTAATAACCAGTATATACATAAACATGTCCGAGAGGTAAAGAGTGGAGAATATTCTCTGTATTTTTTTCCATAGTACGATTTGATAATATTTTCCCTTTATTAAAAACATTGGTGCATTTTAGACTTTTAAACAAATTCCATAGTGATATTTTATATATTATATGAGGTCTCGTGGCCGTGTGCCTGAGTGTCTGGTCGCGAATCTGGGGACCCGGGTTCGATCCCGACCGACGCCAAAAAATACATCGAATTTTAATGGCACAAAATTGACCCCTGTGGTGCACTCTCCACGCCAGCTATGGGTGCCCGTGAGGTGACGCCTGGTAAGCGCCCGCACGGTACAAATATTCCATCATTACCGAAATCTGTACAAAGCAGATTGGCACACCCAGCAATGGGTAATATGCCGTGATGAAATATTTATTTATTTATTTATATAAATAATTACACAGTATGGCTATAAAAAATTAGGATTGATTTTCTGTAGTGCTAAAGTCTCTAGATTATTAATGTAACGCGAAAGTCCACCATTTTGGCCCAAAATTTAAGCGCCAATACGATGAAAAGTAGGTTTATCCTTATAAAAATGAAAAATTTCAACGTGAAATATTTATTATGTATTACAATTATAAAATACAAAATTATTAAAATTATTGACTTTATCGAACAATAAATAGAAAAACTAACTAAACCTCACAAATAACTAATAGATCCGACAAATCAGTTCTTCTTATAAAGTTACACAATTTCTTTTTTTACCTTCCGTCACCTTTGGGTAAGGAAGGTATTGTCCTTGATCAAAAAAGTCAATGATGGTTTTTTAGTGAATAAGCATGTTTTAGGGTCCCTATAATATGATTTTACCATTTTTACGATGATGTCTGTATGTATGTATTTGTGTGAGTGTGTGTGTGTGTCTGTGTGACGAAAGTTTCGGATCGCATAACTTCAATACCACGATTCCAAAAATTATAATTTTTTCGTATTCCTCAAATTTACATCCAGAAGAACAACTGATTAGATTTTGGTTATAATTGGTGAACCGGAAGTAGCCTCATTTCAAGATTTAACAGTTAAATTTGATTTATTGACATTTAACGTTATTATAACTATAAAGAATATATTATTCTCTATACGATTTGATTGCATTTTATACTTCATATTCAATAGATATAGAGTTAAAGAATTTTAAAGAAATCAATTTTTTTAAATCAGCCAGCTATGCAAAACAAGGAAACTACTAATATATTCATATAATTCAAATTGACAAATGTCAGTATCAATAAATTAATGTGGCAGAGATGAGGATGTTGAAGTAGATGTTGGGGCAGACATGGAAAGATAGGTATGGAAATAACTCTAGTGTTACTAGTTTCTAAAAAGATACAAGAGAGACGATTACATTGGTTTGAACATGTCATGAGGAGAAATGAAGAATATATTGGAAGAAGAATGAATAGGTTAGTATTAGTAGATTGAAGAATCAGAGGAAGACCATAGATAAGATGGAAGGACTGTATTGCGGAAGACTTGAAATGAGTGGAAGCAGAAAATAAAAAATAGCGACCCCTAACGAATGGAAAAACCTAGAGAAGAAGAAGATGCCAGTGTCAAGTATAATTAGCATAGTTTGTTTATAATATAATTTTACTGGCAATTGAGAATCGTTTCCAAGAAAATTTGTGTATGGAATTTATACATAATACACAGGATTGACGGAAGGTATTGTGCTGGCCACATCAGATTTTTTATAAGAGAAGTCCTAAAACTTTATAGCCACATGGTGTATTAATAATTCGCATGACCCGCAAAAAAAAAATATAATACTTACGACCCTTCGACTTGAGCCAAAATATTTTAGCACAGAATGATTTTAATGTCACAAGAATATGAAAACTGATTCGAATTTGTTATATTAATTACTCTGGTAGTAAACTTAAGTGGACCTTTATAAAACTTGCCCAATAACTCTTAAATTTATTGTATAAATATTCTGACACAAACAATATTTTTCTTTTAATTGCGTAGAACATTATTTCAAGTATTATTTTACCCCGTTTTAAAACTGCTCCCTTAAGTATAATAATAATACAATTCCATATTCCACTAAAGCATCCCCATTTAAAACAATTAAAAACCACCCTTTTATTCCAACCCCTTGCTCCTGCTCTGTCCTAATTCGTATCCCGCCCGCGTAGTTATCACCCTGCGTTTCCGGACTTTCCCGGAAGCAGCCACCCACGCGAATAACTGTAATTGTTACTTGCAACATCGCAATTCGTAATATTCATTGCCATATTACAAATAGAGAAAGAAGAAGGAAGAAATGCAATGATGAAGGTGAAGAATACGTCCCAAAGGAAAGATGGAAATATAGTATAGAAATGGGTGAAAATGGAATTTTCACAGGGTGTTACAAATTCTTGTAAATGTAATAGCGGAAGATCATGGAATAATTTTATTTAAATGTAATTTTTAAGATAATGTTCATGATGAATAATATGAATCAACGATTACACGTTTCCTTTAAAAGAAAAATCTGTTGTGGCCAGCACAATACCTCTCACCATTTTCATTTTATGTTGCATAGGGTACAAGCAGTCATGTGACTTTTTTGGCCTTGGTAAGTAGATATGGGGGACCGTGTCAGAATGACAGCTAATGACAAGTGTGACATCTATGTAAATAACTACTATAGCCGTCATTTTGACACAGATCCCCATATCTGCTTGCCAAGGCCAACAAAGTCACATAACTGCTCGCGCCCTATAAGTAACTAATTTAACATTTATTGTACACACAAATAATTGAAATTGTATTTCTTTCTTTCGTTCTATGAGGAATTTTGTCCTACTCTTCGAATATGTTCAAAATTCTTCAAATTCATTGACGGTATTAGCGGTGTTTTTAAGAATATATGTTATATTAATATACCTATAATTTTTAATGCATATTTAATTAATAATACAATAATATAAATTAAATGTATTCGTACCTCCCAGAAAAATCTGATTTTTGACTCTGACTCTTGCATTTATCTGTCAATTACAAACATTTGAATATCTCAATTGTTTTTTAGCCAACGAGATTTATTACAACAGCTCACTTATAAGTTAAGAGTTCACTTTTATCATATATTTATTAACGATTAATAAATTAATTTTTTAACTTGTAAATGATGTGAGTAAATGCTGCAATACAGATGACACTGACAATGACATATCCAATATTGTTTTTGGAACACAGACTACTGTGTACATGAAAACGAACGCGAATACGAATACGAATGTAATTACGAACGCTTAAGAATAAGGACCCTGATTATTCTATATTATTATATACTATATCCCCAAACCTATACGAGACAATAAAAATTTTAATTGTGTCAGGTTGAGAATTGAATTTTCTTTACTATTACCAAGAAAAAATTTCAGAAAATAATATTTAGAAGATTTTTTTCAAGAATCTGCTACTTCCGGTTGTTCAATTGCTACCAAAACCTTTCCAGCTCTTCCCATTAATATCCGATTGAGAAATACGTAGTTAAACAAATGTTAAGTCTTATAGTTTTTGAGTAATCGTCCTTCCAACGTCCCACACACATACACACACACACACACATACATCCACACACACACACACACAGCCATTATCGCAAAAATATTATAATCGGATTGTAAGGACTTTAAAACATGCTTAATCATTAAAATCTGGATATGCGATTTTTAGAATGAATCCAATACCTCTGTTGGCGAGAGGTAAAAAAGTTAGATTCCGTATTTTCAGGACCACTGATCGAAAAAAAAAATTCTTTACATTTCTCTTGTGAAATAGAAAATGTTTGGCCATTTAACCATCTTTGTAGCTCTTATAGTTCTCGAGATAGTAATGGTGGCCCAATTAAAATCAACACTCTGTATAACAAAGTTACATATCTGGTTTGTATATAACCGCAACATTATTAAAATGAATCGTTATGTATTATTTTATGGATACGACCCACCCTATGTGTTTAGTTTATCTATAATGCATGCATAGTTTGTTGTAGAATGCTTGATATGGCTATCTGAATATAATATGCAAGAATGGTCCTTGTCTCGTCTCATACACATGCATATAGGAAACAAATATAAATCAACCATCTGTATGAGTGTATGCGATAAGATTTCAAAATGAAATGAAAGCTCGTCCGGAAAAAATGAAATAATTCAATTTATATTCCACGAGGTTTTCTAAAATACATAACAGTTTAGATACAAGAAGTCTTTAGATTAGGTAAGTCGAAGTCGGGGTTGGTACGCCTCGGCGTCAGTTGCGAACCGGAGACCGAGAACCAAGCCGAACTCACTCGCGTCGCAGACTCAGATAAGATACAGAAACTGAATAGAAATGGGAATTCTTAATAAAGAGAGAAAATGGGAACTTGCCAGGCAGCGCCGCCACCGGCTGATATGCAAAACACTGGTGCCGGATGCAAAAAATGACGCGAATTTCGCCGGATTATTATTCCCGTCAAATGAAGCCCAACGTCTGCTGGGATTAATTATACAGACTACGTTACATTACATTACTGAAGCCGACATGAAAAACGAAAAACTTTTCACAGAACTACTACCAAAATTTCATACATTACGAAAATAGTTTTCCCACTGTCTACGCCAGTATAATCAAATGCATAGTTAGATAATATTATTACTACTGAATGGATACATATTCAAAGTACAAAAAAATTATTAACTTTTAAAATATTCGTGTTTTATTGTTCTTAACCTCTGCATCACACATTTCCTCTATTCTAAATTATTACTACTATCAAACCTTCCGCTACAGTATTTTTAAAATCCAAAATCCATTTTCAAGTAAAAGAATACAGAAAATAACGAAACAACAAAGAGATGAAAATGTATAATATTGTTATTTAAAAACATGATTTATTGTTTAGCAAATAAACAGGTTTTTATTCTCATTCATTTACGTCTTAGAAAATGAAAAAAATATATAATTATCTCATAAAAAAATTGGATGTGGCCAGCACATTACCTTCCGTTGATTCTACGTATTTGTATAAATTCTACACAGAATTTTTTTGCAAATGATTGTATAGGCGCTTTATTTTTAGGGGAGAAATGAACTGATCTTATCTCCTACTGAATTGAACTACTCCTAAAAAGAACAGTATTTTTTTTTTTTAAATGAGAAGGAGAAAATAGAAATTTATATAGCATTATATTTAAAATAAATAAATAAATAAATATTTCATCACGGCATATTACCCATTGCTGGGTGTGCCAATCTGCTTTGTACAGATATCGGTAATGATGGAATATTTGTACCGTGTGGGCGCTTACAACATAATAATAATCTGCTGAATTGGCTTGTGGCTATAATCAGTTGTATTACCTTACGTGATTTGTTTTTGTCACATTAAATTATTTTACGTTTTTATATTTCTAGTAAAATCATTTCACGTAAATGTAAATTTAATTTGACACTGATATCTGTCAATTAGAAATATTATTCTGTTTCCATGGTATAGGTTTTAGTAGCATAGGTTGCAAGATATTTCTTTATAATAATAAAAACAACTGACAGAAACGATACCTAACGCACAGAACTCGGATTTAAGTAGACAGTGAAGACAGTAGTAGGTTGCCCACCCACATCCAGGTTTCGTTTTTTTTTATATATATATAAAAGGTGCACGCTCAGATTGGTAGGGAACAGATTAAAGCCGCTGTCTTCCTAAATCCTATTTCTGTACGTTAGGTATTATTTTTGTCAGCTGTTTTTATAAAAGTTGCACGCCCATTATGTATAAATAGCCAATTGTGTATACATACTGTATATATTAATAGTCATATCCATAAAATGTTCTTTAATATTTATAATAACATAAAATGTCAAAAAATAATATTTAACAGCGTTTTGTCTAGAAAAACCGTTAAAATCTTAATCGTAATCAAAATCTAATCAAATCTTTATACGGACGTACGTCCTTCATTTTTGGAATTGTAATATTAGAGTTATCGCAGGTGAAATGTTTGTCACACACACACACACACACACACACACACACACACACACACACACACACACACACACACACACACACACACACACACACACACACACACATTATCGTAAAAATACTAAATTCGTATTCTACGGACCCCAAAACGTGCTTGTTCAATAAAAACTCACCATCCAATGTTTTGACCAATAATACCTTCCTTACTTAAAGGTGAGTGAATGTAAAAATAGTGTTTGTAGAAAAAATAGTGTATGATAAATGTGTTAATAGTGATTTTATTTTCTTCGAAGATTTGGACGAATTGCTTCGAGTCGTGTTCCGAACTTCCTTGTCACAAAATAAAATGTTACTTTCAACACTTATAATCATAAATAGCTATTGTTTTATCATTGAATATAAAAATATAGTTTTGTAGCCAACAAATCTAATTTATAATTTTAGTGTGAAATAAAATTCTTACATTTGAATTTGATACTGCAATCAATTATATTCCATTACTTTTGTCCCCTCCTCCGCGCCAGTATCATCAACGACGTCATTCTGTCGAAGTGAAGAGACGCAGCAAGCAGTTTATAGTCCCCTGCTCGTTATCGTCCTATCTCAGCAATTAATTACAATCATTATTAGCCGTGTTAATCGCGGCAAGCATTTCTTAATTGCTAATTTTCTTATGCATTGGTTATTAGGAATGCCAAGTGTGCATTGTGCATTCAATTGGCATTAATTGATGGAGCATACGATGCCTGTTAATTAGAAGTAGTAAGAATAAGAAACCAATAAGGGACAGAAAGTAACGGAAATGAAAATATAATCAATAAGGATATTTATTTATTCATTGTCTGGAGAGTGAAATATTGATAATATAGATGGAGTTTAGTCATATGGTGATGGATTATGGATTTACCGTTACAGAGTGTAAAAACTATAAATTTGCAATAAAACATGCATAAGGATATATACAGGCTGTTATATTTTAATGGATCCAGCAAATATCTCGCATATTTATTAAGTTAGTAATTTCTTTCATATAACATGATTTATACAGCAACATGTAAGCTACTTGATGACGGATGTACATTCATGATACCACTTCCGGTTTATTAGTATTTAATATCAACTTTGAAATTTCAAATGGAACATACTATATTTTTTTACAAATTTGAAAAGTACATCAAATTTTCTTTACAATCATGTAAAATACTCCATGTGTTACATTATTAAAAAGAAAAATGGCGGGCACTTTTTTATACACCTAGTCGAAAAGAGAATAGTGATCCATGACTGTGGCTTGAAATTAACAATTGTAACTATAAAAAAATATTATTTCGTTTAATAATAATAGTTCATTGTTTTATTTCAATTTTTTAAAATGTTTCCAATTCATTGTCGGGATTGACAGAATTTTGAAGGGTATATGTAATCTACCCATAATTCTTAATATTTAACTCTTAATACAATAAGAAATAATACAATGTATGCACTTCCCAGAAAAATCTTCATTATAATGTCTCTGGATTTTTTACATTTATTTGTTTTCAATTTTTAATTTTTCAATTGATTTCTATGACATATTTGGGCTGTGAGATTTATTACAACAGAAAGACATAATAAAATATTTATATGTATCAGATAGAGAATTTACTAGCAAGAATAAAAATAATATTTAGAATATTTTTTAAGAATCTGCTACTTCCGGTTGTACAAGTATTACCAAAACCTTTTCAGCTCTTCCCAGTAATGTCCGATTCAGAAATACGTAGTTAAACAGATATTATGTATTATAGTTTTTTGAGAAATTGTCCTTCCAACATCCCTATACACACACACACACACACACACATACATACATCATCGTAAAAATATTAAAATCGGATTGTAGGAACCTTAAAACATACTTAATCATTAAAATCTGGATATGCGATTTTTAGCATGAATCCAATACCTCTCTTAGCTAGAGGTAAAAAGAATGTATTAATAATTCATTAAAAAAACGTTTCTTGGTAATGGAAAATTAAATTCTCTAACTGATACATTTAAATATTTTATTATATATTCTATAGATTTAGAGATAAAAGAAATATAATATATAAAATAATCTGTTATAATAAATTTTACAGCCGAAAGAATGCCATGGAAAATAGTTGGAAATTTAAAACTGTTAGATAAATGTCAGTGTCAGAAATCCGGAGACATTACTGAAGACTTTTTCTGGGAAGTACATACATTATATTATTTCTTAATGTATTAGTAGTTAAATATTTAATATTATAGGTATATTACGCACATACCCTTCAAAAATACTGTTATTCCCGACAAAGAATTGGAAACATCTCGAATAATTAGAAGAGTAGGACAAAATTTCTTGATAGAATGAATTAAAATTTAAAAAAGTAGAATTTTTGTTGTAGCGTGTAGGTATACAAGAAATGTTAAATACAATAGGGCGCGAGCAGTCATGTGACTTTGTTGGCCTTGACAAGCAGATATGGTGGCCCATGTCAGAATGATAGCTAGTAATTATGTATATAGATGTCAAATATCATAATTTCTAAATTCTAAATTTAGTGATTTGCTAATTCCATATGGTTTATTTTCCTCGACAAGTAAATTCCACACTCCTGGTGACAAATTAACTACGTGAATTTAGAAAATCTTGAAATTTTTAATGAAAAATTCTGACATTTGACATCTATGTACATAATTACTAATTATCATTCTAAAACGGGCCCCCACATCTGCTTGTCAAGGCTAACAACGTACCATGACTGTTCGCGCCATGTACTTATGTAACCAAAAAAGGAAGTGGCCAGAGGTATTGTGCTGGCCACAACAGTTTTTTTTTATCCGAATGGTCCCTCAGACCGGTGCGTGTGCTTGTATATCAAAATTAGTCTATGTTCTGAAAGTTTAATTTTGGGAATTTAGGAAAAAAAAATCTTTTGACTGAGAATCAGTATATAGAAATGTACACACTTGAACCCTTGAAGTTCCAATGTAAGTTTGATTGTGGTTTTTGAAACTTGCAACAACTAATAATAATAAAAGTTTCAAATAAATTAATTATATGTAAACTCTACCTTATGTTCAAAATGAAGTATATTTCATAACGATCAATTAATAGGATTAATTCCTATCACATACACCATTAACATATTACAAGAACTAATAATTATAATAGGTTAAAAATCAAGTGAATACAAATAGACCTATTAAAATTTCATTGTCGATCTGATTAAAATCTAGTCTGGCATTTGTTATTTAATATCCCATCTCGGTTGTTTCGCTTCCCGCGGAAAAATCTGGGCAAATACGCCGGGCGAAAAATCGGATTACTTTCTTTAAAACTTCCAAAGTACAGTTTCTCGTTCGTGCTGAACACATTTTTGAAGTTTTACGGCAAAGTGTGCTGGAAGGCCAGGCAAGTCTAATTAAACTATAGGTGAGGTAGGGAACAGCCAAGAGATCGAGGATCGAGGAGCACACCCTCACGGCTTAGACTGTGACGGAGTTTATACTGTACGATACAAAGCGTCACAGTCTAACATGCTGCCATTACATATTCACTACATAAATTGTAAGCTAAAAGAACGGAGTAAGAATTCTGTCTTTGTTTAACAACAAGGGAGGTGTATAATCTGTCTCTCTTAACCTCACCAATATTTTCTTTTCGGGTTGAAATATGAAGATGGCATGGTCGCCTTTTCTTATTTTATCCATTTCTTCATTACTATGCGAGGTTTACACATATTTATGTGCGATGCTGCACAGGTGGGCAAGAGTTATAAGGTTGTTTCTTCTTCCAATTTAGCAAATCTAACGCTAACACCGAGCTTACTTTTGAGCTAAGGTGTATTATTTATAGATCCGTCTTAACAGGAAAAGATAATCATGGAATTATTTGCATACATTATTATTAACAAAGGACGTAAATCACACCAGCACTACAAATCTCTTGGAATTTTCTTCATTATTTATTCGTAAAAATGTATAAGTCAGACGGATAACGCATTGCTATTAGATGTTTATTTCATGTGACCTTTGTGGACAGTGTCCAATAAATATTTTAAGTACGTAGCCATTTTATGACTCTTTATATACCATTCTAATGATTTATTGTTTCAAAAACAATGAATAATATTTTAATTTTGAATAGTTATACATATAAAAATCTGATGTGGCCAGCACAATACCTTCCGTCAATTCTACGTATTTTGCACAAATTCCAAACAAAAATTATTATGCACACTATTCTATAGCCTGTTTTACATTATCATAAATTTACATGCATTTTTACAACTTCGTATTTGATCACAAAATTTCAATGATTACACGGTAATAAATTTACAACTTCTTATGGTACCATACGATGTTGTAAAAAATTGTCAAATAGGGCCTGTTCTAATTTTGAAGGTCATTTGCTTCACATTTTGGTGATATTTAGGGTTTTCATTAAACAACAGTTTACATTTCATGTGTAGTTGCACGTAATTGGCTACTCTGTTCTATGAACTTTTCACAAAACCAAACATCAAGTTCAAATGAAGAACAATGAATAGAAAAATTAAAAATATATTTGTAATTGTCGCAGTTGTTAATGCACGAAATAATATTTTGAAGCGTAAACGAATTTGGGACAAGCCGTGGATTCAAAGGCGACAAAATAGAAGTGTACTAAATTTAGTACAAAATGAATTGTTGCACGAAGACACTGAAAAATATAAAAAATATATTTTTGCACAACAGTTACGCCACAACTTAGTTTACAGAAACGAGCGCGACACACAGATGAAAAAATCAGCTGTAAACATTTGAGAAGTTAGTAAACCGTAGTAGTAAACTTACCAACATATAAAAATGTACTTAAGTTGGCAACAATCAAACATGTCACAAATATTTGGCCGTGTAAAACGAAAAGATTTTGATCAAAATTTATTATGTAAAAATGAAAATATTTTGCATGTAAATTTAATTGTAAATATATGATTGTCTAAAACAGGCTTATGGGTGTTTTCTTCTTAGGGGATAAATGAACTAATATTACCTCGTACTGAACTGAACTGAAAAACTAAAAAGAACGGTGTTTCTTAAAATAAGAAGTAGAAAATAAAAACATATATTGCATTATATTTATAACATACTCGTAATAATCTACTGAATTGGCTTATGGCTATAATCTGTTGTATTACCTTATATGATTTGTTTTTGCCACCTAAAATTATTTTACATTTTTATATTTCCAGTAAAATAATTTCACAAAGTTATTATGTATATTTTATTTGACACTGGCACCTGTCAATTAGTAATATTTGAATATTCTGTTTCCATGGAAGATATTTCTTTATAATTTTTACCTCCCGCTGCCCTTGATAAGGGAGGTATTGGGATCGTGCTAAAAATCGCATATTGAAATTTTAGTAAATGACCAAGTTTTAAGGTCCATAGAACATTTTCACGATGATGTCTGTGTGTATGTGTGTGTGTGTGTGTGTGTGTGTGTAACTCAAATACTGTCGTTCAGAAAAATTTGAAACTTTGTATTTGTACCTTACTCTAATATGGAAAGAAGTCACTAGATTTTGGTGTCAATCGGATAACCGACAATGGCATTTTACTTGAAGCTTAAAATAGTTTTTCTGCAAAAAACACCTTTATATGTTATTTTTTGCAATTTATTATTATAAAAATTAAAGATTATTCCATTTCTTACAGGCTTGCATTAATACTTTTTCTATATATTTTATGGATAAATTTATAAAGTAATATAAAAATTATATCTCGGAGCTTATGCTTTAAACACAACCCCATAGTTACACAGTTCAGCTCAAATGTATGTAAAGTGACAGATAAATGTCACTGTCAAAAAGAAAATCATTTCAAATTAATAACAGTAACGTTTTAAAAAGAAAATTGTAAAAAGAACAATATTTACATGGAAAAGAACTTAATATACATAATTTCAAATTAATAGTAACGTATTAAAACGAAAATTGTAAATAGAACAATAGTTATAAGGAACTTAAGATACATAATTTCTAGCATTAGTAAATATGCAGGTATGTATTTAAATATATATATATATATATATATATATATATATATATATATATATATATATATATATATATATATATATACAGTGGAGTCCGGATATAATGAACCCGCTTTTAGTGAACTTCCGGCTAAAGTGAACGCTACTTTAGGTATCCTAATTTTTTCCCATAAGACTAATACAAATTTTATCCGCTTATAATGAACCCGCTTATAATGAACTTCCGGATAAAGTGAACCGAATTTTATTAACTTAAGGTATAAAATTTCCGTTTATAGTAAACTTTTATAATGACAACAAACACACAACAGATGGAAACACAAGAGATCGAAAGAATCGACGTACGAGAGGTAGTAAAACCAGAACGATAGACTAGAGAGTATGTCGAATCTCATAGGCGTCGCTTGCGCAGTACGCTTCCCTGAAATTTTCCCCATAATCACCATGCGTCCATCCCCATAAAATTACCGATACTCACATTTTTTTACAATCACGCGAAGTTCCAGCTTAAGTTTGGGATGATTTTGTGCCCTTGAAAACTATATAAATAACATTCGTTTTTCTAGCATTCATGTACAAACTAAAATTTCCGACTATATATATATAATAAATACATACGTATGTTAAACGTACAATTAACACGAGAAATTTTATTTTCCTTTTTAGTGAACCTCGGATATAGTGAACCAGTCTTAATGCATTTTCAAGTTCACTATATCCGGACTCCACTGTATATATATATATATATATATATATATATATATATATATATATATATATATATATATATATATATATATATATATATATATATTATCACGGTATATCGCCCATTGCTGGGTGTGCTAATCTGCTTTGTACACAAATTTCAGTAATTATGATATATTTGTATCGTGCGGGCGTTCACCAAGCGTCACCTCACGGGCACTCTTTGCTGGCGTGAGGAGTGCACCACAGGGGTAAATTTTGCGCCATTTAAAATTCGAAATATTTGCCGTTGAATATGAAGAAAAAATATAATTAAATCGCATAGAGAATAACATTATTCTTTCATTTATAATAACATAAAAGGTGAAAACATGATATTTAACTGTTAAAATTTTCAAATTAGAGTACTTCCGGTTAACCAATCATAACCAAAATCTAATTAACTCTTCATATGGACGTACGAAAGAGGAATTTGAAAAAAATATAATTTTTGGAATTGTAATATTGGAGTTATCGAAGGACAAATTTTTGTCACTCTCTCTCTCTCTCTCTCTCTCACACACACACACACACATACACACACACACACACACACACACACACACACACACACACACATACAGACAACATCGTAAAAACAGTAAATTCGTATTGTAGAGACTTATTCATTAAAAACTCACCATCGAATTTTTTGACCAGAGACCTAAAGATGACAGAAGGTAAAAAATGACAAAGTATTATTATTATGATAACCCTTTATTAATATACCAAATGTTAAAAAATATGTACACTATGTACATACAGTTTCTTTGTTCATAGCCTACTCGGAATTAGGTTTTTTTAACACACTGTACTATCCATGTACAAACATTTTTTAACATTGGTCTACTTGGTCCCGGACTTACCTTATTTGATTTTTACTGTAAAAAAATGTTTTTCTTTTCCCGTTGGAATAAGGGTTATTATATTTTAAATTTGTTTAGGTTGTTTACTAGAAGGTGTTGTCTTTTTGGTTTTGTTTTAATTAGTTAATTTCATGGTGGACTTTCTGCGTCTGAAAGTTTAAAATTATCATCAATTTGTGTGTAGTGTCCTGAAAGTTTGGTCCTTTCGTTTCCCATCCCAAGTGCATAAATTTGCTTGCGTTACACCATTCCACTGCAGTTTGGAAAAATTTTATTATGCAAATTCGGTCGTGAAAGTAAACGGCATGTTTCTGAAATTCCTCTCCCTTGCAATATCGGGAATCTATGAAGCGCCGTTACCGTTTTGTATAATAATACGTTTGTATCGACATCGCATGTCCAGGACCTTTCTCTTTAAAGAAACCATACAAAAAGGATAGTACGGGCTTTAATTGGCATGGACTTGAAAAAATATATCCAAACGAAAAAGATGATGAGTCTAATTGTAGTATAAGCTGAAAAAGAACAAGAACTCTTGGTCCTCAAAGAATTATTGCTCTTTTAATTATGATATTTTATCAAAAAATTCTTTGTTGAATAAACACTAAACAGATTCAGATTTGAATCCGACCGACGTCAAACTTAAAACTTGAAGATAATTTTCACTTTTTAAATAGCCCAAAACTTACCCCATTGGTCCCCTCTCCAGACAGTTTTGAGTGCCCGTGAGTTGACGCCTAGAAAACCTCCTAAAAGGTATAAATATATCCGCATAACCGAAATCTGAGAATAGAAGCAGATTGCCACACTCAGAGATGGGTATACAGGGTGTTCATTTTAATCTCGATAACTATAAGAACTACGAGGTCGGTTAAATTAGCAAACAATATCTATTTTACTAGACATACTTGTTATTTTGCTGTTCAGAAATCAATGATATGAAGTTTAAGTGAGAAAAATCAGTGTATACTTGTGGGGCGAAGGATTTAGGACTGTATAGGATTACAACGCTTGATACGCATTCAAAAGATATAGGGAATATTGCCTTCTATAAAATGGATGAAACATACTTTTACTCTTTTCTAAAAAGAAACGATTATTCGTATTTTTTACCTCTCGCTAAAAGAGTTATTGGACTCATGCTACAAATCGCTTATCCAGATTTTAATGATTAAGTAGGTTTTAAGGTCCCTACAATCCAATTTTAATATTTTTACGATGATGTCTGTGTGTGGGGGAGGGGGGGGGGGGTTGTTGGAAGGACGATTTCTCAGAACTATAATACTTGATATCTGTTTAACTACTTATTTCTCAATCGGACATTACAGGGAAGAGCTGAAATGTCAGTGTCAAAAATCCAGAGCCATTACTGAAGATTTTTCTGGGAAGTACATACATTATATTATTTCTTATTGTATTAATAGTTAAATATTTAAAATTATAGGTATATTACATATACGCCTCAAAAATACTGTCAATTCCGACAATGAATTGGAAACATTTCGAAAAATTAGAAGAATAGGACAAAATTTCTTTATAGAATGAATTTAAAATTTAAAAATCTAAATATAAAGAATAGATATAGGTAAGTAGAATTTTAGGTGTAGTGTGTAAGTATACAAGAAATGTTAAATATAATAGGGCGCGAGCAATCATATGACTTTGTTGACCCTGACAAGAAGATATGGGGGCTCGTGTCAGAATTATAGCTAGTAGTAATTATGTATATAGATGTGAAATATCATAAATTTTCATTCTAAATTTAGAGATTTTCTAATTCCATGTTTCATGATTTAGAAAATCTTGATTCTTTTTATGAAAAATTCTGATATTTCACATCTACGTCCATAATTACTAATCATTGTCATTGTGACACGGGCACCCATATCTGTTTGTCAAGCCAACAATGTCACATGACTGCTCGCGCCCTATACTTATGTAACCAAAAACGGAAGTGGCGAGAGGTATTGCGCTGGCCACAACAATTTTTTTTTTTAAGATGGCAGCGCCAGAGGAAGTGCTCCAAGATTGTAAACGTATTTTTTATTAAGATCCGTGTATCAAAAATAGTCACTAATGAACTATAAGGACTTTCTTGCATAACATGACTTCGCTCTGATTTCTCATTTTTATAAAATCAATAATAAATATTTAGTAGATACCATTCGAGTAGGAGTACGC
Source organism: Harpalus rufipes (assembly GCA_951394225.1). Lineage (NCBI taxonomy): Eukaryota > Metazoa > Arthropoda > Insecta > Coleoptera > Carabidae > Harpalus > Harpalus rufipes. The sequence goes on from OX596279.1 coordinate 52,109,167, forward strand.
TATAAGAATCCTTCAGTGTCCGATCTATAATGGATAAATTCCAGTGTACACCTTCCACATCTCCGGAATGTACATATGTGATAGTGCTATGCAGGTAACCGTACCATAAAGGCCATTCAATCAAGGCGGCTTGCGAGGTGCGAAGTCAGGACAGCGCCATCTCGATCCCATCACGTTCAAGTGGAGTCCCGAGTCCTGAGCCGAGCAGAGCGCACAACCCCGGGCCATGTGAGACCAATCGTCATATCTATATCGGTCGATATCCGCCGATATCCGCATTTGCGCGATTCCCACCGACGAACAGGAGGCAGGGGGGCCTTAATTAAAACGGCGATCAATTGGGGGAAGAAATGGATGAGGGATTTAATGGACCGGATGATTTTATTCGCATTTGAGAAGTACACACTTTTTAAAACGGATTCGTTCTGATGTAAATTTTAACACGAGTATATTTCATTATCAATCTGAATTACATATTTTCTACTTTTATACCTATAACCTATTTATGGGTTTAGTAAGTTAATTCTTTTAGGAATCTTGGAACAGTTAATCTGTGAAGATAAACATACACGATTAGTCACGTGACATGTTTTCCACCAATCAACATTCAGAATCTACCTAGTTACATGTCTATCAGAGCGATGATAAAAATCAAAGAAATTATCACCTTATTTATAGTCGTTACTAAGGGATTTGTTTTCTTTATTTACGACATTGACGGTTAATTTTGAGTATAAAATAAGTAATGACAATAATTCAAACTCCGATGTATTAAATAAAACTCGTAAGTACCATGTTTTAATACATTATGACTATGTGTATCAAAAGTTAGGTTAACATAATGTGTTACAAAAATTCATTATATTCTCTCATTAAATATAAGCTCGTGATATGATTAATAATCGAAGATATTGCCCGTGAAACCAAAACAGCACATTTCACTCGTTCTTCGGACCCATGAAATCTGCAGCTCGGTTCCACTCGAGAATATCATCGATGATAATCATATCACTTGTTACATTACGTATGATAATAAAATTAAAAATTTGTTGTACATTCATTTGAAGATTTTAACAGTTTTTCTTGAAAAAACGCAATTACGTATCATTTATTGAAATTTAACGTTATTATAACTTAAAGAACATATTATTCTCTATACGATTTGATTGCATTTTATACTTCATAATCAATAGATATAGAGTTAAAGAATTATAAACATATTAAATATTATAAATCAGCCAGATATGATAACCATAACTGCTAATATATTCAGATAATTCAAATTGATAGAGATGTCAGTATCAATAAAAAGTAAATGAAGGTGGCAGAGATGAGGATGTTGAGATAGATATTGGGGAAGACACGGAAAGATAAGTATGGAATTAAAGGAGAAAGGAAATAACTCTAGTGTTAGAAGTTTTAGAAAGACACAAGAGAGACGATTATATTGGTTTGAACATGTCATGAGGAGAAATGAAGAATATATTGGAAGAAGAATGAATAGCTTAGTAATAGAAGATTGAAGAAACAGAGGAAGACCAAAGATAAGATGGAAGGACTGTATTGCGGAAAACTTGAGAGAAAAGGAACTGAATGAGAACGACATGCAAAATAGAAATGAGTGGAAGAAAATAAAAAATAGCGACCCCTAACGAATGGGGAAAGCTAAAGAAGAAGAAGAACATGTCAGTGTCAGTGTCAAATGCAATTTGCATAGTTTGTTTATGAAATAATTTTACTGGAAATTTAGAATTTTTTACAAGAAAATTTATGTATCCAATTTATACATAAATACACAGGATTGACGGAAGGTATTGTGCTGACCACATCAGATTTTTAATTTAAATTCATAATATTGTTGCTTGTGAAACTGTTAATTATTAAGTCTTACATAACTTTAGGTAAATGCAGTGGCGGATTTCCTATTAGGCTAAGTAGGCTGAAGCCTACGCCGGCAAATTTTTAACGGCGGCAAATTTTCGATGGATATCTAATTTCGTCTTTGAGGCTTTTATGAATTTTTATTTAGACGGGAAACTTTATTTCTTTCGGCTGAATATCCTATGCTGTTTGCATGCGCACGTGTGCACATGTGCTCATGGACCATCCATGTTGCGGGTACGATACGTTGATTTAAATTAAAATCTATGATTCTATCTACCATAAACGATCGTCCACCTACGTGTCTAAACCAGAAGATTTCTTGTACTTCTTAGTTGATCAGTAGAACAAGCCTTGATTAAGGAATGGTGAATTCGCAATTCGGCCGTTTATTTCAGATGCTTTACCTTAATAACTATTCGTAGGTAACAGAAGAATTACAAAGTACACGGCTTCTAGAGAGGCTCAAAAATGTGCCAAAATCTTACCCTTCTGACAAGAATAGACAGCGGCGGAATTTGACCTAAGCTAAAGAGGCAATTGATTCGAACTATATACATGTATTAAATATATATTGTTTTTACGTAGGAGCCCAAAACAAAGATTTTGCCTAGGGCCCAAAAGAGTTTAAATCCGCCCCTGAGAATAGGCGGCAAAATAGTTTAGCCTACCGGCGGCAAAATCGTAAATCCGCCACTGGGTAAATGTATTTTATATTACAAAAAACATTATTGAAATTTGTGCAATTTTTTTTAGGACAAACGTTAGAATTATTAAGTACCTATAAGAAAATCAGGTAGGTCGTGGAAAACAAAATTTTCACTAACATTTTGAACAGTTATTTACAAGTACAGTAAAAATTTTGAAAGATGTCCGATCAAGGTTATCTATATCATGAACGAATTAACAAATTGGCATACATTTATCTCTTTCCTTTAAAAAGGCTTTAAGCGTGTGCGATAAGGATGGATATAACACGCTTGTCTTTCAAAAATTCATATTGTTTCGACTAAGTTAGAACATTCCACTTTAAAACGATGTTCGTTGTTGATAATACTTTCGCTGTAACGTAAGTTTTGTTATTATTTCAGATACATTACCTTGATTCATAGCCGTACGAATAACGTTGTTTTCTGTCAGAGTCACTGATACTGACATTGTGTCATTATCTTATTTTTAACATATTTGATTTTACATTTGCTTATAAACATACCAGTTGACTTATTTTTGAATGCTTTTACTGCAACATATATTACCTCTCGCTAAGAGAGGTATTGGATTCATGCTAAAAATCGCATATCGAGATTTTATTGAATAAGCACGTTTTAAGGTCCCTACAATCCGATTTTAACATTTTTACGATGATGTCTGTGTGTGTGTGTGTGTGTGGATGTATGTGTGTGTGTATGTATGTAGGATGTTGGAAGGACGGTTACTCAAAAACTATAAGACTTTAAATTTGTTTAGCTACGTATTTCCCAATCGGACATTCATGGGAAGATATGAAAAGGTTTTGGTAACAATTGGACAACCGGAAGTAGAAGATTCTTGAAAAAAAATCTTCTAAATATTATTTTTTGAAAATTTTTCGTGGTAATATTAAAGAAAATTAAATTCTCTATCTGATACAATTAAATATTTAATTATATATTTTATAGATTTAGAGATAAAAGATATATAATATATAAAATAATCTGTTGTAATAAATTTGACAGCCGAAAGAATGCCATGAAAAATAGTTGATAATTTAAATTATTTGTAACTGACAGATAAATGTCAGTGTCAGAAATAATGAGTAATGAATTAAAAATGTACTTGGAGAATCCCTTAGTTCTTGATCTGTGACTATTATGGAGATGACAAGTCTAGGTTGAAGGACTTAAATTTGTTTCAAACATTATGGGACAATGTACACCAGTACTGTAGACTAGAGTAACTTTGAATTGCGAAAAAGCTATCAAATTCTTCTCAAGTAAGTTGTAAATATTGACAAAATCGGAGTGCAATCTATCCGTCACTTTATTAAAGGGAATTAAGGTTATTTAGATATAACAAGTATGAAAAAATAAAATGTAAAAGAAGATATATAAGAATAGATGCACAATCCAGATATATACATTTTAGACCGCCCAAAATTAATGTTTTTACTAGAAGAATATGAAGAGAAAGTAAACAAAGTTGTTCGAATTGAAAATTGCTGTTACCAGCCTAATATTTATATATGGTAAACTCTACTTTGTAATTTATTGTAACATAATTTATGGTAAAATATCTTCATGTTGAGACATGCTATTATTGAATAATAAAGAAGTTTATACGTCATAGATTTATATGAATATATTATTTGTATTTATAAAAATAATCTTTGCTTTATGCATACAGCCAGGTAAAATATACGGCGAAAGGTTATGTGCTGGCCACATCAGATTTTTTTTATAATAATAAAATAACAGTAGTATCTTACGTACCCTCATAAAAACTAAGCAAACGACACTACTGAATTTGTCATAATGGGCGGAGCAAAAATCTGAATTCATATAATTCGTAGACGACCTTGATCGGACATCTTTCAAAAATTTTACTGTATATTATTTGAAATTAACTTTAGTATTTAGTTAGAACATAGTTACTGTTAGGAAAATAATCGAAGAAAATAATTGTGTAATGCATTATTGTTGAAGGTGACTATTTTGAACATATTAAAATAAAATTCTAAAACATATGAACCACGAACTTATCGCTAACCAATCATATGTCATCTCCTTTTTAATTTTTTAATGTTGTCTCCGTCCTTCTTCTTTTTCTTAGTCTATCCCGAGTTTATTTGATAATTTCTATGTAGCCCTTGCTGATTCTTCGAGTTTGCTGGCTACCTTATACATTTTTGATGTAGTTGTTGGCGTTTGCACTTGTCGTGTGTGTTGTTTTGGTTGTGATGGCGATGGCGATGCGATGCGATATGCTGGAGTGAGGAAATCCTGGACGTGCAGGTGCGAGACGCCGCCATCGCCGCCTACAGGACGTGCTCGGAAGCTCAAGCAACGGATTCTAGATAATTCCATATCGGGTCCCAGCTATTTCTTACTCTATGATTTTAGTAGCTATAGAAAGGGGATAATGTTTATTTACTTTTTTTGAACATAGTGAGAGATATGTTTGTTTTCTTTCAAACGAAACGTTAGAAATCTAAGGTTCATTGCAATCAGATAATATTTACTGGGAAACCAGTTTTTTTCAAAAAATTCTTTCCCGTAAAACATTATGTACCTACTCCTGTATACAGAAAGATTTAGAATTTTTAGATGGCGAACTTTTTAAATTTATATTTTTGGTGATCAAGTAAACCTAATTTCAAGGCGTAGTAAATCAATAAAAGAGATAAAAAGAAATAAGCGTCTATACACTGTTGAAATACTTATTTTTGACATATTACTATGTATAATAATTTACATGACGTTCATTATTTGAAATAATAAATTCATTTTAAGAATTTAAGAATAAAGGAAATGGCTCGAGTGATAGAAGTTTCTAGATAGATACAAAAGATACGATTATATTGGTTTGAATATGCCATGAGGAGAGATGATGATTATATTAGAAGAATGAATAGCTTAACCGAGGAAGACCAAAAATAAGATGGACGAAGTGTATTGCGGAAGACTTCAGAGAAAAGAAACTAAATGAGGACGACATGCAAAACAGAAAAGAGTGGAAGAAGAAAATAAAACATAGCGACCCTTAACGAATGGGAAAAGCTAAAGAAAAAGAAGATGTCAGTGTCAAGTACAATTTGCATAGTTTGTTTATGCAATAATTATACTGGAAATATAGGATCTTTTGCAAGAAAATTCATGTATGGTATTTGTACATAATACACAGGATTGACAGAAGATACTACAATGAAAGACATATATTTGACACTTAGACTAAGGTAACAACAATTTAAAAATCCCCAAAAACAATCTTGCAAAATTTTTCATTGTAACATTGTTTTTGATTACTATTCTAAAACTATACTACAATTAACGAAAAGAAAAATACTAACTGTAGAAATTTAATTATACTTCATTCAAATATTATTAAATCTTCCACATTCTTCTTCTATATTCTGAAATTATTGCCAAATCTAAAAATATGATGTGGCCAGCACAACACCTTCCGGCAATCCTGTGTATTATATATAAATTCCATAAATAAATTTTCTTGCATAAGATTCTAAATATCCAGTAAAATTATTTCATAAACAAACTACGAAAATTGCACTTGACACCGACATCGTTTTCTTCTTTAGCTTTTCCCATTCGTTAGGGGTCGCTATTTTTTATTTTTTCTTCCACTCATTTCTGCTTTGCGTGTCGTTCTCATTCGGCTCCTTTTCTCTCAAGTCTTCCTCAATACAGTCCTTCCATCTTATTGTTGATCTTCCTCTATTTCTTCAACCTTCTATTACTAAGCGATTCATTCTTCTTCGAATATATTCTTCATCTCTCCTCATGACATGTTCAAACCAATATGATCATCTCTCTTGTATCTTTCTGGAAACTTGCAACACTAGAGTTATTTCTTTACCGTATCTTCCCCAACATCTACATCAACATCCTCATCTCTACCACTTTCATTTATTTTCATTGATACTGACATCTGTCAATTTGAATTATCTGAATATATTAGCAGTTTCTATGGTTAGCATAGCTGGCTAATTTATGAAATTTAATATCTTTATAATTCTGTAACTCTATATCTATTGAATATGAAGTATGAAATGCAATCAAATCGTAGAGGATAATATATTCTTTGCTATAATAACGTTAAATGTCAATAAATTATATTTAACTGTTAAAATCTTCAAATGAGTGTACTTCCGGTTCACCAATTATAACCAAAATCTAATCACTTGTTTTTCTGGATGTAAACTTGAGTAATACGAAAAAAATATAATTTTTGGAATCATGGTATTGAAGTTATTCGATCCGAAACTTTCGTCACACACACACACACATACACACACACACACACACACCCCCACACACACACACACACACACATAAAAATGGTATAATCGTATTATAGGGACCCATGCGTATTCTCTAAAAACATTAATGAATTTTTTGACCAAAGACAATACCTTCCTTACCTACCTAAATGTGACGGAAGGTAAAAAGGGTAACATTGACTTGCCAAGTGTGATATTTTATATCGTTCTGGTTCTCCTTTTTTATGCATTCTTTTTTAATACTTACAAATTATCTCATTAATTAATTCTAATTCAGTTAAATGTTATTAAAATATTGAAATCTCTTTTTATACTGAAAATAATTCCATCTAAATAACCTTGAAATGTCAAATGTGATACTTGTAGCGTTCTTCTTAATCTTGAAATAAATGAACAGTTGCTTGGGTTACACGACTTACGTGATGTCTGATTCGTGGCTTTCATATCCACCAATAACTAGTATTGCCTACATATCCATACTGCAAATTGTGTAGAAATGATGAGAAAAACCGTTTTCCCATGTTAAAACGCTTATGTCACGGTTTCTCAGGTATAGTTGCAAGATCAGCTAAAAACGTTTTATGCAACTGTTCCTAAGTGTGTCCTATTTTGATATGTATTTAAAGTGTGTATTATGAATATTTACTCTCCTTTTTCATGAGGAGTCTTCTTGTAGGTAATGAATTCCATAAGAAATTTGATTAAAGCTTTTGACGTAGCCTCTGCCTACAGTACAGTGCGCTCGTATGGTGTATGTGTGAAATTGCAGCGTGTATCGCCATCGCCATTGCCGTATCGTAGCGGAAACTTAATATAAAATACAAAGAGCTTGTGCTGCAGGGAATGATGCTCCCAGTGCCAGCGATCCCAGGACTATTCCGCGCGCTGCGCCCGATGCTCGTTACCTAATCCCAAACCAATGTTTTATCCTTCGCACTGCTGCCAACGAGCGCAGTCTTACCGCTCCCCAAGGTGGAGCAGGAGCAGCCCAGTCGATACCGAAACCTAGAGGTTTTCTCGCGAACTATTGTCTAACAACAATCTCAACACAACTATCATACTTCCACCAAACATACAAGATCATTGTTGTCTTATGTCACTTATCTATGGTATCTTCTACCCATACTTTTAGATAAAAGATCTCATGAAACAATATAGACATTGCTGGAGTTTAACAATGAGGGCATCATAATTACAATAAAGATATTAGAAAAACTTAAATGAAAATCTGATGTGACCAACACAATACCTCCCGCCATTTACCTATGGGGTCTTGTTACCGCGTGCCTGATGTCTGGTCGCGAATCTGGGGAATCTGATTCGATCCCGATCAACGCCGAATACTTAATTCGAATTTTAAATGGCATAAAATTAACCCTTGTGGTAAACGCCCGCACAATACAAATATGTCATCATCATTACCGAAATGTGTGTAAAAATCAGATTGTTTCTTTATTTAAATACACTCCTTCCTGCATATTTACTAATGCTAGAAATTATGTATTTTAAGTTCCTTTCCATAAAACTATTGTTCTATTTACAATTTTCCTTTTAAAACGTTACTATTATTAATTTGAAAAGATTATTTTTTTGACAGTGACATTTATTTGTCAGTTACATACATTTGAGCTGAACTATGTAACCACGGAGATGTGTTTAAAGCATAAGCTCCGAGATATAATTTTTATATTACTTTATAAATTTATTCATAAAATATATAGAAAAAGTATTATAGTAAACTTGTAGAAAAAGGTAGTTTATGAAGAAAAACTATCTTGAGCTTCAAGAAAAGTGCCATTTCCGGTTATCCGATTTCCACCAAAATCTAATGGCTTCTTTTCATATTAGAATAAGGTAGAAATACATGGTTTCTGAACTTTCTGAATAATAATAGTTGAGTTAGAGCCTAAAGAGGATCCACACACAAACACACACATACAGTAAAAGTTTTCAAAGATGTCCGATCAAGGTCGCCTACGAATTGTATGAATACAGATTTTTGCTCCGCCCATTATGACAAATTCAGTATTGTCGTTTGCTTAGTTTTTATGAGGGTACATAAGATACTACTGTTATTTTATTATTATAAAAATATATGTTACAATAAAAGCATTCAAAATTCAAAAATAAGTAAACTGGTAAGTTTATTAGCAAATGTAATAATAATAATAATAATAAACTTTATTTAGCACGTTGCTATACAATAAATAAACAATAATAGTATGTAAAACCAAATATGTGAAAAATAAGATACTGACACAATGTCAGTGTCAGTGACTCTGACACAAAATAATGTTATTCGTACGGCTATGAATTAAGGTAATGTATCTGAATTAATAAATAAACTTACGTTACAGCGAAAGTATTATCAACAACGAGCATCGTTTTAAAGTGGAATGTCCTAGCTTAGTCGAAACAATATGAATTTTTGAAAGACAAGCGTGTTATATCTATCCTTATCGTACATGCTTATAGCCTTTGCAAAGGAAAGAGGTGAATGTATGCCAATTTGTTAATTCGGTCATGATACAGACTACCTTGATCGGACATCTTTCAAAAATTTCACTGTACATACACACATACATACATACATACACACAGACATCATCGTGAAAATGTTAAAAATGGATTCTAGGGACCTTAAAATGTGGTCATTTACCAAAATCTCGATATGCGATTTTTAGCACGATCCCTATACCTGCCTTACCAAGGGTAGCGGGAGGTAAAAGGTTTAGAATTGATTTATGGATAAATTGATCTCAAAATAACTAGGCATAAATATGAGATATCTTAATTTCATAATTCCTCTTATTCCAGTCTCAATTCTTAAACCACATCATTAGAATACATTCCTCTAGACCTAAACCTAGTCTATCGAAACACCTCCCATAACAATAAAATATTAATGTACCGTGTAGTGATAACCATTGCGGAGCAGCGCAGCACATACGTTTCCCGTAATGAATACCCCAGTGCTCAAGTCCAGCGTTATTATCCATCGGCTAAGTGTGCCGGGGCATTATTCCAGCGGTTTCACAAATCTTCACAGTCGGTTACCCGAAAACACGTCACGTATATACTACCTGTGACGTCACGGGCACGCCCGCCGCAGGGATTAGGAGGGGTACTTCACACCCTCTTGCGGCAAAAAGCAGAGGCTTAACAGAGGTGGAGGAATGTTGGTAAGGAGGGATAAAGACGGACGAAATATGTACGGAAATGGGTACAGTGAAATACGTTTTATAAATTAGTAATCTCGTAATGCAAGGAGGTTTCAGGATATGTAAAATTGTAGGTACGTAATCTTACAGTAAAGCAATAATGAAATTAATTGGTTGTCTTTATAAAAGTATCAGAAAACCAAATACTTTGATAATTCAATGCATTTAAGAAATTAATACCAAGTCTGTGAGATTCACCTTGACAACACATACTTTTGTTTTTCTCAAATATCATTTCAAAAAATATTTTGCGTTCTACGTCGCTCTTTTTTACCTCTCGCTAAGAGAGGTATTGGATTCATTCTAAAAATCGCATATTTAGATTTTAATGATTAAGCATGTTTTAAGGTCCCTACAATCCGATTTTATTATTTTTGCGATGAAGTCTGTGTGTGTATGTGTGTGTGTATGTGTGTGTGTGTGTGTGTGTGTGTGTGTGTGTGTGTGTGTGTGTGTGTGTGTCTGTGTGTGTATGGATGTATTTATGTGTGTGTATGTGTGTGGGGAGGTTGGAAGGACGATTTCTCAACAACTATAATACTTAATATCTGTTTAACTACGTATTTCTCAATCGGACATTGCCGGCAAGATAATTGGACAACTGGAAGTAGCAGATTCTTGCTAGTATTAAAGAAGAATAAATTCTCTATCTGATCTAAATATTTTAATATATCTTTTATAGATTTAGAGATAAATATAAGGTATATAATAATCTGTAATAAATCTCACAATAAATAATAATAAACTCATAGAAACCAATTGAAAAAAATTGTAATTTACAGATTGTATTAATAGTTAAAGATTTAAAATTATAGGCATATTACATATACCCTACAAAAATACTGTTAATCCCGACAATGAATTGGAAACATTTCGAAAAAATAAAAAAGTAGGACAAAATTTCGTTATAGAATGAATTTAAAATTAAAAAATCTAAATATAATGAATAGATATAAGTAGAATTTTTGGTGTAGAGTGGACGTATACAAGAAATGTTAAATATAATAGGGCGCGAGGAATCAAGTGACTATGTTAGCCTTGACAAGCAGATATGGGGACTCGTGTCAGAATGATAGCTAGTAATTATGTACATAGATGCCAAATTCCATAATTTTAATTCTAAATTTAATGATTTTCCAATTCCATGTGGTTTATTTTCTTTTTCAAGTAATTTCCACGCTCCTGGTGACAAATTAACTACGTGAATTTAGAAAAACTTTAAATTTTTAATGAAAAATTCTGACATTTGACATCTATGTACATAATTATTTATTATCATCCTGAAACGGGCCCCCATATCTGCTTGTCAAGGACAACAATGTCACATGACTGCTTGCGCCCTATAATTATGTAACCAAAAACGGAAGTGGCGAGAGGTATTGCGCTGGCCACAACAGATTTTTTTTGTATGTCTATTATGTTCATCTACTAGTATTTAGTGTTTGAGCTATGAGCTTATTTTTATTTCATATTTGTTTTCTGATAATGTAATTATTTTAATTTTGTTTCAGAGAACAAACACTTTTCAGAATCTATATTTTTATGTTCCACTCTTATATTAACTCAATGTAATTAAAATTGTAAAATACCTAATAATGCAATAAATAAAACTCTATAATAAAGAAATTATAAAAGAAGATTCCGTAGCATCTGTCCTAAAGTAGAATTTAACTTTTTGGCAGATAAGTGATGTATTGGTAGTAACGTTAAAATAAACGCTTACAAGCAGTTATTACACCAACAGTGTAAGTTTGCTAAAAATTTGTTATCTAATTGTATTTATTCCTACGAGCCCAACCCCAAATGTATTCGTACCCTCTGAAATAAACATATTAACAGCAATAAAAAGTTTTTTTTTTAGGTTATAATAGTTAAGACTATATTTGGGCATTTTTTATTTTATGTATTAATAAAGTGTACTGGATTTAAATACAATGCTATTAACTAAATTTCTCATTTAAACAATAATCTATGGCCAAATATATGACAAAAGACAAGTCCCAAAATTTTTCGATCCAACTGTAAATAATACAATATTTATGTTAGTATTACCTATAAAACTAAGGGTAAAGGTAATTGCCAATATACTAAATTAATTGCCATCTTAAATTTTATTACTTTAATAAAAATTACTTGTGAATTATTAAAGACGAAAATATTTGTTACATGCAGACAATGGTTTATTTGCAAATAAATTATAATTAAACCTATGAAATTTTATTATAAGCAATGTATTCAAGTTCTATACACTCTATTAATACACCATATCAAAATTTGTTGAATTGGAGTAATAAACATAGCATCCAGAAGTTTATTTATTCTTGTTTTTAATATAATTGTAGGTGGTACCTACTTTAATAAATAAATATATTGTCAGTTTCCTTTACATTCAGTTTTATAAATAATATTAACATAAATATTGTATTATTTACTGTTGGAACTAAAACAATTAGCACGTGTCTGTTGTCATATATTTGCCCGTAGATTATTGTTAAAATGATAAATTTAGGTAGTAACATTATATTTAAATCCAGTACACTTTATTAATACATAAAATAAAAAAAATGCCCAAATATAGTCTTAACTATTGTAATCTAAAAATTGATTTCTTCTTGCTGTTAATATATTTCTTTTCAGAGGGTACGAATACATTTGGGGTTGGGCTCGCATACTGCTTAAAATATTTAATACGTAATGTATTGTTAAAAAGTTCGACAACGAATTGATTTTCTGATTTTTATATTCTTTATAATTCACTTATTTACATAAAAAAATGTTTATGATAGCAGTATATTTAGGAATTATTTGTTTTCTCCACGTTTTTTGTACGAGTCTGTTTTTTAACTATCTGCATATCCCTGCTACTTTTGCTTTTCCACCCTTGCTGCTTACGAATGCAAATGCGTTGCGTGGAGGCTGTTTATCCTTAGCGGAAGTGACGTCGCGGTGCTGGCGTGGGCGTCGGCGTCCACCGCGGATTATAAACAGAGAACGCGGGGAGTTTAATTGGAAAAATGTAATTGGCCGGGAACAACGTCAAACACTCGAGTTACCGACGTCTGGGGATGCGATGCGACAACTACCACCGCATTACCAACAGGGTTACCGGGGTATTTCTGCCTTGCCTAAACCATCCACATAGAAATGGAAAATAACTTAATTTCTGTATATTTAATTAGTGTACAGTTGTTCACTAGAATATTGAAAGATGATGTGAATTGACACCATTGGTATTCACGCCAATCAACATTTAAAAAAGCAAAGCAAGCAGAAATGGGGGCCTGTGTCAGAATGATAGCTAGTAATTATGTATAGGTATGGACAGTGGCGTAGCCAGGATTGTAAATTTGCAGGCGCTCAGCATTTTAGTGGTTGTTATTAGGTTATGCAAATGTATCCCGGTAAAAGGCGCCGCAGGCATTTTTTTTTTCATTCAAGGTCAAATGCCTTATAATTGAAAGTTACACTTTTTTCCAGATCACAGAACATTTACGAAAACTGTGAAAATTAAATTTTAATTAGGTAATTCATTTCGGGAGGGGTTTGAACCCCTAAAATCTCTCCCCTGGCTATGCCCACGACACCTATAAAAGATATCTATGCTAAATATAGGTATAGTGGATAAAAAACAATTTGCATGGTATAAAAAATATATTTACGTCTTTGTACCATGCAACAAATAAATAATTCTTAAATAATTAAAATTAAATACTTAAATACCTTTGGTTCTGTTGGTAAAGTAAATGAAAGAGATTATTAGAACATTTTAATGAAATCTGCATAATCAATCTAATGAAAACTATCTCATTCCTAATACTTGATTATAACAATGACAATTATTAATTACAAAAATCAAAACATTAATGATAATAAAATTGCGTTATATTTTATTTGGGTCGTAATAAAAAATTGTTGAAAAGATAATGAATATGTACTTATTGTGGTTTTACTTTATTTATAGAAAGGAAATAGATAATAATATTTTCACTCAAATTAATATTGAATTAAAGCTAGTCGTTCTCGTTCATGAAATACATGAAATTAGCTGTGTTTTCTATCCTTGTTGCGATGAAATGAATAAACATGGCGGACATAGGTCATGTCCAGATTCAAATGATTGTAGGGTCTCTACACTACACAGCTCAGCAAGTGGCTGGAAGCTGGAACTACGCTTCGACATAATCAAACGGCATCTATTGATAAAATGTGTACCTAACTGTGACATGACGGAAATGAGTAAAATATATTTATTTTTCTTATAAGCGCTTTTAGTTTTGGTTACAGTTACACAATGTTCTGTTCTAATATTATTTTTTTAGTTTCCAAATTTTTGCAGGCGCTCAATGGAATTTTGGGGGCGCTCGAGCGCCTCCAAAAAGGGTTCTAGCTACGCCACTGGGTATGGATGTCAAATGTCATAACTTTTCATTCAAAATTTAAGATTTTCTGAGTTCAAGTGGTTAATTTGTCACTATAAAGAAATTTTGTCCTACTCCTCTAATTTTTCGACATGTTTCAAAGTATTGTCGGGATTGACAGTATTTCTAAAGGGTAAAATACCTATAATTTTAATTATTTAATTATTAATACAATAAGAAATAATATAATGTATGTACTTCCCAGAAAAAATCTTTAGTAATGTCTGGATTTTTGACACTGCCATTTATCTGTCAGTTACAAACATTTTAACTTTTCAATTGGGTTCCATGGCATTTGCGTTGTGAGATTTATTAAAACAGATTATTTTATATATTATATTTTTTATCTCTAAATCTATACAAGATATAATAGAATATTTATATGTATCAGATAGAGAATTTATTGTTCTTTAATACTTGTAAGAACAAAAATTTTAAACAAATAATATTTAGAAGTTTTTTTTTTAAGAATCTGCTACTTCCGGTTGTCCAATTATTACCAAAACCTATTCAACTTTTCCCAGTAATGTCCGATTGAGAAATATGTAGTTAAACATATATTAAGTATTATAGTTTTTGAGAAATCGTTCTTCCAGAATCCACGCAAACACACACATACATCTACATAAACACACACACACACACACACACACACACACACACACACACATACACATACATACATACATACATACATCATTGTAAAAATGTTAAAATCGGATTGTAGGGACCTTAAAATGTGTTTATTCATTAAAATCTGGATATGCGATTTTTAGCATGAATCCAACACCTCTCTTAGCGAGAGATAAAAAAATCTGATGTGGACACCACACGACTTCCTTGTACGATTATTAAACTATACATATTTTTTTAATAAATAAATTACAAAATATTAAATTTAACTTCAAAACAGTAAGATATATAGCGACCATAAAGGGAGTTTTTAAAGAGAGTTTTGATTACAACAAAGAAATATTTGATTACAACAATGAATATGACTAATTTCACAATAAAAATATATTTGTTATTGTACGAATCATAAAATTGCACGTATTTAACGTAATTTGACATGATCATTTTTTTTGTCTTAATCCATAGCAAGCTTTATTACAAAAAAAAAGTATATAATTTTTAAATTTACATATCTCGCTTATACAAAGGTCTAGACGCAGAAATTAATTCTCTAAAACTTTTATTTGAAGCATTTATTTCTAAAATCAAAATAAAATCATTTTATTCAAGAAAAACTGTTAACAACTTCAAGTAATGTACCACTTCCGGTTAGACTATTTTAACCAAAATATATTATGTTATTTCGATTGACATAAAAGTCTTGTATACCAAATTTGAAAAGTTTTGGATTATATTTTAAAACAGTTTTTCATTAAAATCTATTATAGGCTTCATGTAAAGTGCCACTTCTGGAAATTGTGTAATAACCAGAAAGGGAGGTGCACAACTAGATGTTATAGGAGTCCTAAATACAAAATTTCAACTTTCTACGGCTTAGCGTTTTTGAGTTATGCGAGATACGTACGTACGTACAGACGTCACGACGAAATTAGTCAAAATGGATTCAGGGATGATCAAAATGGTTATTTCCGCTGAAATCTGAAAACCGAATTTTTTCGCGATTACAATACTTCCTTTACTTACGTACAAGGAAGTAAAAAGATTTTTTTAGCTTTCCTACTGTGTATAACATTTCTATGTTCATTTGTTTCGTACTACAAAAATGCAATAATTATTAAATTTATAGATTAAAAACAATGTTTGTTGCAATGAAACAATATTTTAAAAAATTGTATTTTTCGTATCGTTTTCGGAGCGGTCGTATTGTGTATAAGCATCGTCCATTAACAGCATGTCGTGGCTTCGGGCAATTCGCTCATCGTCTCCAGGCAACGATGCTTTGTTGTTAAACGCCCATAATTAATCGCTTCTCTTCTGTCTCCCGTCTCCTGTCGTGACTCAACAACAAACTGCTGCTCCCTACCGCACCACTGCCTGATTAAATGAATGTCAATGCTAATGGTCCACATCTACAAGATATTTACTATGCATGTGAACTTCACATTATTCGCATTACGTACGACTTTTCCTATTCGATGCGTTTGTTGGATATAATTTACCCAATCAAACAATTCAGAACGTTTTGAATCGCTTATGATGATCGTGATAGCCAAACACGATCAAAAAATATTCATACACAACTTGATTGTAATAAATTGCCATCTAAATTGCTTCGAATTAACATATGTCACTGCTAAATAATTCGCAATAAACACAATAAATTTGTTTAAATGGACATATAAATTAATACTAAAGGACAAGAAAATGGAGTTGTTTATTGCTTCAATGGTTCAGTAACAATTTTACTTGTATTTTAATGCTACAGAAATAAATAAGTACACTAACGGTCGTTGAAATCAGAACATAATAAATATATTGTAACGTGCGCCACTGACTGAAGAGTATTCGGGCGCCGCTACTGGTGAAATGTTCCCGGCGACGGAATAACCCATACGCGCTGAGACTTGTTAATTACACCGATGACCTAAATCTATTGTGCTCGGTATCACTGTGGCGCCGGAGGGTTCCAGATGGAAGCTGGGCTGTATAAATACCGCCCGAACGACAGCGTAGAAATAGTCTGATATATAGAAGCGACGAGCAATGAAGTTAGTGATATAAATAAACAGTCTACGTGTTGTTAAGATAAATAAATGTAGTTGTATAAATAAATAGAGTGATATAAATATTGTTTAAATAAATAATCTTAGTGTTTAAGTATGTAATAATATTCTTAGTCTTAACTTAGTGTTTATAATTATTTAATCATAGTGTTAGTTACTTTTTAATATTTATCCTAATTATTTATCGTTTAATAAACGTATTATTTTAATTAATAATATTTCTCTTATTTTTACACTTCCCCCAAATAAATAAAACGTTACAATATCAGCACGACATATTACCCATTGCTGGGTGTGACAATCTGCTTTGTACGCATATATCAGTAATGATGAAATATTTGTACCGTGCAGGCGCTTACAAGGCGTCACTTTACGGGCACTCATTGCTGGCGTGGAGAGTGCACCACAGGAATCAACGGACGAAATTAAGCACAGAGGTTGTTTATTAGACGAATAAATATTTAAAATTTCACATAAATCAAAAATACAGGAAATGAAAAATTAAATAAGAACTGTGTCCTCCGCGCGCTCTTTTCACCGTTCCTACTCGTCGAGTCACGGATTGAATAAGGTTGCGAATAACATTTTGCGGTATTTCGTTCCATGCTAATATTAAAAAAGCCAGCCCATTAAAGGTTTTATTAAAGAAGAGTGGGTTTTATTAACTAACATCGAATTATATGTATGTATGTATCATTTTTACCTCCCGCTACCCTTGGTAAGGGAGGTATATGGATCGTGCTAAAAATCGCATATCGAGATTTTGTACCACGTATTAAGGTCCAATTTTAACATTTTTACGATGATGTCTGTGTGCATGTGTGGATCCTCTTTACGCTATAACTCAAATACTATCGTTCAGAAAATTTTGAAACCTTGTATTTCTACCTTACTCTTATATGGAAATAAGTCATTATATTTTGATGCAAATCAGATAACCGGAAATGGCACTTTAGTGGAAGCTCAAAATAGTTGAAAATAAATAAATATATCATCACGGCATATTACCCATTGCTGGGTGTGCCAATCTGCTTTGTAAACAGGTATCGGTAATGATGAAATATTTGTACCGTGCGGGCGCTTACAAGGCGCCACCTCACAGGCACTCATTGCTGGCGTAGAGAGTGCACCACAGGGGTCAATTTTGTGTCATTAAACTCGACAAATATTTTTTGGCATCGATCGGGATCGAATCCTGGTACCCAGATTCGTGACAAGACACTCAGGGACACGGCCACGAGACCCCATAAATAGTTTTTCTTCGAAAAATACGAATTGAAATATAAACAGAGTTTACTTTTGAGGAAATAACATATTAAAGAATAGCAGACTTACAGATTACAATTACAGGGACGGTAATGAACATAAGAATTCTTAGAATTAAAGTAATAAGAAAAGTTTATATTGTTTTGCAGTGATTCCTGGACATATCTTTCAGCCACACTGTTAGATTTCCATCCAATTGAACAACTTCAGGGGACGTACATTACAATACTTCAAATTCCAACATAATTCCACAAAAGGAGGATATAAAATTGCACAGTTTTTATTTAAACGTCAAAACGTGAAAATTTTCACTTCAATGTTTATAACAAAAAGTGAATAAATAAGTATCCATAGCTACAGGGCAATTGAAATCGCAAACGTAATTTACCGAGAATGTAACGTCAGTAGTAGATATTTTTCTTTAAATATCTACGTTTAAAGAAACAATATAATGAGTCATTCGGAGTAAAAGTATCACTTTACTCCTACTAACACAATATACTATTTTTAATCACTAAATATATACCCATCTATGGTTAAATGCCCGGATATTTATCTTGAAAAATAAATACCTGCGTATTTTTCATTACTAGCCGAAACACTAAAGACAGTTAACATAACCTAACAAAAAATAACTGTGCGTCTAGTACTGCTCTCTATATGTCAGGGCGGGAACTTTTTATCCTCATATGACATTATTACTATTACTATTTCATTGCAGCCATATTTTGCATGTTTACATTAAGGTTAATGCAAAGAAAAAATATTACTTATTACTAGAGAGGTAAAATTTGCATAAATCTACTCTCCTTTCTCTCCAGATACATTACTCATTACGAAATTCTTTTCACGTGCTAGTAATATGATCACTTCTTACTTCACTCTGTTACTTAATTTACGCGCTTTACTTACATAATTTAAGTGCGGTACAATCACTTACGTTAAGACTAATTAAGTCAGAGTCACTAATTATCTTTATTCTATGTGTAACTTGCAATTAAAATCAATAAGCAATGCATATGATACATATAATCATTAGAATTCAATATAGAAAATAGTAAATGTAATATTTATAAATAAAAAGATAAATATACAAAGTATTTAACTTGTAATTTATACTTTTCAATGATATTCTGTCCTAATAGCATATGCGACAATTTCTTTATTTTATGGAGCTCTACTACTATAATTTTAATACGTTTTAATAATTCGCTTCATATCGTATTTCATTATCGCCATTTCATTTATCCTTTATGTAAATATTAAATAAATATATTGTTATTTATACGTAATATATTGATCAGAAAACATTATTGTAAATGTTGCATGATTCAAATGTCCATTAAAATTAAAGTAAAATAAATGGTCACCATTTTGAAATTTTTGAAGTAGAACTATCGCTAAGAGAGGCATTGGATTCATGCTAAAAATCGCATATCCAGATTTTATTGAATAAGCACGTTTTAAGGTCCCTACAAAACGATTTTAACATTTTTACGATGATGTATGTGTGTGTGTGTGTGTGTGTGTGTGTGTGTGTGGATGTGTGTGTGTGTGTGTAAATATAATATATAAAATAATCTGTTGTAATAAATTTTACAGCTGAAAGAATGCCATGGAAAATAGTTGAAAATTTTAATTGTTTGTAATTGGCAGATAAATGTCAGTGTCAGAAATCCGGAGACATTACTGAAGACTTTTTCTGGGAAGTACATACATTATTTCTTAATGTATTAAAAGTTAAATATTTAATATTATAGGTATATTACACATATCCTTCAGAAATACTGTTAACCCCGACAGTGAATTGGAAACATTTCGAAAAATTAGAAGAGTAGGTCAAAATTTCTTCATAGAATGAATTTAAATTTAAACAATCTAAATATAAGGAATAGATGTAAGTAGAATTGCTGGTGTAGAGTGTTGGTTTACAAGAAATGTTAAATACAATAAGGCACGAGCAGTCATGTGACTTTGTTGGTCTTGACAAGCAGATATGATGGCCCGTGTCAGAATGATAGCTAGTAATTATATACATAGATGTCAAATATCATAATTTCTCATTCTAAATTTAGTGATTTTCCAATTCTATGTAGTTTATTTTCCTCGACAATTCCACACTCCTGGTGACAAATCAACTACGTGAATTTAGAAAATCCTTCTGAAACGGGCTCTCATATCTGCATGTCAAGGCCAACAATGTCACATGACTGCTCGCACCCTATACTTATGTAACCAAAAACATAAGTGGCGAGAGGTACACTCAGCAATGGGTAATATTTATTTATATATGTACCTGTATTCCTAGATGTTTTCTTATGCTAATAACTGTATTAAGTTCCTTTCCATATAATTATTGTTCTATTTGCTATTTTCTTTTTAAAACGTACTATATTATTTGAAATGCTTAATTTGTTGACAGTGACATATCTGTCAGTTACATGCATTTGAGATCAAAACTGTGTAATCATGGAGTTGCGGTTAAAGAGTAAGCTCAAGGATTAAAGATAGTTTTATAAATTTATCCATAAAATATATAGAAAAAGTATTAATGCAAACCTGTAGAAAATTTACTTATTTTTAATTTTTATATAATATAAATCTCGAAAAAACAACATTTAAAGGTATTTTTCGAAAAAAACTATTTTGAGCTTCCAGTAAAGTGATATTTCCGGTCATCTGATTTACATAAAAATCTAATGGTTCCTTTCCATATTAGAATAAGATAGACATACAAACAAACCCCCCCCCACACACATACACATCATCGTGAAAATGTTGAAATTGGATTCTAGGGACCTTAAAACATGGTCATTTACCAAAATCTCGATATGCGATTTTTAGCACGACCCCTATACCTCCCTTAGCAAGGGTAGCGAGAAGTAAAAAATCGAGAAATCTTCTCGAGATTCTCGAGTGAGACGAGACGCCATTGTTTAAGGCGAGACGAAACAATGTAGTTTCTCGTCTCGTCTCGTCAGAAACACTAATACCGATTCCCTATACTAGATTTGAAGTTGTATCCATTTCCGTTAAAACCGGAAGTGATATAAAATTCTTACTAAGATCATTTTAAGAGCCATTTATCTAGTTTTTGCTTATTAGCATATTTTGTATCTTTCAAAATAAACGAGATATTCTTGACGCTGGACTTTTAACGAATATGATGATCACCTGTATGTATAATAAACCGATATTTTACGTTTGTATTTGCTAAAAATACGTTATCCTTGACCAAAATCATACGAATAATATTTATCTAACGCAAATTTATTATAGTACAGTCTTACGTGTGCCACAGTTTCACAAATAATTTCAAATTCCTATAAACAAATGTTGGGAAAAATATGCTTTTTTCAGGTGATCACATTCATTTTAAAACTATGCAAGTAAACTAGGATTAAAATGAAATATTAACTGCAAATTGCGTTACAGTTTGCAGTGTATGCAAAATAATGGCAGGTAGCACAAAATGTGCACGCTATGAAATATATGAGTGAATAAAATCCGGCTATACAATTAATAAATTTCATACTATGGTGTAGTAAAGTGAAAACAGTAATTGTGGTCCGGCACTTTACACATGATTTATTTTAGTATTTTTATACATGATTTTGGATAAATAATAAGGAACACTTCATTTTTACCTTCCGTCACCTATAGGTAAGGAAGGTATTGTTTTTGGTCAAAAAATTCGATGGTGAAGATGTTAGTGTCAAGTGCAATTTTCATAATTTGTTTATGAAATAATTTTACTGGAAATATAGGATCTATTACAAAAAAAAATATGTACCAGCAGTTAAGTGACTTTGCTGGCCTTGACAAGCAGATATGGGGGCGCGTGTCAAAATGACAGCTATTATGTCTATAACTGACAACTGTCATAATTTCTCACTTAAAATTTCATGAATTTCTTATTCAGGAGTGTATAATTCAGTTTCTGAGAAAATAACATAAAATAGCAAAGTCACATGACTGCTCGTGCCCTATGGAATTTGTACATAAGACGTAGGATTAACGGAAGGTAATGTGCTGGTCACAACAGACTTTTTAACAAGATTTTATAAAATGTGCGTAAGAATGACATTGCGCAATAATATTTTGATTATAGGTAGTTCAATCGCCCTATAATCGGTCTATAATCAAAAAACACGCATGTTAACAAAATCATAGCCCTTTTCGATTTGTGGCCATCACAATACCTCTCGCCCTTTCCATTGTGGTATATATAAATATCGTATTTAACATTTCTTGTACACACAAAAAATTCTAATTACACCTAATCTTTATATTTGCGCATTTTCTATAATTTTAAATTCATTCTATGGAGCAAGTTTTCTCCACTTCTTCTAAATATTCGAGGTTTTTCCATTTCATTAACGGGATTGGCGGTCTTTCTGAAGGGTTCATGTAATATACCTATAATTTTAAATATATAATTAATAATAAAGTAAGAAATATTACATATTGTTCCCAGAAAAAGCCTGCAGTACTATTTCTGAATAGGGTATTCTCGCATATTTTTTTTATTCTTTATTCTTAAAGAACAGGTATTTCTAAGAGTACCTGTGGAAACCCGAATTAAAAATTCCTTTTAATAAGCGAGATATTAATTTTTAAAATTTAATTTTGCTAGGTCACGTGATACGTGACGTACTAGTTGTACGTACCAGCGGTGTACAATCAGTGGTTCATGAGTTTTCGAGATGGTATTCAATAAGTATTACAAAAGGTAGGAAATCAAATATATTTAATTGTAATCTTACATATTATTACTAAAAAAAAGTAAAGATAATTATAAGAAAACCATTTTAAGTAAATGATTACATTTATTTATCCCTACAGCTGTAGTACGAATACTCCCGAACGAACCGAAGTAGACCCGAGCATGTACGTACCTAAATGCGGCGTGTTATCATATTCGAGCATGTAGTAGGGATATCAACTGGTCTCCCATTGATAGTACAACTAGTACATCATCAAAATTTTAATGCTTTATATCTTTTGCAACAATCAATTTATAACATCTTTTTTTGCTTTTTCTCTCTCGTTTACCAATCAACTTTAGTATTTTAAATAACTTTTTAATGTTTGTAATCATGAGAGAATACCCTATTTCTGGCACTGACATTAGTGACATTTATCTGTCATTTACACACCTTTATATTTCTCAAGTAGTTACCATGGAAATGTTTGAGCTGTGAGCAGGCTGTGAGATTTACTACACCAGATTATTTTATAGTTTATATTTCTATATCTTTAAATCTGTACAAGATATACTAAAAAAATTAAATGTGTCGGCTAGAGAATTTTATTTTTTAATATTTGTAATAACATCATTTTTCAAAAAAATAATATTTAGAAGATTTTTGTTAAAACACTACTACTTCCGGTTATCCAATTGTTACCAGAATCTATTCAACTCTTCCCATTACTGTTAGATTGAGGAATCCGTAGTTACACAGGTCTTTAATCTTATAGAATTTGACAAATTGTGTCTCCAACAACTCAACACACACACACACATCTACACACACACACACACACAAACATCATCGTAAAAATGTTATTATCGGATTCTAGGACCTTAAATCGTTATTCACTAAAATCTGGATGTGCGATTTTTAGCTTGATTCCAATACCTCTCTTAGCGAGAGGTAAAAAATGCTAAAATATACGCCAATGTATACGAACTATGTTGGCATTTCCAAATTATTTCCTGAACAGAGTTACGACATACGTCGCCTTATGAATAGATTCTACAACCTATGTGACATAAAGAAACTACCCCAATTTCGTGTGTCGTCAAAAATAATAGACTTATTATTGTGCAATAAGAACCATTCTTTCGTGAAAAGTACTATACTTATACAGGATGTTGACCGCGACACCGTAGCATAGGACTTCAACATGTAAAATTATATTTTCGTAATTTCCTACTTCCTTAATTATTTAAAGTAGAAATGCTTCAAATAAAACTTGTAGAGCATACAATTCTGCATTTGAATCAAGAAGCAAATAGTATATTGAAGATCAGGTATTATAATAATCCTTATTGTAATATGAGTACAGTTTGCGTAATCGAGACATTACTTACAAGTTAGGTTAAAGTTAAAATTTATATTTATAATGTTATGAACCTACAAATAAATACTTTGAATTTTAAATGGGAAATGAAGCTACACCGTAATTTAGTTTTTTAAAGCTTTTAGCTTGAAAATCTTTTATATATTAAATGTTATTTCTATTAATTCCTTTCAGTTTATAATCTTTCTTCTGGTATAAAAATTCTTCAGTTAAATCCTGATCTACGTAAAAGTTTTTCTCTCTTTTTGTCATATAAATAGAAAAATTACAGAGATTATCCCTGTGTGATGGTGGCTTTATGCAAGTCGCGTGTGTGGTTTTTGTATGTGTGAATGTAACTGCACCAACACGAATTGTGAATTTTCCTTTATCGCAAACCTTGAATAGCTAAGTCTACGTGATTATTCCGATCTGCCTTATGCCGGGGACACACGGTACTTTTAATGACCATTAGCTACATTCTTAATTGAAGTTAATGCTCATTAGAAAAATACGTAGACACACGGGCGTTAGTTGAAATTTCCTGCACATGCGCAGATCGCAATGTTTGTTGAAAGTTTTCACGTATTCTTGTGACAGTAGAGTAGGTTAATCAAGGTTAAGTGTATTTACATGTATTTAAATATGCCAAATAAGACGTCAAAAAAGATATTCAAGTGGACTCCGGATCTAGAATGTATATTGATTGTTATTTGAGAATCAAATATCGAAAATTTGAGAAAACAAAAAAAAATTCTCACGTATATGCCGAAATGGCAATCGTTTTTAATGCATCTACCGAGATTGTCGAAAAAATCGACAAGAGCGAAAGTCATGCATGCATTTCTTCATGTTTGTGTTGCATGTCCGTTAATGAGTCATTTTTCCCATTAATTTTGTAAAAGATTCTCTGCTCATTCTAAATTTTTTTTTAAATTTTTGATTATCATAAGTGGGTACTTCCTTTTATAATTAAACAAATTACCAAAGTCCAAATGGTTCTGTTGATTTTTTTTCTATTTAAATACAGCAAAATGTATTCAATCATTCTCTTATTTTTCTGAATGCGTCTATTTGATGAAGAGGGCATTTCAGACAAATTTCGCGACATTTCCATTACTACTCGAAGATAATTTAAATTATTCACAATTTGTTGATTTAGAGAACTCATTTAAACAATTTCTAACCTCCAACCTCCAAGTTCCAATGCAAGTGACAACTGTCAGATTTCAATATTCTAGGCGATAAGACCCGAACGCTTCCGATCCTTCGTTTTAAAACTTCATCGGCACTTTTCTTCATTATGAAGTTTGAAATGACCAATACAAAATGATCACATGACACATGACAACTAAATTAAGAATTAGCTGTTAATGTTCATTAACTTTCGCCGTGTGTCTCCGGCATTATCTGAATTCATGGCAATTTATGTAATTTTACTTTTTGTTGTAAGTTGCTATCAATGTTTATATACAGAGGTGTAGTCAAATGATTGTTATTGAAGAGATAAATAAAGTAAAAGAATGCATTAAATAGTAAATAATATTAAAATGATAGTAGAAACTAATATCATTACTTTGTATAAATTTAATTGAAGATTTGTACAATTATCTTCTAATAATGGCACTTCATCTAAGTAAATCTGATTTAAAGATAATTGCGACTTATCAAGAATGATATAAACTGGATCAGTTTTTAAAAAACTTGGGATGGAAGGTCAGTAAACGTTACAAATGACGAAACTCAGAATTGGTACATAAACTGTCCCAGGTTTTCTGAAAATAATAAATACAGTAGAGTCGCGAAATAATGAACCACTATATAGTGAATTATCCAATGTAATTAACACAAAAATAAATACATTGACTTCATACTGAAATCCATACAGTGAACAATTAATGTCCCAATATAGTGAACACATAGCAGTCCTGCGCAGTACGTCAGGTTCGCTGATGGTCTCACAGCTCAGCTGATCGGAATACATTCTTAGGGATTTTCCCTTTGTAATGTAATACATATAGTTTTGTTTTGTGTGTTATATAATACAATTTACTGTACTGTAATTAATAATACCACTTAAAAGATAACATTTGAAATTGAAAGGAAAAGCTGAAATATTCTAACATTTAAAAACAGCTAAAGGAGCTACATTTTCATGGTGACAATATGGGGTAGCTAAATCGAAAATAAGTTCATTAAAAAATTCTGATGTGGCCAGCACATTACCTTCCAAATTCCATACATAAATTTTCTTGTAAAAGATCCTATATTTCCAGTAAAATTATTTCATAAACAAACTATACAAATTGCACTTGACACTGACATCTGCTTCTTCATTAATTTTTCCCATTCGTTTCTTCTTTCCCTCATTTCTGTTTTGCGTGTCTTTCTATAGAATCCTTCCATATTATCTTTGGTCTTCCTCAGTTTCGTCTACCTTCTACTACTAAGCTATCCATTCTTCTTCCAATATATTGTAACGTCGCCGCCACTACAGCTCCGTAGCCCTCGCCGACGCCGCGCCATAGCTGGCGTCGGTGTGTCCGCGCGTAGCGGACTTGTTAGGACAGGTTGCTGTTTACCTCGAGAAGTTCTCTAGGGGGTTCTAGAACTAAAGTCGCCAGGTATATAACCCGTCGCCAGCGAACGCACTCTCCGACATAGAAGCAACGAGTAAAGAAGTCTGATATAAATAAGCGTCGTGCATAGTTGATGATATAAACAAACAATCGACCAGAAATGAACATAAATGTAATTAGTGACAAATAGTAGTGTTAATTGTTTAAATAAATAATCTTAGTGTTTAAGTGTCTTATAATATTCTTAGTCCTTAAATTAGTGTTAATATTTGTTTATCATAGTGTTAGTTAAATTTATTATCTTTTAATTATCTTTTTAATATTTATTTATCGTTTAATAAACGTATTCTTTTAATTGATAATATCTCTTATGTTTTACACTTCACCCATATAAATAAAAACGCTACAATATTTCTCATCTCTCCTCATGACATGTTCAAACCAATGTAATCGCCTCTCTTGTATCTATCTAGAAACTTACATCACTTGAAACTATTTCTCTGATCCTTTAAATCCTTACCCTATCTTTCCGTGTCTTCCCCAACATCTATCTCAACATCCTCATCTCTGCCACATTCATTTTCTTTTCATTGATACTGACATCTATCAATTTGAATTATCTGAATATATTAGCAGTTTCCATGGCTATAGCATAGCTGGCTGATTTATAAAATATAATACCTTTATAATTCATTAATTCTATATTCATTGAATAGAAATTATAAAATTCAATCAAATCGTATAAATAAGAATATTTTTTAATAACATAATAACATTCAATGTCAAAAAATAATATTTAACAGCGTTTTTTCAAGAAAAACTGATAAAATCTTTCAAATCAGGGTACTTCCTGCATATGGATGTAAGGAAGAGGAATACGTAAAAATTGCAATTTTTGGAATTCTAGTATTGGAGATATATTGCGGCCGAAATTAAAGTCACACACACACGCACACACATATACATACATACACACACGTACAGACATCATCATAAAAATACACTTCGTTTATATCGCATGTTTTAAAGTGACTACAGGATAATTAGCGTTTATCCACTGCTGTGAAACAAGGACAGCAATAATAATAACAAAACGCTCACGATCTTGAAGCAAACCTCGAAATAAACAATTTTTAGAAGTTTTGAGTGTAGTAATATATGTTTTTAATAATTATTGTCAAGTTTTTAAAAAAATGTTGAGGTTAATCCATAGCCTTAACCGTTTATCTCGCAAAATTTCAAGTAGGTTAGTTAACTCAACCCATTATTTAAGTTACTTCACTTAGCGCTAAACTAACGTGTTTATCTCGCATGTTTAACCCGCTTAACTCAAGCGGGTTACCATTTAAGTGGATAAACTAGTGCGAGATAAACGTAGTCATAGAGACCCTAAAACATACTTATTTTGACCAGACAATACCTTCCTTACCTAAAGGTGACGGAGGGAAACAAAGAGATAAAAATTATGAAAAATATCGATTGCACTTTCACTTAGGACGACATTAAAATCGGCAGTATAACCTAAAATGGAAAAGGCTCTTTATAAGTGGTTTTTAAAACAAAGAACACAACAAGCACCAATTGATGGAGAGATGCTTAAAGAAAAGGCAAAGAATTTGCAGCAATAATTTTGTCATAAAACTTCATTTCATGCTAGCAATGAATGGCTGCAGATATTTAAAATTCGCTGTATGATATTCAATTTTTAAAAATATCAGGCATCAGGGCTGAAATAGTTTTCTTAAATTCTAGTTCTTCAGGACACGATCTAAATATTAATATTCTGATATTTAACTTGTATTAATGGAATTTAAAACCAATAAATACGTTTAAAATTATATTGTAATTATTTCATAAGAACTCATAAAAGTGAACAAACTCGTTATTGTGACATGGCGCTGCATTAATTAGTTCACTGTATCGAGGCTACTATATTGTCATTTTTATTCATTCATTTTCTTAACGTGTTTATATAAATCAATAATCAATAATAAATATTGCAACATGATCCTACCTTTAGCCGTTGGTAATTCAGGTAACATCCACTACCCTGTAACAAACAACTGTATAAATAAATACATCATACTATCCATATCCATATCCCCTATGCATACACAAGCCGAAAATACAAATATAATACGAATTATTCTATGCAGAGTAGCATTAGTGTCCGAGGAATAAACGACTGTGTTTAGACTGTGACCGTCGCCATTCCATCCCGCGCATTTAGCCGCAACCAGAACAGATGACGCAGCTGCATACGTATATAGGAGCAGTCTACCGGGACTGTATTATAGTTAGCTTATCCTATCTGCAGCGGCCATATTGGAGGGAAATTGCCTTCGGACACTCGCTTTACGAGGGGTGTCCAAATATTTGATATTTAATGGAGAGAGTCTAGACAGGGTATTTTTTGGGGATAAAAATTAACCGAATATGGGATGCGTTTAGAACAGGACGATTTTATTGTGGAAATGAACTTGCCACTAATATATTACCAAAATATTTTTCATTATTTGAATTAATCTTTTAAATAGGTTCTGATAATGTTGAGAGATTCGGTGGTAGGCACTTGATGAAACATATTTAAATAATGAGAAATTAGTTAAATATGTTCTGCTTTGGAAATTTAGATTACAAAGCTCATGGATGAAAATAAATATGGGGTCTCGTGGCCGTGTGCCTGAGTGTCTGGTCGCGAACCTGGGGACCCGGGTTCGTTCCCGACGGACGCCATAAATTACATTGAATTTAATGGCACAAAATTGACCCCTGTGGCGCACTCTCCACGCCAGCAATGAGTGCCCGTGAGGTGACGCCTGGTAAGCGCCCGCACGGTACAAATATTTCATCATTACCGATATCTGTGTACGAAGCAGATTGGCACACCCAGCAATGGGTAATATGCCGTGATGAAATATTTATTTCATTTTATTTATGGATGAAAATGATACAATTATAATAACAACAATACTAATAATAATAATAATAATACGAGCCCATGTTCATAATAGTTCGGTCGGCTAACATTTTCAACAAATTATAAAATCTACACAAATGGTGAAATATTTCTATAAAATTCTTTCGACTACTTTAAATACAGACTTATAACTTACAGACACAACGAGTGATAATAGTTTGACTGGCATTTAAAGCGTCATCTTCTAGTCCAAATTTATCTTCTACCGGGACCCTTTACTTTACTTTTGACACAATATGAATAACCGTAAAAATCCAGTGAGTACACTAAAACCTACCATGTAAGACATATGGGACAATACTGTAACAGGAGAATGTGAAGGGGTTATTTATTTATTTTTAGGTTTCCACGGTTTTAATAATACAAAATAGTACATAAATCATACCTAAGTAAATTAAATGAATTAAGTTAAATACAAAATATAATTGAATGAATGAAGAAATCAGTGTTATCACTAGGAGAAAACATTTACCACCTCCTTTTTAAAAATATATAGTGACATGATTCTGTTTATTGGCAATTTTTTGTAATTGTAAGAATTAATTGTTTGCAATGAAAAAAGATTAGTTGACCGCATACTTTTTGTGTTTACAGAAAATCTTAATGTAAAAGTTATTGATGATGAATGTATTATTGATTATCTTGTAAAAAAAAATCATGTAAGCTTGAATTGAATCATGTCGCTTGTATTTTTCTAGAAGCTTGTAACACTAGAGTTATTTCCTTACCTATCTCTCCGTGTCTTCCCCAACATCTACTTCAACTTCCTCATCTCTGCCACATTAATTTACTTTTTATTGATACTGACATCTGTCAATTTGAATAATATGAATATAAGTATTAGTAGTTTCCATGTCTAGCATAGCTGGCTGATTTATAAAATTTAATTTCTTTAAATTTTTTTAACTCTATATCTATTAAATATGAAGTATAAAATGTAATCAAATCGTATAGAGAATAATATATTCTGTAAGTTATAATAAAGTTAAATGTCAATAAATCAAATTAAACTGTTAAATCTTCAAATGAAGCTACTTCCGGTTCACCAATTATAACCAAACTCTAATCAGGTTCTTCTGGATGTAAACTTGAGGAATACAAAAAAATAGAATATTTGGAATCGTGGTATTGAAGTTATACGATACGAAACTTTCGTCACACACACATGCATACATCATCGTAAAAATCTAATGTGGCCAACACATAACCTCTCGCCGTATATTTTACCTGGCTGTATGCATAAAGCAAAGATTATTTTTATAAATACAAATAATATATTCATATACATCTATGACGTATAAACTTCTTTATTATTCAATAATAGCATGTCTCAACATAAAGATATTTACCATAAATTATGTTACAATAAATTACAAAGTAGAGTTTACCATATATAAATATTAGGCTGGTAACAGCAATTTTCAATTCGAACAACTTTGTTTACTTTCTCTTCATATTCTTCTAGTAAAAACATTAATTTTGGGCGGTCTAAAATGTATATATCTGGATTGTGCATCTATTCTTATATATCTTCTTTTACATTTTATTTTTTCATACTTGTTATATCTAAATAACCTTAATTCCCTTTAATAAATTGACGGATAGATTGCACTCCGATTATTCGTATATCGATGTGTAATTTTGTCAATATTTACAACTTACTTGAGAAGAATTTGATAGCTTTTTCGCAATTCAAAGTTACTCTAGTCTACAGTACTGGTGTACATTGTCCCATAATGTTTGAAACAAATTTAAGTCCTTCAACCTAGACTTGTCATCTCCATAATAGTCACAGATCAAGAATTAAGGGATTCTCCAAATACATTTTTCTTTCATTACTCATTATTTCTGACACTGACATTTATCTGTCATTTACAAATAATTTAAATTTGCAACTATTTTTCATGGCATCCTTTCGGTTGTAAAATTAATTACAACATTATTTTATATATTATATTCCGTTTATCTCTAAATCTATAGAATATATATAAAAATATTTAAATGTATCAGAAAGAGAATTTATTTTTCTTTAATATTATCAAGAAAAATTTTCAAAAAATAATATTTAGAAGATTTTTTTTCAAGAATCTTCTACTTCCGGTTGTCCAATTGTTACCAAAACCTTTTCAGATCTTCCCATGAATGTCCGATTGGGAAATACGTTGTTAAACAAATTTTAAGTCTTATAGTTTTTGAGTAACCGTCCTTCCAACATCCCACACACACACATCCACACACACACACACACACACACACACACACAGACATCATCGTAAAAATGTTAAAATCGGATTGTAGGGACCTTAAAACGTGCTTATTCAATAAAATCTGGATATGCGATTTTTAGCATGAATCCAATACCTCTCTTAGCGAGAGGTAAAAATGGTAAAATCGTATTATAGGGATCCTAAAACATGCTTATTCACTAAAAACTAATCATTAATTTTTTTGACCAAAGACAATACCTTCCTTACCTAAAGGTGACGGAAGGTAAAAACGAGACAATTTGAAACACATTTCATATAATAGTGCTGAAGATGATGTTTTTTGGGTCCTCCAAACGTCCAATTTATAAACAAATGTAAAATATCAATAAATAATCTTCCCAAAAAGGCCGAAGTGTTTCTTCCAATATAAAAAAATTAATGACAACTAAAATGAAATATATGTATTTGACATTTCATCTTATACTAAGTTATCAACTTCAAAAATAAAAGAATCTCATAAAATAATCCGACATTTTTTACTTCTCAAAATATATGAATTTGGCAGACTGCACAGGCAAGAACTGACGATGTAATAAGTGCAAGAAAGTGCGCTCTCAAAAAGGTTCAATTCACTCTAAAAGTATAAGTGAAACACGTAAAATTCATCTAGTGCGCACTAATTATAAATGGAAAAAGAGTTATGCACTAAGTGCAAACAAGTTCGCATTAAATATATAAAAGGAAAACGCTAATATTCTCAATAATTCTAACGTGACCCTCATAATGTTACTGACATCAAATACATTGCAAAAATTGCATAAATAAACTCATCAAAAACAGTGCTTTAAATGCGTACAGGAGATGAAAAGAAGAATGCAAACAGTCATCTGCATTAAAATTTTCGTAGTATAACAGCAAAAGCAATCCAAGCAGGTGAACACTTATCTCCTGCTATCAAAATATTTTTATTATGAGATAAAATCATTTTATGCAGTCCGCAGTGAGATGAGTGATATAAAAAGTATAAAATATACATAAAGAACCACTTTATTCCCATAAATATAATCCCGCAAAAATTACACAGGTATTACCATTCAACCACTCCTCACTAGAGACATAATTTTCATGTAAATTTAATTCAAACAGCTTTCATGGAAAATTAAGTCATTGCTAAGTTTTATTTTATTAATAATTTAAAAGTGATACAATTTATCAATTCAATGAAAAATTTTAATTATTGAAAGTGGGTTTCATGCTGCTTTAATTAATAGTAAATCTTACTTTGCTGTGAATATGGAAAATTTAATGTTATTTATAATGTAATAATATACCGACCCACGAATAAAATTTCAATAGGAAAATTATTTGATGTGATTGAAAATAAATAATGTACTCGTATTTCACAAGAATTAATTTATATATCCTCATACATTCTTTCTAACCTTATGTAGGTAGGATGTAAATGATGCATTAATAAATTTGTATACAATATGTAATGTAACTCATAAGTAATAATTAATATGAATTAATAGATATATCATTACGACTTCCTGTTCATTGATGGATGTGACAATCTACGAGGGTCATTCAATAAGTAAAGAGACAAATGGCTATAGCTCAAAAACGGTTTATTTCAATCTTTCAAAATTAAGGCCATTTTTCAACATAATCACCCCCCACAGTTATGAACTTGTCGCATCTTTCTTGCAGCTTCCTAATTCCCTTGGCGAAGAATTCTTTCGATTTACCCCGAAGCCACTTTTGCACCGCTTCCTTAACTTCCTCATTGTTAGCAAATCTTTTTCCACGTAGGGCGTCTTTGAGTGGTCCAAACAGGTAAAAATCAGATGGGGCGAGGTCGGGACTGTAGGCAGGATGAGGTAAGACCTCCCAACCCAATTCTTGAAGCTTATCACGGGTTAGCTGGGCTGTATGAGGGCGGGCGTTATCGTGCTGAAGAATGACTCCTTTTGACAAGAGTCCACGGCGTTTGCTCCTGATAGCTGGTCTAACTTTGTTTTCTAGCATCTCAGAGTAGTATTGGCTATTGATAGTTCGCTGATCTTCAAGGAAATCGCAATAGACTGGACCTTGTGAGTCCCAAAAGATGGTCAGCACTGGACGTCCATATCACCTACACTTGTTCGGCCACTTTTAAACCGATCAACCCACTTGTAAAAATTCGAACGGTTCATACAACTTTTACCGTGCTGTATTCACATTCTAGAAAAAAATTCACTTGGTTTTACACCTTCTGCGACTAAAAATGTAATGACTGAGCGCTGTTCTTCTAAGGTGCAATCTTCTAGTGGACTTGCAATGGTGAACTGAAAATTTTGAGGTTATGTTGACATAAAATGATGAAACAGCTGATCAGAGCATATCCCAAGGTTGCCAACTAACACCTCTGAAAAGATTGTACACATTCATTGAATAGTTTTAAAATTATAGAATTTGTCTCTTTACTTATTGAATGACCCTCGTATTTTATGCAGATTTTTATCACACTGGATAAGAAGAAACCCAAAATCACCTCAGAGGCACTCGTAGGGTTAATCTTCGGGTTAATCTATTCCTAACGCGTTTTTGACGAAACTTTCTGCGGACACCTGGGGGGTAAAGTGTCTAAAATGATCCCTCGAGGTAAAATGATCCTGTGCTGTTTTTGCTGGGAACAGCTCTCGATCTACTAATGCTACTTACAACCACTAACATTTTTTTAGTCGCTAGTTTAAGTGTCAAGAAAGATAAATAAAAAATCTGATGGCCAGCACATAACCGCTCGCCATTTCCATTTTAAATATATCATCACGGCATATTACCCATTGGTGTGTGCCAATCTGCTTTGTACGCAGATATTGGTAAATAATGAAATATTTATACCGTGTGGGCGCTTACCAGGCGTCACCTCACGGGCACTCATTGCCGTCGTGGAAAGTGTACCACAGGGGTCAATTTTGTGCCATTAAAATTCGAAGTAATTTTTAGCGTCGGTCGGGATCGAACCCGGGTCATAATTAACGAATTTAACATTTCTTGTACATACAAATAATTAAAATCGTATCTATTCTTTCGTTTCATGAGGAATATTCCCCTATCTTCAAATACATTCATAATTATTTATATTCACTGACGGTATTAGCAGTATTTCTTAAGGATATATTATGTGATATTAATATACTTATAATTTTAAATATTTAATTAATAATACAATAAGAAATTTTAAATGTACTTCTGTAACGTTAACGTTAATAAAACTGTTGATTCTTAACACTGACATTTTCCATTTATCTGTTAATAATATACATTTAAATATCTCTACTGGTTTCTATGGAGTTGTTTAAGCATCGAGATTTATTACAACAGATTCTTCTATATTACTATATAATATATCTCTAAATTTATAGACTTGGATTGAGAATTTAAAGATCTTTATTATTGTATTGACATAAATTTTCAAAAATAATATTTAGAAGATTTTTAAGAAACTACCAATTTCGGTTGCCCAATTGTTACCAAAATCTTTTCAACTCTTCCCATTAATGTTAGATTGAGGAATCCGAAGTTAAACAGTTTAATACTTGTATAGAATTTGAGAAATCGTATGTACAACATCCTACCACACACACACATATCCACACACACGCACAGACATCATCGTAAAAATGTTAAAATCGTATTTTAAGGTCCTTAAAACGTGCTTATTCAATAAAATGCGGATATGCGATTTTTAGCATGAATCCAATACCTCTCTTAGCGAGAGGTAAAAATGTAACTAAATCGTATAGAGAATAAAATGTTCTTTAATATTTATTATAACGTAAAATGTTAAAAAATGGTATTAACTGCATTTTTTCAAAAAAAAACTAATAATAGCTTGACGGGTATATTAATTGTTGTAATCAATTTATGTATTAATTGTTGCTACCAATTCTTCTGATTATTGTAGTCATTTATAATTAAAAAGAAAATAATCTTAATTATTTACCGTTCATATTATTTCTAATTTAAAGTTTTAAAGTACACTATAGATGTCAAGTCCATCGACTAGATCAATCGGCCTCACTACCTGTCCCATATAAATTAATTAAATGACATCACATTGGGAATACCATTTTTAGAGAAATTTGACTATACTTCAGGTTGA
Source organism: Harpalus rufipes (assembly GCA_951394225.1). NCBI lineage: Eukaryota > Metazoa > Arthropoda > Insecta > Coleoptera > Carabidae > Harpalus > Harpalus rufipes. The sequence goes on from OX596279.1 coordinate 52,145,621, forward strand.
TCAATAATTATAACCAGAATTTAATCAGCTCTTCATATGGATGTACAGAAGAAGAATACGAAAGAATTATAATTTTTGGAATTATAGTATTGGAGTTATCGTCCGTGCAAAAATCGACAAATACACATATACAGACATACAGACATCATCTTTACTTCCTTGTACGTAAGTAAAGGAAGTGTTGTAATCGCGAAAAATTTCGGTTTTCAGATTTCAGCGGAAATATCTATTTTGATCATCCCTGAATCCATTTTGACTAATTTCGTCGTGACGTCTGTACGTACGTATCTCGCATAACTCAAAAACGGTAAGCCGCAGAAAGTTGAAATTTTGTATTTAGGACTCCTATAACATCTAGTTGTGCACCTCCCTTTCTGGTTATTACACAATTTCCAGAAGTGGCACTTTACATGAATAATAGATTTTAATGAAAAACTGTATTAAAATATAATCCAAAACTTTTCAAATTTGATATACAAGACTTTTATGTCAATCGAAATAACATAATAGATTTTGGTTAAAATAGGCTAACCGGAAGTGGTACATTACTTGAAGTTGTTAACAGTTTTTCTTGAATAAAATGATTTTATTTTGATTTTAGAAATAAATGCTTCAAATAAAAGTTTTAGAGAATTAATTTCTGCGTCTAACACATTAAGTATTATTAAATTAGCCCTTTGTATAAGCGAGATATGTAAATTTAAAAATTATATACTGTTTTGTTTTTGTAATAAAGCTTGCTATGGATTAGGACAAAAACATAAAAAAAATGTTCATGTCAAATTACGTTAAATACGTGCAATTTTATGATTCGTACAATAACAAATATTATATTTTTATTGTGAAGTTAGTTATATTTATTGTTGTAATCAAATATTTCTTTGTTGTAACCAAAACTCTCTTTAAAAAGAACTGGGTTAGATTATGGTCGCTATATAGTATATATCTTATTGTTTTGAAGTTAAAATTAATATTTTGTAATTTATTTATTAAAAAAATATGTATAGTTTAATAATCGTACAAGGAAGTCGTGTGGTGTCCACATCAGATTTTTTTCGCCAAAGACAATACCTGCCTTACCTGAAAGTGACCGAAGCTAAAAACAACTGAATTTATTAAATTAATTAATGCTTAATATAATACACAAATCTCATTATCATGTAAACTTAATTGTAAGAAGTTTAATAATATACACATAATATGGAAATTTTCTCAAAGCATATGAAGTAATTCTTATAATTAATTAAAATGTATAACAACCTCATATGTTATTATAATTCGTTCTATAATTATCCTATATATTCGTTGCGTTGACAACATCAATTCAACATGAAAACAAACTCCTGACATCAGCCATAAAATCTCTTTTAAATTATCAGTACAAAAATGTCTGGTATAATTGTAATTGTACAATCTACAAGTCAATATTCTGTTGTAAAATACGGTCCGGTCGTACGCTCGCCCTCAGGCAGTAACATGGAGAACTCATTGGCGTACGTCAATAAACTCGCCATGTAAAGACTGGGAAATGCTGTCGTTTGCATTAACTCAGCCATTGCCGGGAAATATTACCATCATTCCTAAATACAAGATCCAAATACCAGATAAATGATTGATAAACGACCACGATGGAAATAGAAAGTTGCTCAACAAAAATTTGTATTGATTTTATGACGTATTATTAGCAATAATAATAAAGTATTTATTGAATATGTATTTATAACTGTTCTTAAAATATCAGGAAATACACATAAGTTCAAGGCCAACATAATAGAGATATGTAGCTGCAGTGGAGAGAACATCATATGTGTCTCTTTTGAACTAACTATGTTATTTATAAAATAGGGTTATTTCACAAATTTTAAATTTTTGTCTGAAAGAAAATGTAAAAAATGTCCTCTATTTTTTCTTTCTATTTTTTACCTCTCGCTAAGAAAGGTATTGAATTCATGCTAAAAATCGCATATCCAGATTTTAATGATTAAGCACATTTTAAGGTACCTACAATCCGATATTAATATTTTTACGGTGATGTCTGTGTGTGAGGATGAATGCGTGTGTGTGTGTATGTGTGTGTGTGTATATGTGTGTGGGGAGGTTGGAAGGACGACTTTTCAATAAATATAATACTTAATATCTGTTTAACTACGTATTTCTCAATCGGACATTACTGGGAGGAGCTAAAAAAGTTTTGGTAATAATTGGAGAACCGGAGGTAGCAGATTCTTAAAATATATATATTTCATCACGGCATATTACTCATTGCTGGGTGTGCCAATCTACTTCGTACACAGATATCGGTAATGATGGAATATTTGTACCGTGCGGGCGCTTACCAGGCGTCACCTCACGGGCACTCAGTGCTGGCGTGGAGAGTGCGCCACAGGGGTCAATTTTGTGCCATTAATTAATTAATGTAATTTTTGGCGTCAGTTGGGATCGAACCCGGGTCCCCAGGTTCGCGACCAGACACTCAGGCACACGGCCTTTTTAGATTTAGAGATAAAGAAATATAAGGTATATAATAATGGTGTATTAAATCGCACACCCCAAATAGTCATGGAAACCAATTGAAAAATTAAAATGTTTGTAACTGACAGACAAATGTCAGTGTCAAAAATCCAGAGACATTACTGAAGATTTTTCATACATTATATTATTTCTTATTGTATTAATAGTTAAATATTTAAAATTATAGGTATTTACATATACCCTTCAAAAATACTGCTAATCCCGCCAATGAATTGGAAACATATCGAAAAATTGTGGGGTTTATTTTCCTCGGCCCTACGGGCCTTGGTAACTAAATTCCACATTTGTGATAAAAATATAACTTTAGTGCCTTTATACATACCTAATAGTATTTTATGTAACTAGGACGAAAAGTGAAACTTTAAGGTCGGTATGTGCAAGTTGTTTACGGGAGAGGCGGATAGCCGAGGCCGTAATTACTTGTGAATACCTTAAATACACTTTTGGTCTGAGGTACATACATAATTTTATGTCATACGGGTTTCTAGTTTTTAAATTATTAAAAGAAACATGCAGCAATTTGTAGCAGTACGAATTTTGTATAAGTAGGCCAAGTCGCAACCCTAGCAAAATTTTGACATATTGAAATTGAATTTTTCTGGTATCGTTAACATTCTTATTCGCTATAATGATGAAAAATACATTCCTCGAGATATTTTGGATGAAGCTACTGAGACGAAGAACAATTTAATGCCGCATAAATAAAGGATTCAGTATGAAGGTAAATTTTTAAAGTCCTAGAACTTTAAAATGATATTTTAAAGTTCTAGGACTTTAATGTTTCACTTTTTGTTTTATAAATCGTTCAAAAAACGTTGCTTTAGAAACCAGTATGACATAAATAACTATTATGTAGTTTTTAGATGAAATTAAAAATTTTAAAACGACCCTATTATACAAATAATTTAGCTATCATAATTTGTACTCCAGTACCAATATTTTCGGGTCTAACTTTTCTACATTAGTCCGAAAAAAAGTCTCTATTCCGTGCTCTAGTTTATTGTGTTTCTCTTCTGAGTAAAGATTCCTTCCTCTGCTTGTCTTTTCGATCTGTTGTGTTCTGTGAATATTCTCCCACAATGCGGTGAAATAATGTCAAGCATTCGCCATTTGTTACATGTACCTGTACCTGGGCCCGTAGGCAGCGGCATGTGTTTAAACCGTGGACTTTATAGGCCGTATCAAGCGATGTTCTTTACTGCCTGTGTTCGGCAAGGAACCTACAGAACAGCTAGCTAGCTAGCTAGCTACCCTATAGCGAAGAAACGGGGAACGAGCGACGGGCGAGCTGTTGTCTGCTAATGAAAATGTATCACCTACAAAGGAAAATGTATGGAAAGGTTAAGGGATCGATACGGGAAATTAAATGGAGGATGGGGAGTTTTCCAAGAAAAAAGATAGGAAAATTCCCAACAGAAAGATGCTCCCATATGGGAGAAAAAATAGCAGACATGACCTTGATTTGTATCTCATTGTAGGAATAATATTACTGTTCCATAATAGTTATTGTTATTGCGTTTAACAATTTTTATTCCGATTATTGGGATTATAGTTCAGTCAGTAGAATTTTTTACTTTTCAAAAGGTGGAATGGTTCTGATTTTAATATATGTTGTTTAAGTCGGGACTTTGATGAACAATTCAAGTTTTCGACCTTGTGGAGGGTTGGCGCAAACCATCATTGATTAAAAGCACAGAAAAAAGTGTTTTAGCCATTTTCTCAAAAACAGTGGCCCGTATCAAAATTTTACAAGATTGCAGAATTAAATTTCGTAATTTTTTGTACAAAAAGGGTTCTTACATTTTTACCTAGAATGATCTGTTAAAAGGTTATGTTAAAAGATATATAACCAAAATAACAATTTATGAAAGAAATTTAAATTGCTCAAAAAATAAATAATATTAGGTATTTAATCCCATAGATTTTTCTATTTATAATAATTTATACACTTGGTAAGGGAGGTATACGGGTCATGCTAAAAATGTCACTATCAAAATATAATCATTTCAAATTAATAATAGTAATGTTTGTAAATAGAACAATAGTTATATCGAAAGAAACTTAATATTTTTCCAGCATACAGTTAATGTATTTACACAAAAATTAATGAATTTATCATCAGCGCATATTACCCATTGCTGGGTGTGCTAATATGCTTTGTACACAAATTTCGGTAATGATGATGACATATTTGTATCGAGCGGGCGTTTACCAAGCGTCGCCGCACGGGCACTCATTTCTAGCGTGGAGAGTGCACCACAGTGGTCAATTTTGTGCCATTTAAAATTCGAAATATTTGGTGTTGGTAGGAACTGAATCCGGTTCCCCAGATTCGCGACCATACACTCAGGCACGCAGCCACGAGACCCCATCAATATATGTATTTAAATTAATAAAAATTAAATGGCGGGAGGTATTGTGCAGGTCACGGAAAGAAATGATTAATTTGTTCTTTCAATTGATCATATCAACACAAACAAAATATTAACGTTTCTCTTTCAAGGCATTCTAATTCTATGTAAAAAAAAATTAACACGTATTCATTTTTTCCATTCGTGGCATTTTAATCAAATTAAAATAAAAGTTTATTTGCATTTTGCTCAAAAAAAAATCGTTACGTAAGGATATAAAAATATTATATCACTGAATTTAGAATAAAATTCTCTATAGAATAAGCAAATAAAAAATATATAGTTCCATTTAAAATCATAGTTTGTGAACCACTGGTTGAAAAAAAAATGTTCATTAAATAGTCTTGTAAAATAGAAATTGTTTGCTTATATAACCGTCCTCGTAGCTCTTGTAGTTCTCGAGATAGTGGACAAAATAAAATGAACACCCTGTATAGAGTGTTGTGTTTGAAAATATAAAGTTACATATCATTGCGTAAAAATGGAACAGCCTGTAGAAAAACCTATACTACTACTATAGATTTATAAACATTTTAATTTAAAATAAACTTCGTTTTACAATTTTTCGATAATATTTAAAATAATCGAGTTATCAAAAAAGAACAGACGGACGAATACAAAATTCCCATACAAAGCAACCATATCCCATCGTCCCTACCATCATACCTACTCAGAATCCCACCCTTACCCTTCTTTTACCCATTCATCCCCCTATACCTTTCCCGCTGTGCATTGGCGTATTTTTTGCCCTGATTACAACCCCTGTACGGTTCCAGTATGTAATGTCTACTGGTTTGTCATCCTAGCTGCCTTGACGAGTCGTCCAAGTACCAGTGACACTGAGCCTGTGACTGTTGTAGAGACCGGGACAGCTGAGTGAATCCCGGCCGTCGCTTCCAGGCAGGAAAGAAAAGCGTCCGACGGAAAGAAGATCAGAGGGAAATAGTGGAAAATGTGGAGAAAATGGAGGAACTTGGAAAGAGGACAATAGTGGAAGATGTAATGGGGTGAGTACAAAATATTTGTTTTCTTTGGTGAATGTTTCTAATGAAATTATTATGAACAAAACTGGCCAGTTACACCTCCGACACTTAAAATTTAAAGTTATAATTTGAATGTTTATTTAAACGAAAATATCAACAATACCGAACTTTCGAATTTTATTAATGTTGATGTATTTACATGTGATAACAAACTCATAATTCTAAAGATGGATTAATAGATTCCGAAATATTGGTATTGTTGAGATTTTTCTTTAAAAAAAAACAATCAAACAACTGACTGCTTTCTCCAATATTTACACTTCATAAAAACAATTGATTAAACTCCTTTATTAAAATAAAACTTGGTTTTATTCAGTTAGCCAAATAAATTGATGTTAATTCCAACTTAATATTTTTTTTAATTGTAGTGTAAAACAGAATTGACCAGGGACCTGAACCGAAATATATTTATGGTTCAGGTTCGGTTCAGGTTCAGGAAATAAATGACGATTCGGGTTCAGTTTCGGTGCAAGAAATTAATTTTTTTAACGGTTTATTGGTTTTGGGTTCGAATTTCGGTTTAGAGCAATAAGTGATTACAAACACAAGAACATGATTACATTTATTAATTTTAAAATCACATTAAAAATATTGTATATTTAATTGACCTCTGAACCGAATCTGAATTTAAAACGGTTTAAATTCGGTTCAGGTTTATTGACCTTGGCAAATAAAGTTTCGGTTCAGGTTCAGGTTAATTCTGGTTTTCGGTTCAGGTTCGAGAATTGACTAACTACATAAAACTAAGTTTATTTATTATTGGTACAACCGCACATTACAACTCTGTAAATCTGTAAAAAAAACTTACTTTTCTACACCCAGAGATAGAATAAATAATTTTTGAATACGATTGCTAGTCCGATTATTTCCACACCCTACACATATATTTTTGTTGATTAATTTAAATTATATATGATAGTGACAGCTTTCGTTTCGATTTTGTTCATTATGTACAGATTTACAGATGTAAGACTTATGCCCAGTTGCAGAAACGTTCATCAACGCTTTGTTTAATTAACAGATCATCAAAACGAACAAATGCAACGCGATTTTTTGACAGCAATGATTTAAATGTCATAAGAACAAGAAAACTGATTCGAATTTGTTCATTTTATGGTCCGTTAATTAAACAAAGAGTTGATGAACGTTTCTACGACCGGGCATTAGAATTTTCACGATAATATGGCCATAAATGTATTAGACTGTTAAAATTGTAGATAATAACCTTAATTCTGCAACAAAGACCCTAATTCTTACCTACATTGTTATAGCAAATAACAAATAATAAATAAAACACTGAATAAAACATGAGAATAAAAATTTGTTTATATTGGTTACAGTTTTTAGCAAAGGCACTAAGATTTAGTAATTGTCTTGCAGAAGTGGAATGACTGTAGAACTATGGTTGAAGTGTGTAAAAATGTGTGTATCTGTGGCTTAATGCAATAACAACCAAAGTCCAACGTTTTCTAATTTTCTAAATGAAAATGATATTTTGTACTATTAATTAACCTAATGATGAAACGAATCATAAAAAAACCGGTTTACAGAATCCCCGAACTTTGGCGTAATATTTGCAGATCGTCAGTTGTTTTAGTTAAAATCGGTTAATTTAGGGTCGAGTTTGAGCTTATCTACATTTTACTCTTGCAAGTGTCATTAACCGATTACAAATTCGAACACGGTTCATGAAAATTTTGTTATTTTTGCATAACCACAGCAACCACGTGAAGTTGGCGGTTATGGCGGTTAGAAATTAGGTTAGAATCTTTTTGTATGTAATGTGACAATTATGGCGGATATGAAAAGTAGCAATAGTGTGGTATTCGAAATAAATTTAAACTTATTACAGGCATGACCTCCGAATAAACAAGAAGTATGAGTTAACTCTTTGACTGATTGTCTGAGTCTTCAAGAGCCTGATAAACTAAATATTTATCTTAAGCAGAATGACTTATGCAGCAACTACAGTAAATTTTCCATTATCTCTTTTTCACGTAGTAGAAATGTATTCGAATTTAATTACAATATTGATGGAAATGGTATCAGTCGCGTATCTCAAGTCAAAGACCTTGGGATCATTTTAGATAAGAAATTAATTTATGATGTACATATAAAATGCTTGGATTTATATTGCGAGTTGGATCAAATTTTAAAAATGCCACTACTCTCGTGAATTTATACTACACTTTTGTCAGATCTCAACTGGAATTTGCTGTTGTATTTTGGTCTTCACATTATCAAATATATGTGAATAGAGTTGAGGGTATACAGCGTAATTTCTGCACTGAAGTCTAAATTTCCGAATAATCTAATTTATTTCACCCCTTACAAAAACGTAGAGAGATGCTGGACTTAATTTTTCTTTATAAAATTATAAATGGTCATATTGATAGTCCAACTCTCTTGAGTAAAATATCTTAACGAGTACTCTCATATTCTACTCGTTCATCTGATATTTTTTCTGTAAAAATGTATGGGATTAATTTTGCAATGTTTTCCCCCTTAAATCGCCTATTGTGTTGTTATAATAATTTATTATGTTTCTACGATATACCCGATATATTTAGTTGCGCTTTGTATTTATTTAAGAAGTTTATAAAAAATAGCTTCACTCTTTTATTTACCTCTGTATGAGTTTTCCAATGTTAGCTAATTTTCACCATATTCGTTGTCTGTAACAAGATTTTTTTTTGTATAATTTATTATAACTGTGCTGTATTGTTATTGGGACCTTGTCCTGCTGTATGGCCACTTTTGTAAATAAATAAATAAACTTGAGAAAGGCATTTTCGTTATCGCTTTAGTTACAAGAAAAATCATTAGAAACAATTAAAATAAATTTATTAAAGAACATCCATGCTTCAATAATTTCGATTTATCTTTCAACAAAAATGTATCTTAAATTGACAGTTTATCTTATAGATGATCAAGGTCAAAGCATTCGTTTATTCATACCCGGTTACAAAACCGTGCGTTTACCACCTGAAACCAGCACCAAACTGTGGTTTATTTTTCGAATATACTATTATAGAATGAGTACGAAAAATAGCAAAGTCTGTAATCTTATTTTTCAATAGATAAAAATAACGAAATAAAAGCTACTTCCCTTACACAAATTTCTAGAATCCTAATAAATTAAAAGACTTAAAAGAAGGATTAGGATTGAAGAATAAATAACTTGATCTCGTTCGGTCTCCATTCCTAGAATCTGTAGCAACCGACCTTTCTTAAACCCTTTATTTTTTGTATAAATATGATGTAAAAACTATATCCAATATTGTATTTTATTTATTTAACATTTTTAACAATGTATTAGCCTGAGCCTACAATATCTAGCTGTTAATGTATTATTCGACAAAATTATTGACAGGTTCACGTTTTTAATGAACCGAATTTTTCAGAACATGACTACATTGGTTATTATTGCAACACATATTTTTTTTGTTTTACGACACGATAATGATTCTCGTGGTCGTGTGCCTGAGTGTCTGGTCGCGAATCTGGGGACCCGGGTTCGATCCCGACCGACTCCAAAAATTACATCGCATTTTAATGGCACAAAATTGACCCCTGTGGCGCACTCTCTACGCCAACAATGAGTGCCCGTGAGGTGACGCCTGGTAAGCGCCCACACGGTACAAATATTCCATCATTACCGATATCTGCGTACGAAGCAGATTGGCACACCCAGCAATGGGTAATATGCCGTGATGAAATATTTATTTATTTATTTATGATTCAATAAATGCAGATTCCAATAGATTTATTAATACCTAATAAATATTTAATTTTTTTAAATAAATAATTCATTTTTTTCCGTAATATCTACTGAAATTCCTACATTTTTATGTACCATTATACACTATATTTCTTCCGCGAATTATTCATATTTTTCATAAAAATAAGTTATTTAATTTAATTTAAAATAATATCTAATACTTTATTATTTATTACCTCAATACGAGTAAACGTATATAGTATTTAAAGTAATATTATGCTACTTTGAAAATTATTACAACATTGTATTTTATAATAAATTATTTTATAAATAAAAACAGTAGATAATTTGTTTAAGAACAGGATTTGCAGAAAGAAATTGAAAGTAATGTTATAATTAAGCTTTTATTCACTCAATAATACTGTGTTTAGTTCTGCTAAAAATTTTAGTATAAAATGCTGTAAGTCGTTATTCACTTTTATTGCCCATAAAATTATAGTCCTCGTAAAACTGATTACTTACTTGTTTTCCTTAAATAGAATAGCTTACTTATACCGAAATTCGATACAGAAGCCGCAATTTTATTATCAGTGTTGCTACCTATCTGAAAATTAAATCATACGAGGTACATAATTTAAATAATAATTATTATTGTTTGTTTAAAAATAGATAGGTGACTTATAACTTAAAGAACTACTAAAATTTATATTGACTGCAAATTAGGGACAAATGGCTATTTATTATTAATTTTAGACCTATAATTTAAAATACAACTTTTGGGGCAAATTCAAATTCCATCTTTTGGGTCAGAAAGATCCTGAATTTCACTTCCGGTTTCGCCTATTCGACAAACTGAATAAAAAAATATTGAATTTTCTACAGGCATGCATTAATAATTCGAGGTTTTTCCAATTCATTAACGAGATTGGCGTTATTTCTGAGGGTTCATATAATATACCTGTAATTTTAAATATATAATTAATAATACAATAAAATATATTAAATATAGTTCCCAGAGAAAGCCTTCAGTACTATCCCTGAATTTTTCACACTAACATTAGTGACATTTATCTGTCAATTACAGACATTTTAATTTCTCAAGTAGTTCCTATGGAGATGTTTGGGCTGTGAGCAGGCTATGACATTTACAACAGATTATTTTATAGATTATATATCTATATCTTTAAATCTATAGAAGGTATAATAATTTTTAAAATGTGTAGGATAGAGAATTTTGTTTTTTAAAAAATACTATTTAGAAGATTTTTGTTAAAATACTACTACTTCCGGTTGTCCAATTGTTACCAGAATCTATTAAACTCTTCCCATTACTGTTAGATTGACGAATCCGTAGTTACACAGGTCTTTAGTCTTATAGAATTTGAGAAATCGTACCTCCAACAACCTAACATACATACACACACACACACACACACACACACACACACACACAGGCATCATCGTAAAAATGTTATTATCGGATTCTAGGGACCTTAAAACGTGCTTATTCACTAAAATCTGAATATGCGATTTTTAGAATGAATCCATGTTTTAGCGAGAGGTAAAAAAGTATGCCCAGATGGCTGAGTTTAGGCTAAAATTATGCCAAATGTTTATCTATTTTGTTTTTAATTAAGGTGGCCTATATTTGCCTGCATGTCCTCATCAAGGTGAATAATGCCAATTAATAAAAACAAAAGGTAAAAATGTTTTGTTTTTCTAAAGTATTTGATTAACAAGATTTATTTATAAAATTTTGATTTCTTGTATTTTGGTAATTGCAAAGAATAGGACCTACATTTATATGACATTCTATTATAAATAATAGGCCTATAAATGTTAGGACAAATATTTTCCCCAAAAAATTTATACGAATAAAACTTATTTTTACAAAACCATAATCAATGACAATTTGGTTTCCGTCTGCATTATTTTCATTGTTCATCCTAACCTCACCAATTAACCTTCAACTTCACTCTCCCATTCCATCCCTACTCTTCCCCATCATCCTGCATCCTTATCTCCTTCCTGCGTCTGCATCCTGCATGTCTTATCCTGCTGCCTGCAGGATCCTGTATTCAGCTGTATCCTAGACCCGCCCACTCGATATCTTATCACGAGGACAGCCCCCTGTAACCGGTTAGAGAAAGATAGGATGAGAGAGGGAGAAGGATAGAAAAGGAGAGAGAAGTAGAAGAGAGAGAAGTAAGAGTGAGAAAGGAGGTAGAATGGGATGTATGTGTGGAGTGTAGTGGGGTTAAAGGGGAAGGTGTGGAGTAAGGATAATAAGGTGAAGGATGGTAAGGTGTAAAAACATAAAAATTAAGGGTAAATGGTATGGTTTGAATTTTAAGGTTATTTTAATTCTTGAAATTACAATACTTAAAGCTGTTTTTTATAAATGTCAAAAATAAATTACATATTTTTATTGTAAAAGGGTGTACCAAACGTCAACTCACAGTCACTCAAAAAATACAAGTATATAATACATATTTTGTTCATATATACGAATAATTATTTCTGCAATATATAAATATTAAATTGATAAAATTAATAATTTTTAAAAAAATTTATAGTAAGGTAAGGATGTCTATGGCATCTTTTTAGATAATTTCTTGCAATTGGTCTAGGGGTGGTGAACAAGAAAAACATATCCCAATAAATAAGAAAACAGGTAAAATTTCTCTTCGTTTAAAGAGAAAAATAAAACCCTGACATTGACTGTTGGCCATCCTGTAGTGTTATGTATGTATTATATAAAAATAATCTTGTGGCGCAGTCTTTACAACAGTTTTCGCAGTGCCCGTGAGTTGACGTTTGATAAACATCTCCATTTAAAAATAGGTTGAAACTTTTTATAGATAAGTATGTACTTTATTATTTAAAATAACTAAATTAATCTAGCATAACCTAACTAAAATTATCTGAGTTTAACTAGATGTAATTTAATTTTTTTATCAAAATTTATCAATATATTGCTAATTAGTATACCCAGTAATGGGTAATAAGCCCTGTTGATATATTTGTTTAAATTTCTAAATTACTATTTTTTATACTTGTCAGTGCAGTGTCAGTATACAAATTGACAGTTTGGAAAAAATACCAATAATGGATTTATATGTTACATTATTTTATGATGTAACAGTTTTCAAATTAGAGAGGAAAATGTATCACTCCTAGAGTCCCGAACGCGAGACCAAGTTCAAAATATTAAAATCCCGAAGAGACGTGACTTAACATTCGGGACCAATTAAATCACGTTGAGGCGTGGTTTAGTACTAGAAAAGTTCGAGACTTGTGCAAAAAATAGAAAACCCGAACCCGGGATTGTATTTTTCTCTAAAAACAACAACAATTAACTCCTGTAACGACAAACATCGGCCCTAGTTTTCCAAGCGTGAATTTTGTGCGTTAGGTGCTTATTCGGGATTTTTATTTTTTCTTAACGAACCCGCGTTCGGAACTGTAAATCCTTTCTTAAGAGATTGGTAGTACATAATTTTGTAGGAGACGAAGACGAGATCAGGAAATCTTAAAATTATTTAAAGAATATTTGGTTTAATTTCGTGGGACACCTATTCGTCACTTTTGGTTCATTTAGTTCACACAACCCAAATAATAAATTTGATATATTAATAAATATAAATACTGAGTTTAATTTATTATTAATACCTAACTAAATAAAATAAAAGTACCTACCTAACTTAGAACTGTAGCGGGCCTTGTAGATTTTTTATGTAGCAGGCCAGCAGGCCTAGTATGTTTTGTATCTAGGAATAAAAATGTTAGAAATAAAAACTTTTTATAACTAAATAAATAAAAGTGTGTTCCTAAATTTGTTCTGTTCGTGTTTATTGTTTAGTATATTATTTCTACAGTTTAACTTTGATATTTATTTAGTTATAAAAAGTGAATGTTTTTATTTCTAACAAAACATTTTTTAATCCTAGATACAAAACATACTAGGCCTGCTACATAAAAAATCTCTACAAGGCCCGCAACAGAACTAATAAGACTATTTTTACCTTCCGCCACCTTTGAGGTAAGGGAGGTATTGTCTTTGGTCAAAAAATTCGATGGTCAGAATACAATTTTACTTATTTTACGATGCTGTCTGTATTTATGTGTGTGTGTGTGTGTGTGTGTGTGTGTGTGTGTGTGTGTACAATTCCAAAAATCATAATTCTTTTGTATTCACCTTCCGTAAGTCCATATGACGAGCTGTTTACATTTTGGTTATAATCGGTCAACCGGAAGTACACTTATTTCAAATTCTTAACTGTTTTTTTTCTAAAAAACTGAGTTAAATATCATTTTTTGACATTTTACGTTATTATAAATATTAAAGAATATTTTATTCTTTATACGATTTGTATGCTATTTTTTTCTTCATATTTGATTAGTTTGGAGATAAAAAATTATAAAGAAACTAATTTTCATAAATATTGCAACCTATGCTGCTACAAGCTTACCATGGAAACGGTAAATACTATTAATTGACAGATGTCAGTGTCAAGTATAATTTGTATAGTATGTGAAATAATGTTATTGGATATATAAAATCTTTCGCGAGAAACTAGCGTGTGTTCAAATAAAAACCTAACTCGGAGTAGGCTATGAACAGAGAAACGTATGTCTAATCATTATTCATTTCAAAAGTCAAGTTGTCAAAATTGACCTTGATATGTAATTTTAAGGAGAAAAGGTAATAAAGAAGGATACAGTATATTGTCATTAGCTGTTTTCTAATTTATTTTCATTTCTGAAATAGGACTCAAGATGAAAAGTTTTGATTTCTTTAGATAATTTTTTTGACAATATTTCGAGTCAAATTAAATTAAATACTTTTAAATTGAGTTAGGTTGTTTTTTGAACATACTGTATCTGTATGGAATTTGTACAAAATACATAGAATTGACGGAAGGTAATGTGTTGATTTTATTATTATTAAATTATGTATTGGTAAATGGTAAAAGTCCAAACATTTTTTTCTGAATTGTTTCTGTAAGTTATTTCGTCCAAATTCTGTATTTTTGTATTAATATATTTAAAGGGGTTATAGCTGAAATTTTGAGGAAGTCACGGCAAAATACTAACATTATTTTCTAGTGGTATGTTTCCCGATTTATAACTGTCAACTTACATACCAACCCCTACTGTATGTTATTATAAAATGTTATTATAAAATTGTAATGTATTGATATTAATATGTTTCATTTAATTCTGTTGCAGTATGCAAAACATGGCTGCACTCTCTGATCCATTTAAATTCCTCCCTCGATCCCTCCCTTGTTTACCCTGCCCACCGCACCGGCCTTTTCGCCTTCAGCCCTCCCCTAGTCGGCGTCGGCGTAATAGCGCCCCGGCAGGGTGTTTTGGCGTCGCTGGCCGCCTGGACGCCAGACGCCAGTCTCGCAGCGTCTCTCATCGGTTCCGCACGCAGCCTGCACCGCTGCCTTAAAAAGCAGCGCTCTTCTCATAGTGACTCACTCCGTCTCCGGCTTGGGATGCTGATTAATGTAGAACCCCCTGTACGTATACTGAATGTATCCTGAGTGTATTTCCTTCCGGTATACCTTCTGTATACGTAACAGGAGGCCTCACTGTGCATCAAGAAGAAGAGAGGTCTTCAGTCTTCGGGCTTCTCAATTCTGACAGGAACAAGGTTCGAGCGAACACTTATAGGTTAAGTCTTCTTGTTATTTATTTATGTGTTAGGTTAAGTTAGTTGTTAGGTTAGTTTTAAGATTGTGTGTTTTATGTGCATTTTATTGTAGATTTTAACGGTAATAAATAAAAGTTTAGATTTACTTTAAACGGTGCTTTCTATTGTATTTTATGTAGTTGTTAATGACGCCAAACACGATTTGATGTATTTTGTGTACATGTTTCGTATTTTAGAGATAAAATTTTAAGATTGTTGTTGATAAACTATGTATAAAAACTAAAATATAATAGTATACATGTTATACAAATGTTTTGTTTATGTAACGTACACATACATACTTACATACATGTAAACACTAGAATGACTTACAAATATTAATATTTAATAATTCAAAATTTTGTCATTAATTTAAATTAAAAACATAAGTTTTTATTTTATGATATATAATTTGTTTGATGTGGTTCAAGTCCCGAATAAATTACAAAGAAAATTTGTGAAATATTAAAGAATTAAATTTTTCTAAAACTTTGAAAATATATTTGTACAAAACAGTGAAATACAAAATTCAAAATATAGTAATTGTCAATTTTGAGTGCAAACAAAAATGTGCATGTTTTTTGCAAATTTTTGTACGAAGTTTCTTAAACTTGTTACTAATTCTGATGAAGGTATAATGTAAAAATAAATACTGTATTAATTAATTTTTTGACCTTTGTGTAATTAACACTTAATCAAATTATGGCGGGCACTCAAGCAAAGATCATTACCTAAGTCCAATTTCCAAATTGTGGTTTTGTATAATTATCATTTAAAATTCAAATTAAATACAGACTTATTTAACACACACATATGTCGACTTACTTAATACATAAGATTTACTAAATTTTACACTATTCTGTAGGACGGCTGGTTAGTTAATTTTACTAGCGTAATAAAATTTAATGGACTGATTTTTTGATTCAACACTAACACACAATATTGTTTGATATCTAATATTTTTAATATAATAAAATATCTATGTCCATATCTGTATTGCATATTTTGTATAATTTGTATATTAAACAAAATTAGACAAAAATGATGCGAAAACTATAAAATATAAGAGTACCTATATATTTATAAATATATAAACAAACTATATTAATAGATAATATTTTTCATTGCATATATGTATATATTTTTATATTTTTACATAGATAATAAATACAGGGTTCGTTCCAACCCAATTTGTGAGAAATGGCGTATTTTATATATGTATGTAAGTATTATGTATGTATTACAATACAGGCAAAGCCCAAAAGATATTCAGAGATGATATTACTCGGGTAATGTCAGAAATGCACAAAACTTTAAATTTAATTTAATGTTTTCTCTATATTTGGTCATATTTCTAAACATACCTTAATATTATTTAGCTTAACTCTTCAGTTATGACATTTTTAAAAATGAGTTAATTTTTCAATTGAATAAATTAGTAGAAATATATAGTTTTTTTTTCAAAATGCACAGAATATTAACATGGAACATCAGTTTTTTTTGCAGACTGTTGCCCCCTATTCTAACTGACAACGATGGTTGTAATATCAATAAAAAATGCATCAAGACACCAAATATTTTTTAAATTTATTCAATTCTGTGTTAATAGCTATAGTCGTAACATTTTTAAACAAAAAATAAACAAATGTCAGACATTTTATCTGTCAGAATTTGTTAGGTATGATTTTTTTGTTATTTTCTTTTTGTTTGACAAAAATTAAATTCATAAAATTGTAACAATTTTTTTTAGATTATAACAAATGTTGACACAAAAAAATGCCAAACATTTTTTTTTCCATTTGTTCAAATGTCATGGCTACTGCTATAAATACGAAATTGAATAAATTTAATAATTAATTTATGAACTTAAAATTTCACATAATTTTGCAAAAATTTAGTTCTCATGTGAATCAAAAAAAAACACGATATATTATTTGGATTAAATTTGTAAAAAGTTAGATTACAAATGTCTAAAATGTTATTAAATAACAAATTCAAACAAATTATTTAAGAGTTAACGCATAAAACTTACGCCCAGAAAAGACCATTATTAATGTTTTATTCAATTCTTTATAGTCTGGTCAAATTCAAAAACGACTATATCGGCTGTATTAACATGAGAAAACAGTTTTTCCTTGCGCAAAACTGGCGTATTAATTTAAAACATGTTTCAAATAAAAGTTGAGAGAATATAATTCAACATCTATTTCAGTACTGATATTTTATTTTGTGCGTTCTGTAACCGAAGAAATTGAATTTAAAATTTAATAAAATTTACTTTTTTATAGTGTTAGCCATGGTATTGAATTAAAATCACCAACAAATATAATGACATTTGACTTGTAAGAAACGTATTTGTCTAATAGTCTGCATCTATTAGCCATTATTATAAAAGTAACAAATTATTAAAAAATATTATTTTGATGCAAATTATATTTTATAATATCTGACAGGTAAAATGTCATTACATTTGTTTCAATATTATGGTTACACTATAAAAAAATCTGTTGTGGCCGGCACAATACCTCTCGCCATTTTCATTTTATGTTGCATAGGGCGCAAACAGTTATGTGACTTTGTTGGCCTTGGCTAGCAGATATGGGGGCCCTTGTCAGAATGACAGCTAGTAATAATGTACATAGGTGTCAAGTGTTCATTCAAAACATTATGATTTAATTTAATTAACATTAACATACCTATAATTTAAATACATATTTAATTACTAATACAATAATATATATTAAATGTACTCGTACTTCCCAGAAAAATCTAATTTTGACACTGACATTTTGCATATATCTGTCAACTACAAACATTTAAATTTATTACAACAGATTATTCTATATTATTATATACTATATCTCCAAACCTATACGAGATATAATAATAAAATTAAATGTGTCAGATAGAGAATTTAATTTTCTTTAATATTACCAAGAAAAAATTTCAAAAAATAATATATAGAAAAATCTGCTACTTCCGGTTGTCCAATTGTTACCAAAACCTATTCAGCTCTTGCCATTAATGTCCGATTGGGAAATACGTTAAACAAATATAAAGTTTTATAGTTTTTGAGTAATCATCATCCTGCCAACGTCGCAGACACACACACACAGACATCATCGTAAATATATTAAAATCGTATTGTAGGGACCTTAAAACGTACTTATTCATTAAAATCTGGATATGCGATTTTTAGCATGAATTCAATACCTCTCTTAGCGAGAGTAACTTTATAAAAATTTAATTTCAATTTGCTCGGTTACGGAATGCGCAAAATAAAATATCAGTACTGAATTAGATGCAGAATTTAATTCTATATAACATTTATTTCCAACATTAGCGTCAAAAATTGAATGGCCACTTTTGCGCAAGGAAAAACTGTTTTCCCGTGTTAAACGCCTATGGCACGCTGTTCCTGTTACATCCGGTATAATGACCGGAAATTAGCAAGTATCACATTTGTGCGATAGGTTATTTAAAGTATGTTTAGATAGCTTGCAAGCCAAAAATGTCCAAATTTAACAAAAATTTCAACATAGTTTGGGCAACTTTTGCACGTCGTTTGGATTTTGCCCATAATTATAATTTTATAAATTTATTCTCATATTTAAAAACACTTTTATTTAATTACATCTGCGGTTTTATGGTAAAAGCATACGTCACTTTTGGCAAAAGTAAAAACAAAACTTGTACCAGCAAAATATGCTGAATAAAATTTTAAAATCTGATTTTCAATAAACCGCCACATTTTCAAATATAACCTCCAAAAAATATTTGAAAAAGTGACATCTACATTTCTCATAGAACCGCAAATATAATTTGCAACAATATTATTAAATTACAAAAGTAATATATACTAATTATTAACGACAATAAATGAAATTAAACCATATTATCAATTAACTTTCACCCCCAAAAGAGTATAACATCTTTGCATCACCATAGTACCTATCCCATGTAATATCTCTAACCACCAACCCGTTGAAGTCGAACTTTCCTCTTCGATCTGCGAGTCGTAAACCTTGAGAAAAAGCTGATTGTAAAACCGTACGTGGCGAGAGAGAAGCCAAAGCAGTAAAGGGTTAGAAATCGAGTAATAAAATTAGAAAGTTCCAGCTAGGGTTAACGCGATTTCCAATTTCTAATGCCCCTTTAAGCAATAGCCAATAGACAGGTTTCAGTATGTGAAGTGATATGCCCTCGAAGAAGTGATGGTGAAGAGTGAAAAATTATAAAAGCAATTTGTGATTGGTGTGGTTAATAATAGGAGATATATAATGCTGTTAAGATTTAAGGTAATAATTATTATACATGATTTTTTTAATTCGTTGCGGTATCTAATTCTATTAACATATTAGATATAAATTCATTCATATGTATACAGGGTGTTTGGCGTAAGTCCGGCACCACGAATATTTCGTTTATTTTGAGAGATACAAAAAAATGTTAATAAGCAAAGTTAAACTAGACAAAGGGGCTCATAAGATGATCATAGCAGAAATTTTGTATCACTTCCGGTTTTAGCGGAAATGGGCACAACTTTAAAACTAGCATAGGGAATCGGTATTTTTATATTTTTTTTCAGAATGTACATAAAATTAGCTTCACAATGATACCAAATTATCATAGTTTTACTTTCACCATTTCAAAATGGCAACCATCTATTCTCAAAATATGTCGATTTTTCAGTTTAAATGATCCATGTGTTTTAAATTTATTAACAACTTCATTAAAATATTGTCTTCTCGGTTGTCGTCGGTGAGGACACCTCTCTCCATAAAGTTGAAGTGCTCTAACAGAATTTCTTTGACATTCTCCGAATATTAGAATCATATCAACCATTTCTTCATTTGTGTAATTCACTTGAGCCATAATTATTTACTTATTACAAGAAATTGTCACTATCGCAAATGTAGGTAAATTCTTTTCCTTTATTATAAGATAATAAAATTGTTCTCATAGCTTGCTGTTTTATTTTGTATGGAATTTTATTAATACATATTTTAAGAATAAATAGTCGCCATTTTAAAATGGTTAAAGTAACACTATGATAATTTGGTATCATTGTGAAGCTAATTTTATGTATATTCTGAAAAAAATATAGATTCCCTATGCTAGATTTAAAGTTGTACCCATTTCCGCTAAAACCGGAAGCGATACAAAATTTCTGCTATGATCATCTTATGAGCCCCTTTGTCTAGTTTAACTTTGCTTATAACATTTTTTTGTATCTCTCAAAATAAACGAAATATTTAGATTTAAGATTGGTTCATTGGCAACACTGTTACCACCGCCTTGCGTCTGATAACCTAACCTTTGACGTGTCAGTTGTGTATTGTGTTGTTTTCAAAGTGTAAATATAAATTATAAATAATAATATATATATATATATATATATATATATATATATATATATATATATATATATTGATTCAAATAAATAGAATATTACCCTTATTCTACTAGTCATGTCAATATAAACTATTTTGATTCAAATAAACAAAATATTACCCTTATTCTACCAATCTTTTCTTAAAGTGTATTTAAAGTCCGAGCAAATCGTTTTTAGAAACATGTCGTGAAAAAAATGTGTCTAACACGAGAAGAAAACGCTTTTTCCACTCTCGCTACGCTCTTGAGGCAAACTTCAAGCTCGAGTGGGAAAAAGAAGCGCTTTCCTCTCTAGTTTGACAAATAACTATTATCTACGATAGTGCGTAAAATTGATGTTTAGATATTAGTTTTAAGTTTGTAAAACGGTTGTTTAGTCACAGGTTGCCGAGCAACGAATGATTAAAATTTTTAGACACGCTAAATTTGTAAAACCAGGGTGATTATTTTGTTATCATAGCAAACTTCTCATTTAATATTGTGATCCTGATTCATAAATAAAAGTGTTTATTTATATTTATTGGGTTTTTCATTATATCGTAGATAAAATATCGTACAAACGTAAAACATCTTTAGTCTATCAGGGGTCTTAAAACACTCGCAACGCTCGTGTTTTAATTTTGACCCATTCGTGACTAAAGACTAGCTTTACGTACTTGTATCGTAAATAACTATTTAGTTGTCAAATCAATATCTATTGGATAAAAATATTAACTAGTATTTAAAAATTAACCACGTTGTTACAGAATACACCCGTTACGCGGCTAATTTAAAATAACAGATAAATAGTGCATCTGTTCATTTTATTGTCATTAATTCTAGCGTGACCCACGCATTATTTTTATAATAATAAAAGAAACACTATTTCTGTACGGAAAAATAACAAAATTCCCCGAGTTATGTAAAAGTGTAACTTACATTTTTACTGGGTACACCTACAATATCTTTTTATAATATTTACGTGAATCCAATTTTTTAAATATATTTCGTAAAATATTAACCTATTCAACAAAAATATTGCATTATTATTCCTTACGTATATTAAAGAACGAATCTTATAAATATCATTTTATTTTATGGAAAAGAAGGGCCCAAAATTTCGAACAAAATAATCGCCAATTATGAAATTAGTACTTTCTGTTTTGCGCCTTTTGTGCCATTTTTAAATGTAAAATTTAGGGAATTTGGTCTCAGTTGGTGAGACTAATGAAAATAATTTAAATACTAAAAAAATATTAGTACATATTAGTAGCTTTATAGATTTTTATTTTTCTCTAAACTTGTTTAAAATTGGTACATAAGATATTTCAAAACCAAGAATATTATCAAATTAATAAAAAATAAACAAAAATATTGGAAATTTAACAGGTATCTCTTTCTATATCTGCATATAGTAAGTAAAATGGCGCCTAAAACTGCCAGCTGGGCTGTCAAATGAAACGTCAAAAATATTACGGTCACTAACATACCTGTATCTTTGGTGAAAATTTGCATCGTTTGATATTTTAGCTTCAATAAAAGCATTTGTAACTTGTTTTGAAATTTTTTTTAAAGTTTAGGTCTAAATTTTGATAAAACAAATGACAAGCACGTAACCATGATTACCGAAATTTTTTGGTTTACTCTGTACGAATATTTTCTATTTCTTTAAATTGAAATGGTTTGTTTGGCTCATTTTTTTTACAAATATATCATGATATAATATTAACCCATTTTTAAGGTTATGTCAATTTGTTTTAACTCGCTTATACTAGACGTCACCTCATGGTGACAAATAACAAATAATTAAAAATGAAATATTTCAAATTTTGAGTGGACAACGAAGAAGACATATATTTATATGTATTTTATTTAAAATAATACCGTCTATTATTTCAATGCGGTGTTGGTGATCCTATAGGTTTTTTTTTTATATATAAATAAATTTATATGTATTATTTATTATTATATTGAATTGTCTCTGGATTTGGTTTCCATTATACGCCAAATTTTTCAAAACTTTCCTCCAACTTTTAAAATCTTATCCAAGTTCCAAACCCTACCTTATTCCATCCTCAAACCACTCCCAACCCCCTCTATGCGTTTTTCCCAACACTAACCCCTCACTAACCCGCTCTATCTAACCCTAACCCTTAATTACCCATCCCATCCCTAGAAATTATTGATCTGGCTGCACCGAACGCATGTGCAAGTGTCAGGCAACCCTTGCATACAAAGCATCCTGGGAGGCCTTGGCTCGGCTGGGTCCAGCTCTCTCTGGGCCATGCCAAGGGAACGGGGGGAGAAGGGGACGCGGAGAGTAAAGGACAAGGGAGAGGGGAAGCGTTGCTAGGCAACAGGGGCGGAGATGGCGGCCATGTTGCATCGGAGGGGGACAGGTTTTGGATGGCGAAAAGTGGTAGATAGAAGATAGTTTTTAATATGTGATAGATAATAGTTATTGTATGGTTACAATAGGTAGGTGCATTTTGTTGTTTGATATGTTAAAATTGCGAAATTTGAAGTAGATTTTTTTAAAATATTTACTAAATTAGTAAGTGGAGGCATGAGAAATGATTTTATTATTGTACTTGAAAATACAAAATCATACGAAAATTCAGAAAATATCTTTTTATATATAGACATTATGATCCCATGAAAATTAAAAAAATGTCTGATGTAAAATAATAACATATTCTACATAATATAATATCTACAGTATCGGACTCCGTAGGAACATGGAATGGGAGATCGTTAACGAATTGTTACGTTATTTCATAACGGATCGGGGAGAAATTAAATAAATGAAGAAAGTATGCTGGGATATGAACCCAGGGCCTTCCTATATCCAGTAGGAGTGAGGTCCATGAATTTTTCACAATTTCTTTCTTCGTTTATTTAATTTCTCCCCGATCCAGTAAGGCCATTTCTACGATTTATGAAAAAACATTTAGGATGGATCACAAATAGTTATAATCTACGTTATTTCATAACGTTATAAATAACTTAATAAAATACAAAATAACATTAATTTTGTTTCGTTAATATAACGTTATATTAACCGTATTTTTATAATAAAAATTCACCAAAATTTAAATTTAAAACAATGTTAAAACACTCACTTATCTTAGTCTACAAGTGAAATAAAATGTTCAACATTTTAATTTGACCACTAGGGACATCTATTCATTATAAAATACGAAATAAATTATCTGGAAATTATACTTTCAAACGGCATTTTTTTTGTAATAATTGTAAACTTGGATAACGTTATAGAAAATTGTTATTTATTATTTTACGGTTACATAATGTTATTTTGTAACTGTAACGTTATTAAAGAAAATAATAAATGAAACGTCATTATAACGTTATCGAGTATCGTCGTTACGTTTTCCATCCCTGGTTGTAACTAATAAAAAATAAGTATTTCAAAAGTATTATACTAAATTTCTGTACTTGTGTATGTGACAAAAACAGAGCGACTTTTAAAAAAATTAACCAGGATAACAATTTATGAAATAAACTTAAATTTAGACAAAAATAAACAATGTTATATATTTAATATTTTAATAATTATTTATAATAGATTTGCATGCGTCGTGGCATCTAATTAAGTAAATTATGGATGATTTTATGGTTTCTAGATTTTCAGGATTTCGTTATTCGAGCCCAACCCCAAATATATTTGTACCCGCTGAAAAAAGTATATTTAACAGCAAGAAGAAATACATTTTTAGATTACAATAGTTAAGACTATATTTGGGCAATTTTTATTTTATCTATTAATAAAGTGTACTGAATTTAATATAATGTTAATACCTAAATTTATCATTTTAACAATAATCTACGGGCAAATATATGACAACAGACACGTGCTAATTTTTTTAGTTCCAATAGTAAATCATACAATATTTATTATTTATGTCAGTATTATTTATAAAAGTGAAGGTAAAGGAAATTGACAATATATTCAATTATTACTATTTTATTTTTTTGCAAAGTGATATTTATTTATTAAAGTACCAACTACAATTATATTAAAAACAAAAATAAATAAACTTCTGGATGCCATGATTATTACACCAATTCAACAAATTTTAATATGATATATTAATAGAGTGTATAGAACTTGAATACACCGCTTATAATAAAATTTCTTAGGTTTAATAATAATTTATTTGCAAATAAACCATTGGCTGCATGTGACAAATGTTTTCGTCTTTAATAATTCGCAAATAATTTTTATTAAAGTAATAAAATTTAGATGTAATTGAGTATATTGTCAGTTACCTTTACCCTCAGTTTTATAAATAATACTAACATAAATATTGTATTATTTATTGTTGGAACGGAAAATTTTGGGGCTTGTCTTTTGTCATATATTTGCCCGTAGATTATTCTTTAAATGAGAAATTTAGTTAATAACATTGTATTTAAATCCAGTACACTTTATTAATACATAAAATAAAAAAAAATGCCCAAATACAGTCTTAACTATTGTAATCTAAAACTTTATTTTTTATTGCTGTTAATATATTTATTTCAGAGGGTACGAATTCATTTGGGGGTTGTGCTCATAATTTTAAATAATTGCTTAGAATTACAAATATTATTCCTTGCACGGTTAAAAATAGGAAATCGCGATTTCAAAATATGAATTCAGCATGAAATTCTCTTTCTTATTATGTATTACATGATTTTAGCGAATGAGTGGTTCACGAATAAACCACAATTCCAAAGAAATTTCTTTAAAATTTGAATAGTTTCAAATCAAGTGTCTCATATTTCATCCATTACACAAAATAACGCGGACTGAATTCGTCATGATTTTTTCTTTCATATCATGTATGTGCACGATGTTGCTGAGGAATGTTTAGGTAGGTTAGAAGATGTTCAATATTTAATAATCAAAGTAGTAATTCCCTAAAATTATTTGAACTAATTTTATACAAAAAGCAACATTACGTTGTGGATAATAGAATATTATTCAATGAGCATGTAATGTATGCTATTACTCATGAGATTGAAGTTTGCATCACGAGGCGGAAGGCGAGTGATGTAAATCATTCGAGTGAGTAATAGCCATTACATGCGAATAGAGTACTATACTTTATCCACAACTGTCAAATAATAACATACTGTATTATTATAAAATCATAAATAACCTAATAAACTTTAGAAAATTGTTTGATTACAAACATAAACGCTATGTTGATCTCTAGGTATTTGTTTTAACAAAATTATGAAGTGATTTGACATTTAGCAGAAAATTTTAAACCGACTATTCAGCTACATTTAATAGACAATAAAACTATAAAAAATGAGGAAACTAGCATAATTTTGGCATCTTTGTAAAAAAAATGCTTATTAAAAGTAATTTGTTTGTACTTTTTGTAAGGTAAGATTTGAATTTGACATAACGATTGAATAATATTATTCCATCGAACTGTCAATATTATTCAATTAGCAACAGTAACGAAGGTCATTAATTGATAAAAAAACAGTTGAATTATGGTTATATTATTTGACAGTCGTGGATAATTGTATTTATTAGTTTAAATGTTTTTTATGTAAAGTTTTGAAATGCTATATTTAAAATAATCTGTTATGCTATGCCCATGTTAAATGTGTTACTAGAGTGGGAAATATATTACAGCTATTAGTAGGAAGCAATATTTTGTAGGTGTGTAACGTACTAAAAGCTTATAAAGTAAATCCCCATAAATTGCTTAAAAATAGTCCAGCAAAATATTTTCACATATCCGAATTTTTACGTACTGATAGTTGTGCACACAAATATATTACGCAGTGCGTCCCATTTTGCTGAAATTTTGCTCAAGTTTCGAAAAATATATTTTACATAAATAAAAGAAAAACCTTACTTCATGAATATGAATAAAATTTCAGCCTATGTATTTTAAGCTAGGTAAAAAATATATAAAGACTTACCAAAAATGATGTTCCAGTATTTTCAATCCACATACGAATAGAAATAGATCCTTGGAGTTACACATATCTGAAACAAGAGAAAAATATTAGTTAAAATATTTTGTGAATGTAACAAACTTGTTCAGTTTGTTGGCGGAAGTCATTTCGTGTGAAAAATACTATAAACGTTCGTTTTGGATCAAATTTTTATAATACCTAACAGTTTTCAAATTGTGTATTTTTTTAATTAATCAAGTATATTCACGTATGACATATTTACCAAAAAATAAATCTGTTGTGGCCAGCACAATACCTCTCACCACTTTAATTTTTGGTTACATAAGTATTGTATTTAGTAGACATTTCTCTATTTATAATTATTGCTGTACAATTTGCTATTGAATTACTGCTTATCTTATTTCATCACGCCGTGAATTATACTTAGCTACATTAGCATCCTGGCTTATTGGTTGATTAATGTTGGTAGTAAACCGGATCTAAATTGATATTTGATATCTAGGTGCAAGTGAATGTAGTTTAGGGCTCATTACGGCCAACCGAACTATTCGGATTATACGGACTAATTCCACTCCGGCCAATTACCGCTGCCAGTGCATTAATTACAGCAAATCAGGAATATCAAATTTGAAAGATTAGTTACTGTGATTGCTATACGAGTACAGTTTTATATGACATGACTAGATGATGCGGTATTATTACAATTATAGGAAAATATGCTAATTATGTTAGTTAAGAAGAAAGATTATATTTGTTATTATGATTTGATATTTTAAAATTTATATGTAACATAATTTTTTAAATAATTTTTGGGTGCTAATTTTTTTTAAATACACGCTTTTGATAACCGAGTAAATTTCCCTTAAAGAAGTGACAAAAATTTATTGAGTGTTCGAGTATTAAAAAAAATGAACGTCATGTAAAATAACAAAGCAAGTAACACGTGATTAATAATTGACAGTTCATGGACGCTCATTTCTTGAAAGACACAGTTATGATCTCAAATGTGTGTAACTGATAGATATACGTCACTGCAAACAAACTAATCATTTCAAATAATAATAGTAACGTGTTAAAAAGAAAATAGTAAATGGAACAATAATTGTATGGAGAGGAGCTTAATACAGTTCCAGCATAAATAAATATGTAGGAATATAGGTAAGATAATAAAAATAAATAATATATCATCACGGCATATTACCCATTGCTAGGTGAGCCAATCTGCTTTGTACACAGATGTCGGTAATAATGATGACATATTTGTACCGTGTGGGCGTTTACCAGGCGACACTTCACACAAATCTGGGGAGTCAGGTTCGATTCCCACCGAAGCCAAATATTTTAGAATTTTAAATGGCACAAAATTGTCAACTGTGGTGCACACTCCACGCCCGCAATGAATATAGGTACAGTAAAATTTTTGAAAGATGTCCGATCAAGGGCACCTGTATCACAAACGAATTAACAAATAGGCATACATTTATCTCTTCTTTTGCAAAGGCTGTAAGAGTGTGTGATAAGGATGGATATAACATGCTTGTCTTTCAAAAATTCATATTGTTTCGACTAAGTTAGGACATTCCATTTATAAACGATGCTCGTTGTTGATAATACTTTCGCTGTAACGTAAGTTTATTTATTAATTAAGATACATTACCTGGATTCATAGCCGTAGGTATAACGTTATATTCTGTCAGAGTCACTGACACTGACATTGTGTCAGTATCTTATTTTTAACATATTTGGTTTTACATTTGCTTATAAACTTACTAGTTGACTTATTTTTGAATTTTGAATGTTTTTCGTGTAATATATATTTTTATAATAATAAAATAACAGTAATATCTTACGTACCCTTATAAAAACTAAGCAAACGACACTACTGAATTTGTTATACAATTCGTAGACAACCTTGATCGGACATCTTTCAAAAATTTTACTGTAGGTATATAAATAAATAAAATAAATATATCATCACGGCATATTACCCATTGCTGGGTCTGCCAATCTGCTTTTTATATATATATATATATATATATATATATATATATATATATATATATATATATATTTCGGTAACGATGATATATTTGTACCGTGCGGGCGTTTACCAGGTGTCACCTCACGAGCACTTATTGCTGGCGTGGAGAGTATACCACAGGCGTCATTTTTGTGCCATTTAAAATTCGAAATATTTGGCGTTGACTGGGATGGAATGCGGTATTTAAATTTAAGTATTTAGATAAATAAAAATTATATTAAACGGGAGTTATTGTGTTGACCACATCAGATTTTTTTTAAAAGTCAAGTTGGAATCTATTATTTAATAAAGGCAGCACTTACATACATATTATTAAATTAAACCACAAATTTATGTGATACAGATATCCAAATATGAATAAAACATTCCACTAATTAAATCTTTATTCTAATCAATATTAAAATCTCTCTAGTACTCCATTCCCGTATTGAATAAAATACTAAAAAGCAGCAACCTAAGCGTTTAATTCAACGTCGGCTTGCCGTGATCGTTACGGTAGTGCAGTCATAAATCCACGTACACACATACACAGTATACAGTAGACCGCACGGAGAAATATCATGTGTGGAAAAGTTGTAGATATATGGCATACGGGCACGAATGCGAAAATATTTTCATTAGCAAGAAACTACCTCAGAGCAAGTGTGGAGAAATATGCACAAGAACAAATATTTAGTTTGGGAAAATATGGAGATTAACATGAGGAATAATTAAGATTCCAGGAACATTAAGAGATGAGAGGAGTAATAGTTAAGGTTTACAAAATTATTACATACTTTTAAAACATACAGTAGATGTCCGATCAAGGTTAACTACGAATTGTATGAATTCAGATATTTGCTCCGTCCATTCTGACAAATTCAGTAGTGTCGTTTGCTTAGTTTTCATGAGGGTACATAAGATACTACTATTATTTTATTATTATAAAAATGTTACAATAAAAGCATTCAAAATTCAAAAATAAGTCAACTGGTAAGTTTATAAGCAAATGTAAAACCGAATATGTGAAAAATAAGATCTGCCACAATGTCATTGTCAGTGACACTGACAGAAAATAACGTTATTCGTACAGCAAATAAACTTACGTTACAGCGAAAGTACTATCAATAACGAGCATCGTTTTAGAGTGTAATGTCTTAACTTAGTCCAAGCAATATGAATTTTTGAAAGACAAGCGTGTTATATCCATCCTTATCGTACACGCTTATAGCCTTTGCAAAGGAAAGAGATAAATGTATGCCAATTTGTTAATTCGTTCATGATACAGCTAACCTTGATCGGACATCTTTAAAAAAAATTAATATACATAAAATCACGCATGTTTAGTGGGTTAGCACATACTCGAAAATAATAATAACAACATCAAGAATCTCTCACTATTTCAACAATATTTCTATTAACCATACATCATACAACAATTCCTCATTCTTAACATATTAAAGTGACCGATTTTCGGTAGCGAAATACCGTATCTAGACCACAATAATAGTTACGAAACAATCATCCTTCGCCACACATTCCTAAGCACACTCATAATTGCATTCATACATGCTCATCTTTTCATCCCACTCGGAAACTTTCTCTTTTAACACCCTACCAACCACATCCATCCACTTACACACCGGACGGCCACACAATCGAACACCCCCAACTTCAGATATACAGGGTGTATCACGGAAAGTGAAACATAGGCGTTTAAAGGTGCGTGAAGTTGGCACCAAGGTATAGGGTTCTAATTTTTAAATTGTTACTACGATTTAGTACCCAATTTGTATCAATTAGTACCCACAAAAAAAACTTTTGTTTTTTACTCTGCCTAGGAGTTGTTCATTGTTTAATTATTTTGGTGCCAACTTCACGCTCGCACAACACATTTAAAAAAAAAATGATACGAAAATTTAGTACCCAATTGGTACCTTTAAGTACCCAAAAATTTGTTTTGGCTACTTCATAACTGCAGAAATAAAATTTGTAAATTCACGGGATTACAATTTAATAGTATTAGACATGGAATTAGAAATAAGAGCATAACGTTTTATACGTCAAATTATTAGTATTTATTTGAACAATCATTTTTCTAACGCTGACATGCCTTAAATATTTAACATTTAATTCTGCTCCACATGGAATTGGAAAATCACTAAATTTAGAATGAAAAATTATGATATTTGACATCTATATACATAATTACTAGCTATCATTCCTGACATGGGCCCCCATATCTGCTTGTCAAGGCCAACAAAATCACATGACTGCTCGCACCCTATTGTATTTAACATTTCTTGTATACCTACACTCTACACCAAAAATTCTACTTACGCATATATCTATTCCTTATATTTAGATTGTTTAATTTGAAATTAATTTTATGAAGAAATTTTGTCCTCTTCTAATTTTTCGAAATGTTTCCAATTCATTGCCAGGATTGACAGTATTTTTGAAGGATATATGTAATATACATATAATTTTAAATGTTTAACTATTAATACATTAAGAAATAATATAATGTTTGTACTTCCCAGAAAAAATCTTCAGTAATATCTCTGGATTTTTGACACTGAGATTTATCTGTCAGTTACAAACATTTAAATATTTCAATTGGTTTCCATGACATTATTTGGGCTGTGAGATTTATTACAACAGATTATTATATACCTTGTATTTCTTTATCTCTAAACCAATAAAAGATATAATAACGTATTTATAAGTCTCAGATAGAGAATTTACTCATCTTTAATTTCAAAAAATAATATTTAGAAGATTTTTTTAAGAATCTGCTACTTCCGGTTGTCCAATTATTACCAAAACCTTTTCAACTCTTTCCAGTAGTAATGTCCGATTGAGAAATACGTAGTTAAATAGATATTAAGTATTAATTTTTTGAGAAATCGCCCTTCCAACATCCCCACATACACACAGACATACATCCACACACACACCCACACACAGACATCATCGTAAAAATATTAAAATCGGATTATAGGGACCTTAAAACGTGCTTAATCATTAAAATCTGGATATGCGATTTTTAGCATGAATCTAATACCTCTCTTAGCGAGAGGTAAAAAATTAACTACAGCACAAATAAATTCACCATTCGGTACCTATACTTCTATCACCAACATTGCTGTCCAACTTCCTTCGTTACTCTCATTCTTATTTCCATTATTCTTGTACCAAATTACAAATCTCCTTCGTCCCTTATGTAATTAACACCCCATCCCCAAGGATTCGATCCCTGATCCCATTGTCTTAACTTCTATTCTGTTATGTAAGTTGTGTAAGTTTGTTGCTGTAACTGTGAGCATCTGCTGCACGAGAATACAACGGCTGCACGAAATGGCGCCGAGTTCGCGAGTATCAAGTTTGCTCTGTTCCGACGCCCGAATCAAGAGTCTTGGTCTTGTTCAAGAGTTACAAACCACAATGTGAATGTGGAAAGTTGGAATTAATTTAGACATAATGAAAAAAATTCTAAAGATGGCGAGGATAAGTTTGGGACATTTCAAAAGTTTTGTGGGACGAAATTATTAAACTTTTATTGTAGTTTAGGTGTAGTTTAATCTAATTACAACTTGATTTAGTTATAGACAAATACGTGTAAGAGTATAATAAACCTAACCGTATAAAAAAATATATATATATTTCCAATAATAAAGTGGAACTTTGTCTTTTGAAATCTAGTTGCTAAAGACGCTTTACTACTGAAGACATGAATAAATTTTCTATAATAACTAGTGGTTTAAAAAAAAATACATATTCACATAACTACAAAAAAATTATGTTGTGGCCAGTACAATACCTTCCGTCAGTTCTATGTACTATGTATAAATTCCATACATAAATTTTCTTGCAAAAGATTCTAAATTTCCAGTAAAATTATTTCATAAACAAACTATGCAAATTGCACTTGACACTAACATCTCCTTCTTCTTTAGCTTTCCCCTTTCGTTAGGGGTCGCTATTTTTTATTTTCTTCTTCCACTCATTTCTGTTTTACGTGTCAAGTCTTCCGCAATACAGTCCTTCCATCTTATCTTTGGTCTTCCTCTGGTTCTTCAACCTCATTCAACCTTCCATTACTAAGCTATTCATTCTTCATCCAATATATTCTTCATTTCTCCTCATGACATTTTCAAACCAATGTAATCATCTCGCTTGTATCTTTCTAGAAACTTTTACTTCAACATGCTCATCTCTGCCACATTAACTCACTTTTTATTTATACTTACATTTGTCAATTTGAATTATATGAATATATTAGTAGTTTCCATGTTTAGCATAGCGGGATGATTTATAAAATTTAATTTCTTTAAAATTCTTTAACTCTATATCTATTGAATATGAAGTATAAAATGCAATCAAATCGTATAGAGAATAATATATTCTTTAAGTTATAATGACGTTAAATGTCAATAAATTAAATTTATCTGTTAAATCTTCAAATGAGGCTACTTCCGGTTGACCAATTATAACCAAAATCTAATCAGTTGTTCTTCTGGATGTAAACTTGAGGAATACGAAAAAAATATAATTTTTGGAATCGTGGTATTGAAGTTATGCGATCCGAAACTTTCGTCACACACACACACAGATCTAAAGGTGACGGAAGGTAAAAATAGTGTTGCAAAAACTTCTGTATTCAATAAGAATGTAATATTTAAATCATTCGCCATTGTATGATTGTTTTTATACTATTGTATAGCATATTTCATCTATTTTCTAAATTTGAACAAATATATAGTTGTTCCATTTGAAAATGTAAAGTTACATACCATTGCGTAACAATGGAACATTCTGTAGAAAAACCTATACTGCAGATTTATAGACATTTTAATATAAAACAAACTTCGTTTGATATTTTTTTCCGTAATATTTAAACAATCGTTATTTTGTAGTAAAATATAAATTGGTGTTGTACTCGTATAACTAAAATTGGCCAAGATCATATATTGATTGTATTCTGAATCTGCATGTTATGTGTAGGTACCTGTTTTATTCAAAGCCTTCTCAAGATGTGAAAGTTGTCTGTTGCATCACAAAATTCAACCCTTTAAATTATTTTATGGCTAGAGATCTAGAGAAAGTTCGACAACCCTTTTTAAAGATTTATGGTTTTGTATTTCGAATTGATTCTTTCTATAGGTATTACCTACACAAAGAAAATGTAGGTATAAAAACTCTTCCTATCTTTGCTCGTCAAAATTTGCAGTCAAGTCTCGTAATAATCACATGCACCGCAATCCTGACCTTCCTCACATGACAGGCGGCATGTTTATGACGTCACTGAGTGACAGCCGCCAGACATCGTCGCATTAACCCGTGACGTCACATCATTACGCGGCATTGTTATCATACGATACACGCACTCGATTTTCGTTCTTATTTGCTAGGGCTATACAAGCCACGCAGGGAAATCATGGATGTAACGCAGACGGAGAAATGGCGACGTAGAATGGAGAATGGTGAAGTTTCGACGTACGTAAGGGAGGGGATATTGATCACAGACAAAGATGGCGATATGGAAGGGAGTCTGGATTGAATGTTGAGTGTATGTCTGTGTCTAGATGGTTTGTTGTAATGCAACGGCCTTGGACAGAGTCAAAGGTCGGAAAATGTTGGTAATTTAACTGAGCTCTGCACAGATTTCAAGGACGAAATAACGAAAAAAGGATACACAAAGATGAATATATTTGTCTGCCTAAAAGAATAATTTTCTAAATGCAACTTTTGCACAAATTTAATAAACTTTAAGTGTAGGCGACTTCGATATATGTATTTACTGAATGTAATATTTTGTCATCCCTAACTCATTGATCAGAAAGTTTTGAATCCGTTCATAGGAAATTCTTACAGCGTTTGCAATTTCTTGAATCAAATTGCTTCAGTGCTAAGCCCTTTTTGTGCATATTTTTTATTTTTAAAAAAAGTCTAGGATAGTACCAGGATGGATATTTCAAGAACTATGAGGTTATAGTTAAAGGTTAACAAAAAATGTGCAAATCGAAATTTTTATTTTAATATTGAACAATTCATTTGAGATTTTGTTTCGATATGTTATTGTTAATTTAATCAAAAGATAAAATTTAACTATAAGCGGTTGAAATGGCCATTAATTGTTATTCGTTAATCCCAAGTATTTTTACTTCCTTGTACGTAAGTAAAGAAAGTATTGTAATCGCGAAAAATCTCGGTTTTCAGATTTCAGCGGAAATATCCATTTTCATCATCCCTGAATCCATTTTGACTAATTTCGTCGTGACATCTGTACGTACATACGTACGTACGTATCTCGCATAACTCAAAAACGGTAAACCGTAGAAAGTTGAAATTTTGTATTTAGGACTGCTATAACATCTAGTTGTGCACCTCCCTTTCTGGTTATTACACAATTTCCAGAAGTGGCACTTTACATGAAGCCTATAATAGATTTTAATGAAAAACTGTTTTAAAATATAATCTAAAACTTTTCAAATTGGGTATACAAGACTTTTATGTCAATCGAAATAACATAATAGATAATGGTTAAAATAGGCTAACCGAAAGTGGTACATTACTTGAAGTTGTTAACAGTTTTTCTTGAATAAAATGATTTTATTTTGATTTTAAAAATAAATGCTTCAAATAAGAGTTTTAGAGAATTAATTTCTGCGTCTAGCACATCAAGAATTATTAAATTAGCGCTTTGTATAAGCGAGATATGTAAATTTAAAAATTATATACTTTTTTGTTTTTGTAATAAAGCTTGCTATGGATTAGGACAAAAACATAAAAAAGTTCATATCAAATTACGTTAAATACGTGCAATATTATGATTCGTACAATAACAAATATTATATTTTTATTGTGAAATTAGTCATATTCATTGTTGTAATCAAATATTTCTTTGTTGTAATCAAAACTCTCTTTAAAGAGAACCGGGTTAGATTAATGTTAATTTAAGAATGATAGTAGTAAATGAATTAGTTTTCGCTTTATATCAAAATATTTCTCGGGGTTGGCTTAAGCCTGTCAATATTTTGTAATTTAATTATTAAAAAAAATATGTATAGTTTAATAATCGTACAAGGAAGTCATGTGGTGTCCACATTTTTTTTTCTACAACGATGATGTTAAGATCATTCTGTTCTCAAACAGTGAAGTTCAGCTAATGGCGAATGAAACATAAAAATTAGACAGATCGCAGAAAGATCGGATTACCGAATTCCAGAATTTCAGCCTAAAATATGTCGGATCGCCGGAATCCCGCCAGATCGTCGCTTATTTCCGTTAAAGATAATAAAACAAAAGATAAGTGCCTTGGTCAACATAAAATTAAGATAAGAAATGATAAATGATGAATAACTTGATCTTGTTTTGTTTCCATTCCTACAATTTGAATGTGTAGTGGGCGGATTTTCTTAACCACATTGGCTGGTGGCTTGAATAAGTGATTAAGGGTGATTAGCGAGGAGTTGACCCAACATTTTAGCTTTGTCAATCGTTTATGGATTATTTTAGAGACAAAAGCTTCAAATAATATACAAAAATTAATTGTACGCAAAGTATTTAAAGAAAAATATTTCAAATAAAAGTTAAAAGTTAAAAATTACCCATTAATTTTATATAAATATGCTGTAAGAATTAGACCCATTCCTCGACCAAATCATTATTTTGAAGCCAAGTATTGTTTTTGTTTTGCCTTTATAAGTATTAATAATATTTTGGTGCTTAAAATATAAGAATATATGGACTTTAATTCCCTTGCCTTGTCATATAATAAAAATACACATAATTCTTTGGATTATCCGGACGTTTGTTCATTCGAACCTGGTGAAATCAAGACAAGCGGATTTCCAGTGTATTATTTTTAATATATAAGCCCCCTTTTGAATTTGAATTGTGAAGAATGCCCAATATAATAGTGGATAGTTGGATTGTTTAAATAAGATTTTTTCTTGGAATTTAATAATAATTATGTTTTAACAATTACTCGAAAGTTCAGTCAAATAGCATTTATTCTTACTATACCAACGTTTCGGTGCACCCTTGCACCTTCTTCAGGGTAGTAAGATCTTCTAGATTGTTACAATTATTCATGAACACAAAATACATTCGAACAAAACATTCAGTTAATTTATTAAACATCGTACAAAAAATTCAAAGAGCATACACACATCCATTTGATCTAAAAAACGACAATCGAATAATACGGAAAATAGCCGGAAATATCCTGTGTAAAGATTTTTGTGACATCATTGATACGGACTCCTATTAGTCGTCTGTACACCAATAATAATATTGCAGGAATTTAAATAAAATATAAGGAAATTAATGAAACTCAGTTTGGCCTGAAATTTGCCTTTTCCTTTTTTTGAATTTTTCCAATACACCAAAATATACGCTGTTAAGTGATGTATTGGAAAAATTCAACAAGGAAAAGGCAAATTTCAGGCCAACTGATTTTATTTAAATTCCTAGAACTTGCTACATTATTATTGGTGTACAGACCAGAATCCTTACACAGGATATTTCCGGCTTTTTTCCGTATTATTCGGTTGTCGTTTTTTAGAGCAAATGAATGTGTGTATGCCCTTTGAATTTTTTGTACGATGTTTAATAAATTAACTGAACGTTTGGTAACTGTACATGAAATGTAACGATCTGTAAGATCTTACTACCCTGAAGAAGGTGCAAGGTGTACCGAAATGTTGGTATAGTAAGAACAAACGCTATTTGACTGAACTTTCAAGTAATTGTTTACACCTAATCCACATCACAGTCGATAAATTACCCACAATTTATTAATAATCATTATTTCAAATTCCTTCCCTATTCTTTTACTAATACAAATCATTGCTCATTCATTCATCAATTTACTATCAACACACCACTATTTCCTTATTAGCAGACGTCTCCCAGACATCACATAATCCTAAAGAACACACAATGATTTCTTTGAAGTTGTGAGGTAATTCTTATTTAAACCACGTGTTTGAAACGTGCTGTCGAGCATTTTTGCCGTCGGCAGTGGTTTCTGATTGGAACGCAGATCAGAGAAAGAGAAAATGGTAGAATGGTTGAATGGACGGAATAATGATTTGATATTACAAAGTTGTAGCCATATAAGGAAAATAAATAGTTATATGTATAAAAAGTGCAGGCAAAAATATGATAATATTGTTTATTACTTACATAAAGAAAATTACTGTTATATTGTATTTTAATAAATAATGAAAATAGATTTTTGATGTTCGTATTATAGCTACGTTTGATTTTGAGGTTATAATTTTTAATTTTCTACTGGCAAATATATTGCAATGTGAATACATATTTAAATTTATAAGTACCTAATACAAATATTATCAAACTTATAAAACTTACCGAAATGAATAACACATCCATAATTTTACACAAAATGTGTAAGTGACAGTGACAGAATTAAACAAGTGTTGCCAATGTAGTTATATGAAAAACAAAAGTAATTTATTTGTTTATTGTTATTAATCATTGAAAAAGTATTATTTCTGTTAAATAAATTTATTTTTGGGGAACCCAAAAGCAAGATAGTATAAGATAAGTGATTTTATCTCCGATCGTAAGTAAAGTGACACTTTTTGACTTGTTTTCACTCCGAAAATGCGTTATTCCGGTATGTTAAGTCGTTGCTAAAAAACTGGATTAATTTATTTATTTAGCATTATTAATATTTATTTAATAACCTGTGATGTACCAGATATCGAAAATTCTCTGTCACTATTGTGCAATCAAATCGTATAGAGAATAACATATTCTTTAAGTATAATAACGTTATGTGTCAATAAATCATATTTAACTGTTAAAATCTTCAAATGAGGCTACTTCCGGTTGACCAATTATAACCAAAATCTAATCACTTGTTCTTCTGGATGTAAACTTGAGGAATACGAAAAAAATATAATTTTTGGAATCGTGGTATTGAAGTTATGCGATCCGAAACTTTCGTCTCTCACACACACACACACACACAGACACACACATACACACACACACACACACACACACACACACACACACACGTACATACATACATACAGACTTCATCGTAAAAATGGTAAAATCGTATTATAGGGGCCTTAAAACATGCTTATTCACTAAAAACTCATAATTGAATTGACCAGACAACACCTCCCTTACCTAAAGGTGACGGAAGTAAAAATTGAATATCTAAGTTTCTTACAGGTCTGTAAAACTGTAAAAAACTAACAAAAACGTAACTACTTTTGTTATTTAATATAAAATTAAGTGAAGCAGCTTTCGTTGTCAATTAACTATCATAGATTTACAGATCTGTAAGATTTCCAATTTTGAACAGAATACGTGCATTAATTTCAAATAACAGATAAATAACTGTTTCAAATTATAGTGCAATTTTGTTTCCCACGACCTATCTGATTTACTTATTCTCAATAATTCTAGTGTCCCGCTTACTTAATTTTTGAAAAAAAATCGTCTTCTTTCCTACTTCTCTAGGAATGTGGAGAAATCCAAACCAGTCCTATTTTTTCTAGCATTCTTGTTTGAAAGATTTATTGGTTCTCGTTACGTAAAAGTCGTCCAGTTGTCCTTATGTAAAATAGGGTAAGTTTGTAAAGAAGTGAAACTTTTTGTAGAGCAAAAAATTGTAGTTTCTAAAGCAATAAAATCTTTAAAAACCAATATACCGGTGGTTAAAGGGTTCGAGGCACTTTCTCTTTAATGTTAGGATTGTGCAATCCTTCCAAGTATAAGGGTAAATAGGTAAAAACTTTCACAAAATGCGGGACGATTTTAACAAGGGTGTTATAAAAAATGGTTAACTTTTCTTTCAATAATTTATTTATATTTGAAAGTATAAATTCGGCATCTGCTGCAATTAAATAATGATAAGAATAAGAAAAAATATTTTACCCGTATTTCTACTAGTAAGTTATTCATTCTTCTTCCAATATATTCTACATTTCTCCTCATGGCATGTTTAAACCAATGTAATCGTCTCTCTTGTATCTATCTAGAAACTTCTATCACTCGAGCCATTTCCCTTATCCTTTAAATCTTTAATCTCTATTTTTCCGTGTATTCCCCAACATCCTCATCTCTGCCACATTCATTTTCTTTTTATTGATACTAACATCTGTCAATTTGAATTATCTGAATATATTAGCAGTTTCCATAGTTAGCATAGCTGGCTGATTTATGAAATTTAATATCTTTATAATTCTTTAACTCTATATCTATTGAATATGAAGTATAAAATACAATCACGTAGTATAGAGATTATCATATTCTTTAAAATGTAAAATAAATAAATAAAATAAATATATCATCACGGCATATTACCCATTTCTGGGTGTGCCAATCTGCTTTGTACACAGATATCGATAATGATGAAATATTTGTACCGTGCGGGCGCTTACCAGGCGTCACCTCACGGGCAATCAATACTAGCGTGGAGAGTGCACCACAGGGGTCAATTTTTTGTGCCATTAAAAGTCGAAGTAGTTTTTGGCGTCGGTCGGGATCGAACCCGAGTCCCCAGATTCGCGACCAGACACTCAGGCACACAGCCAAGAGACCCCATAAAAAATATAATAACATTAAATGTCAATAAATGATGTTTAACTGCTTTTTTTCAAGAAAAATGTTAGTTACAAATAAGGATACTTCGGGTGGACCAATTATAACCAAAATTTAATCATGTTTGCATATGAATCTAAACTCGAGGAGTACGAAAAAAATTTTAGGAATCGTGGTATTGGAGTTATGCGATCCAAAACGATCGTCACATACAGACACACAAACGCACACACACATACAGACATCATCGTAAAAATAGTAAATTCGTATTATAGGGACCCCAAAATAGAAGGAAAAAAGGGTGAGTTAATTTCTTTGTAATACATTGTAATAACAATAATACTGCGCACATTAAAAAATTCAAATTATTATTTTTAGCTATGTAAATTTATAGAAATCTTGCACTCATCAAAAAATGTTAAACAAAAATAAACATTTAATTAAAAGTGCATCGCATATACATAGTTTGAATTTTGAACGGTATGAAATGTTCTATTTTCCAATAATTTAGTATTCAGGCTACACAGCTACACCATCTGTTCTCTGGCAAAACGGCATTTAATTTAGAGTTTCGTTGTTGAAATCGAAGGAAACAAACAGCGCATACTTGTAGAACAAAACATAACAATCCCCCGGAGCATCGTGGAATCAAATCGTTTGTAGCGAGCGATCGCATCTGCATTGGAGAATTGCATGCCGAAATTAGAATTCCGGAAGGCGAAAAACGGCTTATTCTGCTCTTTGTAAACATTGGCGACCGCCGCCATATCTGCGTGGCTCACCTGAGTCCGGGAAGACCGGAGTCCCCGGAGCGGAAGCCAATTCCACGCGTGGGGAACACGCAGATGCCTTATTTCTTTCTTATTTATGGCCGAGTTTCCGTCTTCCCTATTGCCCACTGTTTCCACATTTTCGCCCCAAGTAATCGTATTAGGATCGGATGGTATTGTATTGTTAGCGTTATTGCGAGCTCATTGCTAATTTTATGGCGAAATCAAGTCACAACGACAGAACAACTTACACAATTATAAGTTTATGGTTTTATTCACAATCATTATAGTAATATGTCGATTCCTTACCTTTTAAAGATTGGGAAATACGTTATTTCTAACTACAATGACAATCTTTGGGTGGGAAATAACAGATTTCGCTTCCATCCCACGAGTTGGAAATGTTTATATAGCGGTTGCTTAGCAACATTGTCATAGATCCCCATAACAAAGTAGGTTAAACAAATTTTAATAGAATTTAGAGAATTCTGAAAATTATTGATGTAGAAAGAGGATGGTTGTGAATAATAGTATATTAGATCCGAGGTGGGATATGCTTCATTACAGCTGAGAGCTTATGTAGGTATATTACCGAGAGGCGAAGTACCTTGATTTGATCTGTTAACTGTTTTTCTTAAAAAAAAATATAATGTGGACACCACACGACTTCCTTGTACAATTATTAAACTATACATATTTTTTTAATAACTAAATTACAAAATATTAATTTTAACTTCAAAACGGTAAGATATATAGCGATCATAATCTAACCCGGTTCTTTTTAAAGAGAGTTTTGATTACAACAAAGAAATATTTGATTACAACAATGAATATAACTAATTTCATAATAAAAATATAATATTTGTTATTTTACGAATCATAAAATTGCACGTATTTAACGTAATTTGACATGAACATTTTTTTTGTTTTTGTCCTAATCCATAGCTAGCTTTATTACAAAAACAAAAAAGTATACAATTTTTAAATTTACATATCTCGCTTATACAAAGGGCTAATTTAATAATACTTGATGTGCTAGACGCAGAAATTAATTCTCTAAAACTTTTATTTGAAGCATTTATTTCTTAAATCAAAATAAAATCATTTTATTCAAGAAAAACTGTTAACAACTTCAAGTAATATACCACTTCCGGTTAGCCCATTTTAACCGAAATCTATTATTTCGAATGACATAAAAGTCTTGTATACCAAATTTGAAAAGTTTTGGATTATATTTTAAAATAGTTTTTCATTAAAATCTATTATAGGCTTCATGTAAAGTGCCACTTCTGGAAATTGTGTAATAACCAGAAAGCGAGGTGCACAACTAGATGTTATAGCAGTCCTAAATACAAAATTAAATATCATTTTTTTGTCATTTTATGTTATAAACATTAAACAATATTTTATTCTCTATACGATTTGAGAACATTTTTTTCTTCATATTTAATGTATTTAGAGATAAAAATTTGCAAAGAAGTTAATTTTCATAAATATTGCAATCTTTGCTGCGTCACTATGGAAACAGTTTCAATAATTTAATATTACTAATCGACAGATGTCAGTGTAAAGTACATTTTACATACTATGAATAATTACAAGAAACTTTCGGTGTGGAATTTATATAAAATACATAGAAATGACGTAAGGTATTGTGCTGGCCATAACAGATTTTTTTGGAAAGCTATCAAAATAAACATCAGATGTTTGCGACTTCGTTAAATAATACGTTTAACAATTACATTTTTTTATAAAGACTATTTCCATGTTTAATTAAATATATTATACAAATAAATATTATATACAGTACATTTATATCATATCATTTAAGTTCTAAATTTTGTTAATCATTTCTTATATTACACTCTACTCTTTTTGTAAGTGTTGTAAAACAAAAATTGTTTTTTAATGTAAGCACCTGAAGAAGACCCATGTGGGATCAAAACTGTCGAGACTGAAGTAATAAATGTGGCAGAATCCCACAAAAACTTTTTCATTTCATCAACTACCCGGTCCAGCAACAACCCTAATCCCATAATTCCTATCTCTGTAACTATTTCCATGGCCTACCTGATTATTTTATTCTCAATAATTCTAGCGTCACCCTTATATTTATACCGAATGCACTCACCAAAATCTTACAGTTTTTCCCCAACAAAATGCTAATACTTATCATTTATTCTAGCCTTCATCTTTTGACACCCACTATCCCAACAACCGACAATGCATTGTGTAGCAGAGATGTAGATAGGCGACCACACATAAGGAAAGCAGTAACACACGTCGTGTACGGATGTATTTACATGCGTCAACACACAGTACAAGAAAACACGGTAGGTAAATCAGCACCATTGTTATCGCCCTGGTTTAAATATTGCGACAAGCAAAGTAATGTAAACACCAGGATTAGGATGTGTGCTTAATCTTGCTGAGATTGCGGAGCAAGTGCGAATGCATTCCGGCAGATTGGGAGGGCAAATAGCAAAATAGACGAATGTGGAATGATGAGGACTGTTAGTTTGAATTAGAATAGGAATGTTTTGCTGAAAGTTGATGGCAAATAAAGTGGCATTTGTAAAGCCAATGTTGGTTAGGCTTCAAACACCGTAGTGGCTGCGTACCTGAGTGTCTGGTCGCGAATCTGGGGAACCGCGTTCGATCCCGACCGACGTCAAATATTTCGGATTTTAAATGGCACAAAATTGACTCCTCTGGTGCACTATCCACGCCAGCAATGAGTGCCCGTGAGGTGACGCCCGCACGGTACAAATATGTCATCATCATTACCGAAACCTGTGTAAATAGCAGATTGGCACACCCAGCAATGGGTAATATGCCGTGATGATATATTTATTTATTTATTTCATTTAATTAAAAAATCTGATGTGGACACCACACGACTTCCTTGTACGATTATTAAACTATACATATTTTTTTAATAAATAAATTACAAAATATTAATTTTAACTTCAAAACAGTAAGATATATAGCGACCATAATCTAACCCGGTTCTTTTTAAAGAGCGTTTTGATTACAACAACGAAATATTTGATTACAACAATGAATATGACTAATTTCACAATAAAAATATAATATTTGTTATTGTACGAATCATAAAATTGCACGTATTTAACGTAATTTGACATGAACATTTTTTTATGTTTTTGTCCTAATCCATAGCAAGCTTTATTACAAAAAATAATTTTTAAATTTACATATCTCGCTTATACAAAGGGCTAATTTAATAATACTTCATGTAATAGACGCAGAAATTAATTCTCGGAAACTTTTATTTGAAGCATTTATTTCTAAAATCAAAATAAAATCATTTTATTCAAGAAAAACTGTTAACAACTTCAAGTAATGTACCACTTCCGGTTAGCTTATTTTAACCAAAATCTATTATGATATTTCGCTTGACATAAAGTCTTATATACCAAATTTGATAAGTTTTGGATTATATTTTAAAACAGTTTTTCATTAAAATCTATTATAGGCTTCATGTAAAGTGCCACTTCTAGAAATTGTGTAATAACCAGAAAGAGAGGTGCACAACTAGATATTATAGGAATCCTAAATACAAAATTTCATCTTTCTACGGCTTATCGTTTTTGAGTTATGCGAGATACGTACGTACGTACGTACAGACGTCACGACGAAATTAGTCAAAATGGATTTAGGGATGATCAAAATGG
Source organism: Harpalus rufipes (assembly GCA_951394225.1). NCBI lineage: Eukaryota > Metazoa > Arthropoda > Insecta > Coleoptera > Carabidae > Harpalus > Harpalus rufipes. The sequence goes on from OX596279.1 coordinate 52,190,431, forward strand.
ATATTTCCGCTGAAATCTGAAATTTTTTACAATACTTCCTTTACTTACGTACAAGGAAGTAAAAAATGAATGTAAAAATAAACAAAATAAAGACAATGCAGTAAATAGACAGGAATGCTTTTACGATATTTAATATTACTTATTGTATTATTAATTATATATTTAAAATTATAGGTATATTACATGGACTCTTTCAGAAATACCGCCAATTCCGTGGAAAAACCTCGAACATTTAGAAGATATGGAGAAAACTTGCTCATAGAATGAATTTAAAATTATAGAAAATACGTAAATATATAAAGATTAGGTGTAATTAGAATTTTTTGTGTACAAGAAATGTTAAATACAATACTTATATATACCACAATGGAAAGGGCGCGAGAGGTATTGTGATGGTCACAAGAGATTTCTTTATTTTATGAATAAATTTATAAAATAATTTACCTATTTTAAAAATTCCGAAATTTGTGTAAAAAATCTGTTGTGGCCAGCACAATACCTTCCGTCAATCCTGTATATAATGTATAAATTCCATACATAATTTTTCTTGCAAAAGATTCGAAATTTCCAGTAAAATTATTTCATAAGCTATTCAAATTGCACTTGACACTGACATCTTCTTCTTCTTTAGCTTTTCCCATTCGTTAGGGGTCGCTATTTTTGCGTGTCGTTCTCATTCAGGTCCTTTTCTCTCAAGTCTTCTACAATACAGTCCATCCATCTTATTTTGGTCTTCCTCTGTTTCTTCAACCTCATATTAGTAGTAAACTATTCAATCGTGTTCCAATATAATTCTTCATTTTTCCTCATGATATGTTCAAACCAATGTAATCGTCTTTCTTGTATTTTTCTAGAAACTTGTAACACTAGAGTTATTTTCTTACCGTATCTTTCCGCGTGTTCCCCTACATCTACTTCAACATCCTCATCTCTACCACATTAATTTATTTTTATTGATACTGACATCTGTCAATTTGAATTATATGAATATAGTAGTAGTTTCCATTTTTAGCATAGCTGGCTGAATTATAAAATTTCTTTAAAATTCTTTAACTATGTATCTATTGAATATGAAGTATAAAATGTAATCAAATCGTATAGAGAATAATACATTCTTTAAGTTATAATGCCAATAAATCAAATTTAACTGTTAAATCTTCAATTGAAGGCTACTTCCGGTTCACCAATTATAACCAAAATCTAATCACTTGTTCTTCTGGATGTAAACTTCAGGAATACGAAAGAAATATAATTTTTGGAATCGTGGTATTGCAGTTATGGGAACCGAAACTTGTCACACACACACAGACACACACACACACATACGCACGCACGCACACGCAAACATACACACATACATATATATATATATATATATATATATATATATATATATATATATATACAAAATGGTAAAATCGTATTATAGGGACCCTAAAACATGCTTATTCATTAAAAACTCATCATTGAATTTTTTGACCAAAGACAATACCTTCCTTAACTAAAGGTGACGGAAGGTAAAAATACTCAAATAGCGGAGGACCCCATTCTAAATAACATTTCTTTAATTTGAATGTAACATGCTTTCTGTATTTAACATTTCTCTTCCGTGCGCACTCAAAATTTGAAGTTCATAGTTCACCGTTTTAATCATCCTTGCTAACTATCTTCCTCTCTGCTGTATTTAAATGCACCTCTATTAACATATCTCATTTAATAAAGTCTTGGTTGTAAGTTTACTCTGTGCTAGTCTGAGATAACGTCCTCTCCAATCCTCTGCCTCTGCTATCCCGTGTATCGTGCGCCGCACGTTCTCGAGTTTCTAACCCGCAGCCCGTGGAGTCTTGAACTCAGGCAAGCCGTATGTGCTGGGGATTCCAATAAGAAACGGAAAATAAGGCCGTGGCGGGACACAAATTCTCGCGTGTTTACCGCCGCAAGGGGATGAGACGATGGCCACATAAACTACCCCAACCCTAACCCCCAGGATACAAGAAAGAGAGAAGAAAAATTTACACAACATACTAAATGGAAAGAGGGACAGAACTTATTTATTTTGCGGAAGAATTTTCTTATAATTACTGTTATCTGAAAAATGTTGAACTTGAATATTATTTCCAATTTTTAAATAGCACATATATGTAATAATTATAAAATAATGTTGAGTAAACGAGGATACTTCCAATAACTGGTATGGAGACTGAATTAAACTAAAATGATTAACTGTACCATGATTTTTAATTAACAAAATTAATATGTACAATATTAATCCAATCAGTAGAGGTTTTTACCTTGCAAAAGATGGGGTAGTTCAGATTTTAATATATGTTGTTTACGTCGGAACTCTTGATAAAAAAAATCTGATATGGGCACCACACGACTTCCTTGTACGATTATTAAACTATACATATTTTTTTAATAAATAAATTACAAAATATTAATTTTAACTTCAAAACAGTAAGATATATAGCGACCATAAAGGTAGTTTTTAAAGAGAGTTTTGATTACAACAAAGAAATATTTGATTACAACAATGAATATGACTAATTTCACAATAAAAATATAACATTTGTTATTGTACGAATCATAAAATTGCACGTATTTAACGTAATTTGACATGAACATTTTATTTTTTTGTCCTAATCCATAGCAAGCTTTATTACAAAAAAATAATTTTTAAATTTACATATCTCGCTTATACAAAGGGCTAATTTAATAATACTTGATGTGCTAGACGCAGAAATTAATTCTCTAAAACTTTTATTTGAAGCATTTATTTCTAAAATCAAAATAAAATCATTTTATTAAAGAAAAACTGTTAACAACTTCAAGTAATGTACCACTTCCGGTTAGCCTATTTTAACCAAAATCTATTATGTTATTTCGATTGACATAAAAGTCTTTTATACCAAATTTGAAAAGTTTTGTATTATATTTTAAAGCAGTTTTTCATTAAAATCTATTATAGGCTTCATGTAAAGTGCCACTTCTGGAAATTGTGTAATAACCAGAAAGGGAGGTGCACAACTAGATGTTATAGGAGTCCTAAATACAAAATTTCAAGTTTCTACGGCTTACCGTTTTTGAGTTATGCGAGATACATACGTACAGACGTCACGACGAAATTAGTCAAAATGGATTCAGGGATCATCAAAATGGATATTTCCGCTGAAATCTGAAAACCGAAATTTTTCGCGATTACAATACTTCCTTTACTTACGTACAAGGAAGTAAAAATCTGTTGTGGCCAAGCACAATACCTCTCGCCACTTCCGTTTTTGGTTACATAAGTATAGGCGCGAGCAGACATGTGACATTAATGGCCTTGACAAGCAGATATGGGAGCCCGTGTCAGAATGACAATTAGTAATTATGTACATAGATGTCAAATGTCAGAATTTTTCATTAATAATTTCAAGATTTTCTAAATTCACGTAGTTAATTTGTCACCAGGAGTGTGGAATTTACTTGTCGAGGAATTGAAAAATCACTAAATTTAGAGTGAAAAATTATGATATTTGATATCAATGTACATAATTACTAGCTATCATTCTAATCCGGGCCCTCATATCTAATTGTCAAGGGCAACAAAGTCACATGACTGCTTGCGCCCTATTGTATTTAACATTGTATACCTACACTCTACAACAAAAATTCAACTTACATCTATTCTTTACATTTATTTTTTTAAATTTTAAATTCATTCTATGATGAAATTCTGTCCTCTACTAATTTTTCGAAATGTTTCCAATTCATTGTCGGGATTGACAATAGTTTTGAAGGGTAATTTTTTAATATTTAACTATTAGTACAATAAGAAATAATATAATGTACGTACTTCCCAGAAAAAATCTTCAGTAATGTCTCTGGATTTTTGACACTGACCTTTATCTGGCAGCTACATACATTTTAATTTTTCATTTGGTTTCCATGACATTATGTGGGTTGTGAGATTTATTACAATAGATTATTACATATCCTATATTTCTCTATCTCTAAATCTATAAAAAATATTATAAAATATTTATATGTATCTGAGAAAGAATTCTTCTTCATTACTAACAAGAACAAAAAAAAAATCAAAAAATAATATTTAGAAGATTTTTTTTAAAAATCTGCTACTTCCGGTTGTCCAATTATTACCAAAACCTTTTCAGCTCTTCCCAGTAATGTCCGATTGAGGAATACGTAGTTAAACAGATATTAAGTATTACATATATTTAATTTATTTCTCTATATGCATAGCAATAAAACATAAAACAAAATATTAAATTCCTTAACGTTTTCATGATTCCCTGACTAATTCGTATCTGTTGGCAACCATGCATTTACATGCTGAATATTTCCATGTTTCTTCCGTGTTTTTCTTTCACTTGCGTTGAAAGAATTCCCGAGAGCAGCCCGATAGGCACTTGAGGTTAATTGAATTACACAATCTAATCAAGAGAATCTACCGTTTTCTGTCTAGACAAGGTATTCCTTACTCTAATTTTTCCCTCAGTCTGTTTCACTAAAACTTCCCTCAATTGCTATTTAGAGCAATCGCCAAAGAACGAACACTAGTTCTTCTATTAACGATATATCGTTAAAATTTTGTGTCAGCCATGTGTCTTCCGCTTGGTAAAAACAAAACAAACAATTGGTAAATCTAGTCGGCCTTGACCCGACACAAAATCACCAGCAGGCTACTTGTCATTCATTACGGCTTGTGTGACGTCACTACGGGACATAAATCCTGCTGTACTAAACTGCCTGCTGACGTAGTTACTACTGTCCACAGTACAGGTGTCGTAAACGTAAAGAAAACGAAAATCGAAACACGATGATTTACCTACTGCTACAGTAGCAAAAGGAAGGGACAGATTACAACAAAAATAATAATCCTGTTGATAATGACAGTTATTATTATTAATTAATATTATTTCAATGTACACTTTGTACTTACACTACTACTCAATTAATAAGGATTAATATAAAGAAAAAACGTCTTTTATATTTAATTTTAATTTATTGTTATTTCCCATTCTTCTTGACCTATTGCTTCAATCTAATCTAAACATTTTATACTTTCGTTTTTGTAAATGAATGCCCTATTTTATTTTCACAATAGTGCGGCATTTTTTTTTTTGGTTATGTAATATACCGACAGAGCAGTTATATGTCAGATTGATTTGTAAAGGTGGTAAATGTGTCACTACAGTGCCATTAGTTTCTGACTAAACGTTTCCATTAATAATGTAGACAAGTGACATTTCTCAACATTGTATAGCTAGAAATTTGGACAGCGAGCGTTTTTTCTACTTTGTCGCGCTAGAGCGGCAAAGTGACATTTTGCGTTGACAAAAGAGAGCTGTAAAAAAAATAATTTTTATAATAACATAAATCTCGAAAAAATAACATTTAAAGTAGTGCTATGAGGATCCGACAAAACTTGGATCCAAGTACCCGAATTTCATAATATCCGGCTCCTCGGATATCCGATGTTTGGATATTAAAACAGATATTTGTAAATTTAAGTCGGATTTGGATCCGGATCCTAATCTGGACTTGAATCCGATCCGAGTACTCGGATTTCAAAATACCCGGTTCCTCCCGGCTATTCGATGTTCGGATATTGAAGCGGATATCCGTAAATTTAATTCTGATACTCAGATCCGGATCCAAAATTCGATACTGAGGTTTGGATCCGAGATCCGGATATTTTAAATTTCAATTATCCGGATATCCGGATATTTTTGAATCTGAAACCGAAACTATTCGGATTGGGATCCCACAACTAATTTAAAATTATTTTTCGAAGAAAAACTACTTTCAGCTTCAAGTAAAGTGCCATTTCCACCAAAATCGAATGGCTTCTTTCTATATTAGAATAAGGTTTCAAAATTTTCTAAATAATAGTATTTGAGTTAGAGCGAGAGGATACACACACACACACACACACACACACACACACACACACAAAGAAAGACATCGTCGTTAAAATATTAAAATTTGATTCTAGGGGCCTTAAAACGTGGTCATTTACCAAAATCTCGATGTGTGATTTTTAGCACGAACCCTATACCTCCCTTACCAAGGGTAACGGGAGCTAAAAAGGGCATAAAAGACCCAAAATAGAAAAAAATATTATCAATAACTCATTTCATAATTATTTTGTTCGAAAGATTGGACTCTCCATTGCGCGTCATGACTCTAATTGCCTGTTCACAAAATAAAATGACAATTTTGACATTCATTCTTTAATATACAATTCCTGGCTTGGATTTTTATTATTTATAAAAATATAATTGACAATTTTCATATGAAATTTTTAACAGAATAGTTAAGTTGGTGACAGTGATTTGTATTTTTTATTCTGTCCATCACCTATATACCAATCCCAAATAACAAAATGTCACCAAAAATTGTTTAAGAATTATTATGGTCATTCTAACGGAAGAGAGAAAAAATGTTAAGTGTTTGTCTTATTCTCAAAAACTCCAGCGTGACCATTGTATATGCACATAATTAAACTTGCTATATTTATTATTATTTCTTCTTTTCTATCTAAATTAGTTTTCTCTTCTCCCAAAATTCCAACGCTATCTTTCAACTTCCTTTCGTTCTAATTATTTTGTCATGAGTTATAAATTTATTCTTCCTTTGTTTCATCCAAGTTCATTTGAATTCAAGATCTCGTGGCCCGGTTAACAAAACCCTGAAAAATTCACGCCATCAAACCCCTCTCAAGTTGGTATCTCGGTCCCCGAGCTGTTCAGAAGTTAAAAAACTTTTTAATCAAATATGAAAACGCTGCATTCTGTAACATGCTCCATATCGATCACATCGTTGCTCTTATTTCGTATTCTTGGAGCGTTGGTTAATTTAAAATTTCATACGTGCCCGCGTTGAAAAGTTCACGAGGTGGAGGGGGGATTCTCTCTTTTAACAGAAGCAACGCCTACTATTCTACAGCTGGGCCTGATCTTGGGACTGGGACTCTACCGGTTATTTAAATGTGTGACTCCTACGGACTAAGACACTGTCACTTGGGGCCTTATTTATGGGGCTTTGTTAAAGTACTTGCACTACATGTCATCTATTTTATAAGCATTATTGCACGGGGGAACTAATAATCTGATATTAGGAGTAACGAACATTTATTTGCAATACCAGTATCATATAGCAATACGGTTAGATACAGATTTGCATAGCTGAGAACTATTGGAACTAATAAGATAGAAAATATATTTCGGATTAAATAACGTTTTTTGTTATATATTGTGTATATAATTAACGCATTTAAATTCAAATGAGTCTAAATGCCACAAAATATATAAGATTTTTACATGAAAACTTTCTAAAAAGGTCCCAATAAGAGAGCACCGAACTTCATTTCTAAAAAATCTGTAGTGGCAGCACAATACCACTCGCCACTATCGTTTCTGGTTACATAAATATAGGGCGCGAGCAGTCATGTGACATTGTTGGCTTTAACAAGCAGATATGGGGGCCTGTGTCAGAATAACAATTAGTAATTATGTACAAAGATGTAAAATGTCAGAATTTTTATTAAAAATTTCACGTAGTTAATTTGACACCAGGAGTGTGGAATTTATTTGTCTGGAAAAATAAACGAAATGGAATTGGAAAATCACTAAATTTAGAATGAAAACTTATTATATTTGGCATCTATATACATAATAACTAGCTATCATTCTGACACGGGTCCCCATATCTGCTTGTCAAGGCCACCAAAGTCACATGACTGCTCGCACACTATTGTATTTAACATTTCTGTATACCTACACTCTATACCAAAAATTCTACTTATATCTATTCTTTCTATTCAGATTTTTTAATATTAAATTCAGTCTATGAAGAAATTTTGTCCTCTTCTAGTTTTTCGTAATGTTTCCAATTCATTGTCGGGATTGACAGTATTTTCGAAAGGTTTGGTAATATATCTATAATTTTAAATATTTAACTATTAATACAATAAGAAATAATATAATGCATGCACTTCCCAGGAAAAAAATTCAGTAATGTCTCTGGATTTTTGACATTGATATTTATCTGTCAGTTATGAACACTTTAATATTTCAATTGGTTTCCATGACATTATTTGGGTTGTGAGATTTATTACAACAGATTATTATATACTTTATATTTATTTATCTCTAAATCTATAAAAGATATAATAAAATATTTATATGGAGAATTTCTTTAATACAAGCAAGAACAAAAATTTTCAAAAAATAATATTTAGAAGATTTTTTTTTAAGAATCTGCTATTTCCGGTTGTCCAAAACCTTTCCAACTCTTCCCAGTAATGTCCGATTGAGAAATACGTAGTAAAACAGATATTAAGTATTACAGTTTTTGAGAAATCGTCCTTCCAACCTCCCCACACACACATACACACACACACACAGTCATCATCGTAAAAATATTTAAATCGGATTGTAGGGATCTTAAAATGTGCTTAATCCTTAAAATCTGGATATGTGATTTTTAGCATAAATCCAATACCTCTCTCAGCGAGAGGTAAAAACATTTAACACTATAAACAATCCTTTAATCTTGCAAAAAACAACTTTTACAAAAATTAACTCACAGATCATCAATTGTAAATGCTATTGAATAAATTTAAATATCATCCCTGCTAATCTAACCAAATGAAGATCAAGATAAAATATCTGTTTTATAATAATAAAACTATGTATCTTATTTAATATTCTTCATTCCTTTATAAATATTAAATTTATTCAATCAATGAAGTAGTCTATTGATGTTAAATAATGTTATTTTTCATATCAGAGTGGATGCTAACTTCCGGTAACAAAAGAAATCTATGATTAATTTTAACAAGATTGTACTATTGTACTTAATGATAAAGATTAAAGGTCGGCACGGGCCGTGAATTTTGTCGGGTCGCGATGGGTCACGAAGTGACCCGTGTGATCGTGAATATATTTTTAATTTCGCGTCGTGATATAACCTTAGATATCCTCATAAAGAATACGAATTTGAGATAGTATACTTTTTTATCATTTTGCTTGTAAAAACCAATGGCCAGATTATTATTGACAACTGGAAGCATTTATAATTCCAATTTATAGTAATTTCTTCCTCGAACACCTTTCGGATTTAATTCCATAGTATAAATCAAACGCCCTAATTTCCGAATTGCAATAGCAATTTCTGTAAGAGGCGAGTTCCTTCCTTTCCTTCGTTTGGGGTGTCTTATTTACTTGAGGTGATATTGTCTTAGAACAGAACTTCCCCTTGTTATTTATTCTGCGGTTTGCTCCAGCCGTTGCTAATTAGCTGGGGGAAGGATAATTTCTCTGATTAAATTTACTAAGGGATGTTGACTTTGTTTAGATAGGTAACAATACCTCCAAAATTCAACAAATAGAAGAAAGACGTGATTTAAGAAGAAAAATCTGTTACGGCTAGCACAATACCTTCATCCTGTCGAGGAAAATAAACCACATGGAATTGGAAAATCACTAAATTTAGAATTAGAAATTATGATATTTGACAACTATGTACATAATTACTAGCTATCATTCTGAAACGGGCCCCCATATCAGCTTGTCAAGGCCAACATGACTACTCGCGCCCTATTGTATTTAACATTTCTTGTATACCTACACTCTACACCAAAAACATCTATTCCTTATATTTACAGTGTTTAATGTTAAATTCATTCTACGAAGAAATTTTATCCTACTCTTCTAATTTTTCGAAATGTTTGAAGGGTAGGTATATGTAATATACTTATAATTTTAAATATTTAACTATTAATACAGTAAGAAACAATATAATGTATGTACTTCCCAGAAAAAAATCTTCGGTAATGTCTCTGGATTTTTGACACTGACATTTGTTTCAAACATTTTAATTACCTTCCGTCACCTTTAGGTAAGGAAGGTATTGTCTTTGGTCAAAAAATTCAATGATGAGTTTTTACTGAATAAGCACGTTTTAGGGTCCATACAATACGATTTTACCATTTTTACGATGATGTCTGTATGTATGTGTGTCTGTGTGTGTGTAACAAAATTTCCGGATTCCATAACTTCAATACCACGATTCCAAAAATTATAATTTTTTTGTATTCCTCAAGTTTACATCCAGAAGAACAACTGATTAGATTTTGGTTATAATTGGTCAACCGGAAGTAGTCTCATTTGAAGATTTAACAGTTAAATTTGATTTATTGACATTTAACGTTATTACAACTTAAAGAATATATTATTCTCTATACGATTTGATTACAATTTATACTTCATATTTAATAGATACAGAGTTAAAGAATTTTAAAGAAATTAAATTTTATAATTCAGCCAGCTATGCCAAACTTGGGATCTAGTAATATATTCATATAATTCAAATTGACAGATGTCAGTATCAATAAAAAGTAAATTCATGTGGCAGATATGAGGATTTTGAGGTAGATATTGGGGAATACAGGGAAAGATACGGTAAGAAAATAACTCTAGTGTTACAAGTGTTTAGAAAGATACAAGAAAGACGATTACATTGGTTTGAACATGTCATGAGGAGAAATGAAGAATTATATTGGAACAAGAATGAATAGTTTAGTTAAAGAAACAGAGGTAGACCAAAGATAAGATGGAAGGACTGTATTGCGGAAGATTTGAGAGAAACGGAACTGAATGAGAACGTCATGCAAAAATAGCGACCCCTTAACGAATGGGAAAAGCTAAAGAAGAAGAAGGTGCGAGTGTCAAGTGCAATTTGAATAGTTTGTTTATGAAATAATTTTACTGGAAATTTAGAATCTTTTGTAAGAAAAATTATGGAATTTATACATTATACACGAGAATGACGGAAGGTATTGTGCTGGCCACAACAGATTTTTTTGAATTGGTTCCATGACATTATTTGAGCTGTGAGATTTATTACAATAGATTATATATCTTATATTTCTTTATCTCTAAATCTATAAAAGATATAATAGAATATTTATATGTATCAGATAGCGAATTTACTCTTCTTTAATACAAAAAAATTTAAAAATAATATTTAGAAGATTTTTTTTAAGAATCTACTATTTCCGGTTGTTCAATTATTACCAAAACCTTTTCAGCTCTTCCTAGTAATGTCCGATTGAGAAAAACGTAGTTAAACAGATATTAAGTATTATAGTTTTTGATAAAGCGTCCTTCCAACGTCCCACACACAAACATCCACACACACACACACAGACAGACATCATCGTAAAAATATTAAATCGGATTGTAGGGACCAGGGCATCGAACCGAACCTGAACCGAACCAAAACCGGAACCAAACCATAACAGTTTAGCGAACCCAAACCCAGAACCGAACCTCAGATATATTTTTCAATTGAACCCGAGTTGGAACCGAACCGGGTATCAAAATTCTGGTTCAGGTTCAAATTCAGTTTGAAACGTAATCGTAATATTTATAGCCGATCATCGACGATCGACGCCTTCTACGTTTGCGTTGCTGTATGTGTTGATTGTTCAAGAAAATTGTGTTATGTTCTTGTCTTGCGTAGCAGTAATTATAAATTCCGGCACGCTTTTTAAATTATTTCTATATAACAATTGTTATTCAAAAATCATTAATTCAATTTTAATTAGGTCGAACTGAACCTGAATCCGGCACAAAACCGCAAATTTTATTAATGCTTGAACCAAAACCGCACACGAACCTATTTTTCAAATAACGAATTAACCTGAACCTGAACTGAACCTAGTTTTTGGCGAGTTCGATGTCCTGGTAGGGACCTTAAAACGTGCTTAATCATTAAAATCCGGATATGCGATTTTTAGCATGAATCCTATACCTCTTAGCGAGAGGTAAAAAGAATTGTTGCTATCCTGGTACTTCGAAATGAAAATACATTTGTTTAGATTTCCTACAAATGCTATGCATTTAAACATACTCTAATCTGATTACCATTCTTTGATAGTATAGCATTCTTTCTTGACACCTTTAATCTGCAATCTGAAGTTGTATATCCTATGTTGTTATCCTTACAATTGTTCACTTCGACATGTGGGATTCTCTTGGGCCATTGCTTGAATGGGCAATGTAACCAGATTGCACAGGCCATTTACCGGGGCAGTGTACTGAATGTGCACTATGGGCCATAGAGGCAGTACCACGCGTTGCGTGCGTGTATTACGGACATCAATCGCAGACAGGTGTTTGGGGGAGGTATTGGAATTGGAATTGTCTTAGGGGAGGTCTGGAAATAGAGATGGACCCTAGGAAGACTCTGTTTGTAGCAAATACCAAATAGTGTATATGGGATAGTATGTTTTATATATAAACAAATAGGTAAGATGATCCTTTGAACTAATAACATCAGCCACATAATAGGTGGTCGTTTACAGGGTGAACACTGAAAACTGTGACGAGGCGTTTAATATGGAAAAACAGTTTTTTTCGAATATCATCTGTACCGTAAGAGAATAGTTTTTGATGTGGTTAGAAAGATTATTTAATTTGGTACCCTAATTTAATAGCTTGTTATTGTAATATTTATAAAAGTATAATGCTAATTGACAGTTATTATTTATATTTTATTAAAAACAGTAATCATAGAAACGTGATCAATAGGTTTTTTTTTTTAATTGGGTTCGACCTCGTACATTAGTCGGAGCGATTTCTATAGTTTTCTTATTTGTCACACTTGGATGTCTGTATTATTGATAAATTTTGCAATTGTTAGATATATATTAAAATTATTAAGAGCTAGTAAACTTTCGGCGCAAGTGGGGGAGTGAAACATGTTCTTTTAGTAGATTGTTAAATAATGTTGGTCTATCTTGTTCATATTTACTACATTGAAAGATGTAGTGATTTAAGTCCGCAATGTCTGCATTTTGGCATTCATGTTTTTTTGAATTCTGAGTTGATAAGATCGAGACACTGTAATAGCTTTTTACGAGTTCAAATCCCGCCCAGTTTGGATGGAGTGTGTGGATGTGTGTGTGTGTGTGTGGATGTGTGTGTGTGTGTGTGTGTGAGGTTGTTGTAATGTACGATTTCTTAAATTCTATAAGACTAAAGACCTGTGTAACTACGGATTCCTTAATCTAACAGTAATGGGAAGAGTTGAATAGATTCTGGTAACAATTGAACAACCGGAAGTAGTAGTATTTTAACAAAAATATATGTTATTACAAATGTTAAAAACCAAAATTCTCTATCCGACACCTTTAATTTTTTTATTATACCTACCTTCTATAGATTTAAAGATATAGATATAAAATGTATAAAATAATCTGCTCCAAACATCTCCATGGTAACTACTTGAGAAATTAAAATATCTGTAATTGACAGATAAATGTCACTAATGTCAGTGTCAAAAATTCAGAGATAGTACTGAAGGCTTTTTCTGGGAACCATATATAATATTTCTTCTTTTATTATTAATTATATATTTAAAATTATAGGTATATTACATGAACCCTTCAGAAATACTGCCAATCCCGTTAATGTATTGGAAAAACCTCGAACATTTAGAAGAAATGAAGAAAACTTGCTCATAGAATGAATTTAAAATTATAGAAAATACGTAAATATAAAGATTAGGTGTAATTAGAATTTGTTGTGTGTACAAAAAATGTTAAATACAATACTTATATATACCACAATGGAAAGGGTGAGAGGTGATGGCCACAACAGATTTTTACCTCTCGCTAAGAGAGGTATTGCATTCATGCTAAAAATCGCATATCCAGATTTTATTGAATAAGCACGTTTTAAGGTCTCTACAATCCGATTTTAACATTTTTACGATGATGTCTGTGTGTGTGTGTGTGTGGATGTGTGTGTGTGTGTGTGTGTATGTGTGTGTGTGGGATGTTGGAAGGACGGTTACTCAAAAACTATAAGACTTAAAATTTGTTTAACAACGTATTTCCCAATCGGACATCCATGGGAAGATCTGAAAAGGTTTTGGTAACAATTGGACAACCGGAAGTAGAAGATTCTTGAAAAAAAATCTTCTAAATATTATTTTTTGAAAATTTTTCGTGGTAATATTAAAGAAAATTAAATTCTCTATCTGATACATTTAAATATTTTATTATATATTCCATAGATTTAGAGATAAAAGAAGTATAATATATAAAATAATCTGTTGTAATAAATTTGACAGCCAAAAGAATGCCATGAAAAATAGTTGATAATTTAAATTATTTGTAACTGACAGATAAATGTCAGTGTCAGAAATAATGAGTAATGAAGGAAAAATGTACTTGGAGAATCCCTTAGTTCTTGATCTGTGACTATTATGGAGATGACAAGTCTAGGTTGAAGGACTTAAATTTGTTTCAAACATTATGGGACAATGTACACCAGTACTATAGACTAGAGTAACTTTGAATTGCGAAAAAGCTATCAAATTCTTCTCAAGTAAGTTGTAAATATTGACAAAATTACACATCGATATAAGAATAATCGGAGTGCAATCTATCCGTCACTTTATTAAAGGGAATTAGTGTTATTTAGATATAACATGTATGAAAAAATAAAATGTAAAAGAAGATATGTAAGAATAGATGCACAATCCATATATACATTTTAGACCGCCCAAAATTAATGTTTTTACTAGAAGAATATGAAGAGAAAGTAAACAACGTTGTTCGAATTGAAAAATTGCAGTTACCAGCCTAATATTTATATATGGTAAACTCTACTTTGTAATTTATTGTAACATAATTTATGGTAAAATATCTTCATGTTGAGACATGCTATTATTGAATAATAAAGAAGTTTATACGTCATAGATTTATATGAATATATTATTTGTATTTATAAAAATATTCTTTGCTTTATGCATACAGCCAGGTAAAATATACGGCGAGAGGTTATGTGCTGGCCACATCAGATTTTTTACATAGATGTCACAATTGTTATGTCATAATTTTTCTTTCAAAATTTCAAAATAATTTGATGTTTGTTTGTCATCCACAGGGGTTTGGAAAATAATGTTTTGAATAAAAAAATATGATACTTGACATCTATGTACATAATTACAAGCTGTCATTCTAACACGAGCCTCTATATCTACTTGCCAAGGCCAACAAAGTCACATGACTGCTTTCGCCCTATGTAACATAAAATGAAAATGGCGAGAGGTATTGTGCTGGCCACAACAGATTTTTTATTCTGTAAAATGTATTATTAAATAAATTACAGGATTAAACCACAAATTGTTTGATAAATCAAGTATAAGACGAGTATACTCTTCGATGACAAATTAAATAATCTTTCTAACCATATCAAAAACTCTCACTATAGTCTTATGGGACAGATGATACTTGAAAAAAATCTGTTTTTCCATAAAAAAAACACTTACGTCACGGTTTTAAGTGTCCATATATTCAAGGATCACGCTAGAATTATTGAGAATCAGGTAGGCCGTGGAAAATAAAATGTTAGTTATTTATCTGTTAGAAATTAATGACTGTAATACTTCTTGACTGGAAAGGTGAATGGAAAGAAGAAAGTTTCTGGATATCAATCAAAATAAATTTATTTTCGGCCTATATCGCTTTCGGCAACTCAATTAACCAACGAAAGTAGAAGATAGAAAATATTTATTGTTTTAAGTATGCCACGAATGTCAGGGAGCTGGACTTAAGCTAAATATTGTTGATATGTTAATTCTTTTAAGCTTTATATATGATATAGCTAAATAAATTCTACGATTACAAAAAAGGACAAAAATTTATATCCTGTTTCTATTTGATATTTTTTTTATTTGACATATTTGGTATTTTTATATTAATAACATTTATTGGTATTCAATAATAATTGCATGTAATTAGCCATTATAGAATTCCAACATTTCAAATTTATTTCCCCATAATAAATAACGTAATAAACAAAGTAAAATGTCAATGCTACAATGTTCCTTTTACAAAAAACTTGACATTAAAAGTTACGTTTGATATAGTTTAAAAATGTGTGGAATTAATATTTCCATTCATTTTACATATTAATCATTAGTGTTTGTTTTACAAAAAATATGTTCTGTAATTTTTTAACAGATGGTTTAAATTTTTTGTGTTTACATTTTTACTTTTGAACTTTTCAACGTGATTCATTGCTGTATTTAGATTGGCCACATATTTTAAAATATATAAATAAATAATAAAACAGCTCGAGTAAATACATGCCAATGAAACGAAAACAATGTAGGACGGTATGTGGGTTTCTTAAATTCGTCATTTCATTAAATTTCTAAACAATTCGTGAATCGTCATTGTAAATTTATAAGCTACTACTTTTCTAATATTCAAAATTTTCAAGCTTAAACTTTGACATCGGTAGGAATCGAACCCTGGATCGTTCGAATTACAACCGGTTATCTAACGTTCAATGCCATGCGCTTGCATTTTAAGATAATCAAAACAAATGATACGTTATGGAAACCTCAAAATATTTCATTAAGGTAGTTGGAGCATGAAGTAAAATCCATAATTCATAATAGTCTTTGGGATACAGCTAGGTTAAGTATGGCTCGATGTAAATCCAAAATTTTAGTCAACTTGCCTAGTTCCGATCGGAGTTATTGAACTCCAAAGTTGTAAGATTTTATCATGGCGAGTATAGGGAAGCTCAAGAAATCATCGACATAATTGCCTCTTAGACTCGCAAAAAACCATAAACTTATGATTAAAAACTAGGTGAATATAAATGAAGGTCTGGGGAAAAAAACTAGTTAAAAAAAAACATGCAAGCCCATCTGGTTTCAAAGATATAACAAATTCAAATTTTCACTCGCATTGTTGGTAGCACTACCGCCTACGTTTTGAGAAACATACTATTTTTACGTTGATGTCTGTATGTGTGTGTGTGTGTGTGTGTGTGTGTGTGTGTGTGTGTGTGTGTGTGTGTGTGTGTGTGTGTGTGTGTGCGTGTGTGTATGTAACAATTAATTACAATTTTTATGTATTCCTCTTCCTTACATAAATATGCAGACTTGATTAAATTCTGGTTATACTTGGTCAGCCGGAAGATTTTTTTCCAGAAAAAACGCTGTTAAATATTATTTTTTGACATTTAATGTTATTATAAATATTAACGAATATTCTTATCTATACGAATTGACTGCATTTTATATTTCATATTCAATGGATATAGAGTTATGGAATTATAAAGAAATTAAATTTTATAAATTAGCCATCTATGCTATAACCATGGAAACAGCTACTATATTAAGGAAATTCTAACTGACAGATGTCAGTGTTAATGAAAAGAAAATGAATGTGGCAGAGATGAGGATGTTGGGATAGATATTGGGGAAGACACGGAGAGATAGGATAAGGAATGAAAGAATAAGGGAAATGGCTCGACTGATAGCCGTTTATAGTAAGATACAAGAGAGACGATTACATTGGTTTGAACATGTCATGACGACAGATGAAGAATATATTGGAAGAATGACAAGCTTAGTAATAGAAGGTAGACGAAACAGACGATGACCAAAGATAAGATGGAAGGACTGTATGAGGACGACAGAAATGAGTGAAAGAAGAAAATAAAACATAGCGACCCCTAACGAATGGGAAAAGCTAAAGAAGAAGAAGATGTGTCAAGTGCAATTTGCATATTTTGTTTATGAAATAATTTTACTGGAAATTTGAAATCTTTTGCAAGAAAATTTATGTATGGAATTTACACATAATACACAGGATTGACGGAAGGTAATGTGCTGGCCGCATCAGATTTTTTTACTTTGTTATCCTCACGATTACAACCATTAGCTGGTGCGATACATAGCAGAATAAACATAATATGCAAATAGTCATCTGACTTGAAGCAGGTAGGCAACTCTAGAGTTTGTCTACATTGTTCGGCACGGAATCAATAAATGGCATTTTCCTCAAGATCAAACTACCTTACACTTTAAATAAAGAAAGCACAAGTACCATATCAACAATAGTACCTACCTATATTAAAATATCATAAATTGAAAATTTAATAAGTAGGTTATTGTTTAGTGAAAATATTTGAAATGACCCTTTTTGTTTGATTATTTATTTATTTACTACTTAATTAAAAAAGTTTACTTGGAATTGAAAATTATTTACCATATTATTTTTTATGTTCTAGCATATATCAAGTCTGAATTGGTAATATTTAAATACATAATTATTGCAGTTAATTATTGGTTAGTTAAGGCTTAAGACGAGAAAAGATGCAACTGCAATTCTTGCATAATTAGGTGCATACATTTTCCGATATTTTATCACCCAATTAAATCGTTATATTTTGCAATAAATTTTCCTTTCATACGAGGAAGAAAAACCTGAAAAAATATAAATTCAATAAATTTTATCTATATCTATATTGGTACTAGTTATCTATGATGAGTGACATATTTATTTAAATGGTTGAGTCGCGTTTCCTTAGACAATATCCTCCATTTTGTACGCAATCGAAAATATATCTCTATACGTATGTATCGAGGTAGATGTAAAAACAATAACAAAATAACAAATCCAAATTTAGTCGTGCACAAAGCGCTATGAATCAAGCTGGAATTTATTTGAAGAAGGAATATTCGTATCGTCGGAGTTAAGCGTACGCATCACAAGTTCGGCTCGCGTTTTACGGCCGCAGTAAATTCAGTGCTTATATATTTAAGACATTTACGACTTGTCATCTTCGAATTTATGCGTTCCGAAGATCTTGCTTGCCGAGGGTATTTATTGTGCTGTTATGCAAATTTAAACGAAACCGACACCTGATTTGGAAATTCCAATAAATATCAACAATCGATCAAAGAAACATGAATTTTTCACCCCCTTATAACTTGGCGTGTAAACCAAGTGTTACAATAAAAAAAGATAAATTTTATTTCATCGAATCTTCGTAATAATATGTAATAATATATCATCATGGCTTACCAGCCATTTTTACCTCTTGCTAAGAGAGGTATTGGATTCATGCTAAAAATCGCATATCCTGATTTTAATGATTAAGCACGTTTTAAGGTCCCTACAGTCCGATTTTATTATTTTTACGATGATGCCTGTGTGAGTATGGATGTATGTGTGTATGTGCGTGCGTGTGTGTGTGCGTGTTTGTATATATGTGTGTGGGAAGGTTGGAAAAACGATTTCTCAAAACCTATAATACTTAATATCTATTTAACTACGCATTTCTCAATCAGACATTACTGGGAAAAGCTGAAAAGACTTTGCTAAAAATTGGACAACCAGAAGTAGCAGATTCTTAAAAAAAAACATCTGAATATTTTTTTTTAAATTTTTGTTCTTGCTTGTGACACATGAAAATATTTTATTATATCTTTTATAGATTTACAGATAAAGATATATAAAGTATATAATAATCTGTTGTAATAAATCTCACAGCCCAAATGAAAACCAATTGAAAAATTGACAGATAAATATCAGTGACAAAAATCCAGAGACATTACTGAAGATTTTTTCTGGGAAGTAGGTACATACATTATATTAATAGTTAAATATTTAAAATTATAGGTATATTACATCCCTTCAAAAATACTGTCAATCCTGACAATGAATTGGAAACATTTCGAAAAATTAGAAGAGTAGTTCAAAATTTCTTCATAGAATGAATTTCAAATTTAAAAATCTAAATAGAAAGAATAGATATAAGTAGAATTCTTGGTGTAGAGTGTAGGTATACAGGAAATGTTAAATACAAAAGGGCGCGAGCAGTCATGTGACTTTGTTGGCCTTGACAAGCAGATATGGGAGCCCGTGTCAGAATAATAGCTAATTATGTACATAGATGTCAAATATAATTTTTCATTTTAAATTTATTGATTTTCCAATTCCTTGTGGTTTATTTTCCTAGACAAGTAAATTCCACACTCCTGGTGACAAATTAACTAGTTACGTGAATTTAGAAAATCTTGAAATTTTTAATGAAAAATTATGACATTTGACATATATGTACATAATTATTATCATTCTGACACGGGTCCCCATATCTGCTTGTCAAAGCCAACAATGTCATATGACTGGTTGCGCCCTATACTTATGTAACTAAAAACGAAAGTGGCGAAAGGTATTGTGCTGGCCACAACAGATTTTTTTTGTGAGTATTGTATCATTCGTCTTGCAAGAAAGGTTTTACTGTTCTTACTACACTTTACAAACTTGATTTTCATTATGCCAAGAAAATGATACTTCATACCTACCGGTCGAAGTATTTTAAGTAGTAGAAAGAATTTTGTAGAAATTTCTAATCATTTCTGTAGATTTTACAATTTGTTGAAAATGTAAACCGGCCGAACTATTATTAGTTTGAGGTCGTAATATTTATAGTAAGTAATAAAACAACCAAAAATGATATTATTTAAATTATCGATTTGAAGAAAAACTTCTGTGAACTTCAAGTAAAAAGTAAAGTATTACTTGTGGTTGATCACATATCAAATATTCCCAAAAGTTGATCAAAATTTATATGAAGAAATTTAAAATACGAAATTTCAGAATTTGTAGGATCATAACAATAAGAAATCAAGACTACTAGATCGAAACACAAATACAAACAGAAACAATCATGAGTAGTGAACAGACATCGTCGAAATGCACTACATAATTTTTAGGGTGAACCCTACATTCCCCTTACTTACGGTAGGGAGAAGTTACAATATATTTTCTGTATAAAACAGATTGGCAAACCCAACAATGGTGTAAAATTTTAGTGAAATACAATCGGTTTAAACTAAACTTAAAAATAAAATACTTTTTCTTCTTCGTAAACTAAAGCAAACGCTGATCTATATTAGAGAATCATTTCTAAACTTTTCCCATTTGCTATCCATATCTTCATCAATTCTTCTTCCAGATTAGACAAACAACCGATTCAGATGCACAATGGAGTGCATTTCTACAGAAACTTTTCTACAAAAGGAAACCAACAACTTCGTTTCTCTCCGCCTCGAAGAAACTAACTCCCCTCTCCCTCCAAGCTTCAGGTAATCGAAGTCAGGATGGCGAATAAAGAAGAGAGATAGTGGCTCAATAGCCGAGCAGTAAAACGGTTAAGTTTATTGAAATATAATGCGTAGCGGACCATATTTGATTACGGGGAGACGGTAAAGATGCCTTGATTTTAATGGTTTGTAAATATTCGGCTTTAAGGGTTATTAGCGACTAAATGTTCATTTGAATTTTTGCTTAATAAGTTTAATATTTTATGGAGATGTCATAAAAAATTAAATGCTCATATGTTATGATGATGTATTTTTCTTTTTTGAAAAGTATGATTATATAGGTACAAAATAGTAATAATCGTTTGGTTAAAGCCTGCAGGTACTTTTAAAAATAATAACACAATTAAATGAGCCTAGAGGTGGTGGTCGCATCCTGAATGATTTACAATAACTACTCTGAGAAAAATAACCTATTAATATTAAATAAATACTTTATTAACGTCTGATTGTTTACGGCGAAAGCAAGTATTTTTAAATTAAATAAAATTTTACTTTTTATCACGAAATAATATATTGGAAGCAGAGGACACTTGCACTCAAACATGGCTATGAAATGTGGTTAGAGAGAGACAGACCATAAGTACAGGCTCTCTATATCAACTGTAATATTAAGGATATTTGGAAATATAAATACAAATAATACACAAATTATTTAATATAATAATATTATATTTTTATATAGAAAATAATACCTACAGTAAAATTTTTGAAAGATGTCCGATCAAGGTTGTCTACGAATTGTATGAATTCAGATTTTTGCTCCGCCCATCATGACAAATTCAGTAGTGTCGTTTGCTTAGTTTTTATGAGGGTACGTAAGATGCTACTGTTATTTTATTATTATAAAAATAAATATATTACAGGAAAAGCATTCAAAATTCAAAAATAAGTCAACTAGTAAGTTTATAAGCAAATGTAAAACCAAATATGTTAAAAATAAGATACTGACACAATGTCAGTGTCAGTGACTCTGACAGAATATAACGTTATACGTACGGCTATGAATCCAGGTAATGTATCTGAATTAATAAATAAACTTACGTTACAGCGAAAGTATTATCAACAACGAGCATCGTTTATAAATGGAATGTCCTAACTTAGTCGAAACAATATGAATTTTTGAAAGACAAGCGTGTTATATCCATCCTTATCACACCCTCTTACAGCCTTTGCAAAAGAAAGAGATAAATGTATGCCTATTTGTTAATTCGTTCGTGATACAGGTGCCCTTGATCGGACATCTTTCAAAAATTTTACTGTACATATGTACAAAAATTATCTATCGATTTCAAAACAATTATGTAGATGGAAAGTAATTATGATTTTTTCTTGTAATCTTTAAATTTAGATCTTAAATTTTTACCTCTCCTTAAATAGAAATATTGGATTCATGATAAAAATCGCATATCCAGATTATAATGAATAAGCACGTTTTAAGGTCCTTACAATCCGATTTTAACATTTTTACGATGATGTGTGCGTGCGTGCGTGCGTGTGTGTGTGTGTGTGTGTGTGTGTGTGTGTGTGTGTGTGTGGATATTAATATCTGTTTAACTAAGTATTTCGTAATCGGACATTAATGGGAAGAGTTGAAAAGGTTTTGGTAACAATTGGACAACCGGAAGTAGCAGATTCTTGAAAAAATTCTTCTAAATATTTTTTCAAATTTTTTGTTCTTGCTAATATTATAGAAAATTTAATTCTCTATCTGATACATTTAAATATTTTATTATATATTCTATAGATTTAGAGTTAAAAGAAATAAAATATATTAAATAATCTGTTGTAATAAATATTACAGCTAAAATAATGCCATGGAAACCAATTGAAAAATTAAAATGTTTGTAACTGACAGATGAATGTCAGTGTCAGAAATCCGAAGACATTACTGAAGACTTTTTTCTGGGTAGTACATACATATATTATTTCTTATCGTATTAATAGTTAAATATTTAAAATTATATGTATATTACATAAACCCTTCAGAAATACTATTAATCCCAACAATGAATTGGAAACGTCTCGAAAAATTAGAGTATGACAAAATTTCTTCATAATGAATTTAAATTCAAAAAATCTATAGATATAGTCGTAAGTAGAATTTTTGGTGTGCAGATATACAAGAAATGTTAAATACAATAGAGCGCGAGCAGTCATGTGACTTTGTTGGCCTTGACAAGCAGATATGGGGGCACGTGTCAGAATGAGAGCTAGTAATTATGTACATAGCTGTTAAATATCATAATTTTTCGTTCCAATTCCATGTGGTTTATTTTCCTAGACAACTAAATTCCACACTTCTGATGACAAATTAACCATTCAGAAAACAAAGTGACATGACTGCTCGCGCCCTACACTAATGTAACTAAAAGTGGCGAGAGGTATTGTGCTGGCCACAACAGATTTTTTCTCATATAAGCATGCAAAATGGCTGAAATTCATATAGGTATATTGTAAACCATAAACAACTGTAACAACAGAATAATTTTCATGGTTAACATCCACATTGTCCGGATAATCGGGATCCGGATAAATATGTTTTCACTGTATTACACTATCGTACAAAAAATATTATTTTTTTCAAAAAATGAAGACGATATGACACGGTTTGCTATTCTATATTAAAAAATTTAATTGCTCGTTTGAGCCTAATTTAATATCTAGTAAGGCAATTAAAACGGAAAACCACGAACATGAATATAGTAAAGTCATTGTTTAAATGTGTGAACTTAAGAGCCTGATGCCTATTAAATTAAATTAATAGAGAACTAAATATAACATAAAACAAGATTAAAAATGAATATCGTTCCTATAGTTTAATGTCGTGTTTTGTTACGGACCTATTATTTTATGTACAATAAGAATAACTTCATTATCATTTTCTGCATAATTAACTAATTTTCAAATTCCTACAAGAACTTTATAACCAGAACTTTGAACTTTTCGCATTACAAGCATGCAATATACAAGGCGGATACTAATATTAAATTAGGTGGTGTTCGTATTTAAATTTGTGAGTTAATGAACGAAATTCACGGTATATTAATAGGATAATCAAATACTAGACGTGGTGTATTTACTTAAAATATATTTAAAGGTAGATGTGTACGATAAGGAGAGCAGTTTAACAATAAATTATTCAACAAGAATAAATTTGCAATATGAGCCGCACGCATTTTTGTAATTTATCCGAATGAGAAGTATAGGGTAAATCTGGGAGAGATGACTTTTGTGATCGTTACCGAAATCTGTGTACAAAGCAGATTGGCAGAACCAGCAATGGGTAATATGCCGTGATGATATATTTATTTATTTATTAAGAAATGAAAAATTGAGCAATATGATTTATCATCGTCAGAAGATGAAATTTTAATGAACGTTTGTAAAAACGATGACTCCGAAATAAATATGAACGACAATGAGTATATGAGTTGTGATACAGATTATCAGTGCACTAAGAAAACGGAATATTGGATTCAATGTATTTTTGTGTGAAAAATAGATCCATGAAGATCATCTCTTATTCGCTAATACCAAAGCGGGCGTTGTTAACTGATACTCCATCTGGAACGCTTGTACATGGTTGTCAAGTATAATTCTACCTATTTATCATATTTTCGGATTACAATTTTCTAGAGGCAATAAAATTAAATCTGGGTGGTAAATAATTTTCAATTTTTTACATAAAATCCGTTAATTAGTTTTCTATAACATATTAGTTTTTCAGTATGGATATAAAAGTTACAATTTAAAATGTTGTGTTTATTTTGCTATTTCCTATTCTTCTCGTGTTAAAAAAGCCGAATTTAATTGCAAATATCTCAGGTATCTCGTGGTCAATTGTATTAAAACTTGGACAGCAGGTAGATTATACTTCAGTTGAGATGTACTTAAAATTTCAATTAATTCTAGGTAAAATGGTTTCACGATATAACTTCCTTAACATAGGAAAACAGTTTTTCCTTGTGCAAAAGTGGAGTGCAGTAAAACATATTTTTTAAAGTTGTACCTACATTATTATCATATACATTCTTCCTGTATCCTTATCTTTATGTGTTTTCGAATAAGGAGCGAGATGTATTACGACCTGTCCATTTATTCAGAATTTACTGCGTGTTGAAAGCGACCATTACGGAGACGATAAGCCGGGAATATGTATTTATTTACACCAAACTCAATGATACTGGACACAGTTATCATTGTTGATTGTTCAACTATGACCTGTGGCGACCGTAAGATGTTTTCTAACCTAGAAATTGGTGATTTAATGAGGAACGTGATGAATATAATTAAGGATGATGTTGATAATTAAGTGTAAATTATTGATTTATCTCAATATTGGCTATAGACGTTGTTTGTAATGAATATTTAATAAATAATAACAAAAGCATAAATTAATTAGTAATTAACATTCGAACTCTGCTATAATAAGAACGATTGAATGTTTATATTAGCTCGTTACCAGCGTTATTAATTTATATACTTATTCATTCATTTATTCATGTGGTGTACTCTCCACGCTAACAACGAAACAAAAGTTATTTTGAACATAATATGTCGCATAAGTTTTTGGAAAAAAATTAAATAGATGATACTGTGGTTTAAGCAAGTAATATTGAATCTTTAAGCTTTAATACTTATATTAAATATAGAGCTAGTGAGCCGTTATCTTCTAAACGTGCAGTTTAGTCCTGACTTAGTGACTATTCCACACTCCTGATAACAAATAAACTATATGAAATAATAAAATTATAAAATTTTGAATGAAAAATTATGACATTTGTCAGTTATAGACATAATTAATAGCTGGCATTTTGACATCTGCTTGCCAAAGTCAGCAAAGTCATGTCATGTCAAAAGATCCTATATTTCCAGTAAAATTATTTCATAAACAAACTATACAAATTGCACTTGAAACTGACATCTTCTTCTTTAGCTTTTCCCGTTCGTTAGGGGTCGTTAGTTTTTATTTTCTTCTTCCAGTCATTTCTGATTTGCGTGGCGTCCTCATTTAATTCCTTCTCTCTCAAATAAAAATAAAAAATATAAATATTTCATCACGGCATATTACCCATTGCTGGGTGTGCCAATCTGCTTCATACACAGATATCGGTAATGATGGAATATTTGTACTGTGCGGGCGCTTACCAGGCGTCACCTCAAGTCTTCCGTAATACAGTTCTTCCATCTTATCTTCGATCTTCCTCTGTTTCTTTAACCTACTATTACTAAGCTATTAATTTTTCTTCCAATATATTCTTCATCTCTTCTCAAGACATGTTCAAACAAATGTAATCGTCTCTCTTGTATCTTTCTAGAAATTTCTAACACTAGAGTTATTTCCTTATTCTTTCATTTCTTTCCGTATCTTTCCATGCCTTCTCCAACATCTGTCTCAACATCCTCATCTCTGCCACATTTATTTACTTTTCATTGATTTGAATTATCTATATACTCGTATATTAGCAATTTCCATGGTTAGCATAGCTGGCTGATTCTTTAACTCTATATCTATTGAATATGAAATATAGAATGCAATCAAATCGTATGGAGAAAATAATATATTATTCAATAAATAATATTTATCTGCTTTTTTTTAAGGAAAAAAAGTTTCATTGACCAATTATAACCAAAATCTAATCATGTCTGCACATAAATCTAAGCTCGAGAAATACAAAAAATATATAATTTTTGGAATCGTGCTTATTCATTAGAAATTCACTATCGAATTTTTGACCAAAGACAATACCGTCCTTACCTAAAGGTGACGGAAGGTAAAAAAGGATTGCGGCTTAACGGTAACGAATATCAATTAGGATTTTTTAAAACTACAGATCGCTTTAAATTTAGATGAAGTTCCATAAAAAAATTAAAACAGTGGAGGACCCCATTTTTTTCTTGTTTGATTGATATTTTCAAAATATAATATAGGAAATGGCGTGAATGTGACAAAAATATTATCTTAATTTTATAGACCACACAAAGTTGTTGGCTATAAAAAAATATTTTTTCCTGAGAAAATGTTAACAAGCAAAATTGCTTCCTTCTTAAAAATTAATCAGCCTCATTCAATTAATTAGAACTTCATAATATATTCTCCTTAAATACCAATCTATGGATTTTACAAAGTAGATTTGCATGTTCGCTACTAGAAGTAATCTTCACTGTATACTGGCTCTTTTAAAACCGGTTACATGTAAACGTACTGAGTATAATTACAGTCAAAACGGCCATAATGATACATGTGAACGGAATAAAATCTCTTTCTTATAGTGTTTATGCAGATTCTAAAGTATTGTTTATTAATTAATGCGCTGCGTCTACAGAGATTATTACAAGCGTAAAGATGGAAGATTATAGTCTCTGTAATGATGTGAAACATTAATTAATTCATGTCAGAATTTTAATTGAATGTTAGTATGCAATGTAGATATGTTTTAAATGCTATTATTGTTATAATACGCATACCCACACTATATAGTTATACGGTTATAGATATAATAAATAATATAATCTGCTTACTAACACTACAAGGCATCTTCTTAATTTAGATAGTATTATAGTGAATGATATATTTAGCGCAAAAGTAATTTCGACTTTTCATGGTCGTACTAAATTAGATGTAGGCGAATCTGAATTTTAATAGCAGTAGAGATAGTTAGGATGTCATTAGTTCATAGACTAAAATGATAAATTGATTAATTTATCAATTTTGAACTAATAATATTTACAGACGGATCATAATCATTTGTTACTTTCCGTCACCTTTAGATACGGAAAAAAATCGATAGTGAGTTTCTAATGAATAAGCACGTTTTAGAACACGAATTTACTATTTTTACGATGATGTGTATATGTGTGTGTGACGATCGTTTCAGATCGCATAACTCCAATACCACAATTCAATTTTTTTTTTTACGTATTCCTCGAGTTTAGATCCATTGACAGACGTGGTAAGATTTAGGTTATAATTGGTCAACCGAAAGTACCCTCCATTTGCTACTTTTAACAGTTTTTCTTGTAAAACGTAGTTAAATATAATTTATTGACATTTATATTATAAGAATATTTTTATCTATTCAAATTGATTGTATTTTATATTTCATATTCAATGGTTATAGAGGTAAAGAATTATATTTTATAAATCAGCCAGCTATGTTATAACCATGGTAACTGCTAATATATTCAGATAATTCAAATTGTCAGATGTCAGTATCAATGAAAAGAAAATGAATGTGGTAGAGATGACGATATTGAGATAAATGTTGGGGAAGATTCGGGAAGATAGGATAAGGAATGACAGGGTAAGGGAAATGGCTCGAGTGATAGAAGTTTCTAGAAAGATACAAGAGAGACGATTACATAGGTTTGAACATGTCATGAAGAGATGAAGAATATATTGTAAAAAGAATGAATAGTTTAGTAATAGAGATAGAAGAAACAGAGGAAAACGAAAGATAAAATGGAAGGACTGTATTGTGGAAGACTTGAGAGGAAAGGAAATGAATTAGGACGACACGCAAAACAAAAATGAGTGGAAGAAGAAAATAAAAAATGACTAAGCTATTCATTCTTCTAATATATTTTTCATCTCTGTTCATGACATATTCAAACCAATGTAATCGTCTTTCTTGTATCTATCTAGAAACTTCTATCACTCGAGCCATTTCCCTTATTCTTTCATTCCTTATCCTATCTTTTCGTGTCTTCCCAAATATGTATCTCAAAATTCTCTGTCACATTAATTTTCTTTTCATTGACACAGACATATGTCAGTTAGAATTTTCTTAGTAGACTTAGTAGCTGTTTTCATGGTTATAGCATAGGTTTTTTTTATAATTCTTTAACTCTATATCTATTGAATATGAAATATAAAATGCAATCAATTCGTATAGATAATAATATATTCCTTAATATTTAAAATAACATTAAATGTCAAAAAATAATATTTAACAGCGTTTTTCCAAGAAAACTGTTAAAATCTTCAAATGAGGGTACTTCCGGTTGACCAATTATAACCAAAATCTAATCAAGTATACATATGGATGTAAGGACGAGGAATACGTAAAAATGCTATTTTTTGCAATTCTAGTATTGGAGATATCGCGCCCGAAATTATAGTCACACATACACGAACACACACACACACATACATACATACAGCCATCATCGTAAAAATAGTAAAATCGTATTGTAGGGACCTTAAAACGTGCTACCTTACCTAGAGGTAACAGAAGGTAAAAAGATATGTTAATTTTTTTGCAAAACCTCTTTTTCATTTCAGCTGGATTTGAATTAGGGGCGTCGGAACTACAACTAGCAACTGGTCTCATCATTATCATTATCATCATCATCATCATCATCCTCATCATCATCATTTATCATCATCATTATCATGATTACGTCATGCACTTCTCTGTTCAGTCCCTCGTAATTCCTTCTTTGATATATATATTTCATCCAAATTTTATTTTTCGCATATATTTTCCGTTCAATTATAATTTTCTGAATACAATCGCTCTTTAAAATATGCCCAATGCCTTCATCTTTCTTATTTCTCTAAAAATTCTTCTCTCCAACAAATCTAATGAATGATTATTATTACTAAAACTAATACAAATACCCCTTAACCTTAAAATAATAAAATAAGCTATATACGTATTTCGAGAACTAAGTTCTAATCATTAGTAGTACAAATTTAAGCAGAGTAGTTAAGATTACTCAACATGTAAACCATGAGAGGTCTAACAACTCATAATCCCATTATTATAGTGCTTAAAATTATTGAAATAAATTAGTTCAGGAATGCGTGAAAATCTTTTACATACTTCCCTACTCTTATATTAGTCCGAATTGCTTTAAAATTATACAGAATAGCTTAAAGTTTCATCTTATCCTCCATTTATAATAACATTACATTTTCAAAGTATCCAATCCACAACACTTGGCATTCTTCTCCTTCTTTTTTGTGTGTAAAATTTATCTTTACAAATTTCAAGCTGCGGCCCACCTTGGATGTAAAAAATCCACATTGCAGTTTTATAGAACAACTTCATAAGTTGTGCTGTCCGTTTAATCCGTTGGTTAGTCAGCGTCTTAATGCAAGCTGCCAACTAACTTGCATAGTATATGTGCAGGCGAGACGTGGACTGCAGTCTGCAGTGCAGCAGAGAGAAAAATCCCGCCTGCAATTCCTGCCCTTCCAGCGCTTTACGATGGAGATCGCGACTTTTATGCTTCGCTTTGCAGCAACAGCAGCCGCGCGCACGAAAATGTGCGCTGTCGATGGAGCACTCGCCGGGAAATGCGACGAGGAATTGCCGGGAAATCGAACAGAGACAAAACTTTTGCTCTGTTTTTAAAAAACAGTGTGTGGAGAAATATTATAAATAGGTTTCAAATATGTATTTTTGCACGATTAGGTTTTTTTTATACTTTACCGATAAGGTTTCCAAGGCACTAAGTTTTGTTTACAAATTACTGATCAGTAAGTGATGTGGTACTGATCAGTAAGTGATGTGACTGAGCGGTAAGTGATGTGACTACCTACCGATCTGTAGGCGGTGAAAATTACATAAATAAAAAATCTGTTGTGGCCAGCACAATACCTCTCGCCATTTTCATTTTATGTTGCATATGGGGGCCCGTGTCAGAATGAGAGCTAGTAATATACATAGGTGTCCAGTATCATAAGTTTTCATCCGAAACATTATGATTTTCCAAATCCATGTGGATTATTTTCCTCGACAATAGATGACAAATAAACATCAGAATATTTTGAATGAAAAATTATAACAATTGTGACATCTATCTATAACTACTAGTCGTCATTCTGACACGGATCCTCATATCTGCTTGCTAAGGCACATGACTGCTCGCGCCCTATACGTAACGAATTTAACATTTCTTGTATACACACAAATAATTGAAATTGTTTCTTTTCTTTCGTTCTATGAGAAATTTTATCCTACTATCCTAATATGTTCAAAATTCTTCAAATTCATTGACGGTATTAGCAGTATTTCTTAAGGATATATGTAATATTAACATACCTGTAATTTAAATACATATTAAATTAATAATACAATAATATATATTAAATGTACTCATATCTCCCAGAAAAATCTGACACATTTTGCATTTATTTGTCAATTACAAAAGTTTGAATATCGCAACTGTTTTTCGGGCAACGAGATTTATTACAACAGATTATTCTATATTATTATATACTATATCTCCAAACCTATACGAGATATAATAAAAAATTTAAATGTGTCAGATTGAGAATTTAATTATCTTTAATATTTGTAGTAACAAATTTTCAAAAAATAATATTTGGAATTTTTTTTTTTAGAAACTATCACTTCCGGTTGTCCAATTGTTACCAGAACCTATTCAACTCTTCCCATTACTGTTAGATTGAGGAATCCGTGTCTTTAGTCTTATAGAATTTGAGAAATCGTGTCTCCAACAACCTCACACACACACATCCACACACACACACACAGACATCATTGTAAAAATGTTAAAATCGGATTCTATGGACCTTAAATCGTGCTTATTCAATAAAATCTGGATATGCGATTTTTAGCATGAATCCAATATCTCTCTTAGCGAGAGGTAAAAATGTACAATTTTTAAAGTTTTAACGATAACAAAACAACGATCATAGCTTACTTAAAAATGTCAACTAATTTTTTTTAAATGTCAAAATAATTTTTAAATAATTCTAAACTTTAATTTGTTATTATTGGGACAATCGTGCAAAAAATATAATAAGCATTGCGGGCATTAAGTGCTTCTTACCGGTATCGGATGTATTGGAGATCTCAAACTAATCCTCAACCGGTAAGGTGCACTTACTACCCTTAATACTTAAATAACTATTTATACTTTGAAAAACGTATCTTTAAACCAAATACGCTTTCTACCGATTTTTACCTCTCGATAAGAGAGATATTGGATTCATACTAAAAATTGCATATCCAGATTTTAGTGAATAAGCACGTTTTAAGGTCCCTAAAATCAGATTATAACATTTTTACGATGATGTTCGAATTTTAAATGGCACAATAATGAGCCCTGGGTTACACTCTCCACGCCAGCAATAAGTGCCCGTGTAGTGACACCAATAAATGCTCGCACGGTACACATATGTGATCATTGTTACCAAAATCTGTGTACAAAGCAGATTGGCACACCCAGCAATGGGTAATATGCCGTGACGATATATTTATTTATATACTTACCTATATTCCTACATATTTACTTAGGCTGGAAGCTGTATTAAGGTCCTTTCCATATAATTATTGTTCTATTTACTATTTTCTTTTTAAAACGTTACTATTATTATTTGAAATGCTTAATTAGTTGATAATGGCATATACCTGTCAGTTACATGCATTTGGGATCTAAACTGTGTAACCATGGAGTTGCGGTTAAAGCGTAGGCTCCGGGATTAAAATTATAGATAGTTTTATAAATTTATCCATAAAATATATAGAAAAAGTATTCATTCACCTGTAGATCATAAATCTCGAAAAATAACATTTAAAGGTATTTTTCGAAGAAAAACTATTTTGAGCTTCCAGTAAAGTGCCATTTCCGGTTATCTGATTTACATCAAAATCTAATGGTTTCTTTCCATATTAGAATAAAGTAGAAATACAAAGTTTCAAATTTTTCTGACCGATAGTATTTGAGTTAGAGCGTAAAGAGTATCAACACACCAACACACACATACACACACACACACACACACACACACATACACACATCCACACACACATACACATACATACAGACAGACATCATCGTGAAAATGTTAAAATTGGATTCTAAGATCTTTAAAATATGGTCATTTACCAAAATTTCGATATGCGATTTTTAGCACGATCCCTATACCTCCCTTGCCAAGGGTAGCGGGAGGTAAAAATTATGATATCTGACATCTATGTACATAATTTCCAATTATCATTCTAACACGGGCCCCAAATATCTGCTTGTCAAAGCAATAAAGTCACATGACTGCTCGCACCCTATTATATTTAACATTTCTTGTATACCTTTATTCTACACCAAAAATTCTACTTAGGTATATCTATTCTGTATATGTAGATTTTTTAAATTTAAATTCATTCTATGTAGAAATTTTTTCCTACACTTCTAATTTTTCGAGATGTATCCAATTTATTGCCGGGATTAACTGTATTTCTGAAGGGTATGTGCGTAATATACCTATAATTTTAAATATTTAACTAAAATAAGAAATAATATATGTACGTACATTTTAATTTTTCAATTGGTTTCCAAGTTATTATTTCGGCTATACGATTTATTACAACAGATAATTTTTTATATTATATTTCTTTTATCGCTAAATCTATAGAAGATATTTTTTAATATTAACAAGAACAAGAATTTTCAAAAAATAATATTTAGAAGAATTTTTTCAAGAATCTGCTACTTTCGGTTGTCCAATTGTTACCAAAACCTTTTCAACTCTGCCCATTAATGTCCGATTGGGAAATACATAGTCAAACAGTCTTATAGTTTTGAGAAATCGTCCTTCCAACATCCACACACACACAGACATCATCGTAAAAATGTTAAAATTAGATTGTAAAGACTTTAAAAACGCGCTTATTCATTAAAATCTGGATATGCGATTTTTAGCATGAATCCAATACCTCTGTTAGCGAGAGGTAAAAATCCCTAAAAATATATAAAGGTGAACTTTGTACACGTGAAATAAGAATATAGTTATTGATAAACATACATAAATAAAACAATATTTAATAAAAGTTATTTGTCGTATGTTTGTTTTGATATTTATTTGTTTATAAATATCTCTAAATGTCCGATTTTATTTAAATATTTTAACATTAAGAAATTAAGCAAGTGTTTTCGTCTATCTGTGTTATTTATGGGTAAAATAAACTTTCTCGGTAACTAGATCCACAATCAAATGAATATAGTGTGTCATTTATATAGTTTATGGTGTCACTTAAGAGATATAATTTAAATAAAAACATTATTTTACATGTAAAATGCATGTTTTGTAAAATTATATACTTTATCATCTAACTCATCTGACACATGTAGTGAGTATAAAAAGAATGCACTCTGAATACATAATAACGGAGATAAATATTATATTCTCTATGACTTTGCATATAGCTATACTCGTATGTACGTAGATATTTTACTAATAAGTTTTTCACGTAGCAATAGTTAAATGGTATATATTTATGTATAATTTTATTTGTCTATATTTTTTTTGTGAAAATAAAATATATATAATTTTTTGTCGTTTATCTATTCTTATTAAGACTTTCTAGAACTTTCTAGACTTTTAAATAACTTTCAATTTAGAAGATGTTAAAAAAAATAGTGGGGGACCGACTGGTGAAACAAGGTAGGTGATTAATTTTATATAAATTAATAATTCAAGTTAAATTTCAATTTAAAAAATCTGTTGTGGCCAGCAAAATACCTCTCGCCACTTCCTTTTTTTGGTTACATAACTATAGAGCATTGTTGGCCTTGACAAACAGATGTGGAGGCCCGCTTCAGAATGATAATTAGTAATTATGTACATAGATGTCATTAAAAATTTCATGATTTTCTAAATTCACGTAGTTAATTTGTCACCAGGAGTGTGGAATTTACTTGTCGTGGAAAATAAACCACATGGAATTGGAAAATCATTAAATTTAGAAAGAGAAATTATGATATTTGACATCTATATACATAATTATTAGCTATCATTCTGACATGGGCCCCCATATCTGCTTGTCAAGGCCAACAAAGTCACATGACTGCTCGCGCCCTAATGTATTTAACATTTCTTGTGTACCTTCACTCTACACCAAAAATTCTACTTATATCTATTCCTTATATTTAGATTTTTTAAATTTAAATTCATTCTATGAAGAAATTTTGTCCTACTCTTCTAATTTTTCGAGATGTTTCAAATTCATTGTCGAGAGTAACAGTATTTCTGAAGGGTATGTGTAATATACATATAATATTAAATATTTAACTATTAATACATTAAGAAATAATATAATGTATGTGAATAAGCACGTTTTAGGGTCTTTACAATACGATTTTACTATTTTTACGATGATGTCTGTATGTGTATGTGTGTATGTGTGTGTGTATGTGTAAGTGTGTGCGTGTGTGTGTATGTGTGTATGTGTGTGTACATACACACACACACACAGACATCATCGTAAAAATGTTAAAATCGGATTGTAGTGACATTAAAACGTGCTTATTCAATAAAATCTGGATATGCGATTTTTAGCATGAGTCCAATACCTCTCTTAGCGAGAGGTAAAAATAGTAGTCTTTGATTAATTATTGTTGTCAAGTACTCCTTATTTATAATATCTATATATTTCCGGTAACAATAACACTATAAAACTTGTTCCTAGATCAAAAACTTGTATCAAATTCTTGATGTAAGCACATCTATCGTGTCTTTCTTCAGCTGAATATATTCGTAATATTTTATCGAATGTTTAATATTAAAATGTGCGCGTTGAAGTGCTTTGAACGTCTTGTAAGCCGCATCGCATAACATTCCAATAAATCAATTGTAAAAGTGGCAAAGTAGTTTTGATTAAGCAGCTGTTTACAAAGCTGCTTTTAGCTAGGCTAGGCTAGAGTTTGTATTACGCGATGGATAAATAAACAAATAGAAGGACGAGACACAGAGTCAGGAATGTGGGAGGAATTGGATCATTTTAAAACAGGAAGACGGATTTTGCGGGGATTACGATATTGTGGAACATAAAAGAATACGGGTATAGTTTAAATTACATAGTTATATTTCTATGAAAATATTCTAAATTCTATTTGCGGCTTCTGGACATGATTATTGATTTTTACCTTCCGTCACCTTTAGGTAAGGAAGATTTCGGCCCACATTCCCACCTCCAGAACTAGCTCACTTTTAAAATATCGCTACTGCAACTGTCAAATGTCAACTTTAATGTTATAAATCTGATGTGACCAAAACAATACCTCCCGCCATTTATTTTTTATTTATATAAATACATATATCTATGGGGTCTCGTTGAGAATCTGAGGAACCCGATTCGATCCCGATCAACGCCAAATATTTCGAATTTTAAATGGCACAAAATTGACCCCTGTAGTGCACTCTCCATGCCAGCAATGAGTGCCCATGAGGATTACCGAAACCTGGTACAAAGCAGATTAGCACACTCAGCAATAGGTAATATGCCGTGATAATATTTTTATTTAAATACATACCTGCATATTTACTAATGCTAGAAATTATGTATCTTAAGTTTCTTTCCATATAATTATTGTTCTATTTACAATTTTCTTTTTATAACGTTACTGTTATTAATTTTAAATAACAGTGATATTTATCTGTCAATTACATACATTTGAGCTGAACTGTGTAACTATGAAGTTGTGTTTAAAGCATAACCTCAGAGGTATAATTTTAATATTTTTAATATTACTTATCCATAAAATATATAGAAAAAGTATTAATGCAAACCTGTAGAAAATAGAATAATATTTAATTTTTATAATAACAAATTGCGAAAAAATAATATTTAAAGACATTTTTTGAAGAAAAACTATTTTGAGCTTCAAGTAAAGTGCCATTTCCGATTATCCGATTAACACCAAAATCTAATGGCTTCTTTCCATATTAGAATAAGGTACAAATACATGGTTTGAAAATTTTCTGAACGATAGTATTTGAGTTAGAGCGTAAGGAGGATCCACACACATACACACAGACATCATCGTGAAAATGTTAAAAATGGATTCTAGGGACCTTAAAACGTGGTCATTTACCAAAATCTCGATATGCGATTTTTAGCACGATCCCTATACCTCCTTTACCAAAGGTAGCGGGAGGTAAAGATTGGAAAAATAAAAATATATTAAATTGTAAATATCACTTATTTCAAATATTATAGTTTTCATTTACAAAAATATGAAAGCTATTCTTGTCTATCAATAATATTTAAAAAATCGAGCAGTGCTACTTCAAGAGGTGAGAATACGGACCAGTATTTTTGAATAAAAAATTGAATATTTTGAAATTTTGAATGAAAAATTATTACATATGACAATTGAATCATCTCTGTAAATAATTACTAGGCGTCATTCTGACACGGATCCTCATATCTGCTTGCCAAGGCCAACAAAGTCACATGACTGCTCACGCAGTAACGAATTTAACATTTCTTTCAGAAATTTTGTCCTATTATTCTAATATGTTCAAAATTCTTCAAATTCATTGACAGTATTAGTGGTATTTCTAAAGGATATATGTTATAATAACATAGATATAATTAAAAATACATATTTAATTAATAATACAATAATATATATTAAATGTATTTGTACCTCCCAGAAAAATGTGAGTTTTGACATTGACATTTTGCATTTATCTGTCAATTACAAACATTTGAATATCTCAACTGTTTTTTTGGCAACGAGATTTATTACAACAGATTATTCTATATTATTATATACTATATCTCCAAACCTGTACGATATGTAATAAACGTTTTAAATGAGTCAAATTAAGAATTTAATTTTCTTTAATATTACCAAGAAAAATTTTCAAAAAAATATTTAGTTTTTTTTTTCAAGAATCTGTACGTCCGGTTGTCTAATTGTTATCAAAACTTTTTCAGCTCTTCCCATGAATGTCCGATTGGGAAATACGTAATTAAACAAATATAAAGTCTTATAGTTTTTGAGTAATCGTCCTTCCAACGTCCCACACACGGACATCCACACAAACACATACGTCCAAACACACACACACAGACGTCATCGTAAAAATGTTAAAATCGGATTGTAGGGACCTTAAAACGTGCTTATTTATTAAAATCTGGATATGCGATTTTTAGCAAGAGGTAAAAATGTGTATTTCTAAAAATAAATGACTGCATAAAGAAATTTTCATATTCTAATCTAGCATGTTGAATAAAATAAAATAATTAAAACTTTTTTCTAATTTGTATCTTGGAATAATTTTCCCGTGGTACGATGTGGAAGTAATTTTCTAACTCGGATAAATATTTAATTTGTATGCTTTTTTAAGATCCAACTAAATAACTCCGTAAGAAAGTTAAATTGGATACATGAAATATTCAATTCCCACGAGTATAGCATGATTAAACCATATTTGTCCCAAGTTCAAACTTTCTCTCCCATTTAGATTATTCAAGAAACTTGTCTTGAAAAATATACACCAGACCCATCTGTAAGTATTTCCCGAAAGCATTTCTCACACCTTACATAACCTGACCGCGCCTATGTATAAATAAACAACCTCACAGTAGGCGTGGAAAAACAAGCGCAGCACAAAAATAACATCAAACTAAATTCGAACTCAAAAACTTTCTAACAACTGCAGTAAAAACCATCGATAAAAATAACTATCATTAAACAGATTAACCATTCCCATATCCAAACTCTCATACAGTGTCGCCTTCTATCGGCCAAACGCCAAACTTCTTCCAATTTGGCGGCCATGCGAGTAGCGCGTTCTGATTGGCCAACAATCGGCGGCCATCATGCATTCCAGAGAAATGGAAGGATTTATGTGGTGGGTTTGGCTGAGAGTGTGGAACTCACGCACCAATCAGAGCAAAAGGGAGGGGAGAACAAGAGCGGCCATCGCGATTTGGGAGGGGCGAATATTTTTGGAGTGGGGGTAAATGTTTGCCGACGGAAGCAAAATGGTAGCAGGAATACTACAGGAAAGTTAAAATTGTTGTTTTGTGTACTGTAATTTGTAAATATTACACAGATGGGGTTGAAAGGAAAAACAAAAGTAATTATTTGAGGTTAGATAGACCGGAATTAACAATAAGAAAACATAATTGTTATTTGGATTTGTGCCCACAAGAGGCAGGATTTTAAAATTAAATGCGTTTTGAAATGGAACGATGTTTTCTAAAATATTAATAATTATTTAATTTTAAATATTTTAATTATATGTAACACACAATTTACTCAGTTTTGGTATTGACAATTTTATTTGTTACCGATATGCATGTATATTTTTACAATTATTTATGTATTATTTTTAATAACTACATAATAATTATATTTTATATATATATATATATATATATATATATATATATATATATATATATATATATATATATATATATCAAGTGTTGTTATTATTTTTATCTATAGATATTAATTAGACACTATATTTTCATGGTAGGTACATATTAACGTATGTTTATCAACCTAATTTTTTATTTATTAAATAAACATTTTATTTTACACTATAAGTTAATTTTTTTATCGCCTCCATGCTATAAATAATTATTTGTTTCTACTTCAGAAGTTAATTATTTATTTATCAAAACTATATTTTTAGAAAACTTTATAGAATACGTATTCAGATATTACAATTTCCATATATATGATACAGTGTTATTTAACAAAACGTACAACGCTTAACTGATGTTAGAACCATCCGGCAATACATGCTTTCTTTAAGAACTAGAGCCTCTAAAAACTGACCAATTACGTCATACTTCAAAATAAACTGATTAATAAAATCATTCAAGAAAATAAAAATTCTTATTTATATATTTACTTATGTATCAAGGCACTGAAGTTTTATTTTTTATCACGAATGTGGAATTTAGTTGCCGAGGCCGTAGGGCCGAGGAAAAAAAACCATATGAGTGATAAAAAGGAACTTCAGTGCCGAGGTGCATATGAAATTTTATTTGAAATCGAAATTTTGTGAAAATGAAAGATATATTTATTTTTATAAGTTATGATGATAAATCTGTCAATTGCTGTCAGTCAAACAAACGAATTTATGTTCAGTGTTGCGAACCTACGGACATTGAAGTTATAGTAATGAATTTTCAAAATTATACGTGTTATCTCAAATTTTTTCATTCTTCTTGCACATATTTCTTGTCATTTTACATACAAATTTGCTATTACACAACGTATGTCTGCACGAATTATCGTATATGTACAATAATTATCATAAGGTTGGCAACACTATATTTCAAGAAATCGTTCTATAATGAATTATTTTAGCGCCGGTTTCTGAATTTTTAATCACGATTTTTGTGCACTTTAGTGATGATTTCAAATAAATGATTTTTTCTACACATCTATTAAATATAGGCTTTTTAATGTTTGTTTTTATGGTTAAAAATGTCATTTTATGAGACCAGTGTTAAAAAGTGACGATCAGTGTTTAATTAAAACATGTTTAACTACATATTCCTCAATCTAATATTAATCGGAAGAACTGATAAGGTTTTGGTAACAATTGGACATCCGGAAGTGGTAGTTTCTAAAAAAAATCTTCTAAATATTATTTTTTGAAAATTTATGTTATTACAAATAAAAAGATCATTGAATTCTCAATCTAATACATTTAAAAAATATATTATATCTTCTATAGATTTAGACAAATATATAATAATATAGAATAATCTGTTGTAATAAATCTTGCTGCCCAAACAATCGAAACCAGATGAGACATATAATATTTGCAATTGACAGATAAATGCAAAATGTCAGTGTCAAAAATCAACAGTTTTACTGACATTACTGAAAGCTTTTCTGGGAAGTACATGTAATATTTTTTATTGTAGTATTAATTATTTAAAATTGTAGGTACATTAATATTACATATATCCTTAAGAAATACCGGTCATACCGTCAATGAATTTGCAGAATTTTGAACATCTTAGAAGAATAGGACAATATTCCTCATAGAACGAAAGAAGAGATACAATTTGAATTATTTGCGTGTACAAGAAATGTTAAATTCATTACTTATAGGGCACGAGAAGTCATGTGACTTTGTTGGCCCTAGCAAGCAGATATATATCCGTTTCAGAATAACGGCTATTAGTTATTTACATAGATGTCACAATTGTCATATGTCATAATTTTTCGAGGAAAATAATCCACATGGATTTGAAAAATCATGATGTTTTGAATGAAAAGTTATGATACTTGACACCTATGTACATTATTACTATTATAACACAAAATGAAAATAGTTTCGTTAATAACCACTGTTTGGCTCTAAAATACCAGTTACCCGGGTTTTGAAACCGGTTTAAAAAATCGGTTTCTTGTCCTGTTTAAATGCAATATGGTTACAAAAGACATGTAATTTTGCGTATTGATTCACAACACATGCAGAATTTTATACCCTACAACTTTAATTTGAAGAAAAATTATGACAACTTTGTACGTTACATACATGTTATTAAATTAATATTTACGGTTTGATTCAAGTAAAATCTGTTTAAATTTAATTATTGTATATTGAAAGAGTACTCATTAAATTTTTACTTTAAAAAACATTGGCAATTTTTTTAATATTAATTACACTTTCGTTCACTGGTGTAATATATTTTGTTCCTGTTCCGTATGTAATTTCGTCAACGAAAACAAACAAGCTGTAAGTGTGTGTTTGGGAGTAAAAAATGAGTTGTGTTGTGTTGTACCGTTATAGTATAATAAATCCATGTCGGGACCTTGAACCGCTTTATTTAAGTGCATTTTAACGTCCATTTTACGACTCCTCCACAGCCACAGCCACATTCATAGAGAGTACACGGGAAACGGGACGGGTACGCATGCAGTCACAGCACAGCCACCTGTGACTATCGACACCAGACTCTTCAACTTTACAGGCATATAAAACTAACCGTTTATGGCCCATACAACGGCCGAGACCATCAATCTAACCAACGGTATAATGCTGCTAACGGATTCATCATACAAACATCATTCATACACAACGGAATATTTATAGCAAAGATGCTTTTCTTCAAATAAAAATATTTTTTTGTTTTTTCATCCGATATACAGTAAAATTTCTTTGGAGATGTCTGATCAAGGTCATCTACGAATTGTATGAATTAAGATTTTAGCTCCGCCCATTCTATCAAACACAGCACTGTCGCTTACTTAGATGTTATGAAAGTTACTGTTATTTTATTATTATAAAAATATATGTTACAGAAAAGCATTCAAAATTAAAGCAATTGGTAAGTTTATTAGCAAATGTAAAACCAAATATGTGAAAAATAAGCGTTACAGCGAAAGTATTGTCAATTGAGATCTGACATGTCCGATGGCGGCAGCACCATCGGGCCGATCAGCTGCTTCTGAATTGGTACTCGCAGTGTTGACATATGAAAACAAACAACAAAAGCATTTTTTTTCACTTAAAATGGGGTTTGGTACCACAGAACATTTTAGATTTCTGGAAGCAACAGCTACTTCTAAATGTATTATAGAAGATATGTTAAAATGTATTTATAATTTTATATATATTTAATCAATCGAAATTGATGATCGCAGGTCGCAGGTGAGCGAAATATAAACGCTAACCACATAATATTATGTGGGGTATTAAAAAATGACGGTATAATGTGGGTAATATTTGCACTTTGTCTGCGAACCAGTGCAATTTCTGCAAAACCACATGAAATCAAAATACATTTAGAGAAAATTTAAAAATTATTAGTGCAGAATGCACGTGTAAAGCTAGATAAAGACCACGAAATATGTAATTATCCGATTTAAAATGACGAGAACAAACTTTCATATGTGTTGTTATTTGTTTTGCACTACGAATTGCATATTCCCATGCTTTTCGTCGATCCATATCCATTTCAACACTTGCTCTTGTCGTAATTTTAACTTTATTTTGGCCATGTTTCAGAAAACTATAAAACCCAATCCCTGTGTCTCGACCAGATCTTGAGAGTGACGTCAGAATATACAACAATTTGTACGACTTTTTCCCATTTTTATTCACATCAAATGATCAAACCACATGTAACTCAAGCATACAGTCACAATATAGTACCAAATCGGAAAGTTCATATTTTTCCCACCAGATGTCATGTCGCAGCTTGTCAGTTGTCAATAAGATGCATCGTTTTAAAATGGAATGCCCTAACTTAGTCGAAACAATATCAAATTTTCAGACAAGCGTGTTGTATCCATCCTTATCGCACACGCTTGTAGTCTTTGCAAATGAGAGAGATAAATGTATGACTTGTTAATTCGCTCATGATACAGGACGTTTTAATTTTTTTTTACTGTAAATAGTTTTACAAATCTCTAAATCGTCCAGAAACATTTTGACCGTTTGTATAAACAACTGATAAGGATGATTTCAATCATTTACACATTATTTTCGTGAAAAATATGCTATAAATGTGGCCAAGGCGGAAGAAGTGTGCCAAGGCGGAAGAAGTGTGCCTCAACAGGAATACACATATCGGGTGAATACTTGAAACCCGAACATAGCCCGTTAACACGAAAAAATCTTTTTTCCCAGACTGCTGCTCGCCGTTTCAATTGACATTAGAAATGGCTTGAAATAAAATAAATTAATAAAATATTATAGTAAAAATTGCACAAGTTAAAGGTTATTATAACAAATCCTGACACATAAAATGTCAAACATTTGTTTGTCATTTTGTAAAAATGTTATCATGGCTATCGATATTAATAAGAAATTGAATAAATTTAATAATCAATTTATGGGTCTAAAATATTACAAATTTGCATGTATTTGGTATAAGTTGAAGCAGAAATTTTATCTTTCTATTGGTACCACAACCATTGTCGTCAGTTGAAACGGCGAGCAACAGTCTGAGAAAAATTATTTTCCCGTGTCAACGGGCTATGTTCGGGTTTCAAGTATTCACCCGGTATAAAGTTGATGAAAGAATCAAAAACTACTTTGAATAATACAGAAGATTGGTTAGCAAGAACAAGGGATAATTTGCAGAGGTGGAGGTTTCCATGTGAAATTATATCGTGCGAGTGTGGAGTTGAACAGACCACTGCCCACCTTCTGGAGTGCAGACTGTGTCCAGCCACAATATGGACGATCTATAATACAGGCGGTACCAAACCATTGGATGTGGCCAGATCAGGGATGGCAGCGTATAAAATAAAATGTATAAAAGAGTATACGTACGTATAATACGTATAAAACTATTATATATTACACATTTTATACAATATACGTATTGTACATATACATTTTATACAGTTCATGTATTA
This sequence comes from Harpalus rufipes, assembly GCA_951394225.1. NCBI lineage: Eukaryota > Metazoa > Arthropoda > Insecta > Coleoptera > Carabidae > Harpalus > Harpalus rufipes. Next base: position 52,234,537 of record OX596279.1, read on the forward strand.
TACTTACGTATAATACCGTACGAAATGATATAGTAAAAACAACACCAAATATTTTTATAGTGTTCAAAAGGTATAATACGTTTTATCCACGACTGTCAAATAATATACCCATAATTTAACCGTTTTTTATCAATTAATAACCTTAGTTACTGTTGCTAATTGAATAATATTGACAGTTCGATGGAATAATATTATTCAATCGTTATGTCAAATTGAAATCTTACTTTTCAAAGAGTACAAACAAATTACTTTTAATAAGTAATTTTTTTCCACATAAAAATCCAAAATTTTACTAGTTTCTCATTTTTATAAGTTTATTTCCTTCTTAAGCATAAAATGTAGCTGAGTTGTCGGTTTAAATTTTTTTGCTAAATGTCAAATCACTTCATAATTTTGTTATAACAAATACCTAGCGATCAAGGCTAACTATGTTTATGTTTGTAAACAAACAATAATAGTACAATATGTTATTATTTAACAGTTGTGGATAAAGTATAGTATTCTATTCGAATGTGATGGCTATTACTCATTCGAATGATTTACATCACTCGCCTTCCGGCTCGTGATGCAAATTCATTCTCATGAGTAATAACATACAGTACATGCTCATTGAATAATATATGTATTATACAGGTATAATAACATTCAATTTATAAGAACGTATTATACTTTGTATACGTTTTATACATGGCTTTTATACATGTAATGTATTTTTATACATGTATTTAGCCATCTCTGGGCCACATACTGGTCTAAATTAGTTTAAAAATCCTTTTCATTTTTATTTGATTTGTTTTGTCCATATTTTTAAGTTTGCCGTGTTGTTCTGGCTGAACATTCCAATATACTAAACTAAAACACACTTTAGATTTGGATAATTTCAAGAGTTTGGAGGAAGTGCAGAATTACTCCAAACGTATGTTTCTTGAAATGTTACATATCAGAGATGATTGCAATAACATCAATGCAAGAACTGATATTCAAGGACTTAACAGCGTATATTTTGCTGTATTGGAAAAGTTCAAAAAGGAAAAGACAAATTTCAGACCAAACTGAGTTCCATTAAATTCCTTACATTTTATTTAAATTCCTACAACTTGCTTCATTATTATTGGTGCGTAGACGACCAATACGAGTCCGTATCAACGATGTCACCAAAATCCTAACACAGGATATTTCCAGCTATTTTCCGTTTTATTCGGTTGTCGTTTTTTAGAGCAAATGGATGTGTGTACGCTCTTTGAATTTTTTGTACGATGTTTAATAAATTAACTGAATGTTTTGTACAAATCCGATGCAGTATTAAATTTATTTTTGGCCAAAAATAGATTTGGAAATAGACGATTCAATTATTATATGATTTTGTGAGAGTTGGATGAGCTAAAAAAATGTTAGATGATGCAACCATGGAAATATATTTGTGGCCAATAACAACATTTCGTAATTTTGTTTATAACGAATAACACGCAGAGGATCAAACATAAATAAATCTGTCATGCACGCTTATAAATTATAATGTTTGATTTAATTTTTGCTTTAGACAACATTTACAATGCCACTTAAAAGATTACTTAAATATCTTTGCAATTTTGCTGATTATACTTTTACAAAAAAATAAGTCAGTAATAATTACTACATAATTACAATACTAATTTATAAATGTAAATCTTTACATCTTCTGTAATCTATATTTAGAAATGCCATCATTTTCATGTTCATCTCTGATCTATTTTTGAAAATGTCATCATTTATACAATTCCGTCATATAACATCCATTTTTGCCTTCATATTTCTCTCTTTCTTTCGTACTATCCGCACCACTAACCCGCAAGAATCCACAAGTTCAAGGTCGCGCAATAAAGCACCCGGAAGTGCTGATGTTATGCCTGCAAGGGGTAGTGACGTTAAGGGTAGTGGTGGGTAAATTACCCGGTATACATACCCGGCTACTTCACAATCTGTACTGAGAATGGAATGCAGCATAGAAAAGGAAAAAAAGGACATCAAGGAAAGGTGAAACCATGTAGAACGAAAATACGAAATGGATTGATGAACACAGAGATTCATGCAAGATGAATTATTTCAAGATTTAGATAGATCATAGATAAATCGTAGATAGATCTTAGATGTTTCAGAAGATGGGTAATGCGTGGCAAATCAAAGATCAAAGACTGCAGAAATAAATAAGAAAAACAGAAAGATAATGTCTATGTGTAATAAATTTAAATTTAGAACATATTTTATATATTATTGTGTGTGCAAATGTAAATTATGTGTGTAATCATAAATTATTATATTTTAATCTTTTTTCCGGTCTACTTATTCTTATTAAAATAGATTATACTAGTTCATGCTTATATTTTTAGACAGTAATTTTAAATTTTATTTGTTTTATTCCTTTCTGCATTAGTAAATTTGTAACGAAAGATATAATATTGAAAAAATCTGATGTGGACACCACACGACTTCCTTGTACGATTATTAAACTATACATATTTTTTTAATAAATAAATTACAAAATATTAATTTTAACTTCAAAACAGTAAGATATATAGCGACCATAATCTAACCCGGTTCTTTTTAAAGAGAGTTTTGATTACAACAAAGAAATATTTGATAACAACAATGAATATGACTAATTTCACAATAAAAATATAATATTTGTTATTGTACGAATCATAAAATTGCACGTATTTAACGTAATTTGACATGAACATTTTTTTATGTTTTTGTCCTAATCTATGGCAAGCTTTATTACAAAACAAAAAAGTATATAATTTTTAAATTTACATATCTCGCTTATACAAAGGGCTAATTTAATAATACTAGATGTGCTAGACGCAGAAATTAATTCTCTAAAACTTTTATTTGAAGCATTTATTTCTAAAATCAAAATAAAATCATTTTATTCAAGAAAAACAACTTCAAGTAATGTACCACTTCCGGTTAGCCTATTTTAACCAAAATCTATTATGTTATTTCGATTGACATAAAAGTCTTGTATATACCAAATTTGAAAACTTTTGGATTATATTTTAAAACAGTTTTTCATTAAAATCTATTATAGGCTTCATGTAAAGTGCCACTTCTGGAAATTGTGTAATAACCAGAAAGGGAGGTGCACAACTAGATGTTATAGCAGTCCTAAATACAAAATTTCAACTTTCCATGGCTTACCGTTTTTGAGTTATGCGAGATACGAACGTACGAACGTACAGACGTCACGACGAAATTAGTCAAAATGGATTCAGGGATGATCAAAATGAATATTTCCACTGAAATCTGAAAACCGATTTTTTTCGCGATTACAATACTTCCTTTACTTACGTACAAGGAAGTAAAAATAGATATTTTACAGTTCTAAATAATCAAAAACAAATACGTTAAGTAAACTAAGAAATAAGATTTTATCTCCGCCTTTTCTATCAAATTCAGCAGGTAATGTCGTTTACTTGTTACATGAGGGTACATAAGATACTATCGTTATTTTGTTTTCGAAATACCGTACCGTTACTATGATTTAACAGAACTAAATAACGAATAACGGACGCCAACCGTTAAATATTATAACAGCCGCACAAGCCGTAAAAACGAAAAACAGGTGAAAAAATGTCTATAACGGCCGGCGTCCGTTATTATAACGACTGCCGGCCGTTAAGGTTTATAACAGGCGCCTGGAGTTAAGGATAAAGTATTTCTAAAAAAAATCACAGTATCGTGAAGAACTTTATAGTATTACAAAAAAAATTTGAACACCACACGACCGATATGCAAATAACAGCCTAATGACGTTATAACTATTGTATAAAAATATATTAATAAAATATATAATATATCATCACGGCATATTACCATTGCTGGGTGAGATGATGACATACGTATTTATACCATGCGGGCGTTTACCAGGCGTCACCTGACAGACACTCATTGCTGGCGTGGAGAGTGTACCACAGGGATCACTTTTTGTGCCATTTTAAAATTCGAAATATTTAGCGCCGTCCAGGATGAAACCCGGTTCCCCAGATTCGCGGTCAGACACTCTGGTACGCGGCCACCAGATCCCATGAAAAATATGTCATAGTAAAAGCATTTTAATTTCAAAAATAAGTCAAATGGTAACGAATCAATAAAATGTATCGATATTTAATATATTCTATTTCAATTATATTTTTGTCTTTCTCAATTAGAAATAAATTTTACAAGAATTTGAGGCTTTCACGATTCTCGAACAACCTATTTTAAAAATTCCCCATATCATCCAATAAATATTCTTTTTTCGCAGTACATAATAAATTCATCTAATCAAAATTCACTTCCAATACACCATCCATTATTCCCCCGTCAACAAACTTTCCAATAAATAATTCATAGTTTGATTGACAGCTACAATTGTAATTCTGTATTCTTGTTTCTTGTGTTGTGAAGTACGTGGTTTGATTGTGCCGACATTGAAACCGCGAGTGTTGTCGGTCGACGCACGGTTAGGAATTACGCAGTCGTAAAGAGGGCCATAAAAAAGCAATAAAAACGCCGAAATAAAACGGTTGTCCTAGGTTAGGTCTCGCTCTACACGCCCACAAGGAAGTGTTGACACAATACGAATGATATAACAATGAAAGGAAAACTTATTTGCAATGATAATTGCGATTTCAAGATCAAGGTTGACGAAACTTTTTTAATTTATGATTACAATTTTAAATTTATAAACTTCGCGAGGCTGTGTGCGTTGAGTTATAATTCAGACGGGTTGGGTTCGATTCCTAACGATGTAAACCTTGACTTTATGGTTAGACATAATGCCAATGTCAGTTTTTTACTTCCTTGTACGTAAGTAAAGGAAGTATTGTAATCGCGAAAAATTTCGGTTTTCAGATTTCAGCGGAAATATCCATTTTGATCATCCCTGAATCCATTTTGACTAATTTCGTCGTGACGTCTGTACGTACGTATCTCGCATAACTCAAAAACGGTAAGCCGTAGAAAGTTGAAATTTTGTATTTAGGACTCCTCTATAACATCTAGTTGTGCACCTCCCTTTCTGGTTATTACACAATTTCCAGAAGTGGCACTTTACTTGAAGCCTATAATAGATTTTAATGAAAAACTGTTTTAAAATATAATCCAAAACTTTTCAAATTTGGTATAAAAGACTTTTATGTCAATCGAAATAACATAATCGATTTTGGTTAAAATAGGCTAACCGGAAGTGGTACATTACTTGAAGTTGTTAACAGTTTTTCTTGAATAAAATGATTTTATTTTGATTTTAGAAATAAATGCTTCAAATAAAAGTTTTAGAGAATTAATTTTTGCGTCTAGCACATTAAGTATTATTAAATTAGCCCTTTGTATAAGCGAGATATGTAAATTTAAAAATTATTTTTTTGTAATAAAGCTTGCTATGGATTAGGACAAAAAAATAAAATGTTCATGTCAAATTACGTTAAATACGTGCAATTTTATGATTCGTACAATAACAAATATTATATTTTTATTGTGAAATTAGTCATATTCATTGTTGTAATCAAATATTTCTTTGTTGTAATCAAAACTCTCTTTAAAAACTCCCTTTATGGTCGCTATATATCTTACTGTTTTGAAGTTAAAATTAATATTTTGTAATTTATTTATTAAAAAAATATGTATAGTTTAATAATCGTACAAGGAAGTCGTGTGGTGTCCACATCAGATTTTTTTACATATGGAGAGACAGGGAAAAAGATCAATATCACAAAATGTGTTTTTCTTAGTACGCAAATTTTAAAGTTTGAAACCCCATGGAATGTTTTTGAAATGATTTCTCAACATTATTTTGTCATTAAAACATTTTGCGTAAAGTACGTTTGTGGATTTCAATTGCCCTGTTATGAATACTTATTTGTTTACTGTTTCTTATAAACATTCAAGTGAAAATTTATACGTTTTGACGTTTAAATAAAAACTGCAATTTTATATCCTCCTTGTGTGCAATTGTGTCGGAATTTGAAGTATTATAATGTACGCCCCCTGAAGTTGTTCAATCGGATGAAAAACTAACAGTGTGACTGAAAGACATGTGCAGGAATCACTGTAAAATAATATAAATTTTTCTTATCACTTTAATTCTGAGTATTCTGTCCCTGTAATTGAAATCTGTAATAAGTCTGCTATTCCTCAATATGTTATTTCCTTAAAAGTAAACGCTGTTTATATTTCAATTCATAGGTTATTTATTTAAATATGACAACTATTGATGTTATTTAGTAACTTTATTCTTAGTGTGTTATAGTGATACTTAGGGCGATATTACAGGTTTCTAATGTACAAGTTACTTCTTAATCTTTGATTTTGTATAGTTTCTATGGATATTTATCTAAATATTTGGATTCTACACCGTCGGCGTAAAAATAGCTACTTCTATTCCGGCGGCGTAGAAATTGAACTTCTACCTTTTGAAACACGTCACAAAAGATGCTACTTTTATGACGTTTACAGAAAAATAGTATTTACCAGTCGAGAAAATGTTTGCCGCACGAGGGAAACGAGGACTGGCAATTAAGTTCGAGACTGATTAAACTCGAGTTACATACAGATAAGAATTTTTCCATTTTCGTTGACTTACTTTTTTTTATCTTTGTTTAATATATAGAAACAAAATATTTTAGTATTCATTGAAAAAATTATGATGAAGAAAAACGCTGTCATCTGCTATATTTGACAATTCACATTATCTATGAAATGACAATTTCAAAGAAATTAAATTCAAAATCGTAAATTATGAGAATGAGTAAATAATTTCATACAAATTTAAAATAATTATACAGAAGAAACCGATACCCTAACGGTAAAACGAACCTATGAACATATGTATGTTTCTACAAACAACGCCCTAATAGCCTACTTACGATATCGGTAGTGGGAAAAATATTTTAAATTAGGTTTTAGTTACTTAAAAAAATCAAAATCTGCTCTTTCTTCAATTTTCAAATTATCAAATAAATATTAATATATTCTCCCGCCCACCAAAAATCAGAAATCGCCCACTGCTGGACGGTACCGCCCACGTTGAGAAACCCTGACATACTATCTGAATTGAGATTTTAAATTCTACTGGTCTAGATTAGTAGAATTTGTTTTCATCGTTTATGCTTAACATTTTAAATTTAATTTTAGTTTGAAAAAATTAAGTTAAAACCATATATTTGTATTAATTATTCTTAACCAATTCTGCTTTATTTCAAATTTGATTAGAATTGAGATTTTTCTTCACGCTATATCAGAGTAGATTTCAAATTTTACTGGCCCGAGGCAGTAGACTACGTTTCTATCGTTTATGCTTGACATTTCTTTACGACGTCTACTTTGAAAAATTGAGTTATAATCATTTTTACCTTTCGCTAAGAGAGGTATTGGAAACATGCTAAAAATCGCATATCCAGATTTTAATGAATAAGCATGTTTTAAGGTTCCTACATTCCGATTTTAACATTTTTACGATGAATGCTGTGTGTTGGATGTATGTGTGTGTATGTATGTGTGTATGTGTGTGGGACGTGCAAGGACGATTACTAAAAAACTATAAGACTTAATATTTGTTTAACTACGTATTTCCAATCGGATATTAATAGGAAGAGCTGAAAAGATTTTCGTAACAATTGGACAACGAGACAACTAGCAAATTCTTGAAAAAAAATCTTCTAAATATTATTTTTTGAATTTTTTTGGTACTATTAAAGAAAATTAAATTCTCTACCTAATACATTTAATTTTTTTATTATATCTCCTATAGGTTTAGAGATACACTTAATAATAATATAGAATAATCTGTTGTAATAAATCTCATTGCCCAAAAAATAGTTGAGATATTTAAATGTTTGTAACTGACGAAATGCATTATGTCATGACAAAAATAAGCATTACTGGAAAAAAATTCTGGGTGGTACGAGTACATTTAATATATCTTATTGCATTATTAATTAAATATGTATTTAAAATTATAGGTATATTAATATTACATATATCCTTAAGAAATACTGCTAATACCGTCAATGAATTTGAAGAATTTTGAACATATTAGAAGAGTAGGACAAAATTCCTCATAGAACGAAAGAAGAGATACAATTTCAATTATTTGTGTGAACAAGAAATGTTAAATTCGTTACTTACACGGGCCCCCATATCTACTTGCCAAAGCCAACAAAGTCACATGACTGTTCGCGCTCTATGTAACAAAATGAAAATGGCGAGAGGTATTGTGCTGGCCACAACAGATTTTTAGCTTTTGTATTGTAATTTCTAAGGACTTATATCTTAGGATTGTTACTGTTTTTACCTCCCTTAAACATACCATTTGAAAGCTACACTTTCAATCTATTAGTAGAACCAATCATTCAATTTTGCTAGAAAATGAACATTCATCCTATTTCAGTCTCGCTCTTCATATATAAATATTAAACAGTAATAGAATCGTCATAAAACAAATTTCCACTTATTCCAATTTCTATTGATCTATAAATAATCAATTAGTTGCGATTTAAATGCAATATGTATAACATATTTAAATTTAAGCAATAAAATGCTCATGTTTGTTGATTTTAAAATACATTGACCCATCGCTTCTTGAACTCAAATTAATTGAAATGAAAACATTGTATCCATCCATAAATTAAAAACAATTTACAACCAACAATTAATATTAATTTCATTGGTCATCATAAAATTTTATTTCGCACTTCAACTTTAACATCCTATAAATATTATTTTAATATATAAAATGTAATAAAATATTAATGTGTTATTAATTTGTTGTAATAATTATCTACTAATGAAGCTATATAGTAAATAGTATATGTTAGAAAGGTTAAGGCAACTGTCAACTTAGTTGCAAGTTCAATACTTTGAAAATAATAAGATATAAAATTAACAAGTTTATTATTATTGCTCACCCTTAAGCGACATCTCAGACGGAGAAATCGAAGTCCGCAAGACTCAGTGACGTCTGAAAAGAAAGAAAATATTAATATTTAAACATATATGGATACAAATACACATTTACTGTTTCTATATTTGTTTGCGGTAAATATGTATGTATTTTTAATAAGCAATGTTTATTAATATGAAGTATGCAAGGACAAATTTATTAATTATATTTTATATCGCTACTCTGTTTCAATACAATACTGATCAATAATAAATTATGTTGAATTTTTAAACTAAACAACAAATATAATTGCTATCAAACTTGAAGTGACGCCTATAGTACTAAGAAATGGATAATAAACTGTAACCGTGATGGTTTTTTATTTTTCATATTTACAAAATTGTGCAGAGAATATATTTTTACCTCGTATTGCTACTGAATATAGGAGAGGTATAAGGATCGTGCTAAATATTGCATAGAGAGTTTTTGGAAAATAAACACGTTTTCAGGTCCCTAGAATCTAATTTTATTATTATCACGATGATGTCTGTGGGTTACCCCTCAGAATATTGTGAAATCTTGTATTCTTACTCCATTCTAATATAAAAAGAACTCATTAGATTTTAATGTCAATAGGCTAACCAGAATCACTTTGCTTGAAGCTCTAACTAGGTTTTCTTAGAAAAATAATATTAAACTCTATTTTGTCGCGATTTATATTATTAAAAAATTAAACATTATATAATTTTCTACAGGTATAGATTTATATTTTTACCTTCCGTCACCTTTAGGTAAAGAAGGTAATGTCCACTCTACACCAAAAATTCTACTTATATCTATTCTTCATCTTTAGATTTTTTAATTTTAAATTCATTCTATGAAGAAATTTTGTCCTACTCTTCTAAGTTTTCGAAATATTTCCAATTCATAGTCGGGATTGACAATATTTTTGAAAGGTATATGTAATATACCTATAATTTTAAATATTTAACAATTAATAATAATAACACACAACACACACACACACAGACATCATCGTAAAAATATTAAAATCGGATTATAGGGACCTTAAAATTTGCGATATTTAGCATGAATTCAATACCTCTCTTAGCAAAAGGTAAAAATTATAAAGAAATTAAATTTCATAAAGCTGCTATGCTATAACCATGGAAACAGCTTGGTAAAGAGAATTATGATTGACAGATGTCAGTGTCAAGTGCAATTGACAGTATATTTGTGTTATAATTTTATAATTATAATTTTACTGAATCGTTTGCAAGAAACTTTCTGTATGGAATTTGTATAAAATACATAACACTGACGAAAGATAATGTGCTGGTCACATGAATTTTTTTTCTGTTTTACGGATAAATTTATAAAATAACCTATTTTATAAATCCAGGAGTCTATGCTTCAAAGAAAACATAAGTCCTTGGTTACACAGTTCAGACTAAATATATGCAACTGACAGATAAATGATAAATGTCTGTGTCAAATTTGTAATGGTAATGTTTTAAGAAGAAAATAATTAAAATATGAATTTATAAAATACCTAAAGAAAAAGAAAAGAACTTAAGTCACTATTACAAAATAAATTTGAATTAATTAACAGTAAAAATCTGGAGAAGAAAATATAGATAATGCAATAATAATTATATGCAAAGGAACTTAACACAGTTATTAACATTAGAAAAGAAAATGTAGCCATGTACTTTAATTAATAAAATTGAAATGACAGGAGATATTGTGCTGGTCACACAGATTTTTTTTGTAGTTCTTTGATTATTAGAGAGTTGGTGTATGTTTCCAAGCATTTTTTCTTTTAAAATCTTCCAAATCTTCAAAGCAATACACCTAAATTCCTGTCTTACCTCTAGGTTTTTCTAACAATAGACATAAAATATACAGAAAGCGCAAGTGAAATATTTATGAGTCTCGTTGTTGTCCAGCAAGGGTTTGAATAAACTTTTCCTTTCTGTACCGACTGTCCGTGGCCTTGCTCTTTTAACACAGGGTTAACAACCCCTTTGTTGCACGACTTATTTACAACCCCTAGTTTAAGGAAGTCAAAAGGCAATAAGGAAACTACGCACTAGTTTTTGTCAACATTTTTTCTGGTGGTCAGCAGTAGTTAGTTTTGGGAAGGTCGAATTTTTTGTGGCGTTGAAAAAATTTGGAATATTCTCAACCATGATGACAAGTAAATATTATGTACAGATATTTCAGGGCCGGTTGTTCCATCTATAGTTAAACATTCGGCTAAAATTTATTCTATTGATAACTTCAGTTTGCGTTGTTCCACTTATGGTTAAAATTACCAGTAAGATAATTTTCGTTAACGGCAAGATAACTAATAGTTAGTCAAACTACTAGTTAAGAGTTTTATCGTACCGAGTGCACACGAATGGAAACATAAAGTGAAGAGAAACGTAAAATATGGTATGAAACGTTTGTGTTTTGAGGATATAAGCTGTTTGTTAATATTAATAATTATAGTAATAATTCAGTACAACAGTGATGATGAAGTATTGGACTTCATTTTTGATAATATTAATTTTCGAAAACAGTATACAGTTCGTGAAAGATGTGAAATAATTTTGAAAAATAGGATGATTCAGAATTTTTTGAGGTTTCGAATGTCAAAGAATACAGTTCTTTATTTGTTAGATAAAATTGAAAACCAAATATTGTTCTTATCTCTTAGGTAAGTTTAAAGAAAGCATAATTTGAGAAATAAACACATATTTGTCTATATTTGTTTTTCTGAATCGCGAATCATGCTGTATCTTCGATATGCCAGTTGTTGATAGCTTTACGATTTTATGCAAAAGGATATATATCATGGATACTGGCCATAACTAAAACTAAAATAATTTCTAATTGATTCCAGATGATATCTTTTTTCTTTCCAAGAGACGGAATCTGTATTCCTGGACTCAATTATATTTTTATATTTGGCGAATAATTTAATTAAAATAGTTATTTTCGTGGTAGTAAAATAAACTGCTCTTTCTCTTTATCTATAATTTTCACCACTCATTTTTGCAAGCCGTATTTACAATTTTTTCTAAACGTTCAAACTGCACCAAAACACAGACAAGCGAAAAAGTAACCAAATTTTTATTAAAATTGTGACAGCTAAGTTGCCAACTTTTAAAAATTAAATCTACCCTAATACAATTTTAACCTCCTGATAGCAATCTGCCAGTTAGGTAACCGGAGAATAAAACATCATGGCGCAATCCAAAAATCTTATTCTCTAGTTAAGACGGTAGAATAAATTTATCCAATAGATAGTAAACTGCTTTTTTATCTGAACTTGGAACAACCGGGCCTTAGTAGTTGAATTACATAATATTATTTTTGCTTTGTTGATTAACACACCCAGAAAATATTAAACTCAAAACACTTTTTGTGTGTAAATGCAGCCTAATATAAGTACATACATATGTATGTAAAATAGTGTGTGCTGTACGTTGTTACTATTTTTAATCCCGGCGATTTTTATTCCCAGAGAATCCCAGACAAATTACAGCGTACAAAAATGTGCGGCCCAAGTAGCCATAACGCGTATGCGAATTTAAAAGCGCAAGCATTTAACATCCGCAGCGGGTAGCGAATCAGGCGACACTGGCAATAATATTAGAAATTTGCGATCATTACCACACCTTCCTATATAAAAATCAGGGAATTTATAATAATTGGTAGAGGATTTTCTGCACGAATTCACACAAATACACATTATCTGCTGATAATAATCCTTCGGAGAGTGAAATATGAAAATACGACGCGGATAACGCTGCTCATTAAAGCAAGCAGGAATATAATTCGAGACTTGCTCTTTCGGCCACATTTTACCAGGATCAATAAATTATACTGTTTTAAATTTGTTTATTACCACAAATGAAAATATATAGGTACAGTAGATTATCAAAACCTAGAATATACGGAATTAACATAAAAAATCTGTTGTGACCAGCACAATACCTTCCGTCAATCCTGTCTTATTATGTATAAATTCCATACATAATTTTTCTTGAAAAAGATTCTAAATTTCCAGTAAAATTATTTCATAAACAACCTATGCAAATTGCACTTGACACTAACATCTTCTTCTTTAGCTTTCCTCATTCGTTAGGGGTCGCTATTTTTTATTTTCTTCTTCCACTCATTTTTGTTTTACGTTCTCATTCAGTTCCTTTTTTCTCAAATCTTCCGCAATACAGTCCTTCCATCTTATCTTTGGTCTTCCTCTGTTACTTCAACCTTCTATTATCAAGCTATTCATTCTTCATTCAATGTATTCTTCATTTCTCCTCATGACATTTTCAAACCAATGTATTCATCTCTCTTGTATCTTTCTAGAAACTTGTAACACTAGAGTTATTTCTATACCTATCTTTCCGTGTCTTTCCCAACATCTACTTCAACATCCTCATCTCTGCCACATTAATTTACTTTTTATTGATACTGACATCTGTCAATTTGAATTATATGAATATATTAGTAGTTTCCATGTTTAGCATAGCTGGCTGAATTATAAAATTCAATTTCTTTAAAATTCTTTAACTCTGTATCTGTTGAATATGAAGTATAAAATGTAATCAAATCGTATAGAGAATAATATATTCTTTAAGTTATAATAACGTTAAATGTCAATAAATCAAATTTAACTGTTAAATCTTCAAATAAGGCTACTTTCGGTTCACCAATTATAACCAAAATCTAATCAGTTATTCTTCTGGATGTAAACTTGAAGTATACGAAAAAAATATAATTTTTGGAATTGTAGTATTGAAATTATGCGATCCGGAACTTTTGTCACACACACACACATACATACATTCAGACATCATCGTAAAAATGGTAAAATTGTATTATAGGGACCCTAAAACATGCTTATTCACTAAAAACTCATCATTGAATTTTTTGACCAAAGACAATACCTTCCTTACCTAAAGGTTACGGAAGATAAAAAAATTAACTGACAAGATAATTCACCCAATACTTATTTTTTGAAATGACGCATTAAATCTATATTTAACAGGTTTTTAAATTAATTTTCTTTGTGATAAAAAACTTAAAATAAAAAATGTGGTACTTTATTTCACTTCTTAAAAGCTCTCAGTCAAAATCTGCTTTTAAAATTCTATCAAAATAACTTAAAAACTGTCAAAGATACCTTCTTATTAATTATGATTCGAAAATGCTCTCTAGTTAATTATATATTTTCACCCACATTACACTTTACTCTTTACGGTAACTCATATAAGAGTTTTTGTATTTTAAATTAAAATTGCGCCATTTAATAACTCCTTAAATACCTAATTGTCTAGATGTGCTCTTAAACCAAGCAATAAAATGACTACCTATAGAGAATTCAAAAATATTTTTTTTTAATACAAAACCGTAAACCGCTCAAATCCGAGGCAGGTAGGTATCAAATTAGCAGAGGCAGAATTTTCGCGATTCAGTGTGCATTTGCACCCGTCCTAGCATTCATAATTAAATAGCATAATTTATTTGCAGTGCGCGTATGTTGCATATTAACAAAGGGACCTGCGATGCTGCATTCAGCGTTGCAATTGCTCCGCCAGCCTTCAGCCTAAAATACTCGAATTATTTACTGGTATACCTCCATGGCTCCATGGATAATGCTCTTACACCGAGAGCATTCGATAAGCCAACAACTTATGACTATATTTCATAAATAATCACGAGAACTCAGGAGGGAAAACCGAATACCGCTTATATACTAAATTAAGTAACACTGCTTATTTCATTTATTTTTTTTCATTCTTATAATGACCAATGCGTATAACGAGTTGCACTAAATATAGATAAATAGTTAATATTTCGTTCCAAATTTAACTATAGTCGCCCTCCTTTATCTATTAATTTAATAACGTATGGAACAAAAATTTGAGAAAAAGTTAGACCTCTTCATCTCTCAAAATAATTTTTTATTGAAACGTTGGCATAAGGGGTTGTTCCTATAAATTAAGGAGATAAAAAATCCAATTTTACAACACTGATAGATGTTATTTTTTCACATATTTGGTTTTACATTTGCTAATAAACTTACCAGTTGACTTATTTTTGAATTTTGAATGCTTTTACTGTAATATATTTTTACCTTCCGTCACCTTTAGGTAAGGAAGGTATTGTCTTTGGTTAAATAATTTGATAGTGAGTTTCTAATGAATAAGCACGTTTTGGGGTCCCTAGAATACGAATTTATTATTTTTACGATATCTGTATGTGTGTGTGTGAGTGTGTGTGTATGTGACGATCGTTTCGGATCGTATAACTCGAATACCACGATTCCAAAAATTATATTTTTTTCGTATTTCAAGAGTTTAGATCCATATGCAGACATGATTAGATTTTGGTTATAATTAGTCCACCGGAAGTACCCACATTTGCAACAGTTAACAGTTTTTCTTGAAAAAAGTCAGTTAAATATCATTTATTGACATTTAACGTTATTATAAATTTTAAAGAATGTATTATTCTCTATACGATATGATTGCATTTTATAATTTATATTCAATAGATATAGAGTTAAAGAATTATACTAACCATGGAAACTGCTAATATATTCAGATAATTCAAATTGATAGATGTTAGTATCAATGTAACGAAAATGAATATGGCAGCGATGAGGATGTTGCGATAGATGTTGGGGAAGACACGGAAAGATAGGGTAAGAAATTAAAGGATAAGGAAAATTGTTCGGGTGATACAAGTTTCTAGAAAGATACAAGAAAGACGATTACATGGGTTTGAACATGTCATGAGGAGAGATGAAAAATATATTAGAAGAAGAATGAATAGCTAAGTATTAGAAAGTCGAAGAAACAGAGGAAGACCAAAGACCAAAGATAAGGACTGTATTGCGAAAGACTTGTAAGAATAGGAACTGAACCAGAACGGCATTTAATGTGCTTTATTTGTTATCGGGAGTGTGGAATTCAGTTGCCGAGGAATATAAATCATACAATTCATGAAATTTTGAGTGAAATATTATGACATTTGTCAGTTATGGACAATTAATATCAGTCATTCTGACACGGGCCCCCATATCTGCTTGCCAAGGTCAGCAAAGTCACATGACTGCTCGCGCCCTATACACAGGTTTAACGGAAGGTAATGTGCTGGCCACATCAGATTTTTATAATAATAAAATTATAATAGTATCATACAAAATAAGTAAATGATACTACTGAATTTAACAGAATGGGCGGAGCTAAAATCTTAATTCATACAATTCATAGATGATCGAACATCTTTAATTTTTTTACTGTACTATAATCACATTTCCGTATAAGTTCGATAAATAGTCGTCTGTCAAATATTTTGATCCTCAAAAACGGTAATAATTTCACGTTACGGTTATCTGCCCAACTAACCTATAGAAAGACAGATTTGCGTATTTCAAGTTTGTTTAACATGTTTCAAAATTTTTTCTGGCACTTTTAACATGGTATAATATAAAACAAGTATTATGTATTTATTATGTCCATTGACAACTAGATTAGACCTTACTAAATAATAAAATTTGGAGCAATTTTTTTTCTCAAAACTTGTGTACATACTTATATATTTTAATTGGGAATTAAACAAAAATTAAACTAAAATCAATATGATAAAAATAATTAAATTATTTTACAAACTTTATAAAAACAGTAAAATTACATTTGAAGCGATTCCATTCGTCTAAGTATACCATTCTACAAAGAACAACTAATACGAGATCCTCTACAATGTTATAAGCGTGTAAATCTCATACGCCTATTCATAATTCATACGAAAATATTCATCAAAAAATTCATCGAGGTATTGGCGTGGTGGATGTAAGGTTAACCGGATCCATGTAATACAACCCGTAGTGCATGCGGTGTATTACATTATCTGGGGATTTTCCTTCCGCAAACTTTGTCTCCGGCATACTTTAGAGGAAAATGGAATCGCTCTACTTCGCTGTTGGCTCGTGGCGTGGCGTGGCGTGGCCCAGCCCGCAGATGATATGACGTGACGCTACGTTCGGATTTTTCCCGACACAGGGAAATATCCACCAAAAATAATAACTTTCTTTACAGACAAAATTTTTCAGATAGCGCAAATTTTTGACGAGTTTTAGGGGTTACCTAAAAAAAGAACGCGATTTAAAAAAAACTGGAATGGAACGGCGATTTGTAAAGGATTAACTGATTACGAAAATAGGACAAAAGGGATGATAATTTTGTGAGACTGTGAGGTAAGCAATAATGATCAATTTATGATTTATCGATACTCTAATAATAAATAGCGCAACAGTGTCAAAATAAATCAAAACTTCAACAATATTACAACTTTAAAATTCCAATTTTAAAATTACGAATTTACGTTCAATTAAAACTATCTAATAAAACGGGATTAACTATTCTCTACAACAACGTAGTATATAAATTAGATGCCGGCACAATTTACATAATCTGTAGCCTCATCCGGCCTAATAGTTTGTATCATTTTCTTATTGAGTGCCCAATATTCTCCCCTTTTAGCCAAAGTTATTTAATGATATTCAATTAATGAAATATCAGAATAAAACTTCCACACCATATTTCAAAATCCAAATAAAGAGAAAATCAATCATTTATTTTGTTATACAATGATTGCTTTGAAATTAAGAAGCTTCTGCTTAAGCGAATAAGTCGAAAATATCAATTTATTTGTTAATTATTAATACGTAGTTTAATTTATTATGTTTGTTTACATTATAAATGACAGTACAAATCCTACTATGTAGATAATCATTTATAATACTTTTCGTTACATATTTCATTAAAATTGTCATAATAAGGAAGGTATCTGAAATTTTTATGTATGTTTAAATTCCACTAATATTTAAATGTATTTTTTTTGTTTCTTGTTAAAACTGTAAATATAATTATAAATAGTTACAATTATAATAAGTACTTTATTATATAAGTCTAGTTACTTTCTTGTTTGTATTTAAAAATTCATAATTGTCATATTTTTTAATCTTTCTTCTAGTTTGTGTTTGGGTTGCAAATCGTCATTTGTATAAGGGCTTTTCTTACAACAAATAAACGAATTATTATTATTATATATGAATTATTGACTCGCACACAATGCCCCTACTTCAGAAGGAGTATCCATATCACATTCAGAACTCATTTTCAATGATGATGCGAATGAACTGACATAAACATTAAATTAAAAAAAAAATCTATTGTGACCATCACAATACCTCTCGCACCCTTTCCATTGTGGTATACAAAAATATTGTATTTAACATTACTTATACACACAAAAAATTCTAATTACACCTTATCTTTATATTTACGTATTTTCTATAATTTTAAATTCATTCTATGAGCAAGTTTTCTCCATTTCTTCTAAATGTTCGAGGTTTTTCCAATACATTAAAGGGATTGGCGATATTTCGGAAGGGTACATGTAATATACTTATAATTTTAAATATATAATTAATAATACAATAAGAAATATTAAATATTGTTCCCAGAAAAAGCCTTCAGTACTATCTCTGAATTTTTGTCACTGACATTAATGACATTTATCTGTCAATGACATTTTAATTTCTCAAGTAGTTACCAAGAAGATGTTTGGGCTGTGAGCAGGCTGTAAGATTTACTATAACAGATTGTTTTATTGATTATAAATCTATATATTTAAATCTATAGAAGGTATAATATTTTTTTTAAATGTGTGGGATAGAGAATTTTAGTTTTTAATATTTGTAATAACATAAATTTTCAAAAAATAATATTTAGAAGATTTTTGTTAAAATACTACTACTTCCGGTTGTCCAGTTGTTACCAGAATCTATTCAACTCTTCCCATTACTGTTAGATTGAGGAATCAGTAGTTACACAGGTCTTATAGAATTTGAGAAATCGTACATACTATAACCTCACACACACACACACACACACACACACACATCCACACACACACACTATAAAGTAGATCTGAATATATAGTGGCCGACTGTTTAATAATACCCTCTATAAATGTATAGATATAGGTTATTTTTTACGTTTACATTTTTAATCCTAAAATGAATATACATAACCTTACTTTCATATTAATTCCTATAATTTGTCGCATTTTTAACATTATAATTACAACTTACTTTAATAAGAACAAACAAAATGACCTTTGCACAAATGTCACTAACATATAATATCCATTAGAAAATAAAGTTCACCGCGTGTAACTACTACAATGATAGTTGACTAAATACTGACCACTGGTCACAATTAACAAAAATTGCGCAACCGTTCTCATGGCATAATTTACGTGGATTAATTTATATTTTAAGTAAAAATAGAATAATTTAGATAAAGAAAATGTTAATAAATTGTATAGTAAATATACGTTGTCTTGTTATTTTCATAAAACATTAATAAAGAGAATGATTTACACTATGGAAAATAGTTTTCTCATTAATGTTGTAGTTCATATATTTCTATATTACCTATATACAATAATGGTATATTGTATGTATAATAACTTGTTTGAATTTAAATAAGGTTAATTAATTTACAATATAGATTATAATGTAACGTGCGTGTCCCGACGCCTCTGAGTCCAGCCAGGCATTCTGATATAGACACGCATCGTGAAATGAACAGTTGGTGATATAAATATATAGTCTCCGACTGGTGAACATAAATATAGTTATACAAATAGTGAAATAATTATTGTTTAAATAAATAATCCTATTGTTTAAGTATTTAACAATATTCTTAGTCTCAAATTAGTGTTTATAATTGTTTAATCATAGTGTTAGTTATTTTTATTAACTTTATCTTAATTATTTATCGTTTAATAAATTTTTATTTTAATTAATAATAATGCTTTGTGTTTTACACTTCATCAAAATAAAAAAGTTAAAATAAAAATCTTTAGTTATACATTATTTTATTATACAAAAATATGATGTGGCCCCCAAGTTACCTTCCGACAATTCAGTGTATTATGTACAAATTCCATATATAGTTTTTCTTACAAAAGATTATACATTTCTAGTAAAATTATTTCATAAACAAACTATGTAAATTGCACTTGAAACTGACACTTCTTCTTTAGCTTTTCCCACTGGTTAAGTGGTCGCTATTCTTTAAATTTCTTCATTCACTCATTTCTATTTTGCTTGTTGTCCTCATTCAGTTCCTTTTCTCTTAAGTCCTTCGCAATACAGCATTTCCATCTTATCTTCCTCTGTTAATATCTTTATAATTTTTTAATTCTATATCCATTGAATATGAAATATAAAATGCAATTAAATCGTGTAGATAATAGTATATTTCTTTAATATTTATAATAACATTAAGAGTCAAAAAATGATTTAACAGCGTTTTTTCAAGAAAAACTGTTAAAATCTTCAAATGAGGGTACTTCCGGTTGAGAAATTATAACCAAAATCTAATCACCTTTTCGTTTGGATGTAAACATAAGGAATACGGGTCTTGGAGTTATGCGAGCCGAAACTTTCGTCACACACACACACACACACACACACACACACACACACACACACACATACACACACACACACACACACATACACACATACGTACATACAGACATCATCGTAAAAATGATAAAATCGTATTATAGGGACCCTAAAACGAGCACTAAAAACTCATCATTGAATTGGTTGACCAAAGACAATATCTTCCTTACCTAAAGGTGATGGAAGATAATAAACAAATGATCGCTATGGAAAAAGTGACCAGAAACATATCTTTTTCTGGACGATAGCAATAAAAAGTTATTTTTGCAAGAAAATTTTTTTTATTTTTTTTGTGTCACATATATTAAGCATTTGAATCGTTTCAAAAAAACAAATGAAATTTGTTGACAATTGAATTGATACATGATAGCAATCATTTGTTGACAATTTATTGAAAATTTCTTCCAGTAATTGTAATTTAATTTAGGATCCTCTTTTATTTCTAAAGAAAAGAAATAGTTGGTGATGCCAGAGCAGCAATTTTAAACTTGTAATTCCCAAAATCCAAAGTATTGTATAATAAAACATTAACTGTCATCTTCTTTAGAGGAATAATAGGTATCCAACATCTCTAGAGGCAAAATAGAGTACTACAATTTTGATGCCACATATATTCAGTCATGGAAAAATATATTTTTCTTTCATATCTTCATTAACTTCTTTTTAATTAATACATATCATTATTTATCCTAATAGCGGAAAGCGTCATTTTAAATACATATTCGGCGCCATATTATAATCAAAACAACAAAAGAATTTTAAAAACAAAAACATAAATACACACCAACTGATAATACCAAACATTCATCTCGTTATATAAGTAAAAATCCCAATTAGAAAACACATTTTAATCAATAAATAATATTGATTAACCTATAACCCGGAATAGAATCTGTCTCTTTGGGTGATAAGCTATCGGACCGCACGCAAGACTTAAAACAAGTTACAGTAATCCAAGACGTAAGTTGGTGAAGTAATATACGGCGTAAGTCACACTGGAAGCTGTTGGAAAATGTCGGATCAACAAGAAGATTTGTTTGTGTGCCATAGTTTGGTTTTAAGTTGGGCGTTTTAAAATAAACGAATGTAAACAGACAAGGTGGATTTATAGTTATTATAGTATTTGACTCAGGGTAAACGTTCAGTTTGGCAGATTTATTAATGTGGCCTTATTACGAAACAGATAGAATTTAACAAAAATGTCAAGTTTTTGAGGATAGAATTTTTAACCAAATATTTAATGAAACAATTTACATATGTATTTATTTTTAATGTTAATGTTTTGAGAAATATATAATTAAAACAAGTTTTAATTTTAAAAATAGATTTTTATTTAAAATCCTTTTTAACTTCCGTCATCTTTAGGAAAGGAAGGTATTGTCTTCGGTCAAAAAATTCAATGAGTTTTTAGTGAATAAGCACGTTTGAGGGTCTATATGATACGATTTTATCGTTTTTACGATGATATCTGTGTGTATGTATGTGTGTCTGACTGTTGTGTGACGCAAGTTTCGAATCGCATAACTTTAATATCACGATTCCAACAATTATAAGTGTCTCGTATTCCTTAAGTTAACATCCACAAGAAGATGTGATTAGATTTTGGTTATAATTAGTCAACCGGAAGTACCTTCATTTGCAGATTTTAACAGTTAAATGTCATTTATTGACATTTAACGTTATTACAATTTAAAGAATTGATTATTTTCTATACGATTTGATTGCATTTTATACTACATATTTAATAGATATAGAGTTAAAGAATTATAAAGCTATTAAATTTCATAAATCAGCCAGCTATGCTAATCATGGATACTACTAATATATTCAGATAATTTAAATTGACAGATGTCAGTATCAATGAAAAGTAAATTAACGTGGCAGAGATGAGGATGTTGAAGTAGATGTTGGGGAAGACACGGAAAGACGGTAAGGAAATAACTCTAGTGTTACAAGTTTCTAGAAAGATATAAGAGAGACGATTGAGGAAAGATGAAGAATATATTGGAAGAAGAATGAATAGCTTAGTAATAGAAGGTTCAAGAAACAGAGGAATACCAAAGATAAGATGGAAGGACTGTATTGCGGATGGGACTGAATAAGAGCGATACGCAAAACAGAAATGAGTGGAAGAAGAAATAAAAAAATAGCGACCCCTAACGAATGGGAAAAGCTAAAGAAGTAGAAAATGTTATTGTCAAGTGCAATTGGCATAGTTTGTTTATGACATAATTTCACTGGAAATTTAGAATCTTTTGCAAGAAAATTTATGTTTGGACACATCAATTTTTTTTGTTTTATAATCAAAATTCATTTGTTTCTCTCAGCTCTTTTAAGTTTCGATTTATCGATGACTCCCACCCTATACATTCTAATATCAGAATTTCGTTAATAAGCCATTTGTAAACATAGTATGATTAACACTTTAAACAGACTCCTTAAAATTTTGTCTATATAATGTTTGGTATCGCTGTCTTAAGGGCTTATCCCAGCCCATGTAAGAGCGGTATTTATACATAATTGCCTCATAAACAGTTGCTCTTTGTGAATATGCAAATTTACACATTTACGTGCGTTGTGTCTAAATGGACCACTGCACCAAAGAAATTTGTAAATTAAGAATAGGCGTTGCTCTTGGCTAATTTTTATTAGCGTCTTGCTTTTTCTTTTAATGAGAATCAATTAGACAAATTTGCATCTGGAAATGCAAGTCAACCCTTTAAGACTTCAAGAAATTATAAATTAAAACAGATGGGGCATTTTTGCGCGGGAATTTGGGTAATTACAGAAATTTGTTGTTTAATTAAATTAACATGATTGGATTAAATTTGGTAAACTAATTACCAACAAGAATAAGAATAATGTTAAGTAAACTCTAATTTAAAGAAATTTACATTTTATTTTATACTGAATTTTTAAGTCTAAATTAAATCAATGAAGACTAATTACTTTTACGCTCATGACACATACCTATTATTTTTACTATGCTTGTTCAAAATTTGAGCAAAAGCTGATAAAAACTTTTTGCTTCAAATCTTATTCTAAATTATTTAATATTTATTTACCTCCCGCTACCCATGGTAAGGGAGGTATAGGGATCGTGCTAAAAATCGCATATCGAGATTTTGGTAAATGACCACGTTTTAAGGTCCCTACAATCCAATTTTAACATTTTCACGATGATGTCTGTGTGTGTGTGTGTGTGTGTGTGTGTGTGTGTGTGTCTGTGTGTGTGTGTGTATGTGGATCCGCATTGCGCTCTAACTCATACTATTAATAACAAAATTTTGAAACCTTGTATTTATACAAATAAAATAAATAAAAATAAATATTTCATCACGGCATATTACCCATTGCTGGGTGTGCCAATCTGCTTCATACACGCAGATGTCGGTAATGATGGAATATTTGTACCGTGCGGGCGCTTACCAGGCGTCACCTCACGGACACTCATTGCTGGCGTGGAGAGTGCGCCACAGGGGTCAATTTTGTGCCATTAAAATGCGATGTAATTTTTGGCGTCGGTCGGGATCGAACCCGGGTCCCCTAGATTCGCGACCAGACACTCAGGCACACGGCCACGAGACCCCATATATATACCTTACTCTTATATGGTAACAAGCCCTTAGATTTTGGAGTAAATCAGATAACCGGAAATGGCACTTTACTGGAAGCTCAAAATAGTTTTTCTTCGAAAAATACCTTTAAATGGTATTTTTTCGAGGTTTATTTTCTACAGGTTTTCGTTAATACTTTATATATAATATATTTAAATAAAAATAAATATTTCATCACGGCATATTACCCATTGTTGGGTGTGCCAATCTGATTTGTACAGATATCGGTAATGATGGAATATTTGTACCGTGCGGGCACTTACCAGGCGTCACCTCACGGGCACCCATAGCTGGCGTGTAGGGTGCACCACAGGGGTCAATTTTGTGCCATTAAAATTCGATGTAATTTTTGGCGTCGGTCGGGATCGAACCCGGGTCCCCAGATTCGCGACCAGACACTCAGGCACACGGCCACGAGACCCCATATATATATTTTATGGATAAATTTCTAAAATTATCTATAATTTTAATCCCGGAGCCTACGCTTTAAACACAACTCATACACATGGTTACACAATTCAGATCTCTAATGTTTGTAACTGGCAGATATATGTCACTGTCAACAAACTAATCATTTCAAATAATAATAGTAACGTTATATGGAAAGGAACTTAATACAGTTTCCAGCATAAGTAAATATATAGGAATATAAGTAAGATATTAAAAATATATAATATATCATCACGGCATATTACCCATTGCTGGGTGGGCCAATCTGCTTTGTACAAAGATGTGGGTAATAATGACGACATATTTGTATCCTGCAGGCGTTTACCAGGCGTCACTTCACGCCAAATATTATAGAATTTTAAATGGCACAAAATTGACCCCTGTGGTGTATTCTCCACGCCAGCTATGAATATAGGTAGGTAAACAAATAAAATAAATATATCAGTACGGCATATTACCCATTGCTGGGTGTGCCAATCTGCTTTGTACACAGATTTCGGTAACAATATTTGCGGAGAGTGAAACATAGGGGTTATTTTTGTGCCATTTAAATTTCGAAATATTTGGCGTTGGTCGGGATCGAACCCGGTATTTAAATTTAATTTAATTTTAAGTATTTACATGAATAAAAATTAAATTAAACGGGAGGAATTGTGTTGGGCACATCAGATTTTTTTTTAGTAAAATCGACACATTTTTTGATTAATCAGTAATAGATTATTCTTAAGAATGTATATAAAAACCAAATGTATCCCACTTGAACTTTTTCCATCCCACTTTCCATCCCTAATCCTAACGTCCAAACTCTGGGAAAATTCTGGAAGAATTCCATCGAATATGAAATTTGTAGCACGTGTTCTCATCACGTTGGCGTCTGAGAACATCCCATCCCATATCCCATCACGCGGTAATACGCGCGTGGCCATGGCTTTCTAGGATGTTCAATCTCCAACCAGCATTACCGAGAAACACGGCCACACTTACATCAAAACTTGCCGGATTAACCGACAAATATACGACAGAGATTTCACATTTTCGAAGCTTAATATGGATTAAAATACAAGAATAGAGAAAATAAACATACGAGGGTCATTCAATAAGTAAAGACACAAATGGCTATAGCTCAAAAACGGTTTATTTCAATCTTTCAAAATTAAGGCTATTTTTCAACTTAATCACCCCCCACAGTTATGCACTTGTCCCATCTTTCTTGCAGCTTCCTAATTCCCTTGGCGAAGAATTCTTTCGATTTACCCCGAAGCCACTTTTGCACCGCTTCCTTAACTTCCTCATTGTTAGCAAATCTTTTTCCACGTAGGGCGTTTTTGAGTGGTCCAAACAGGTAAAAATCAGATGGGGCGAGGTCGGGACTGTAGGCAGGATGAGGTAAGACCTCCCAACCCAATTCTTGAAGCTTATCACGTGTCAGCTGGGCTGTATGAGGGCGGGCGTTATCGTGCTGAAGAATGACCCCTTTTGACAAGAGTCCACGGCGTTTGCTCCTGATAGCTGGTCTAACTTTGTGTTCTAGCATCTCAGAGTAGTATTGGCTATTGGTAGTTCGCTGATCTTCAAGGAAATCGCAATAGACCAGAAACTTCCACTGGACGTCCACATCGGGGTTCATCACCTACACTTGTTCGGCCACTTTTAAACCGATCAACCCGCTTGTAAAAATTCGCACGGTTCATACAACTTTACCGTATTGTATTAACATTCTAGAAAAAAATTCACTTGGTTTTACACCTTCTGCGACTAAAAATCTAATGACTGAGCGCTGCTCTTCTAAGGTGCAATCTTCTAGTGGACTTGCCATGGTGAACTGAAAATTTTGAGGTTATGTTGACATAAAATGATGAAACAGCTGATCAGAGCATATCCCAAGGTTGACAACTAACACCCCTGAAAAGATTGTACACATTCATTGAATAGTTTTAAAATTATAGAATTTGTCTCTTTACTTATTGAATGACCCTCGTATGAACCTATTAAGGTCAAATATTGCAAACATTTTTACCTTCCGTCACCTTTAGGTAAGAAAGGATTGTCTTGGGTCAAAAATTCGATGATGAGTTTTTAATGAATAAGCACGTTTTAAGTTCTCTAGAATACGATTTTACTATTTTTACGATGATGTCTGTATATGGATGTGTATCTGTGACGAATTTTTCTCAGTCGATAATTCCAACACTACAATTCTAAAAATTATAATTCTTTCGTATTCTTCTTCCTTACATCCATATGAAGAATTGATTTTATTTTGGTTATAACTGGATACTCATTTGCAGTTCTTAACAGTTTTTCTTGAACAGTTAAATATCATTTTTTGACTTTTATAATACATATATATTTTATTCTTTATATGGTTTGATTTCAATTTTTCCTTCATATTCAAGAAATATAGACCTAAAAAATTATAAAAAAATAAAATTCCATGAATCAAATAATTCTAATTAGCATACGTCAGTGTTAAGTGCAATTTATATGGTTATGTTCATAAGACGCGAAAAGATAGGATAAGGAATGAGAAGATAAGGAAAATGAAGTGATAGAAGTTTCTATATAGAAAGAGAAAATGGAAAGACTAGAAGGAAATAGAAATGAGTGGAAGAAAAAAATCAAGAATAGCGAGCCCTAACGAATGGGAAAAGCTAAAGAAGAAATATAATCTTTTCCAACATTATGTATGTATGTGTGTCTGTCTGTGTGTGTGTGTGTGTGTGTGTGTGTGTGTGTGTGTGTGACGATTTTTTTGGATCCGATAACTCCAATACTACAATTTAAAAAAATACATTCATATGCAGACGTGATTAGATTTTAGTTATAGTGAACCGGAAGTACCTTCATTTGAAGATTTTAACAGTTTTTCTTGAAAAAACGCAGCGTTAAAAGCACTTTTTCACATTTAATGTTATAAATATTAAAATATATTTTTTCTCTATACGATTTGAATGCATTTTATACTTCGTAGAGTTAAAAAATTATTTAAAAAATCTGTTGTGGCCAGCACAATACCTTCCATCAATCCTGTGTATAATGTATAAATTCCATACATTTTTTAGAAAAGATTCTAAATTTCCAGTAAAATTATTTAATAAACAAACTATTCAAATTGCACTTGACACTGACATCTTCTTCCTCTTTAGCTTTTCCCATTCGTTAGGAGTCGATATTTTTCCGTGTAGTTCTCATTCGGTTCTTTTTCTCTCAAGTCTTCCGCAATACAGTCCTTCCATCTTATCTTTGGTCTTCCTCTGTTTCTTCAACCTCCCATTAGTAAACTACTCATTCTTGTTCAAATATAATTCTTCATTTCTCCTCATGACATGTTCAAACCAATGTAATCGTCTTTCTTGTATCTTTCTAGAAAATTGTAACACTAGAGTTATTTTATTACCGCATCTTTCCGTGTGTTCCCCAACATCTACTTCAACATCCTCATCTCTGCCACATTAATTTACTTTTTATTCATACTGACATCTGACAATTTGAATTATAAGAATATATTAGCAGTTTCCATGTTTAGCATAGCTGGCTGAATTATAAAATTTAATTTCTTTAAAATTCTTTAACTCTGTATCTATTGAATATGAAGTATAAAATGTAATCAAATTGTATAGAGAATAATATATTCTTTAAGGTATAATAATATTAAATGTCAATAAATCAAATTTAACTGTTAAATCTTCAAATGAGGCTACTTCCGGTTCACCAATTATAACCAAAATCTAATCACTTATTCTTCTGGATGTAAACTTGAGGAATAAGAAAAAATTATAATTTTTGGAATCGTGGTATTGAAGTTATGGGATCCAGAACTTTTGTCACACACACACAGACACACACACACACACACACACACACATACATACATACAGACATCATCGTAAAAATGGTGAAATCGTATTATAGGGACCCTAAAAC
This sequence comes from Harpalus rufipes, assembly GCA_951394225.1. NCBI lineage: Eukaryota > Metazoa > Arthropoda > Insecta > Coleoptera > Carabidae > Harpalus > Harpalus rufipes. The sequence goes on from OX596279.1 coordinate 52,262,975, forward strand.
ATGATTATTCAGTAAAAACTCATCATTGAATTTTTTGACCAACGACAATACCTTCCTTACCTAAACGTGACGGAAGGTAAAAATAAATTCATAAAGCAGCCAACTATATTAAGAAAATTCTAAATGAAAGTTGTCACTGTGAAGTGCAACTGACAGATGTCAATGTTAAGTGAAATTGACAGTATGATTGTGTTATAATTATACTGGAAATATAAATATAATCTTTCGCAAGAAACTTTCTGTATGGAATTTGTATAAAATAAATAAAACTGACGAAGGTAATGTGCTGGTCACATGAGATTTTTTGCATATAGAATACGATCGACAATAAACCTTAATTTTCTAGTTCTGTTTGTTTTTTGGAAAAAATGTATTGGTCACTAGAACAATTAATCAATAATGACTGCTAACAATAATAATTGAATTCTTCTAATGTAGATATGCCATGTTTTCCATAGATCATAACACATGAACTCTCCTTTTCGTTTTTGTTTCTCATCATAGCCCATCTTGTGGAGATGATTCGCATCAACATGGCCAACTAATTCATTGTTAAAAGCTCCATCAGTCAGCAGCCTATACCCTCACCCTTCCGCCCTTCCCTCTGTCGTGCACCCTTAGCCCTAATCTGGTTACAAAGCCCAGGGCATCCTATCCAACCCTCCAACAACAACTACATTTTTCATTCTCTGCATCATGTGATGTGAACCAAGCCAGACCTACCATCTTGGGAAATTATTCAGGATTACAAAAGCAAGGTAGCAAAGGAAAGAATTGCCCAAAACTGCAAATGGAAACGAGGAAGATATTTTTTTTTAAATGTTACTGATGCCCTACTGCCCTAAGCTAAAAGAACAGAAAAATTCATTGACTAAATTTTCGAAAATATTTAACCATACAGTAGTCGCGTGAATATTTATAACATAAGCAGTCGAGCCGGTCTAACAAATCGGGTGTTCCGAATTACGAATTTTGCCAATCATTATGGTGTTTTGAGATTAGAATAATATGTAGAAGTGTATGTAATGAAATATAAATATCTTTTACGAAGCTAATATTACTTTTCCGTCGACCGTTTATTAATAGGCTATCTTAATGTATAGAAAATCATTCATTAATGATCCCTATTAATGCATGATTTTTTATTAATAAACGATTTATTGGGTGCGTTCACCACATGGAACACAGCATGTATTGCTAACGCTAAGTTGTAGCAAAAGGTAGACAGAATTAAAAGTCATGCTTTTGACACTTACTAGCTAGGTATATTCACGTAGCATACCTTTAAAATAAATTTTAAAGAATAAAATTCCTCAAATGACATAAAAAACCTCTTGTGTTGTCTAGCATTAAGTAAACTGAACGCACCCACTGAAAACAATTGATGACAAAACTTATTGATTTTCTGACGTAAAATTTGACGTTCGGTCAACCATTACTAACCTAAAAAAATCTGATGTGGCCAGCACATAACCTCTCGCCGTATATTTTACCTGGCTGTATGCATAAAGCAAAGATTATTTTTATAAATACAAATAATATATTCATATAAATCTATGACGTATAAACTTCTTTATTATTCAATAATAGCATGTCTCAACATGAAGATATTTTACCATAAATTATGTTACAATAAATTACAAAGTAGAGTTTACCATATATAAATATTAGGCTGGTAACAGCAATTTTCAATTCGAACAACTTTGTTTACTTTCTCTTCATATTCTTCTAGTAAAAACATTAATTTTGGGCGGTCTAAAATGTATATATCTGGATTGTGCATCTATTCTTATATATCTTCTTTTACTTTTTTCATACTTGTTATATCTAAATAACCTTAATTCCCTTTAATAAAGTGACGGATAGATTGCACTCCGATTTTGTCAATATTTACAACTTACTTGAGAAGAATTTGATAGCTTTTTCGCAATTCAAAGTTACTCTAGTCTACAGTACTGGTGTACATTGTCCCATAATGTTTGAAACAAATTTAAGTCCTTCAACCTAGACTTGTCATCTCCATAATAGTCACAGATCAAGAACTAAGGGATTCTCCAAGTACATTTTTAATTCATTACTCATTATTTCTGACACTGACATTTATCTGTCAGTTACAAATAATTTAAATTATCAACTATTTTTCATGGCATTCTTTCGGCTGTCAAATTTATTACAATAGATTATTTTATATATTATACTTCTTTTATCTCTAAATCTATGGAATATATAATAAAATATTTAAATGTATCAGATAGAGAATTTAATTTTCTTTAATATTACCACGAAAAATTTTCAAAAAATATTATTTAGAAGATTTTTTTTCAAGAATCTTCTACTTTCGGTTGTCCAATTATTACCAAAACCTTTTCAGATCTTCCCATGAATGTCCGATTGGGAAATACGTTGTTAAACAAATTTTAAGTCTTATAGTTTTTGAGTAACCGTCCTTCCAACATCCTACATACATACACACATACATCCACACACACACACACACACACACACACACACACACACACACACACACACAGACATCATCGTAAAAATGTTAAAATCGGATTGTAGGGACCTTAAAACGTGCTTATTCAATAAAATCTGGATATGCGATTTTTAGCATGAATCCAATACCTCTCTTAGCGAGAGGTAAAAAATTGTCATAGAATAAAATTAGATTTTCCATTTAAGTAAGATACGGTCAACGAAAAAATATTGTAACTAACACGTGTGTTAATTGGCGATTAATGATCTCAACAATTAACGCGTTAAAATGTCTCGATCATTAAACGCTCTCATTAACACACTTGATAGTTAAATAACTATTATTACTGTGTGTTAACTATCAAACCAAATATTTTGTGGCCAGAACAATACCTTTTGCCATTTTCATTTTATGTTGCATAGGGCGAGAGCAGTCATGTGACTTTGTTGGCCTTGGCAAACAGATATGGGGGCCTGTGTCAGAATGACAGCTAGTAATAATGTACATAGGTGTCAAGTATCATAACTTTTCATTCAAAACATCATGATTTTTCAAATCCATGTGGATTATTTTCCTCGAAAAATTATGACATATGACAATTGTGACATCTATGTAAATAACTACTAGCCGTCATTCTGACACGGATCCTCATATCTGCTTGCCAGGACCAACAAAGTCACATGACTTCTCGTGCTCTATAAGTAACGAATTTAACATTTCTTGTACACATAAATAATTGAAATTGTATCTCTTCTTTCGTTCTATGAGGAATTTTGTCCTACTCTTCTAATATGTTCAAAATTCTTCAAATTCATTGACGGTATTAGCAGTATTTCTTAAGGATATATGTAATATTAACATACCTATAATTTTAAATACATAATTAATAATATTAAATGTACTCGTACTTCCCAGAAAAAATCTTCCAGTTATGTTAGTATTTTAACACTGACATAATGCATTTATCTGTCAATTACAAACATTTAAATATCTCAACTGTTTTTTGGCAACGAAATTTATTACAACAGATTATTCTATATAATATATCTCTAAACCTATAGGATATAATACAAATTTGAAATGTATCAGATTGAGAATTTAATTATATTTATTGCAGTAACAAAATTTTCAAAAATAATATTTAGAATTTTTTAAAAACTACCATTCCGGTTGTCCAATTGTTATCAGAATCTATTCAACTCTTCCCATTACTGTTAGATTGAGGAATCCGTTGTTACACAGGTCTTTAGTCTTATAGAATTTGATAAATCGTATCTACAACATCCTAACACACACACACACACACACACACACACACACACACAGACATCATCGTAAAAATGTTATAATCAGAAATATAAAACGTGCTTATTCAATAAAATGCGGATATGCGATTTTTAGCATGAATCCAATTATCTCTTTTAGCGAGAGGTAAAAATGGTACTCCAGTAGACACGCCGGTGTATCAAACCGGAATGTACCATATGTAGGATACCACTGAACACAAACAAACGCAAACAAACACTGGGGAGTCGGATATAAGTTAGGAAAGTACTTAGAAAGATAGAATAATATTCGTGGCCGGTCTCACAGACCGTGCGCGACTACTCTAATAAGCTTTTTCATCTTCCAAATCGTTCTAGACTGCAATGTTATCTCCACCTTATTATTTGATTTTTGCCTCTTGCCATTTACTTATCAGCTATAGTATGTGAAAGGTATAACCATAATTCTTATAAGCGATTCTTGTGCCCATATATAACAAGATAAATTCTTGAGATAACTCTATGTCACGCGAACTATAATTGAAAGTTAAATAAACGTAACATTAAAATAATGCTTTACGATTTTTGATAAAGATAACGAGAATGATTCATAAATATTAAAGAAACAAACATTATTCACATATTTCATTAACGAAGTTGATTAATCTACTTCCTAGAGGAATAAATCTGCATTTATTTGCAGTATCCTTCACCTTAGAAGTTAGAGTGAGAAATAATGAGAAAGATCAATTATATGACGTCATTTTAGTTAATCTATACAGTACAGACTGATTTAAAACGAATGTTATAAACTTTAATTTTTAAAATAGAACAAAACGTTCTATTTAATATATTTGGAGTCCAATAGGGCTACTGTATAAACATCGTTATGACATAACAAATCGTTAAAACGTTATAATAATAAATAAAATTCTTTAATAGGCTTATTCTGTAAACGTTCGTTATGACATTATGCATTGTTATATTGTTATTATAACAATGATCGTTAAAGTGGTATTCTGTACACAATAATTTAATTCTACATAACGAAAAAGCGATGTGTGGTCTCTGTCCGGTCCACTGTGAGTGGTTACGCCACACTGATGAGCACCAAATAGTGCGAAACGCGTCTATAGTTACTTGTTGTGCTAGCCGACTTCTGAACTGATGATGGCTTCATGGGAGTTGACTCAGAAATTGTAAACTAGTGAAACTAGACGTAACTTTGTAAATTTTATTATATTGTTTGTTTCACGGAGAAATTCGCAATTTGCTTTTTGCAGTTTTCACTTGTAAGGAAGGTATTGTCTTTGGTCAAAAAATTCAATGATGAGTTTTTAATGAATAAGCATGTTTTAGGGTCCCTATAATAAGATTTTACCATTTTTACGATAATGTCCGTATGTATGTGTGTGTGTGTGTATGTGTGACGAAAGTTTCGGATTGCATAACTTTAATACCGCGATTCCAAAAATTATTTTTTTTCTTCGTATTCCTCAAGAAGAACCGGAAGAGAACTTCATTTGAAGATTTCACAGTTAAATTTGATTTATTGACATTCAACATTATTATAACTTAGAAGAATATATATTTTCTATACGATTTGACTGCATTTATACTTCATATTCAATAGATATATAGTTAAAGAATTTTAAAGAAATTAAATTTTATAATTCAGCCAGCTATGCTAACCATGAAAATTGTTAATATATTCAGATTGACAGATGCCACTATCAATAAAAAGTAAATTAATGTGGCCGAGATGAGGATGTTGATGTAGATGTTGCGGAATACACGGAAAGATACGGTAAGAAAATAACTCTGGTGTTACAAGTTTCAAGAAAGATACAAGAAAGACGATTACATTGGTTTAAACATGTCATGAGGAGAAATGAAGAATTATATTGGAACAAGAATGAATAGTTTAGTAATAGGAGGTTGAAGAAACAGAGGAAGACCAAAGATAAGATAGAAGGACTGTATTGCGGAAGACTTGAGAGAGAAGGGACTGAATGAGAACGACACGCAAAAATAGTGACCCCTAATGAATGGGAAAAGCTAAAGAAGAAGAAGATGTCAGTGTCAAGTGCAATTTGAATAGTTTGTTTATGAAATAATTTTACTGGAAATTTAGAATCTTTTGCAAGAAAAATTATGTATGGAATTTATACATTATACACAGGATTGACGGAAGGTATTGTGCTGGCCTCAACAGATTTTTTTCTTAAATGTGTTACAGACGGATACGAAGATAACGATTATCGTTAAGTATATTTTCATAATAACGATTTCGTTATGATACCGATTCCTTAAGTGAATATTTTACAGAATAGGCCTGTAAATTAGATATGTATTTATATTTATAAATATTCCTTTTGAAAATGTTTTTCATGAACAAAATCTATTTCTTTTCGACACTGATATTACTCTTTGTAGGAAGTAAATTCTTATACGAGGGAGAGAAAAGTTAATAAATTTTTGCAAAGTATTTCATAAAGAAAGTGCTTGATACTGTTTGCAAGTGTGCCTCTACCTCCCCCCAATCTAATACGGAGATGAAAAAACACGTAGAGTGTATGTGTCTGATACATCATAATTTAGCTGGAACGAATGCAGCAACTGTCAAGTGAAAAAAGTTTGTGTTAGTGGTCCCTGGCGATACGGAATACGTCACCGTTCTGAACTTGGAGACTGAAGTCTGAAGTTTTCAAATCAACATGAGCAACGGTAAAAGCATCGGGCCATCGCAGCCGGATGCAAAATTCAAATCGAGAGACGCGCGACGCACGTCACGTGCACCAGGCTGGTTATACAAGAAGCCAGGGTGCTTATTTACAAACACGACATACAGTAAAGACAATACTTTCCCATTTCTAAGAGAAAAATACCTATGAGATGTGGCAATAAAATAACGAGATTGATCTTAGAACATTCAGGGCCAGTTGCAAAAAACGTTGTTATACTATGGTTCACGAAAACTGACAATTCAAGGTCACTTGTTCGAAGAAAGAATACACAACTTTTAATACAGTAGTACCTTAGCAACATTTCATGTTAGAAAGAGAAAGATTATTTGACGTATAGTTTATGTTGTGTGATAGATATATGTTCATGTTGACATTACTTTCTAACACGTTACAAATATTAATTCTGTTTTTTCAAAAACATAGGTGAAGAGTATAAATCGTTAAAAAAGGTATTATTTCAAAAAAACGTAATTTTCTAAAAATTATACTTATTTTTACCTCTCGCTAAGAGAGGTATTGCATTCATGCTAAAAATCGCATATCCAGATTTTATTGAATAAGCACGTTTTAAGGTCCCTACAATCCGATTTTATCATTTTTACGATGATGTCTGTGTGTGTGTGTGTGTGTGTGTGTGTGGATGTGTGTGTGTATGTGTGTGTGTGTGTGGGATGTTGGAAGGACGGTTACTCAAAAACTATAAGACTTTAAATTTTTTTAACTACGTATTTCCCAATCGGACATTCATGGGAAGATCTGAAAAGGTTTTGGTAACAATTGGACAACCGGAAGTAGAAGATTCTTGAAAAAAAATCTTTTAAATAATATTTTTTGAAATTTTTTCTTGATAATATTAAAGAAAAATAAATTCTCTTTCTGATACATTTAAATATTTTATAATATATTCTATAGATTTAGAGATAAAAGAAATATAATATGTAAAATAATCTGTTATAATAAATTTTACAGCCGAAAGAATGGCCATGGAAAATAGTTGAAAATTTAATTTTTTTGTAACTGACAGATAAATGTCAGTGTCAGAAATCCGAAGACATTACTGAAGAGTTTTTCTGGGAAGTACATACATTATATTATTTCTTAATGTATTAATAGAATTGGAAACATTTCGAAAAATTAGAAGAGGACAAAATTTCTTCATCAAAAATGAATTTAAAATTAAACAATCTAAATATATATGGAATAGATATATGCGTAAGTAGAATTTTTGGTGTAGAGTATACAAGAAATGTTAAATACAATAGGGAGCGAGCAGTCATATGATTTTGTTGGCCTTGACAAGCAGATATGGAGGCCCATGTCAGAATGATAGCTAGTAATTATGTATAAATTTCTCATTCTAAATTTAGTGATTTTCCAATTCCATGTGGAGCAGAATTAAATGTTAAATATCTAAGGCATACAAGTAAATTTTAAACTCCTGGTGATAAATTGACGTAAATTTAGAAAATCTTAAAAATTTTAATGAAAAATTCTAACATTTGACATCTATGTACATAATTACAAATTATCATTGTGAAACGGGCCCACACATCTGCTTGTGAAGCCCAAAAATGTAACATTACTGGTCGCGCCCTATACTTATGTAACCAAAAAAAGGAAGTGGCGAGAGGTATTGTGCTGGCCACAACAGATTTTTTTCAGTTAAAATGTATCCATAAATATTTCATGTTGCACGTATATGTATACGAAATGCAGTGAAGTTATCTATAAGTAATATTACACCATACGGTTAATAATTAACCTTGAATTGTCATCTTTCGTGAACCATACTATAGCTGATCATGTGATTACCTCCGCATTATAACCATGGATACGTATTAAAAATATATTGGAAAATAATTGTTGTCAAAATTAACAACGTGATTAAATTTAACATTGTTTTATGCAACTGACCCTGAGTATACAAAAAATCTGATATGGCCAGCACATGACCTCCCGCCAATTCTATGTTTCTATCTAGAAAATTCTTAACACTCGAGCCATTTCCCTTATTCTTTAATCCCTTACCCTATCTTTCCGTGTCTTCCCCAACATCTATCTCAACATCTTCATCTCTGCCATATTCATATTATTTTCATTGATACTGACCTCTGTCAGTTAGAATTTTCTTAATATAGTAGCTGTTTCCATGGTTATAGCATAGCTTATTGATTAATAAAAATTAATTTCTTTATAATTCTTTAACTCTATATCCATTGAATATGAAATATAAAATGACATCAATTCGTATAGATGAGAATATCTTTAATATTTATAATAACATTAAATGTCAAAAAATAATATTTAACAGCATTTTTCAAGAAAAACTGTTAAAATCTTCAAATGAGGGTTAACTAATTATAACCAAAATCTAATCAAGTCTGTATATGGATGTAAGGAAGAGGTATACGTAAAAATTGTAATTTTTGCAATTCTAGTACATCGCGGCCGAAATTATAGTCACACACACACGAACACACACGCACGCACACACACACACACACACACACACACACACACACACACACACATACAGACATCATCGTAAAACCGTATTGTAGGGTCCCTACAGTACGGTTTTACTATTTTCAATGAATAAGCACGATTTAAGGTCCTTAAAGCGTGCTTATTCATTGAAACTCACCATCGAATTTTTTGACCTAGAGGTGAGGTGACGGAAGGTAAAAATATGAACTATGTGTCTTATTCTCAATAATTCCAAAGTGACCCTCATAAAGCCTATGATTCGAGTAATTGTTAACACCTAATCTACCCCTGATTCCTTTATTTATTTGTAATATATTTTCTTTCCTTGTTGTGTTTGTGTGAACGCTTCTGGTCCCCCGCTAACAAACTCCCATCCGTGCAACCGGAGACGCAAGGGGGGTAACAAATTCGCGAGGCGCATATGTCTCGCGCCACCTGATGTATTCATATATCTCTACAAGATGCAGCCGAGTAGCGACTGCAGTGCACATGCACTATACGCCAACACCGTGTACTCGTTGCGCAAACTTACCCTGTAAAATGAACGGATTTTTACGAGTTTTTAAAAATGTCTCGCATCAACACACAGATGAAATTTTTACCGCCAACTGTTCGAGAGCGCAACGACAAGAACGGAATGAAATAGGATGAAGAATATTTTTTTGAAGCTTAGTTTAGGTTTATCCAGTTATTAGCCGGTTGTGACAACATAAATTTGAAATGTTCCTTAAATTGACAATATCGCATCGAAATAAAATGCTATATGAATTATTATTACTATTGATTACTGTCAAATTTCGATTAGCATTTTTTTAAATCGAAGCTTTGAGCGTTGTGGGTGCAACTAGGCATAAAAAGAGTAATTAATTTTTTTCTATTGTTGTTCCTATAAACTAGGGATATAAGAAATCTACTTTTACAACACTGACAGGGTAGCATTATCTTCAATGCGATGCAATTTTTACGAGGGACCTGAAGCTGAACCCAAACCTGAACCGAAAACCCGAATTAACCCAAATGTTTTATGAACCTGAACCCGAACCAAACCTTTATTTGTCAAGGTCAATAAACCAGAACCGAATTAAAACCGTTTTAAATTTAGATTCATTTCGATCTGCTAAATATATCATTAAAAATTGTGAATTCAAATTAAATTATTAATATGATTTTAAAACTAATAAATATTGCCATCTCTTTGTGCTTGTGTTCTGAACCGAAATTCGAACCCGAACCCAAAACCGATGAACCGTTATAATTTTCTTTTTCTTGAACCGAAACTGAATCTGAACCGACATTTATTTCTTGAACCTGAAACGAACCTGAACCATAAATATGTGAATGTAAAAAAGGAATTTACATTTTTGTTTCGTAGTACTATAATTTAGTTGTTCTTTTTCTATTAAGAATTTCGTGTTTGCAAATTAATAATGTACATCTTCCGCTTCCTTATTATTCATATTCGTGTACAAATGAACAAATAGGAGAAAAGGTATAAACAAAACAAGTATTTAAGTAGATACCTGTGAATATAAAGCTGCAAACATTTTAATGGCTCCTTAATTTCTGGCATCCATTTCTCTAAACGGAAGGCAAATGTAAATAGCAAACTGCATTCGACTAAGTATGTGTACAGATGAACATATAATTGCAATGAATTTTCATTCTCCAAATGCAGAAGCAAGTATTTTATCCTTTCCCAATTTAACAAAGAATTTAAAAAAAATAGTCAAAAATGTGAATATTTCAAAAAAGAAAAAATCATGAAACCTTTCTAAGTACAGGGTTTACAATATTCCATAGTAAATATTTGTTTCTAATAAATTATATGTTTATATGTTGAAAGTGCAGTTCCATGATGAATTAATAGCTGGGCCCCCATATCTGCATGCCAAGGACAAAAAAGTCACGTCACTGCACGCGCGCTTTACATAAACTTGCAAAAGATCCTACATTTCCAATAAAATTATTTCATAAACAAACTATGCAAATTGCACTTGACACTGACATCTTCTTTAGCTTTTCCTATTCGTTAGGGGTCGCTATTTGATACTTTCTTCTTCCAATCATTTTTGTTTTGCGTGTCGTCCTCATTCAGTTTCTTTTCTCTCAAGTCTTCCGCAATACAGTTCTTTCATCTTATATTTGGTCTTCCTCTGTTTCTTAAACCATCTATTAGTAAGCTATTCATTCTTCTTTCAATATATTCTTCATTTCTCCTCATGAAATGTTCAAACCGATGTAATCGTCTCTCTTGTATTTTTCTAGAAACTTGTAACACTAGAGTTATTTCCCTTTTCATTCCTTACCGTATCTTGCCGTGTCTTACCCAACATCTATCACAATATCCTCATCACTGCCACATTCATTTACTATTTATCGATACTGACATCTGTCAATTTCCATAGTTAGCATAGCTGGCTGATTTAATATCTTTATAATTCTTTAACTCCATATCTATTGAATATGAAGTATAAAATGCAATCAAATCGTATAGAGAATAATATATTCTTCAAATTGTAATAATAGTTAACTGCGTTTTTTCAAAAAAAAAACTGTTAAAATCTTCAAATGAGGGTACTTCCAGTTGACCAATTATGACCAAAATCTAATCACCTCTTCATTTGAATGGAAAGTTAAGGAATACGAAAACATTATAATTTTTGGAATCGTGGTATTGAAGTTATGCGTTACAAAACTTTCGTCACACACATACACACATACACACACACACACACATACATACACACACACACACATAGACACAAACATACATACATATCATTGTAAAAATGGTAAAATCGTATTATATGGACCCTAAAACGTGTTTATTCACTAAAAACTCATTGAATTTTTTGACCAAAGACAATACCTTCCTTACATGGTGACGAAAGGTAAAAACAATAATTTTCCGCGTATATATATATATATATATATATATATATATATATATATATATATATATATATATAATTAAGTACTACCCGTACTAGTTAAATTAATAAAATGTCCTTTCTTTTTGAGAGTGTCCGAAATACAACTTGTATGCAACCATTCTCCTCGCGGCAACGTACAGTAAAATTGGCACAATTTGCTTAGTAATTTAATTTAGAAAAAGAAATTAGCAACAGTGGGTTGTAACGAGGTGAAAATGACTTGGCGTCGCAGGAAATTTTAACTGCTTGGTTATTATCCTTTATTATTACAGCACATGCAAACAACGCTATGCAGACAACACTCGGATACGGGTATACGGTACCGTACACTTATAGAACGGTATTGAAACACGAGAAAAGAGAAAAAGATACGAAGAGAAACAGAAATAGAGAGAACAGAGGAAAGGAATGCAAAATATGAGTAAATTTGTTGTAAAGATATACATAATTCGTAATTATGAATGGGAATAGTCAATTACGGTAAAATAATATTCTGATGACAGTTAAAATATTATGAATGAAATGGAAATTGTTAACAGATGCAAGAATTCTAATGAAATAATGTATGTACAAATAAAAATATTGTTTAAAGTGCAGTATAATAATGTTTTGGTTAATAGATTAATGCTTGAAATTTGTATATGAAATTATATTTTATTTGTAAGTTGAAATAAAATATTAATAGTTTTCTCCATTTATATACGACGGCAATTTATACAGAAATCTACCTAGCTATGAAAGAAGACACAACAATACTTTATTTTTCAACTTCCTTCAACACTGACACACTTTTCCCAAAGTTCCTTCAACTGTGCCATTCCGTCAAAAAATAGTTTTTTTTTTGTAAGACCTGCAAAATATCTGTCAACAGCACACATTAACTCCTAGTCTGTTCAAATCTTCTTGCCGTAAGATTTTTTTTCCATATTTTTAAATAAAAAGGGGGTCACTAAGTGCTAAATCGGGGCTATAAGGTGGATGGCCTAGTTTTGTAAATCGCAGTCCCAATAATGTCTTCAAGTTTACGCGCTTTGTGAAGCTTGCAATTGCGATTCAACAATAATTTCTTTTTTCTACAGTCTACATGGAAAGTAGCCATTTGCGCTCTCTTTTGTCAACGCAAATTTTGAATCATACTGTATCGAATCCCTTCCCCATCGAAACTGTTTATACCAAAATTTTACTTTAAAATAACTTGGGGCATCTTGCCCAAGTGTGCGTTGGAAGGACGATTTCTCAAAAACTATAAGACTTAATATATATTTAACTACGTATTTCCCAATCGGACATTAATGGGAAGAGTTGAAAAGGTTTTGGTAACAACTGGATAACCGAAACTAGCAGATTCTTGAAAAACATCGTTTAAATATTATTTTTTGAATTTTTTTGTTCTTGCAAATAAAAAAATCTGATGTGGCCAGCACATAACCTCTCGCCGTATATTTTACCTGGCTGTATGCATAAAGCAAAGAATATTTTTATAAATACAAATAATATATTCATATAAATCTATGACGTATAAACTTCTTTATTATTCAATAATAGCATGTCTCAACATGAAGATATTTTACCATAAATTATGTTACAATAAATTACAAAGTAGAATTTACCATTTATAAATATTAGGCTGGTAACTGCAATTTTCAATTCGAACAACGTTGTTTACTTTCTCTTCATATTCTTCTAGTAAAAACATTAATTTTGGGCGGTCTAAAATGTATATATGGATTGTGCATCTATTTTTACATATCTTCTTTTACATTTTATTTTTTCATATATGTTATATCTAAATAACACTAATTCCCTTTAATAAAGTGACGGATAGATTGCACTCCGATTATTCTTATATCGATGTGTAATTTTGTCAATATTTACAACTTACTTGAGAAGAATTTGATAACTTTTTCGCAATTTAAAGTTACTCTAGTCTATAGTACTGGTGTACATTGTCCCATAATGTTTGAAACAAATTTAAGTCCTTCAACCTAGACTTGTCATCTCCATAATAGTCACAGATCAAGAACTAAGGGATTCTCCAAGTACATTTTTCTTTCATTACTCATTATTTCTGACACTGACATTTATCTGTCAGTTACAAATAATTTAAATTATCAACTATTTTTCATGGCATTCTTTCGGCTGTCAAATTTATTACAACAGATTATTTTATATATTATACTTCTTTTATCTCTAAATCTATGGAATATATAATAAAATATTTAAATGTATCAGATAGAGAATTAATTTTCTTTAATATTATCACGAAAAATTTTCAAAAAATAATATTTAGAAGATTTTTTTTCAAGAATCTTCTACTTCCGGTTGTCCAATTATTACCAAAACCTTTTCAGATCTTCCCATGAATGTCCGATTGGGAAATACGTTGTTAAACAAATTTTAAGTCTTATAGTTTTTGAGTAACCGTCCTTCCAACATCCCACACACACACATCCACACACACACACACACACACACACACACACACACACACAGACATCATCGTAAAAATGTTAAAATCGGATTGTATGGACCTTAAAACGTGCTTATTCAATAAAATCTGGATATGCGATTTTTAGCATGAATCCAATACCTCTCTTAGCGAGAGGTAAAAAGATTAAATTCTCTATCTGATACATTTAAACATTTTATTATATCTTCTATAAATTTAGCGATAAAAGAAATATAATATATAAAATAGTCTGTTGTAATAACTCTTATAGCCGAAATAATACCATGGAAACCAATTGAAAAAATAAAATGTTTGTTAACTGAGATATAAATGTTACTAATGTCAGTGTCAGAAATCCGGAGACATTACTGAAAACTTTTTCAGGGAAGTACATACATATATTATTTCTTATTGTATTAATAGTTTATAGGTATATTACACATATCCTTCAGAAATACTATTAGTCCCGACAATAAATTGGATAAATATCGAAAAATTAGAACAGTAGGATAAAATTACTTCATAGAGTGAATTTAAAACATCTTCATATGAAGACTAGATATAAGTAGAATTTTTGGTGTAGAGCATAGGTATACAAGAAATGTTAAGTACAATAGGGCGCAAGCAATGGCTTTGTTGGCCTTGATAAGCAGATATGGGGGGCCGTGTCAGAATGATAGCTAGTAATTATGTACATAGATTCAAATATCATAATTTTTCATTCTAAATTTCGTGATTTTCCAATTCCATGTGATTTATTTTCCTAACCAAGTAAATTCCACACCCCTGGTGATATATTAACCACGTGAACTTAGAAAATCTTGAATGAAAATTTCTGACATTTGATATCTATGTACATAATTACTAGTTGCCATTCTGTCGCGGGACCCCATATCTGCTTGTTAAGGCCAACAAAGTCACATGACTGCTCGCGCCCTTTACTTATGTAACCAAAAACGGATGTGGCGAGAGGTATTGTGCTGGCCACAACAGATTTTTTAATCGTTGAAGTTTAGCGTTCTGGTTCGTGAAATTTCCTATTTCGAGCCCTGACTCATAATATATTAATTTGACAGACTACACTGGCAAGAAATCACGACGAAAAGTATAAATGTCACACGTAAAACTCAGCTAGTGCATACCGACTGATTATGTAAATGGAAACGAGTTTTGCATTCAGTGCAAAAAAAAGTTTGCACTAAAAACATAAACGCTATGATATACGTAATTTTAAATTTTTGTAGACAGGGAACATAGATGTTTTTCAAGAAATAATATAGTAAATATTTTTTGTTTATGAATTAGCTTGAATAATAAAATATTTGTTTTTGTTTTAATTAGAATGAAAAGATTAGAAAATGAATGTTTTGCAAAAAGAGTTATTTATTACTACTGTTGCAATGGCAGTTTAGTATATATGTATTTAGCACTTTTAAAGGGAAAAATCAGAAAGAAAATAAACGTATACCGATTAATAAAAAGATATGCAGATTTCTTTTAAATTCTTCAGTTTCAAAACTATGTAGACTAATAGACTGTAATTAGTGAAAAAATATGTTGCTATTACGGACACGCTAAAATGCGAAGAGCGCCAACAAAAATACGGGAAAAGCCCATCTAGAAGTTCCTAGATCTAATTTATTATAATTTAAAATTTGTTAGGTCTTTCTTATCTATTAATGAAGCTGCGAATGTGTTTTTTTTGCTAAAAAAATAAATAGCATATAAATTTTGTCTCTTTACTTCTGAGACAGCTTATTGAAAGAATGTATGTAGCAATTTAAAAAATCTGATGTGCCCAGCACATAACCTCTCGCCGTATATTTTACCTGGCTGTATGCATAAAGCAAAGAATATTTTTATAAATACAAATAATATATTGTATGACGTATAAACTTCTTTATTATTCAATAATAGCATGTCTCAACATAAAGATATTTTACCATAAATTATGTTACAATAAATTACAAAGTAGAGTTTACCATATATAAATATTAGGCTGGTAACAGCAATTTTCAATTCGAACAACCTTGTTTACTTTCTCTTCATATTCTTCTAGTAAAAACATTAATTTTGGGCGGTCTAAAATGTATATATGGATTGTGCATCTATTCTTACATATCTTCTTTTACATTTTATTTTTTCATACTTGTTATATCTAAATAACACTAATTCCGTTTAATAAAGTGACGGATAGATTGCACTCCGATTATTCTTATATCGATGTGTAATTTTGTCAATATTTACAACTTACTTGAGAATAATTTGATAGCTATTTCGCAATTCAAAGTTACTCTAGTCTACAGTACTGGAGTACATTGTCCCATAATGTTTGAAACAAATTTAAGTCCTTCAACATAGACTTGTCATCTCCATAATAGTCACAGATCAAGAATTAAGGGATTCTCCAAATACATTTTTCTTTCATTACTCATTATTTCTGACACTGACATTTATCTGTCAGTTACAAATAATTTAAATTTGCAACTATTTTTCATGGCATCCTTTCGGTTGTAAAATTAATTACAACATTATTTTATATATTATATTCCTTTTATCTCTAAATCTATAAAATATCTATAAAAATATTTAAATGTATCAGAAAGAGAATTTATTTTTCTTTAATATTATCAAGAAAAATTTTCAAAAAATAATATTTAGAAGATTTTTTTTCAAGAATCTTCTACTTCCGGTTGTCCAATTGTTACCAAAACCTTTTCAGATCTTCCCATGAATGTCCGATTGGGGAATACGTTGTTAAACAAATTTTAAGTCTTATAGTTTTTGAGTAACCGTCCTTCCAACATCCCACACACACACATCCACACACACACACACACACACACACACACACACACACACACACACACACACACACACACACACACAGACATCATCGTAAAAATGTTAAAATCGGATTGTAGGGACCTTAAAACGTGCTTATTCAATAAAATCTGGATATGCGATTTTTAGCATGAATCCAATACCTCTCTTAGCGAGAGGTAAAAAATAGATATTCCTGGTATGTTAATAATTATTACTATTAACCGCACGTGGAGTAATAATAAATAATCCTCACATTTTCTGTTTATGTAAGCATGACAGATACACAGAACTATTAGAAACGTATTCATTCATTATACTACTAGTAATGATTAGTCATAATTTATTTTAAAAGATGATTTGTTGAAAACTTAAAAATAGATGCAACAAGCATTTCATTCGTATAAATAACTTACAGAAATAATTTTTTATATATATTTGATACTAATATCAGTACAAATCTCTACAGATAAGGTTGCTTACCAGAAGTCCAAGAACTTTCAACTGTTTTGGAGTTTCTACAAGGATCATTTTTATGCCATTTGATATCGTAAATATTTCTACCGAAATGCTTCAAATAAAAATTGTATTCTGCATCTGAATCAAAAATAGCGATAGCCATGGGAATTGAAACAGAAAAAATTAACAAATGTTTGACGTTTTACTTGTCCAATTAGGTTAATATTTTTTTTATTTTTACCTTCCGTCACCTATATATAGGTAAGGAAGGTATTGTCTTTGGTCAAAAAAATCGGTTGTGAGTTTTCATTGAATAAGCACGTTTTAGGGTCTTTACAATACGATTTTACTATTTTTACGATGATGTCTGTATGTGTGTGTGTGTGTGTGTGTGTGTGTGTGTGTGTTCGTGTGTGCGTGTGTGTATGTGTATGTGTGTGACCGCAGTTTCGGGCACGATATCTCCAATACTAGAATTCCAAAAATTACAATTCTTGCGTATTCCTCTTCCTTACAACCATATGCAGACTTTATTAGATTTTGGTTATAATTGGTCAACCGGAAGTACCCTCATTTGAAGATTTTAACAGTTTTTCTTGAAAAACTCAGTTAAATGTTATTTATTATAACTAAAGAATATATTATTCTCTATATATACGATTTGATTGCATTTTATATTTCATATTCAACAGATATAGAGTTAAAGAATTATAAAGATAATAAATTTTATAATTCGGCCAGCTATGCTAGCTTAACCATGGAAACTGCTAATATATTCAGGTAATTCAAATTGACGATGCTAGAAAGATACAAGAGAGACGATTACATTGGTTTGAATATGTCATAAGGAGAAATGAATATTTGGAAGAAGAATGAATATCTCCTAACAGAAGGTGGAAGAAACATAGGAAGACCAAATATAAGATGAAAGGAGAGAAAAGGAACTGAATGAGGACGACACGCAAAACAAAAATGAGTGGAAGAAAAAAATAAAATATAGCGACCCCCTAACGAATGGGAAAAACTAAAGAAGAAGATGTCAGTGTCTAATGCAATTTGCATAGTTTGTTTATGAAATAACTTTACTGGAAATATAGGATTTTTTGCAAGAAAATTTATGTATGGGGCGCGTGCAGTAACATGATTTTGCTGACTTTGGCAAGCAGATATGGGGACCTGTGTCAAAATGAAGCAATTAATTATGTCCATAACTGACAAGTGTCATAATTTTTCATTCAAAATTTCATAATTTTCTTATTTCATGTGGTTTGTTTGTTCGTATCAGGAGTATGGAATTCAGTTACCGAGAAAGGGAATCATAAAATACCAAAAAATGAAATTTTTAATGAAAAAAATTGACATGAGGATGACCCGCAAAACAGAAATGAATGGAAGAAGAAAATAAAAAATAGTGACCTCTAACGAATGGGAAAAGCTAAAGAAGAAGAAGATGTCAGTGTCAAGTGCCTTTTGCATGAAATAATATTACTGGAAATTTCGAATCTTTTGCAAGAAAATTTATGTATGGAATTTATTCATAATACATAGGATTGACGGAAGGTATTGTGCTGGCCACATCAGATTTTTTAGTCCTATGTTCCAGTATCGCGGTCAACACCGTGTATATATTATTTTCCAAAAACATAAAAACTAAACTTTGAAAAATGGTGGAACAATACAGATTTATCAAATGGTCCTTTTATTAACTCAAAATACGCTGAAAAAAATTTAAAATCTGATTTTCTTATGACAACATATTTTTAAATTTAATCTCCTAATATATTTAACAAAGTGACATGTCTACTTTTGCTACAGAACAGCAGAAATATTCAACGTAAAAACAATGCATATAAATATAATAATATTATGTTATAAACTCTAATATTAGCTTTTCGATATTTCCCATTCCCATTTCCAATTTAATTTTGCACCCCATATCGCTTGTCAAATTATCCCATACTTGTGTATCTTGCTGTTGGCTGCAGCTTCGTTTTTTCCTTCTTTCCGTCCGACTGCCAGCCATCAAGGCCATGTGACGGCTCTGATATTTCCACGCGACGCGCCGTTGAGTTCGGAGCTCCAGCAGAGCGACTCGTCTTGTTTTTATTTACTCCCGCCAGCAGCCAGCGCTCACTGCAAGCGCAAATGCGCCATGCCAAATCAGATCATCAAATTGACGAGCAGGAATAAATAAAGGTGAATGGGAAAGATGTTTGAGAGGATTGTTGAACTCAGAACAACGAGATAATAGTTATTGGCTATTTTTAGATGAGTTTCTCTTTCTATGTAGTTAATGCGATGATGCATTCAATGCAGTGTTACAAACTATATTGTTTAAAATAGATGCTCTGTTTATATACGAATGTGACGTTATACATAATTATTATACAGGCTGAACACTGAAAACCGTGTCTGGCGTTTAACATGGGAAAACAGTTTTTACCTCTCGCTACCCTTGGTAAGGGCAGTATAGGGATCGTGCTAGAAATCGCATATCGAGATTTTGCTAAATGACCACATTTTAAGGTCCCTAGAATTGATTTTTAACATTTTCACGATGATTTCTACCTTATTCTAATATGGAAAGAAGCCATTAGATTTTGGTGTCAATCGGATAACCGGAAATGACAATTTACTTGAAGCTCAAAATAGTATTTCTTCAAAAAATACCTTTAAACGTTATTTTTTCGCAATTTGTTATTATAAAAGTTAAAGATTATTCCATTTTCTACAGGTTTGCATTAATACTTTTTCTATATAATTTATGGATAAATTTATAAAGTAATATAAAAATTATATCTCGGAGCTTATGCTTAAACACAACTCCATGGTAACACAATTTAGCTCATATGTATGTAACTGACAAATAAATGTCACTGTCAAAAAAATAATCATTTCAAATTAATAATAGTAATGTTTTAAAGAGAAACTTGTAAATAGAACAATAGTTACATGGAAAGGAAGTTATGCATAATTTCAAATTAATAATAGTAACGTTTTAAAAGAAAATTGTAAAACGATAAATAGTTATATGGAAAGGAACTTAAAACACATAATTTCTAGTATTAGTAAATATACAGGTATGTATTTAAATAAAAAAATAAAAATATATATTATCACGGCATATTACCCCTTGCTGGGTGTGCTAATCTGCTTTGTACACAGATTTCGATAATGTTGATGACATATTTGTATCGTGCGGGCGTTTCTAAGCATCATCTCACGGGCACTCATTATTGGCTGGAGAGTGCACTACAGGGGTCAATTTTGTGCCATTGAAAATTCGAAATATTTGGCGTTGATCGGGATCGAATCGGGTTCCCCAGATTCGCAACCAGACAACAGGCACGCGGCAACGCGACCCCATAGGTATGTATTTAAATTAATAAAAATTAAATGCCGGGAGGTATTGTGTTGGTCACATCAGATTGTTTTCAAATATCATCTGTCCTGTAAGACTATACTGGGAACTTTTGATATGGTTAGAAAGATTATTTAATTTGGCATCTAAGTTAATGAGTTATTATTGCAATATTTACAAAAATAATAAAAACCGTAATTATGGGAACGTGTTGAATAGCAGAGAATTGGTAAAATGGAGACACCGTAATAATTTTTCATGAGTTCAAATCCCGCCCGGTTCATGTTTTTATTTTTATTATTATTTTTACGGGCATCAATCCTGGCGTGGAGAGTCACAGGGGTCAATTTTGTGCCATTAAAATTCAAAGCAATTTTTGGCTTCAGTCGGGATCGAACCCGGGTTACCAGATTCGCGACCAGAGACACAGGCACACGGCCACGAGACCCCATTTTCATATTTCGTTCAAACATAATTCAGGGCATCAATTTTCTTACTTTATATTCCACTAGATTGTAGATTTTTTCCACTTTTTCTCACAATAGATTTCAAATTCTACTGGTTTGAATCAGTAGAATTAGTGTCTTCGAGTTTCTAGTTTATCCTTGAAATTTATTTGTTTACCTGTAGTTTGAAAAATTGAGTTAATTATAATCGTACGAACCCAACCCCAATTGTATTCGTGCTTTATGTATTAATAAAGTGTACTGGATTTAAAAATAATGTTATTACCTAAATTTACCATTTTAACAATAATCTACGGGCAAATATATGACAACAAACACGTGCTATTTTTTTTAGTTCCAACAGTAAATAATACAATATTTAAGTAAGTATTATTTGTAAAACTGCTGGTAAAGGAAACTGACAATATATTCAATTAATTACTATATTAAATTATTTTTTTTTGATATTTATTTATTAAAATACCACCTACAATTATTTTGAAAACAAGAATAAATAAACTTTTGGATGCTATGATTATTACTCCAATTCAACAATTTTTGATATGGTGTATTAATTGAGTGTATAGAACTTGCATACATTGCTTATAATAAAATTTCCTAGATTTAATAATAATTTATTTGCAAATAACCATTGTCTAAATGTAACAAATGTTTTCGTCTAATAATTCGCAAATATTTTTTATTGAAGTAATAAAATTTAAGATGACAATTAATTGAGTATATTGTCAGTTACCTTTACCCTCAGTTTTAAAGTTAATACATAAATATTGTATTATTTACTGTTGGAACTAAAAAAAATAGCACGTGTCTGGTGTCATATATTTGCCCGTAGATTATTGTTTAAATGAGAAATTTAGTTAATAACATTGTATTTAAATCCAGTGCACTTTATTAATACATAAAATAAAAAAATTCCCAAATATAGTCTTAATTATTGTAACCTAAAAAAATATTTTTTATTGCTGTTAATATATTTATTTCAGAGGGTATACATTTGGGGCTGAGCTCGTATTTATACCCAATTCTAGTAAATTTTGAAACCCAGCAAAATTTAAAGTTACAAAATCGAGACCTTGTTCGAATTCGAATCGATCCTCTTTAAAAATCTGCCGAAATGCTGAGCCATGCTAAAGCTACTCGTATCACTGTCTGAACACACACGGAGTATACGGAGTCGGCAAAGTTGCTTCAGACTTCAGATTCTCGATCTGTTTGTCTTGCTGGCATCTGTTTGAACTCTGGGGTTATTAGCGAGATATGTAGGTTAACTCATTATCATTCTGATGAGAATATGTAGAACGGGATATTGAAATTCACAAACAGGAATTTTAATTTGTTTAATTTGGAGCATAAACTCAACGGAGGAAGACATTTTAAGAGGAAGCATTATTTTAGATACTATCTTTAATTAAAATAAGTGATAATAACATTCGGCTACTATACTTTTTATTGAGATCTAGATTTATAATTAAATGTATTATTAATTAACTAAACTACGTGTTTAACGAATACGGTATATTAATAGGTATTTAAGATTTGAAGATTGTTCCCAGATTATTTAACGGATTTAACGAGAAATATTTATCATATCATTAACAATATCCTATTTTAAAGAAATTTATAAACTGAGTAAACAAATAAAAATATATTCTTTTCATTTCGTGCGAAACATTAAATTATATATTTGCTACATTTACATTCTTCATTATATTTTCTATAGATTAAGGCCCGGTTTCATAAAAAAATTAATCTATAATTAAATTTTACTTCAAAGTAAATTTAAAAATTCTGAAGTGGGCAGCACATTACTTTCCGTCTATATTGTGTATTATGTACAAATCCATACATAAATTTTCTTGCAAAAGATCCTATATTTCCAGTAAAATTATTTCATAAACAAACTATGCAAATTGCACTTGACACTAGCTTTTCTTATTCGTTACGGGTCCCTGTTTTTTATTTTTTTCTTCCACTCATTTCTGTTTTGCGTGTCGTCCTCATTCAGTTCCTTTTCTCTCAAGTCTTACAAGTTTTATTGAAAGGTAATTTTTACACAAGGAAATATTATTTTCCAATGTTAAACTAAACACCTACCTATGGTCAGCTTTTCGTTATAAGTATACATACGTATATATAAAATATTTTTTGTAACTGACAGATAGTGTCAAAAATCATGAATAGTGTATATTGTTCGTGATGACATTCAGGTACAAATAAAAAATTAGAAAATATTTTTTCTATGAATTATAATAAAATATCTTTGCAAGATACTTATGTAATTGGCGAGAGGTATTGTGCTTGGTGCAATTTTTACTTTTGTTTTGGGAATGTATGTTATTTTTGCTAAATGCAATAATTTTAACATTTTCACGTGATGTCTGTGGCTGTGTATGCGTGTGTGTGTGTGTGTGTGTGCGTGTGTGTGTGCGTGTGTGTGTGCGTGTGTGTTTGTGCGTGTGTGTGTGCGTGTGTGTGTGTGCGCGTGTGTGTGTGCGTGTGTGTGTGTGTGTGTGTGTGTGTGTGTGTGTGTGTGTGAGTGTTGATCTTCTGGGCGCTCTAACTCAAATACTATCATTCAGAAAATTTTGATACCATGTATTTCTACCGTATTCTAATATGAAAAGAAGCCATTAATTTTTGGTATCTATCGGATAACCAGAAATGGCACTTTACTTGAAGTCCAAAATAGTTTTTCTTCAAAAAATAGCTTTAAATGTTATTTTTTCGCAATTTGTTATTATAAAAATTAAAGATTATTCCATTTTCTACAGGTTTGCATTAATATTAAAATTTTTCCATATATTTTATGGATAAATTTATAAAGTAACATAAAAATTATATCTCGGAGCTTATGTTTTAAACACAACTCCATGGTTACACAGTTCAGCTCAACAAATGTATGTAACTGACAGATAAATGTCACTGTCAAAAAAAAATCATTTCAAAGTAATAATAGTAACATTTTAAAAAGATATTTGTAAATAGAACAATAGTTATATAGAAACGAACTTATTAACATAATTTCAAATTAATAATAGTAACGTTTTAAAACGAAAATTGTGAATAGAACAATAGTTACTTAATAGGAACTTAATATACTTAGAAAATTTCTAGAATTAGTAAATATGCAGGTATGTATTTAAATAAAAAAATAAATATATTACACGGCATATTACCCATTGCTGGATGTGCTAATGTACTTTGTACATAATGATGTTTGTATCGTGTGGGCGTTTACCAAGCGTCACCTTACGGGCATTCATTGCTGGCGTGAAGAGTGCACCACAGAGATAATTTTTGTATCATTTAAAATTCGAAATATTTGGCGTTGATCGGGATCTAATTGGCTTCCCCAAATTCGCGACCAGACACCAGGAACGCGGCAACGAAACCCCATCCCATAGGTATGTATTTAAATTTAAAATTATATGGTAGGAGGTATTGTGTGGCTCACATCAGATTTTTTATACATTAGTGCTCATAAAATCAGTATTTGTCATTATCAACTATTATTACTAAATATTTTATAGCGAATTTTATTTACAATTAGTTTAATTTTTTAATAAAAAAAGTATAAATCTGTACTAGCTACTCGGAAGATAACGTTGTTCTGGTTTCAAACATTATTACATGTATGTACTTATATTTTTATATTATTTCAAGTTCCATTGAAATATATGAATGACTTGTGTCATATATTATCAAAAATTCTTGTGTTCTGGTCAAGCGTAAATAAACATCCGAATTCTTCCTGCCCTACCTATACCTATAACTTTAAAAATTCCTTCCACATCTTCAAACTTTTTTATAATCCTCCTCTATAATTCAAAAATATCTTAATCCCTCCTCGAAAGTTTCAAACAAAATATGAATCCTTTAAAATAATAAACAAACCATTTGTTAAAAAATTCACCCACCGACATCTAGTGCTCCTTGAAACAAAACACAGCACTGTCAAATGACAGACCGTGACACATGGCCCCCTGTGACGTTGCGACTGCTGCAATATTGATGACATGCGCGCGCACATAGCCCAGCCAATCAAAACACGCGCATGGGTGCCGACTGGTGCAGAGGCTAACGACCCAGAATGCAGCAGTGTGCATTCAAACCGGCTCGCGGAAGAAAGGTTTGGCAAGAAAGAGGATGATGGTGAATGCATGAATATTGATTAGAAAGATTTGAGGATTTTGATAGGAAGAGGGGGAAACATATTAAAACTAATCATGGGAAATAATAGTGACGTTACTATTAAATAATCAAAAATTCTGATTGGTTCGGGAATTATCTTGTACCACAAGTAATACCATTATTTGTTGGGTGTGTCAATTTGACTTTATTTCGTTAATGACCATCTGGACCATTAACGGCACTTACCAGGCGTCACCACAAGGAACTATTCAACTTTTATGTGCTGACGCCTCTGAAAAATTATCTTTTTCTGTATCAAAAAACGCTCATACAG
Source organism: Harpalus rufipes (assembly GCA_951394225.1). NCBI lineage: Eukaryota > Metazoa > Arthropoda > Insecta > Coleoptera > Carabidae > Harpalus > Harpalus rufipes. The sequence continues at coordinate 52,288,910 of OX596279.1, forward strand.
ACAAAAACAAATATCTAGGCCTTTACGATATAGTATATAGGGTGTTATATTTTAATGGACCCAGCAAATATCTCGCTTATTTATTAATTTAGTAATTTCTTTCATATAACATGATTTATACAGCAACATGTCGGATGTACATTCATGATACCACTTCCGGTTTATTAGTAATTAATATCATCTTTGAAATTTCATATGCATGGAACATACTATATTTTTTTACAAATTTGAAGTGTACATCAAATTTGCTTTACAATCATGTAAAATAATCCATATGTTACATTATTAAACAGTAAAATGGCGGACACATTTTTATACACCTAGTCGAAAAGAGAATAGTGAGTATGACTATGGCTTGAAATAAAACAATTGTAACTATTATTATTAAACGAAATATTTTTTTTGTCATAATACAGAAAATAAGAATAAGGAACACTTAATAACAACAAAATTATTTTACAACAAATATTCAAAATGACTCCCAGCCTCTTCAATACATTTTTCACAACGTTTTGAAACAGAATAAGTAGCCCTTTCTATTTGGTCTGCAGATAAAGATTCAATTGCCGCTTCAATTTTATTCTTCAGTTCGTTTAATGTGTTTACTGGTTTTTTATAAACAAAAGCTTGTTAATTGTTTTATTTCAATACATAGTCATGGCTCACTATTCTCTTTTTGACTAGGTGTATAAAAAAGTGCCCATCATTTCACTTTTTAATAATATAACATATGGATTATTTTACATGATTGTAAATCAAATATGATGCACTTTTCAAATTTGTAAAAAAATATAGTATGTTCCATTTGAAATTTCAAAGTTGATATTAATTACTAATAAACCGGAAGTGGTATCATGAATGTACATCCGTCATCAAGTAGCTTACATGTTGCTGTATAAATCAAGTTATATGAAAGAAATTACTAATTTAATAAATAAGCGAGATATTTGCTGGGTCCATTAAAATATAACACCGTGTAGGAAGTATGTTTATTTAAAACAAATCAAAAGTATGGAGAGTGGAGGGTCATAACATGATTTTGTAGGAAAAACCTATTGCCGTTAGCCATTTTTAAATTTGCTCTGAATTGAATCCGTGTGATCATTCAAAAAGGATGATTCAGAAGGGAAAGGGGAAGGTTGTCTAGTGATCACAAAATGAGAAAGTGGGAATAACGAATAGGAAACGAAAAAACATAATTCTTCTTAATCATGATCACTTTGATGATTTGGATTGCGAATCACAGCCCGAAGGAACACGGCTAATATATGAACTACTCCCACCCCCAAGTAAATACAATCCTTAGTAAGTTTCACCCCAAGAAACAGAACATTCATACTACACAGAGTCATACCACATGTACACATAAAAACACAATATGTATACGTATTCATAAAGTCAATCGGCTATCGACTTTTACTCATCCTTAATCCACCACATATGATATGGTTTAAAAATCTGTTTTACTCAATATTTTGCACGCCACTGTATATTTAATCAAATGATATCAAAACATACAACATGTGTCATTGCTTGTAAAAGTACAGCATAAAAACCGTATTTTTATTTCTTCGTTTGAATGTGACGCAGTGTCAATAAATAGTAAATTCGGTCGTTTGAAACCAACAGTAATGTCCTGGTGTTCTTGAACTTGACATAACGTTCATAGGTATGTGTGACGTCACTCCCTGACCTACAATCTTAGACACGAATTCAGACGATGCAATAAAACGCGATGATAGCATGAAAAATAAATTATCTTCAGCTTTACGACACTTAAAAAACTCATAAAATTTTATTGTGCTGTGTAGAAATTTTAATTGATATCATAATGCCATGCCGCCAATTTTATAAAACGATTGGCTACCGTGTGGCAAAGAATGGAGGAGGAGTTCATTCATAAAACAAGCTGTAAACTTATGTACGTGGTTTTATAGATACTAAGTGATATATTTCTATATTTTACTACGTATTTATTTACTATTAATATTCTAATAACTATTTAATTACGTATAAAATTTTATGATGTCAGTAAACTACAATAAAAATATGTTGATCATATATTATAGGATAGCAAAGCAACGTACGACTCACTTGTTATTGATAGTTTACTATCTATTTCTAATTTCATTCATACTTCAATTGAAACACCGTACAAATAATAATTACTATTTATTTATAAATTTATATTCACATTGCTATTACAAGTATTCATCTATATTTTCATGTGTAATATATGAATATTTTCTATATGCAATCTTAATTTAAGCAAATCTGATGTGACCAGCATATTACCTTCCGTCAAAATATACTATTTTCTGCAAATTCTATACCGAAAGTTTTCTGGAAAAGATTATATCCAATAAAAATATATCACAAACATATAATTGCACTTGACACTGACACCTATCATTTAGAAGCATTTGAATATATCAGCAGTTTCTATGGTTATAGGATAGCTGGCTAATTTATGAAAGCTAATCTCTTTATAATTCTTTAACTCTATATCTATTGAATATGATGGAAAATTCGTAATCAAACCGTATAGAAAATAATGTATTCTTTCATATTTATAATAACATAAAATGTCAAAAAAATATATTTAACTGCGTATTTTCAAGAAAACCTGTTAAGAAGTTCAAATAAGGGTACTTCTGGTTGACCCAATTACAATCAAAAACTACTCAGATCTTCATATGGATGTAAAAAAGAGGAATACGAAAGAATTATTAATTTTTAGAATTGTAGTGTTGGAGTTATCGTCGGAGAAATTTTTGTCACACACAAACACACACGCACACACACACACATACACGCATACAGACAACATCGTAACACTAGTAAAATCGTATTCTAGGGACCCTAAAACATGCTCATTTATTAAAAACTCACCATCGAATTTATTGACTAAAGACAAACTATGCAAAATGCACTAGACACTGACATCTTCTTTCCGTGTCTTCCCCAACATCTCTGTCATTCATTTACTTTCATTGATACTGACATCTATCATTTTGAATTATATGAATATATTTGCAATTTCCATGGTTATCATAGCTGGCTGATTTATGAAATTTAATATCTTTATAATTCTTTAACTCTATATCTATTGAATATGAAGTATAAAATGCAATCCAATCGTATAGAGAATAGTATATTCTTTAAGTTATAACATTAAATGTCAATAAATGATGCTTTTTTTCAAGAAAAACTGCTAAAAGTTGCAAATGAGCGTACTTCCGGTGGACCAATAATAACCAAAATCTAGTCATGTCTGCATATGGATCTAAACACGTGGAATACGAAAAAAATATAATTTATGGAATCGTGGTATTGGAGTTATGCGTTCCGAAACGAACGACACATACACGCACACACACACACACACACACACACACACACACACACACACACCCATACACACACATACACACACAGACGCGCGCGTACACATACACACACATACACCGTAAAATTAGTAAATTTGTATTCTATCTCCAAAACCTGCTTATTCATTAGAAACTCACTATCGATTTTTTTGACCAAAGACAATAGCTTCCTTACTAAAGGTGACGGAAGGTAAAAAACTTATTTTGATAGAAATTGTAAAGTAACAGAACATATACTTGTTAGGGATTGTATTACTATTACTAACCATTTAATATTCTGTTCGCCGGAAACATATACGTAGGTATATGATTGTTCTATACAAGTATTTTTCGTATCGCCCACAATCACCACAAAAACCACGTCACTTCATCAACTTTCACTTTTCCACTGCCCAATGCTACTACCCTTCCTCAACCCTTTACCAAGCTGGCCCCTGTCCTTCACAACCCTTCTCTTCACCCCTTGCTCACAACAATCCAGGTAACAGGTACATGATCCATGAAAAATGACAAGTTTAATTTCACTTTTTACTTTAGTCCAAAACCGCGAGTCAAGGTGAAGTGAAGTAATGTGCAAGGACGAATTAATGGTGATTTAGGAGGAAGAAAAGGTAAGAATAGGATAAGTTGAGGTGATTTAATGTGGCCTTGTGTTACGTAATGTTACAAAGGGGTTTCACCTTGTAGATTTTAATGCGTAAAGCGTAAACAGTCATATATTTCCTCGTATAGTTTGTAGAGAATTGGTTTTAATACAGCTGCTTGATATATATCTAATGACAAACAGCATAAATTAAACAATGTAACTTATATGTAGCCTACAAGAAATTTATTTAATAGTTACATAAGCCGTGTTCCTTCGAACTGTGATTGGGATTTTGTGAATCCGGATTAGTTTAATCGTGATTCTTTTGAATCATGATTTAAAAATTGTATCAAGAAAACAACTTAAATAATATAAACACCATCTAGCGTCAAATATCATATGCAGACCAATGCAAACTAATTTATTTTATTTTATAAATAATCTACTGTCGAGTCTTTTAGTCAGCATATTCAAAATGGATCATATAGAAGTAAAAAAAAACTGTTCTTCGTAACATACGAAGTATATTTACTTAAAATAAATCTTTTATGTAACGTATTTTCTTTGTTTTCAAAATTATGGTGGATCATTACATGCTTTTGTAGGAAAATTATATTTCCTTTCATGCAACAAACCCCACATTGATACATTTTTACACTCGAAAACCTATTTTCGTTAGCCATTTTTAAATTTGCTCTGAAATGAATCTGTGTAATCACTCAAAAAGGATGATTCAGAAGGGAAAGGGGAAGGTTGTCTAGTGATCACAAAATGAGAAAGTGGGGATAACGGATAAGAAACGAAAAACCATACTTCTTCTTATTCCTGATCACTTTGATGATTTAGATTGTGAATCACAGCCCGAAGAAACACGGCTATATTTATATACTACTTAAAGTATCGGTAACAAAATTCTACATTCGTGGTAAAAAGATGCACTATAATGCACAAATGCATATTAAATTTAGAGCAATTATGCCATTTATGTACACGTTCTGTCTTATTAAATTATCATATATTTTGTCTGTCACCGAATGTTCACTATTTTCTTGTCTTAAAAACATGTACATATTATAATGAGGTCATGCACGATTTTTTTATTTTTAACTTTAATCGATAGAGTAATTAAAAATATTAGACCCGTATTTTTACCTCTTGCTAAGAGAGGTATTGGATTCATGCTAACAATCGCAAATCCAGATTTTAATGATTAAGCACGTTTTAAGGTCCCTACAATTTGATTTTAATATTTTTACGATGATGTCTGTGTGTGTATTTGTGTATGTATGTGTATGTGTGTGGAGAGGTTGGAAGGACGATTTCTCAAAAACTGTAATACTTAATATGTACTTAACTACGTATTTCTCAATCGGACATTACTGGGAAGAGCTGAAAAGGTTTAGGTAATAATTGGACAACTGGCAGTAACAGATTCTTAAAAAAATCTTCTAAATATTATTTTTTGAAAAACAATATTCTTGCTAGTATTAAAGAAGAGTAAATTATCTATCTGATACATATAAATATTTTATTTTATCTTTTAGAGATAAAGAAATATACGGTATACAATAAGCTGTTGTAATAAATCTCACAGCCCAAATTGAAATATTAAAATGTTTGTAACTGACAGATAAATGTCAGTGTCAAAAATCCAGAGACAGTACTGAAGATTTTTTGGGAAGTACATACATTATATTATTTCTTATTGTATTTATAGTTAAATATTTAAAATTATAGGTATATTACATATACCCTTCAAAAATACTGTCAATTTCGACAATGAATTGGAAACACTTCGAAAAATTAGAAGAGGACAAAATTTCTTCATAGAATGAATTTAAAATTAAAAAATCTAAATATAAAGAATAGATGTACGTAGAATTTTTGGTGTAGAGTGTAGGTATACAAGAAATGTCAAATACAATAAGGAACGAGCAGTCATGTCACTTTGTTGGCCTTCACAAGCAGATATGTTGGCCCGTGTCAGAATGATAGCTAGTAATTATGTACATAGATGTCAAATATCATAATTTCTCATTCTAAATTTAGTGATGTTCCAATTCCATGTGATTTCTTTTCCTCGACAAGTAAATTTCTGTCATTTGACATCTATGTACATAATTACTAATTATCATTCTGACACGGACCTCCATAATTGCTTGTCAAGGCCAACAATGTCATATGTCTGCTCGCGCCCTATACTTCTGTAACCAAAAACGGAAGTGGCGAGAGGTATTGTGCTGGCCACAACTTCAGGGTAAATGAAAATTAAATTTATAAAAATGAATAAAATAATATTATATTAATATAACATTTTTTCAAATTTTAGATATGTAATTCTAAATTTGTCCCTACGAAATGAGTCTGAACTTGCAGTGTGAACTGATGACGTCACAACATAGCAGGTTTTTGCAATTTTTTGGAAATATACTTTAAAACGATTTTATACAACAAAAAATGTAAATATAAAATAATTTAATCCTACAGAACGATAAATTAAACTATGCTTATTCGATTTAAACAGAAAAAGTAGATTTTTTTTTTGCATAACCACATTGAATTTAAAATAAATTTCTAAAAAGTATTAACCATGTGTCTTATTCATATTCGATAAATAATAATAATTCTAGCGTGACCCTCGTATAAGGTATATTTTTTATACTTATTTATACTTCGCTAAATCGTATAATAATGACGATTTCAGTTTTCAGTAGTTATTTTTTATCCATAACATTTGTACGTATTACTGGAATTATCGCTAAAACACTTGTAATGACGTATGTATGAATAAACTTACAGGTAATTTATCAATCATATTTGATATGAAACATATGTATACTATGTTTGAAATTTAAAATAAAGTTTGATAAAAAATTACTCACCAGTAAAAACGAGATGTTCTAAGAACCATGATTGTTTTTATTACTCATAGCTGATAGTTTTGTAACGTAATTCTTGCACCTGGAACAAATATGTATTTTTTAACAATCGTCATACAAAAAGTATTTTTGTGTAAATAGGTATATATACAGGGAATTAGTCGAACCTTAAACGTTCATATTATTGAGCAATATTCCTTTTGTCCAATAATCAAGTATTAACTTTAAACGAATTTAGTGTTTATAACAGTAAAATTTATTAGTTCACATTTAAATAATACAAAAAAAAAATCTGGTGTGGCCAGCACAATACCTCTCGCCATTTTCATTTTATTTTACAAAGGGCGCGAGCAGTGAATTTGTTGGCCTTGACAAGCAAATATGGGGGCTCAAATCCATGTGGATTATTTTCATCGACAAGTATATTCTATACTATTGATGACAAATAAACAACATATCAAAATATTTTGAAATTTTGAATGAAATATTATGACATATGACAATTCTGACATCTTGTAAATAACTACTAGCCACCATTCTGACACGGATCCTCATATTTGCTTGCCAAGGCCAACAAAGTCACATGATTACTCGAGCCCTATAAGTAACGAATTTAACATTTCTTGTACACACAAATAATTGAAATTGTATCTCTTCTTTCGTTCTATGAGGAATTTTGTCCTACTCTTCTAATATGTTAAAAAAAAATTAGGTATTAGCAGTATTTCTTAAGAATATATGTAATATTAATACACCTATGATTTTAAATACATATTTAATTAATAATACAATAAAATATATTAAATGTACTCGAACCTCCCAGATATATCTTCCAGTAATGTTAGTAAAACAGCTGATTTTTGACACTGACATTTTGCATTTATCTGTCAATTACAAACATTTAAATAACTGGTGTCCAATTGTTACCAGAACTTATTCAGCTCTTCCCATTACTGTCCGATTCAGAAATTCGTAGTTACATTGGTTTCCAGTCTTAGAGTTTGAGAAATCGTATCTCCAACATCCACACACACACACACACACACACACACACACACACACACACACACACACACACACACACACACACACACACCCACACACACACACACACACACGCACCCACAGACATCATCGTAAAAATGTTATAATCGGGTTCTAGAGACCTTAAAACGTGCTTATTCACTAAACTCTGGATATGCAATTTTTAGCATGAATCCAATACCTCTCTTAGCGAGAGAAAAGAAACAGACATTTCATTTCCAAATCTAAAATAAGATTCAAGAAGAAATGCTTTTATATTTTTACATAATATTTTGACAATATCTCGCGTCAAATTGACATTTAATTAGTTAATCGCACTGTAGTACACTGTTTTGTACCTTGTTGAGATATACTACCGATTTCAAGACGTCTCCTAGAACCCAAGCCAAAATTAAATGTTAGCGGATGATACAGTAATTATTTATTCCGGTCAAGGTCATCTACGAATTGTATGAATTAAGATTTTAGCTCCGCCCATTCTGACAAATTCAGTAGTGTCATTTACTTAGTTTTTATGAGGGTACATAAGATACTACAGTTATTTTTTTTATTATAAAAACATATGTTAAAGTAAAAGCATTCAAAATTCGAAACTAAGTCAACTAGTAAATTTATTAGCAAATATGTGAAAAATGAGATAGGTACTGACACAATGTCAGTGTCATGGACACTGACAGAAAATAACTTTATTCGAACGGATTAGAATCAATGTAATATATCTGAATTAATAAATAAACTTACGTTACAGCGAAAGTATTGTGAAAAACGAGCATTGTTTTAATATGGAATGTCCTGGCTTAGTCGAAACAATATGAATTTTTGAAAGACAAGCGCATTATATCATCCTTATCGCACACGCTTCGTGTTATAGCAAATGAGAGTATGTATGTATGCCAATTCGTTAAGGTAGTTGTCACTCGAGTGTACCTATTCAAAAACTTGGTCTATGTTCAAAATAAAAATTAAGCTAATGCAGTTTATATTTGCAACAACTTATATTTTTTAACATCATATTATATACACAGAGTGCATCAAAATAGTTAAAAGCTAATATCAAACACTGTAACAGATAATTTTCTTTATTTTTCCGTAGAAAAGTTATTTTTGAACTGTACCACTCGCACTAACACATACACAAGTATAGTATTTCAATATACTCACACTAAAGTATAAATGTTGAAAAATAACTGTGGCAACGTCGCACCTAGACATTTATTGATACATTCGGGTATAAAAGTAATAAGATATTTTGAGATATAATACTAATTCTAAACTACAAATGGAAACTGCAAAACAAATTAATATATTTCTTTCTTAAAATTACAAAAGTAGTATTATACTGTTTAAACTTTTCATGCTTTTCACGTAAAATACCCGTTTAAAAAATATTTCCTTCGAATGTACGTCTGGAATTCCTTTAACCAAAGATCACCTCTTATTCGCTAATACCAAAGCGGGCGTTGTTAACTATACTCCATCTGGAACGCTTGTACATGGTTGTCTAGTATAATTCTACCTATTTATCGTATCTTCAGATTATAATTTTCTAGAGACAATAAAATTAAATCTGGATGGTAAATAATTTTCAAATTTTTACATAAAATCCGTTAATTAGTTTCCTATAACATACTAAATGTCGGTATGAATATAAAAGTTATAATTTAAAATGTGTTTATTTCGCCATTTCCTATTCTTCACGTGTTAAAAAGGCCAAATTTAAATGCAAATATCTCAGGTACCGCGTGGTCAATTGTTTTAAAACTTGGAGAGCAGGTAGATTATACTTATTTAAAATTTCAATTAATTATGAATAAAATGGTTTCACAATATAACTACCTTAATTCGTTCATGATACACATGACCTTGATCGAACATCTTTCAAAATTTTTACTGTAAATACAAACTTTTTTGTGGCCCTATAACATATGTGATTATAATTTAAGCTTTACTGATTGAGTTTACTTTATATTTATATATAATGCAACAGGATAACATATTTTTAGTAAGTTTTCTCGAAAATATTATTCTGATTCAAATTTGTGTCATACCATCAATCCCACCCTTTCCCTATATGTTATTTCCATTCATCTGCACCTATATGATATCTCCGTACGATCCCATCCATGTAAGTCACAAGCAATGTCAGAACACAGTTTCTCTGTGATGTGTTATCAGTCGGGTCACGTGACGTGTTGCGTGCCGGCGGCGGTAGTTCCGGGAACCGACGCTACCGCCACCAATGCGAGCGCCACCCCCACAGGGATGTGATGTCCGTTATGGGACGCTGGGGTAACAGGAATTTATAGACGCCAGACATGGAAACTTGTGGATGAGAGCGATACTACAGGGAGGACCAAAAGGGGGAATTAGTTAGTAATTTTTAATAAATTGAATGATAAAATCAAAAAGGCCTAAGACAATAAAACTTACAGTATTATCTTTGAATATATAATACATATAAGAACGGCAACGCACATTACCTAGCAAGATACTATGTCTGTCTCTTTTTATTCACAAAATTATTATAGATATCTAGTGACTCCTACCACAAAACTGTGAACTACGATAAATCGTGCTGACAGCATTGCCAAATAGTATTTTTTAGAGGTATTCAATAATCAATAATTCAAAAATATTGTTTCATAATAACCAGATAATATATGTTGAATCTTCAATGTACATGTATACTTGTTTTACAGTAGCAAACTTAAAAACCTTTTTAAAATCTTATCTTGTTGTTCTAGCTACGTGGCAACACTGTGCAACATCCACCTATTATGTATTTTTTGAACTAACTCAGAAATAATTCGTATACGGAGGGATAGATGGCACCTTCTCTCGAAATATTTAATCTAAATACATTACGTTGCCGTTCTTATATGTATTATATTATTTTCAAAGGTATTATTTTAAAAAGCAACAGTTCCTTGTATATATCACCAAATGAAATAATGTATGTAGCAAAAGTTTTGTACGGATGATAACAAACACTGAAATACAATACCTACTTATTGTACATTACCTACATTCTACCCCTTATTTTCCCATTTCCAACATTTTCTGCTTCCATAATATATTGGATTTCATAACAAAAGTGTTTTTACCTTCCGTTACCTATAGGTAAGGAAGGTATTGTCTTTGGTCAAAAAATTCAATGATGAGTTTTTAGTGTATAAGCATGTTTTAGGGTCCCTATAATACAATTTTACCATTTTTACGATGATGTCTGTATGTATGTGTGTCTGTGTGTGTGTGACAAAAGTTCTGGATCCCATAACTTCAATACCACGATTCTAAAAATTATAATTTTTTCGTATTCCTCAAGTTTACATCCAAAAGAACAAGTGATTAGATTTTGGTTATAATTAGTGAACCGGAAGTACCCTCATTTGAAGATTTAACAGTTAAATTTGATTTATTGACATTTAACGTTATTATAACTTAAAGAATATATTATTATATATATATATATATATTATATTTTATACTTCATATTCAATAGATACAGAGTTAATGAATTTTAAAGAAATTAAATTTTATAATTCAGCCAGCTATGCTAAACATGGTAACTAATATATATTCATATAATTCAAATTGACAGATGTCAGAATCAATAAAAAGTAAATTAATGTGGCAGAGATGAGGATATTGAAGTAGATGTTGGGGAAAACACGGAAAGATACGGTAAGAAAATAACTGTAGTATTACAAGTTTCTAGAAAGATACAAGAAATATGATTACATTGGTTTGAACATATCATGAAGAGAAATGAAGAATTATATTGGAACAAGAATAAATAGTTTAGTAATAGGATGTTGAAGAAACAGAGGAAGACCAAAGATAAGATGGAAGGACTGTATTGCGGAAGACTTGAGAAAAAAGGAACTGAATGATAACGACACGCAAAAATAGCGACCCCTAATGAATGGGAAAAACTAAAGAATAAGATCTTAGTGTCAAGTGCAATTTGAATAGTTTTTTTATGAAATAATTTTACTGGAAATTTAGAATCTTTTCCAAGAAAAATTATGTATGGCATTTATACATTATACACAGGATTGACGGACGATATTGTGCTGGCCACAACAGATTTTTTCCTATTTATTTCGTTTTTTGTGAGTCACCCTGTAGTAGTTGCGTGTAGTGAGAATGCTTGGCGAGGCAGTGACGGCGCAGGCGGGTTATTTATGGAAGGGTTAGGATTGTATTTTGTTGGAGAAATCGGTTTTAGATTGTGTAAAGCGTACGGATTATTTATTAGATTCGTGTATCCGTGTATCGTGTTGCTCTTACATACACCATGCCACTCTCACAAAAATAGACGTGGAGGATGTTACAAGAATAACAAGAATTTCAACAAAAATCAAACAACCGAGAAGATAAGATGATGTTATAATTCATATAAATTACAGCATATTGAAAAAGGTTTAAAGAAAATTCATACCCAATGTTAAGAAAATATGTTTTTTGCCGATTGACGATAAAAGTAAAAAAAATTGACAGCTAATGTAAAATGCCACTTTTACTGCCTAGACAATAAAGATATTTTTACTGCCTACTGTTACTATGGTTATAACAAATGCCCATCAAACGGATATCAACACTGTTCAACAAATGTACAGTAACATAATGTGATGGCGATAACTTTCTTAATAGGTATTAAAAATAATAACTAAATTAATATTAATTTTAAAATCGGCAAAAAAATAATGTATTCAACACGGCACTTAAACATAGGTTTATAGCGTCAGCAGCCTCTGCTGTAAATCTGATATTTTAGTGCTTATAGTTAAACAAATAACTATTAAAATTCCTGAAAAATTAGTTCACTGACATGATTTCACCCGACATAATCAATTTTTCTGACTATATCATTCATTAAGTTATAAACCAATAAGAATGTATGATTTTCCTTAGTTACCACGTATTACAGCGGTTATTATTAAGTAACCATGGTGAACGAATATACGAACCTTTGTATATTCGAATATACCTACCTTAGTATAAAGTAAGATCTTTTTTTCTTCGAACACAATATTGAGGATAAAAATCTCACTTTGATTGTATGCTTTAAGTAGACATCTTAAAAGACATTAACAGCTTCAAATGTACCACAACAAATAATTTAACGCACCTATTATTTGACAGCAAGGCATTGTTGAAATAAAATTTTACAATTAAACAAATAATTAGTTGGATCACAAGTCTAGAAACTGCACTGTTGCTAGTATATTTCAAAATATGAGCATTTATTTTGAAATACGAACATTTCAATGTAATATTACATACTACTACAGCTGCATTTAAAAAAAAAGTTATCTAGCATATAGTATGACGCTTCTGTCAAAAGAAAATAGACTACGGGCCTACGTTAAATTTACTATTTACTTTTTAATTTATTTTTTATTGTATAATATATGACTATATCAACGCCTATGTAACTCTTCAAAAGGATTATTATTTATTGAGGTCTTGCTATTGTTATAGAAGTTTTATTTTAGGTATAAAGCGGGCGGCATTCTATGAGCACGCGAATAAAGTTATATCTATTTTTATCTTCCGTCACCTTTAGGTAAAAAAATAAAAATATATTGGCCCATATTCCAAGCGCACTTTTATATTAAAAGCGGTTTTATAGAGCACACTCCTCAAGAATATAAAGGAAAAGCGCGCTCCATAAAAGCGCTTTTATTATAAAAGTGTACTCGGAATACGGGCCATTGTCTTTGGGAAAAAATCGATGGTGTGTTTTTCGTGAACAAGCACGTTTTAGGGTCCCTAGAATTCGATTTTACCATTTTTACGATGATGTCTTATGTGTGTGTGTATGTGCGTGACGATTTTTTCACTACAATTCTAAAAATTACAATTCTTTCATATTCCTTTTCTTTACATCCATATGAAGAGTTGATTTGTAGATTTTAACAGTTTTTCTTGAAAAAACGCTGTTAAATATCATTTTTGACATTTTATGTGATCATAAAGATTAAAGAATATTCTATTATCTATAGATTTTGATTGAATTTTATACTTCATATTCAATGGATACAGAGTTAAAAAATTATAAAGAAATTAAATTTCATAAATCAGCCAACTATGCTATAACCATGGAAACAGATACTTGTTAAAAACTTCTAATTGTCAGTGTTAATGAAAAGAAAATGAATGTGGCAGAGACATAAGGATGTTGGGGAAGACACAAAAAGATAAGATAAGGAATGAGAAGATAAGGGAAATGGCTCGAGTGATAAAAGTATCTAGAAAGATACAAGAGAGACGATTACATTGGTTTGAACATATCACGAGGAGAGATGAATAATATGTTGGAAGAAGAATAAACAACTGAGTAGTAGAATGTACAAGAAACAGAAGAAAACCAAAGAAAATATGGAAGGACTGTATTGCAGAAAACTGAATGAGGACGACAAGCTATAGAGAAATGAGTGATAGAAGAAATTAACGAATGGGAAAAGCTAAAGAAGAAAAAGAGAATGTCAGTGTCAAGTTCAATTTACATTGTTTATGAAATAATTTTACTGGGAATGTAGAATCTTTTGCAAGATAATTTATGTATGGTGTTTACAGTCCATACGATGTAACTTGGCGACTTGGGGCAATTCACATTATCACTGCGGTAATGGGAAAGTTATAAAATCCATAGGCGTACCGAAGAAAAATGAAGTTCAATAAAATTACGAATATTACAAAGAAAAAAGAAATTATTTATACAAAAAAATATATTACAAATATTGGAATGAATTATTTATTATATAAACCATATTATAATTAATTATTTTTTAAATTAATAAAGTTAAGAAAATAAAATTTCTATTGCTGTTGAGAAAAAAATGCACCAACGCTTATGTATGAATATAACTTCTTGGGTTGAAAAGTACCTGACACCCCGAGTTTGAGTGTATTAGGGTGAAATTTGCTTTGTGTAAGGCAATAAAACATTGTAAAATCACTATTTCACTTCTGAAGCTGTGCGGCATCAAAGTAAATGTAAATATTTGACAAAACGCAACTTAGGAATAGTGAACTGAATTACATTCTTTTGAGTCGCCAAGTTAAATCGTATGGACTGTATATATAATACACAGAATTGACGGAAGGTAATGTGCTGGCCACAACAGATTTTTTTGCTGCATCCATAACAAAAATCCAATAATATTCTTGCAAATTTTGATTATTTTTTCTCCAGCACATTTTGAAACAAAGTATACATATTTCTGTGTATAATATGTTTAATTTAATATTCATATTTAATTCTTATTTGTTCAATTAAGATAAAAATTCTAGTCGTACCTTACATATGTCTAGATACCATATAATATATGTGTGAAAAAAAATAAACCTTATAATAATTTGTAATTCATGCTAATACTTTCCTACAACATGCGTATGTGCATATAAAATCTTAAATAAACTAATAAATCCTTCTTAAGTCTCACATATTTCATTCTCAATTAAAATATCATATCTCAAATCTAGTAATTTTAATCGTATTCAGAAAACACTGCCCTTTGTAACTTGCAGGAAGAAATAATTTGCGTGTGAGTTTTATTAAATTTGGTATTTATATGCACGGGGCGAGCACAACAGTTGTCACAGCATTTTGTTCCAATTGTTTCATTTTTTCACCCCTCAAATATTTAGGGTTTTATTTTTTCCCGAGAAAATTTGGGAGTAATTTAATAAAAGGAAAATAATACGAATAAAGAAACCAGGGAAAATATAAGGTAAAGTAAAAACACGGGTAGTTGATATAGCTAATAGTTGATACAAAAAATAAACAAATTTGACTGTTTTTACCTTCCGTCACCTTTAGGTATGGAAGGTATTGTCTTTGGTCAAAAATTCAATGATGAGTTTTTAGGGAATAAGCATGTTTTAGGGTCCCTGTAATACGATTTTACAATTTTTACGATGATGTCTGTATGTATGTGTGTCTGTGTGTGTGTGACAAAAGTTCCGGATCCCATAACTTCAACACCACGATTCCAAAAATTATAATATTTTCGTATTCCTCAAGTTTACATCCAGAAGAACGTGATTAGATTTTGGTTATAATTGGTGAACCGGAAGTACCCTCATTTGAAGATTTAACAGTTAAATTTGATTTATTGACAATTAATATTATTATAACTTAAAGAATGTATTATTCTATATACGATTTGATTACATTTTATACTTCATATTCAATAGATACAGAGTTAAAGATTTTACAATTTTTACGATGATGTCTGTATGTATGTATGTGTGTATGTGTGTATGTGACGAAAGTTTCGGGTCGCATAACTTCAATACCACGATTCCAAAAATTAAATTTTTTCGTATTCCTCAAGTTTACATCCAGAAGAACAACTGATTAGATTTTGGTTATAATTGGTGAACCGGAAGTAGCCTCATTTGAAGATGTAACAGTTAAATTTGACTTATTGACATTTAACGTTATTATAACTTAAAGAATATATTATTCTATATACGATTTGATTGCATTTTATACTTCATATTCAATAGATATAGAGTTAAAGAATTTTAAAGAAATTAAATTATATAAATCAGCCAGCTAGGCTAAACATGGAAACTACTAATATATGCATATAATTCAAATTGAAGATGTCAGTATACATAAAAAGTAAATTAATGTGGCAGAGATGAGGATGTTGAAGTAGATGTTGGGGAAGACACGGAAAGATAGGTAAGGAAATAACTCTAGTGTTACAAGTTTCTAGAAAGATACAAGCGAGATGATTACATTGGTTTGAAAATGTCATGCGGAGAAATGAAGAATATATTGGATGAAGAATGAATAGCTTAGTAATAGAAGATTGAAGAAACAGAGGAAGACCAAACATAAGATGGAAGGACTGTATTGCTGAAGACTTGAGAGAAAAGGAACAGAATGAGAACGACACGTATAAAAGAAATGAGTTGATGAGAAGATGTTAGTGTCAAGTGCAATTTACATAGTTTGTTTACGAAATAATTTTACTGGAAATTTAGAATCTTTTGCAAGAAAATTTATGTATGGAATTTATACATAATACACAGGATTGACGGAAGGTATTGTGCTGGCCACATCAGATTTTTTTTTTCTTTTTATCATCGCTGTGTAGACATGTAACTAGGGAGATTTTGAATGTTGATTGGCGGAAAATATATCACGTGAATAATGAATTATATTCTCATTTCTTAAATTGTCAACTATTTTAACCATAACAAAAACATCTCATTACCAAATGAAAGACAAGAAATAAATATAAATCGTCTGTATATTTTATAGGACGATATATTTATAAATAAATTTGAATTTGATTATAACATAAAACAATGGTGATCTTTAGCTTCCTCTATATCTCTATAAATATTCGTATTCGTATGTCTGTCGTGCTCGTGTTTGTTGTGTGGTCTTTTATTCCACGGCATGTTTGGGAAAATGAGCCGGATCCTGTATGCAGCAGCTTCATGTCGGTTTTCGTAAATGGTATAATTTTTCCGCATAAGTTAGTGCGCGGTACATATCACATATCCGTATTCCGAGAGCACAGAGAATTCATGTGCATAATTTTGCATTCTGTATACAAACTAGATGATCTAGCCACCGCTGGTTGCTCGATGCGGTTTTCCATCAACTCTAGGTATATCAGGATGCAGCCAACCACTAACCTTACATATATCGGATCACCAATCATCATTAAATTATTGAAGACGAGATTGAGTTTTTACCTTCAGTCACCTATAGGTAAGGAAGGTATTGTCTTTGGTCAAAAAAATCGGTGGTGAGTTTCCATTGAATAAGCACGTTTTAGGGTCTTTACAATACGATTTTACTATTTTTACGATGATGTCTGTATGTGTGTGTGTGTGTTCGTATGTGCGTGTGTGTGTGTGTGTGTTCGTATGTGCGTGTGTGTGTGTGTGTGTGTCTATGTTTGTGTGTGTGTGTGTGTGTGTGTATGTGACCGTTTTTTCCTGCACGATATCTCCAATACTAGAATTCCAAAAATTACAATTCTTGCGTATTCCTCTTCCTTACAACCATATGCAGACTTGATTAGATTTTGGTTATAATTGGTCAACCGGAAGTACCCTCATTTGAAGATTTTAACAGTTTTTCTTGAAAAACTCAGTTAAATGTTATTATAACTTAAAGAATATATTATTGTCTATACGATTTGATTGCATTTTATATTTCATATTTAACAGATATAGGATTAAAGAATAATAAAGATAAAAAAATTCATATAAATTTCATAATTCAGCCAGCTATGCTAACTTAACCATGGAAACTGCTAATTCAAATTGACAGATGTCAGTATCAATAAAATGTAAATCAATGACAGAATAAGGGAAGTAACTCTAGTGTTAGAAGTTTCTGGATATAAGAAAGACGATTACATTGGTTTGAACATGTCAGGAGAAGCGATGAATATATTAATAGAAGGTGGAAGAAACATAGGAAGACCAAATATAAGATGAAAAGATTGTATTGCAGAAGACTTGAGAGAAAAGGAACTGAATGAGGAAGACACGCAAAACAAAAATGAGTGGAAGAAGAAAATAAAAAATAGCGACCCCCTAACGAATGGGAAAAACTAAAGAAGAAGAAGTAGATGTCAGTGTCAAGTGCAATTTGCATAGTTTGTTTATGAAATAACTTTACTGGAAATATAGCATCTTTTGCAAAAAAAAAAATGTATAGGGCGCGTGCCTTTGGCAAGCAGATATGGGAACCCGTATCAAAATGACAGCAATTAATTATGTCCATAACTGACAAGTGTCATAATTTTTCATTCAAAATTTCATGTGGTTTGTTTGTTATCAGGAGAATGGAATTCAGTTGCCGAGAAAGGGAATCATAAAATACCAAAAAATTAGAATCTTTTAGAAGAAAATGTATGTATGGAATTTGTACATAATACACAGGATTGACGGAAGGTATTGTGCTGGCCACAACAGATTTTTTTCATAATAGCTTTAATACGAGTAGTTTCTTGTTTAATATTTTTGGGACAACTAACTAATGAAAAATTTTTGGTACTAATGAAAATCCAATTTCTGAAATACTCAGAAGTGAGTGATAAAAAAGAGTTCCAGATCTTATTTCAGCGTTGAAAATCCAATAAAAACACCCATGAGATCTGACCCAGTTATCATCATTGTGGTCTCTATTGCGTAGTGCAATAACGTACTCTAGAAATAATTAACTCTCGCTAAGGTATTGGATTCATGCTAAAAATCGCAAAATCCAGATTTTTAGTAAATAAGCACTTTTAGGGTCCCTAGAATCCGATTATAACATTTTTACGATGATGTATGTATGTGTGTGTGTGTGTGCATGTTGGATGTACGATCAAATTATATAAGACTAAAAACCTGTGTAAATACGGATTCCTTAATCTAACAGTAATGGGAAGAGCTGAATAGGTTCTGGTAACAATTGGACAACCTGTAGTTTCTAAAAAAATATACTAAATATTTTTTGAAAATTCATCTTACTACAAATAATAAAGATAATTAAATTCTCAATCTGACACATTTAATTTTTTTATTATATCTCCTATAGGTTTAAAGATATAGTATATAATAATAAAGAATAATTTGTTGTAATAAATCTCGTTGTCCAAACAACTCCGTGGAAACCAGTTGAGATATTTGAATTTTTGGAATTTTATATAAAAATGCAAAATTTCAGTGTCAAAAATCAGCAGTTTCCTAACATTACTGGAAGATTCTTCTGGGAGGTACTAGTGCATTTAATATATCTTATTGTATTATTAATTCAATATGTATTTAAAATTATAGGCATATTAATATTATATATAGCCTTAAGAAATTACGCTAATACCGTCAATGAATTTGAAGAAATGTTAAATTCGTTACTTATAGGGCACGAGCAGTCATGTGACTCTGTTGGCCTTGGCAAGCAGATATGGGGATCCGTGTCAGTATGACGGCTAGTAGTTATTTACATAATTTTTCATTCAAAATTTCAAAATATTCTAATGTGTTGTTTATTTGTCATCAATAGTATGGAATATACTTACCGAGGAAAATAATCCACATGGACTTGGAAAATCATGATGTTCTGAATAAAAAATTATGATACTTGACAATTCTTTTTTCTACAGTCTACATATAAAGTAGACATTTGCGCTCTCTTTTGTCAACGCAAAATGTCATATTGCCGCTCTAGCGCGACAAAGTAGAAAAAACGCTCGCTGTCCTAATTTCTAACTATACAATGGTGAGAAATGTCACTTGTCTACATTATTAATAGAAACGTTTAGTCAAGGAACTAATGGCACTGTAGTGACACGTTTACCACCTTTACAAATAAATCTGACATAACTGCTCTGTCGGTATATTACATAACCAAAAAAAATGCCGCACTATTGTGAAAATAAAATACGGCATTCATTTACAAAAACAAAAGTATAAAATTTAGATTAGATTGAAGCAATAGGTCAAGCAGAATGGGAAATAACGAAAAATTAAAATTAAATATATAATATTGATCCTTATTAATTGAGTAGTAGTGTAAGTACAAAGTGTCCATTTTATTATTTTTTGTTATGGTGGTGGACCCCACTGTGGCGACTGTAGAAAAAATCTTGTGTGTGTTTCGAGCACAAATGGACATTGTCGATTTCGAGAGAATCGCAGGCGCGCGGCAACAACCTCTCAATCGACAATGTCCTATTTTGCGCTCTTAATACACAAATAGCTATTTCTTTACATTTGCACAAACTACGTGGCTATTTTAAAGGGTTTTGCCTTAACATTCAAAATGAAGAATCGGCTCACAACAACGAATCCGGATTCAAATTAGGATACGGATCCAAATCCGTATTAAATTTACGGGTATCCGCTTCAATATCCGAACATTGGATATCCGAGGAACCGGATATTTTGAAATCCGGGTACTCGGATCCAAATTTTGTCGGATCCTCACAGCACTAGTTTGTATACCATCTTTTAAGACTTTTTCTGGCAATTTTAACATGGTATATTATAAAACAACTATTATACAGGGTGTTTCCTTTAAAACAACCAGCACTTTTTTGGGCTAACTAATGACTTTATAGAAAAATGTTATATACAAAGAATTACCAGGAAAAAGGGCTTAATTTATGAGGAATAATAAATAAAAAATTCAACCAGTGGTTCTCAAACGGTAGAATAAAATTATATTTTTTTAAATGGCAACCTATATAAATTTTTTGTCCATTAGATAGAATTTTTTTTTCTGATTTCAACGATATAAATATGATATGGGGTTGTATAACAATTATTTCGAGAAAAATGATATTAAAAATCAGAAATAATTCTACAATATTGAAGTAGGCTATGCAATAAACAAATGCAAACAAATGATACAGGTGACAGATAGTTTTGTTACTTACGTTATTAAGTGTTTGTTTTCGTAATTGTCTAATTACTTATTAATAAAAAATGTCTTTGCTGTTGCAAGAATTAACAAATTTAGACTATTTTAATCTTACTGTTATGTATGGAGAGTGTGAAAGGAATTTAATAGTTGTTTATTGCATAGCCTGCTTCAATATTGTAAAATTATTTCTGATTTTTTATATCATTTTTCTCGAAATAATTGTTATACAACCCCATATCATATTTATATCGTTGAAATCAGAAAAAAAAATTCTATCTAATGCACAAAAAATTTATATAGGTTGCCATTTAAAAATATATAATTTTATTCTACCGATTGATAACCACTGGTTGAATATTTTATTTATTATTCCTCATAAATTAAGCCCTTTTTCCTGGTAATTTTTTGTATATAACATTTTTCTCTAAAGTCATTAGTTCGCCCAAAAAAGCGCTGGTTGTTTTAAAGGAAACACCCTGTATAGTATTTATTATGTCATGTGACAATAAGATTAGACCTTATTTAGTAATAAAATTTGGGAGGTAACTTTATTCTCAAGATCGTAAAAAATTGCGATAACTTTGTTCTTGCGTGATGGAAAAAACAGGTTTCAGATCAGAATTCAGCGTGAAAAATCATATAAGATTCATACATTGACATCCCAGCTGCAAAAATCGTGTTGACTAGTGTCATTCTTTAAACCTCATATTGACGCTAACATATTCCTTTTACTCTATCCATTTTCCAACGTCTGTGGTCCTCATTCCAATGCTCTGCACCACCGCCACTCACTAGCACTTCTCTCGGTTCGTGCTCAGTGTTACACCTGTTAAGCACCTCGGGAACTTCGCCTGAACCTCGGTACCTCGTATCTGCATGCCTCGTTAGCCGGCGACACCGACACGGACCAACAAACTTCCAACTTCTATACCGTTGTTAGTTTCGGGACAATTGCATTCCACACCGATCGAACTCAAGTTTCAATGATGGAACTGGACTAATGGAGGTTGAATTTCGAACTGACTGTGGACGGACGGAATACGAAATTCGAAGCGGGCAAAACACTTTCAGGGATTTCATTTGTAAAGTTATAATATATTTGTGTAATAGTAGCAGTTCAAATAGAATAATGATGTAACCATACTCAACAAAGTAAATACATTTCAAATTTGTATAAATAAAAGACGCTTACTTATTACTTCATTACTTAATTTCTCATGTAGTGTGCAAGATCATTTTACATAGAATAAAGAATCAATGTCCAAAGGGTCATCCCACTTTTTTATATTTTTTTTTCCTAGACGACTATTGGTTCCAGTATAGGTAACAAAAAACTGTTGTGGCCAGCACAATACCTCTTGCCATTTTAGGATACATAATTATTGTATTTAACAATTCTTGTGTACGACACCAAAAATTCTACTTATACCTATTCTTTCTACTTAGATTTTTTAATTTTAAATTA
The DNA here is from genome assembly GCA_951394225.1 of Harpalus rufipes. Lineage (NCBI taxonomy): Eukaryota > Metazoa > Arthropoda > Insecta > Coleoptera > Carabidae > Harpalus > Harpalus rufipes. The sequence continues at coordinate 52,311,672 of OX596279.1, forward strand.
ATTCTACGAAGTTTTGTCCTACTCTTCTAATTTTTTGAGATTTTCCAATTCATTGTCAGGATTGATTGTATTTCTGGAGGGTATATGTAATATACTTATAATTACATATATTTAACTATTAATACAATAAAAAATAATATATGTATGTACTTCTCAGAAAAAATCTTCACTAATATCTCTGAACACTGACATTTATCTGTCAATTACAAATATTTTAATTTTTCAATTGATTTCCATGGCATTATTTGGGCTGTAAGATTTATTACAACAGATTATTCTATATATTATATTTATTTATCTCTAAATCTATGGAAGATATTATAATAAAATATTTAAATGGATCAGATAGAGAATTTAATCTTCTTTAATATTTGCAAGAACAAAATTTAAAAAAAAATAATATTCAGAAGATTTTTTTAAGAACCTGCCACTTCCGGTTATCCAATTGTTACCAAATCCTTTTTAGGTCTTCCCATTAATGTCCGATTGAGAAAACTATAGACTTAATATATGTTTAACTACTAAATTGATATTAAGTCTTAGTTTTTGATAAATCGTCCTTCCAACATCCACACACACACCCAGACATCATCGTAAAAAATCTGATGTGGCCAGCACATAACCTCTCGCCGTATATTTTACCTGGCTGTATGCATAAAGCAAAGAATATTTTTATAAATACAAATAATATATTCATATAAATCTATGACGTATAAACTTCTTTATTATTCAATAATAGCATGTCTCAACATGAAGATATTTTACCATAAATTATGTTACAATAAATTACAAAGTAGAGTTTACCATATATAAATATTAGGCTGGTAACAGCAATTTTCAATTTGAACAACTTTGTTTACTTTCTCTTCATATTCTTCTAGTAAAAACATTAATTTTGGGCGGTCTAAAATGTATATATCTGGATTGTGCATCTATTCTTATATATCTTCTTTTACATTTTATTTTTTCATACTTGTTATATCTAAATAACCTTAATTCCCTTTAATAAAGTGACGGATAGATTGCACTCCGATTTTGTCAATATTTACAACTTACTTGAGAAGAATTTGATAGCTTTTTCGCAATTCAAAGTTACTCTAGTCTACAGTACTGGTGTACATTGTCCCATAATGTTTGAAACAAATTTAAGTCCTTCAACCTAGACTTGTCATCTCCATAATAGTCACAGATCAAGAACTAAGGGATTCTCCAAGTACATTTTTAATTCATTACTCATTATTTCTGACACTGACATTTATCTGTCAGTTACAAATAATTTAAATTATCAACTATTTTTCATGGCATTCTTTCGGCTGTCAAATTTATTACAACAGATTATTTTATATATTATACTTCTTTTATCTCTAAATCTATGGAATATATAATAAAATATTTAAATGTATCAGATAGAGAATTTAATTTTCTTTAATATTACCACGAAAAATTTTCAAAAAATAATATTTAGAAGATTTTTTTTCAAGAATCTTCTACTTCCGGTTGTCCAATTATTACCAAAACCTTTTCAGATCTTCCCATGAATGTCCGATTGGGAAATACGTTGTTAAACAAATTTTAAGTCTTATAGTTTTTGAGTAACCGTCCTTCCAACATCCCACACACACACATCCACACACACACACACACACACACACACACACACACACAGACATCATCGTAAAAATGATAAAATCGGATTGTAGGGACCTTAAAACGTGCTTATTCAATAAAATCTGGATATGCGATTTTTAGCATGAATCCAATACCTCTCTTAGCGAGAGGTAAAAAGTTAAAATAGGATTGTAGGCAACTTAAAACGTACTTATTCACTAAAATCTGGAAATGCGATTTTTAGAATGACTCCAATGCCACTCTTAGCGAGAGGTAAAAAACATTTTCGCGTAATTTATGTACATTGTTTTATAGATTCTCAATAGGCTCACGTCAGCGCATCGCATATATCACTCATTAAAATAAGCTCAACCTAGAGAACAAAATATTCAGGAACGGATTTTAATATTTCTTTCTAATATTTATATTCTATTTCAAAAGCTTTCAGGAAATGAACTTGACCTTTCCTTTGGCTCGGTTTAACTATTACACATTAAATAACCTTGTAGTAGTTTATTTATTTCCGCGATCTTTTGCCAAATTTTTTTGAATATAAAAACAAAATTAATTTCCTGAAATTATCTTTCATAATTCAAACAGTAAATTCAAACATGACTTTTATTCGAATTGTATTGAAGTCAAGTTATTTTTAAACTCAAACAATCGAATTGAAAGGCATTAAAAAAAATATCTATATAAGATTTTTGTAGACTTGACAGTATACAGTAATAATTTTAAAGCATACCGGGTGTCCTAAGCAATCCTTGACATAGGCGTTTAACATGGGACAACAATTTTTTGTAAATAAATGATTTTGATCATGATAATAGTACATTACCTCCTGTACGTTTTTTAATACAAATTACTTTATTATCATTGCATAAATCGAAAAATAAATTCAAAAATTTATAAATAAATAATTACTTCAATATTTTATGACGTAATACGAAAAGATTTTTCAAATGTCTTGCGAGGTTCAGTGGTTATTACACCGATTACAATCACTTGAACTTCACGTCACAGTTTAATGTTCCTATGAATCAAAAAAATATGATTGGTAGTGATGGAAACGTGATTACACAAGCAAATCTCAACAGTTTTATGTACATATATCATTACGTCATATGTTATCCTAAATATGTGCAGTTTATAATGAATTATTCCATTCTTAAACTAAAATAATACTAATCTATTTTATGATTATTATTTCTAAGATTATACTTACTGAAGGACGAAAATCATTTTAAGAAAAGGTAAATATCACCAATAAATTATAAACAACAATTGACATTCATTGACATATTTAAAATATCAAACCTAAATTTCATAAAGGTATTTTCATTTGTTTAAATTTGGGTTGTGAACGAGCCTGCATGAATATTAAGTACCGCTGCTTCCAAACGTCATATTCGAATTAAAAAACAATCTCTAATGCCCGGTTACAGAAACATTCATCAACGCTTTGTAATTAACGAATCCTCAAAGTGAACAAATGCAACGCGATTTCTTGACAGTAATGATTTAAATAAGAACAAGGAAACATTCGATGTATTAGTAAGACAAAGATAAAGCTATCAGACCATAAGTAAGACAGAGATAAATATACAATTACTTGTTATTTTACGGTACAGAAATCAATGACGTGCATGTAATGCATTTTTATTATATCAGGGTTTTCATTGTTGTAATCAATTAAGGATGTATTATTATTAATAGTATTTTCTTTATTTATTATAAAGTCATTATTATTACCTTCCGTCACCTTTAGGTAAGGAAGGTATTGTCTGTAATACGATTTTACCATTTTTACGATGATGTCTGTATGTATGTATGTATGTGTGTGTGTGTGTGTGTGTCTGTGTGTGTGTGTGTGTGTGTGTGTGTATGTGACGAAAGTTTCGGGTCGCATAACTTCAATACCACGATTCCAAAAATTATATTTCTTTCGTATTCCTCAAGTTTACATCCAGAAGAACAACTGATTAGATTTTGGTTATAATTGGTGAACCGGTGAGCCTCATTTGAAGATTTAACAGTTAAATTGACATTTAACATTATTATCACTTAAAGAATATATTATTCTCTATACGATTTGATTGGATTTTATACTTCATATTCAATACATATAGAATTAAAGAATTTTAAAGAAATTAAATTTTATATATCAGCCAGCTATGCTAAACATGGAAACTAATAATACATGCATATAATTCAAATTGAAGATGTCAATATAAATAAAAAGTAAATTAATGTGGCAGAGATGAGGATGTTGAAGTAGATGTTGGGGAAGACACGGAAAGATAGGTAAGGAAATAACTCTAATTTCTAGAAAGATTCAAGCGAGATGATTACATTGGTTTGAAAATGTCATGCGGAGAAATGAAGAATATATTGGATGAAGAATGAATAGCTTAGTAATAGAAGGTTGAAGAAACAGAGGAAGACCAAACATATGATGGAAGGACTGTATTGCGGAAGACTTGAGAGAAAAGGAACTGAATGAGAACGACACGAAAACAGAAATGAGTGGAAGAAGAAAATAAAAAATAGCGACCCCTAACGAATGGGGAAAGCTAAAGAATAAGATGTTAGTGTCAAGTGCAATTTGCACAGTTTGTTTATGAAATAATTTTATTGGAAAATCAGAATCTTTTTGTAAGAAATTTTATGTAATTTATACATAATACACTGGATTGACGGAAGGTATTGTGCTGGCCACAACAGATTTTTTCTAAATGATTGTAGTAGTAAATATATGAAAGATTTTTAAAACTTCAATATATTGTGAAAAATAAATTGTTCTGAGAATCGAACTAATTGTCTATTAATAATCCAGAAGTAGCTATGAACCACGGAAGACATTTAAAAATTTATTTATTTAAAATATTTATAATTTGTTTAATTTATGGAATGATAATAAAGTAATTTATATTAAATAACGTACAGAAGGTAATGTACTATTATCATGTTCAATATTTTCTGCCGGACACATTTTATTTACAAAAAAACTGTTTTCCCATATAAAACGCCTATGTTTGGACATTCGTTGTAATCGTCACAATTATTTCTACATGTTTTCCTAATGTTTATATTGTTTCTATTAAATAAAAATAATAAGAATGTCCTAGAATACGGCATAAATATTTGATGCATTTATTTTAAAATATCTAAAAACTATTCCTTTTACGTTAATTGTTAAAAACCATTAAAAATTTAAAAATGAATAAAACTTACTCCTAGTAACACAATTTCTATCTCAAAATAAAAACGCTGCATATAGCCGTCATATTTTCATCCTGAAGCACTTATATGTTTGCTACGAACCGGTTCGTTGTTCATTGCATCTGTCTGGTGGGCCTGTAAGTATGGTCGTGGTCTGGGTCCCATGCTTGTGCATGTCGACGTCACGAGAGGTCACCCACTGCGCATTCGCTACACGACATGGGACGGGAAAAGGGGGGAACGTAGTGTTGCCAACCGTGTGGAAAATGAAAACGAGAATATATCAGAAACTTTCGACTTTTTTTACGAATCATTTATACAAATTAACAAAATTTATAGGCAAGTGCAGTATTAGATTTTTTAGAAAAAAAATATTAGTAGATCATCACTGTTTGATACTCATTTCAGGTGTGCTAATCTGCTTCTATTCGCAAATTTCGATAATGATAAATTTAAGTTGAGAAAGTATGAAATAATTATAATATAATTTTAAACGTAAAATTGGAGAATAAAGTTTTGAGTCACACATGTCAGCCATTGGATAGATCGGCCCATGGGCGTACGCAGGGTGGGGCAAGGTGGGGCAGTTGCCCCCCCCCCCTAAAGTTTCCATATAAACAGTAAAATGGAAAATTTACTGTATATATGTATATAAAATAAAAGTATTATACATTTTATATTGCACATGTACCATACATCCGTAAAATACTGTATAAAAATATAATATACGTGTATGAAATGATATAATATGATCAATACTAAATATTTTTAAACTGCTCAAAACGAATAATACGTTTTATACAGTATGAAATGTATAATACATGTGTATTGTACAGGTATAATAACATACAGCATTTTTTTAAGGATGTCCGATCAAGGTCATCTGTATCATGACCGAAATAATAAATTGGCATATATTTATTTCTTTCATTTACATAACACGAAGCGTGTGTGATAAGGATGGATACAACACGCTTGTCTTTCAAAAATTAATATTGTTTCGACTAAGTTAGGGCATTCCATTTTAAAACGATGCTCGTTGTTGACATTACTTTCGCTGTAACGCAATTTTATTTATTAATTCAGATATATTACCTTGATTCAAAGCCGTACGAATAACTTTATTTTCTATCAGTGTCACTGACACTAACAGAGTGTCAGTATCATATTTTTCACATTTTTGGTTTCACATGTATTAGTCCATTTCCGTTTTGAATTTTGAATGCTTTTGCATTAACATATATTGCTATAATAATAAAATAAACAGTAGTATCTTATGGACCCACATAAAAACTAAGTGAACGACACTACTGTATTTATCGGAATAGGCGGAGCTAAAATCTTAATTCATCCAATTTGTTGATCGGACATCTTTAAAAAAATTACAGTACATTTTATAATAACCAAGAACATATACTTTTATACGTATAGAGGTAGAAGTGACACAAAAATTTTCTGAAAATCCACTACGGTTAATATTTTAGAAAGTTTAAATTTACTAAATATATTATTAATTTTTATTTGTTCTTTTTTAAATAAAATGATTATCTTTGGTATTTACTTTAAGTAAACCTTTACCTTTAACAAAAGCATTTTAAACATAATTTCTTCTTGCCCTCCACTGAAGAAATTCCTGCGTACGCCCATGGATCGGCCATAGCTCCTTGGTTCAAAACCAGGTGGCTGCCATCTTTTCACACTTTCATAATTTATTTCGAACATATAGACTGTTAATTCTATGTTAATTTCAAAAACTGGACCGTTAGGGCCAAGAGTAATTTCTGACATGTCCACAATGATGTTTAAATGTAGTGGTAATACAACCCCACATAATACAACGTGACACAAAATTATATTCTCCAAAGAGAGATACATTAGCGGTTAAAGTGGAAGATAATGTCAGCCATTGGATAGATCGGCCATAGCTCAGTTGGCAGAGCATTACTCCGGCAAAATAATGGTCCTTGGTTCAAATCCAGGTGGCTGACATTATCTTTTCACACTTTCATAATTTATTTCGAACATATAGTCTGTTTGACAGACTGCACCAGCAAGAACTGAGTCGAAAACTATAAATAACTAGTGCGCATTGATTATATAAATGGAAAACGCTATAAATTATAGACTTGATAACATCAGTTTCAGAAGACGTTATTTCAAGAAAAGAGTGTCGATTAGTTCGAGTACAACCTTGAATTGGGGGCGGAGCTAAAATGAAATTCGGATAATTAGCAGTAGAGGCGCCACTGCTTGATCCTATTTTACGTCGACAGTGCGTTTTGTTTTCACCTTAAAATCGGATCTATTTATTAAAATATTTTTATAATTCTGTTTTTATTTTATAGAGGGAGATTGATTCTACGACATTTCACTGTTGAAATTTTAATATTTTAAATTCAACATTCGTAAATGTATTACAAAGTTGGTAAAGTTCAGAACGTTATTAATGTAAAATAGGGCAAATAATTAAAATTTCAATATTGAAATGTCATACAATCAATCTCCCTCTATACAATGAAAAAATATGATGTGGCCAGCACAATACCTTCCGTCAATCTTGTGTATTATGTACAAATTCCATACATAAATTTTCTTGCAAAAGATTATAAATTTCCAGTAAAATTATTTCATAAACACACTATACAAATTGCACTTGACACTGATATCTTCTTCTTCTTCTTTAGCTTTTCTCCTTCGTTAGGGGTCGCAATTTTTTATTTTCTTCTTCCACTCATATCTGTTTTGCGTGTCGTTCTCATTCAGTTCCTTTTCTCTCAAGTCTTCCGCAATACAGTCCTTCCATCTTTTTGGTCTTCCTCTGTTTCTTCAACCTTGTATTACTAAGCTATTCATTCTACATCCAATATTCATTTCTCCTCATGGCATTTTCAAACCAATGTAATAATCTCGCTTGTATCTTTCTAGAAACTTGTAACACTAGAGTTATTTCCTTACCTATCTTTTCGTGTCTTCCCCAACATCTACTTCAACATCCTCATCTCTGCCACATTAATTTACTTTTTTATTTATACTGACATCTGTCAATTTGAATTATATGAATATATTAGTAGTTTCCATGTTGCATAGCTGGCTGATTTATAAAATTTAATTTCTTTAAAATTCTTTAACTCTATATCTATTGAATATGAAGTATAAAATGCATTGAAATCGTATAGAGAATAATATATTCTTTAAGTTATAATAATGTTAAATGCCAATAAATCAAATTAAACCGTTAAATCTTCAAATGTGTCTACTTCCGGTTTACCAATTATAACCAAAATCTAATCATTTGTTCTTCTGGATGTAAACTTGAGGAATACGAAAAAATTATAATTTTTGGAATCGTGGTATTGAAGTTATGGGATCCGGAACTTTTGTCACACACACACAGACACACATACATACAGACATCATCGTAAAAATGGTAAAATCGTATTATAGGGACCCTAAAACATGCTTATTCATTAAAAACTCATCATTGAATTTTTTGACCAAAGACAATACCCTTACCTAAAGGTGACGGAAGGTAAAAAGAATTATAAAAATATTTTTATAAATAGATCCGATTTTAAGGTGAAAACAAACCCCGTTTTCGCCCTCCCCTTCCCCCACTAACCATTTAAGAGTAAATACGTAGGTACCTATTTTAACAAAACTGATACTATACGATCTTTTGAATTTAAATACTTGATAGCGGAATTTACTTTTAAAAGTTAATTATTTTGGATGAACTTTTCTGGATAAATATTTTGTTCCGGTCAGCTAATAATTCCCGGAATAAACAATCCTTCTTTACTTGAAAAATATCGCTAAAAACATCTCATCTCTTTTGAATACTATTTTTCATCTGGTTCATATTTTCCGCTACGTCTCTGGAAAACGAAATCAAGCCAATCTTATTCCGTTCGTGTGTTAGACTGCTCTTCCACTTCCTCTATCACTAGTTTCTATTCTCACCGTCTGACGTCGCTCGTGTTTTTTTAAGAGGCAGCACAGCTGGGAATTCAGACGAAAAGAAGCGAGCTCTTTAAAAACAAAAGCAAAGAGAAAAACATCGTAGTGCGCCGTGGAAAGTGGCGGGGGGTGGAAGTTCAGAATGAGATTAGATTACAGGTTGGGTTTAACTCTAAGCTGGTTAGGCTATGTTTGTTAAGTACTTTTTGTTTTGCATGCCACTCAAAGTTTTTAATATCATGTAAAGGATACAACAAGAAAAAGAACATTGTTTGGAAAGAGAAAATTAGTTTAAATTATTTTTCCGAGCCGAAATACAGCTGGGCTTCCAAATAAAACTATTAAAATATGCACAAGAATCGGAAAATTTAATAACGAATACTTTTGAAAATGTGGATTTCCACTGTAATTAAAATAGTGAAAACTCACACTATTACACTAAAATATATTATAAAACATTAATAAAAACACTAACGAAATGGTTAAATATTTTTTTAAATGCATGAAAACATACCTACATACATCAAATGCAATATTTTCAAATGTGATAATAGATGGCAGCACATTCAAATTGCGACATTACATTTAAAGGTGAATAGATATTATATAAACTAGTTAAAATTGTGAACACAATTATTATTGTTTGCGTTATGTTATATTAATGGAGCATTTTCTATATTTCATAGATTTTTGTATTCGTGAATTTGGAATAAAACAAATTGCAAAATACATAATAATTTGCGCAACAACAACAGATTTGATATTGGACCGCTAATGGCGGACAAAAACCAAGCTACACCATGGCCATACATTATATATAGAAGTACCCTAGCAGGATCCAAGGTACCTCTTTAGAGGATATGGCAATGGGCCAAGTTCGTCGCCATAAGCGGTCCAATATCAACCATACTGAGAACTCATTTCCTATTTATGTGATATTATATTATAAAGGAATTTTTAATAATCATGTTTATACATCGCTATATTCATTTGTTGTTACATTTCGTTCAGTTTCCCAACGTTCAAATCTTGACCATGAAGTTGGCGCAGAGGAACTTCGCGCGCTCACAATTTAAAAAGTACACTCCGCAGTTCAAATTTAAAAAAATACTAACAATAACTACCTACTCCAATTCAATAAATAATTTTCATGTACATTTTGTACTCCGGAGTGTGCTTTTTAAATTTGTGAGCGCGCCAACTTCATGCTCAAGATTTGAACGTTATGAAACTGAGCGAAAGAAGAAATGAACAGGGCGATGTATGAACATTAGGACGATACGTGTGTTTACGTTATTTTTTACATAATAATTATATATATTCTAAAGTTACCTTTTAAAAATTTTAATGTGTGTACTTAATATTGGTAATTTTTGTTTTCAATATTGACAAAAATATTAGTCAATATCTCAAGATAATACACAAGTAAATAAAATATAAATATTACTTACACATTAAATAAATATTAAAAGTATATTTAAATGTGTTTCATTAAAATAAAGCAAGTAACCACGAGAATACATAATAATTTGCGCAACAACAAAACATTTGACATTGGACCGCTAATGGCGGACAAAAACCGAAACACACCATGGCCATATCCTGTATATATTGCGCATACTACCACATTGACCTCTATATATAAAATGGACCGGCGTCTTGAATAACTTGCGTGTATTCACAAAAAATGTAACCCGCCTGACTGGTGGGATCTCTGTCTCTCTCTAACATTTGTATATAGCTGGACCAAGCAGATTTGATCTCATTTTATCCATATAAGAAATATTAAATATCGTTCCCAAAAAAAGCATTCAGTACTATCTCTGAATTTTTGACACTGACATTAGTGACATTTATCTGTCAATTACAGACATTTTAATTTCTTAAGTAGTTACCATGGAGATGTTTGGGCTGTGAGATTTACTACAACAGATTATTTTATAAATTATATATCTTTAAATCTATAGAAGGTATAATAATTTTTTTAAATGTGTCGGATAGAGAATTTTGTTTTTTAATATTTATAATAACAAATTTAAAAAAATAATATTTAGAATTTTTTTGTTAAAATACTACTACTTCTGGTGGTCCAATTGTTACCAGAATCTATTCAACTCTTCCCATTACTGTTAGATTGAGGAATCCGTACTTACACAGGTCTTTAGTCTTATAGAATTTGAGAAATCGTACCTCCAACAACCTCGCACACGCACACAAACACACACACACACACACACACACATACACACACACTCACTCACCCACACACTCACACATACAGACATCATCGTAAAAATGTTATTATCGCGTTCTAGGGACCTTAAAACGTGCTAATTCGCTAAAATCTGGATATGTGGTATTTAGTATGAGTCCAATACCTCTTTTAGCGAGAGGTAAAAATTGAAAAACAGTGGAAACCCCCATTATCACCACAATATAACTTATTTTTGTCCAATTCTATTTTACTTAAATACCTGTTTGTATTCTCTTTATTGCCTTTTCCAGTTCAAATATTATAATTCTATTTCTTAAAGTTCCAAAAATAACCGCGCATATATTTGTATGAACTATATACACCAAATTTCTTCCATTAAATATCTCACGTCATCTAAACTCCCAACTTCATGTCTTTTCATCCTACTGCTGCCATCTCTTAGGGATTTAGGGATTAAGGCCAAAAAACATTCTCGAAAATTTCTCATTACTGAAGATTACCTTTCGGAGTGCAGCTGCAGAATTCGATATTAATAATAAATAATTACCTGGGCATGTGCACCGCGTTCGAATCACATAAAACGCTGAGTTTACAATGCAACAGAATGCGAGAATTTGCATAGATGGAATCAAAGAATTGCACAGTTGATTCTAAATGTAATTATGTGCGAATGTTGATATTAATTAAGATAATTATGTTTTAAATAGCAAATGAGTTGCAAATGTACGGAGAAAGTAATGCAGATATTGCATTTATGCTAAATATATTTTTGCTACCTGATTACTACAGTAAACGATAATTTTTGTGTATTTCCTGCATATATTTCCATATGCCTATAGCTTTTTATAAACCGCGTACTTACTGATAACAGGAATAAAAAATTCTGTAATTGTTTGTCATAAATTTGCATTTAAAGTTACACCGTTTTGAAACGATCTGTGAAATGGCGGCGCAGAATGACGTCACCATTGGACATTAATATGTTGAAACACCGCTAGATGGCAAAAAAGTAGTCGATGCCTATTTCTCCTCAAATTATTTAAGCAGTTAGATACAAAACAATATTTTTTCTAAGGTCTACATAGAAAGTAGCCATTTGCGCTCTCTTTTGTCATCGCAAAATGTCACTTTGCCGCTCTAGCGCGATAAAGTAGAAAAAACGCTCGCTGTCCAAATTTCTAACTATACAATGTTGAGAAATGTCACTTTTCTACATTCTTAATGGAAACGTTTAGTTAGGAACTAATGGCACTGTAGTGACACATTTACCACCTTTACAAATCAATCTGACATAAAACTGCTCTGTCGGTGTATTACATAACCAAAAAATGCCGCACTATTGTGAAAATAAAATAGGGCATCCATTTACAAAAACGAAAATATAAAATGTTTAGATTAGTTTGAAGCAATAGGTCAAGAAGAATGGGAAATAACGATAAATTAAAATTAAATATATAAGACGTTAGTAGTAGTATACATTTTATTATTTTTTGTTATGGTGGCAACTGTAGAAAAAATCTTGTATGTGTTTCGAGCGGAAATGGACATTGTCGATTTCGAGAGAATGCCGCGCAGCAACAACCTCTCAATCGACAATGTCCTATTTTGCGTTCTTAATACACAAATAGCTATTGTATGAGCAATACTCATTTTAAAACTTTACAATTAATTATAATATTTTAGTATAACCTCCAAACACAAAAAACTAGATTTTTTAGCTTTCGCTAAGAGGGGTATTGGATGCATGCTAAAAATCGCATATTCAGATTTTAATGATTAAGCACTTTTTAAGGTCCCTACAATCCGATTTTAATATTTTAACGATGATGTCTGCGTGTGTGTGTGGATGTGTGTGTATGTTGGAAGGCCGATTTCTCAAAAACTATAATACTTAATATCTGTTTAACTACGTATTTCTCAATCGGACATTAATGGGAAGAGCTGAAAAAAAATGGTAATAATTGGACAACTGGAAGTAGCAGATTTAAAAAAATCTTCAAAATATTATTTTAGTGACGAGAGGTATTGTGCTGGTCACAACAGATTTTTAGAATTGTGAACTGGACAAGGATGTGTTTCTTTGTTTACTATTTGGTTGCCATCTAGTGGTGTTACCACCAGTACTAATAATAAAATAATAATATACCATCGCGGCATATTACGATTACCTATTGCTGGGTGTGCCAATCTGCTTTGTACATAGATTTCAGTAATAATGATATATTCATACCGTGCGGGCATTTACCAGGCGTCACCTCACGTGGAAAGTGCACCACAGGGGTCACGACGAATAAGTATTATAACGTGTTGATTGTTGGATCAGTATTTAAAAAATAAAATTAGCCAAATGAGTCGTATCAACAAATAGAAAAATATTTTTTTCTTCAAGCGTATTATAATATTCATATTATGCTACTGTACACACCCTATAGAAAGTAATCATTATCTTACTAGTACAATAATGTTGTTCATTATTGTACTAGTAAAAAAAATGTACGCTTCTTAGTTCACCGTAGGCGGCAGCAGTCGCTACAAGACCACAGACTAAAAATTGTTATTCGACTATTATATCGTTTGTGTTTTGTAGTGTACGCAGCCATCTTTGGCAAAAATTGCGAACTCTACAAATAAAACAATTCCAACAAAACAGAGAAAATCCACAAAGTTTTTCTTTGAAACACTTGAAAAAAAAATAGTATGTCATTCGGAGCAGAACGCCCTTTTTGTGTTTCACTCAGCTTGCCTGGCCTCGGCTAGCGCCTCGGCCGCAATAGCTGGGTTCAACACAATAAAACCGCCGTTCTACTCCTAATAACATAATAGCCGTATTCTTTCGCTGGGTTGGATTAGATCAGATCAGGTTACGTGGCCGATGAATTTATTCGAAAGAACACAAGTATCTGTTAAAATCAGTTGACGAAATGAATTTCAATTTTTTGTATTTACCATTGTTTATTCTTCTTTAAATTTCTTTTAGAACTATTAAAAAAAATTTAGAACTCATTACTCGATTAAAATGATACAACCTTTTTAGTTTTAGTTTTGTTTATCGTTATAAAAACCGACTTTTCGGCAGCATGAACTGCTGCCTTCTTCAGGGAACCTTAAATGTAACCTCTTCTCCTTATTGACTTATAAAATATGACAGATTCTTCCGCCGCTTCCGCCATTTTTGAATCTTAAGTGATGATCTTTCTAATCCAAGTTTTTGTTGGAGTAGATAGCACTGATCTGGATTACTTGGTCTTGGGGTGGAGATACTGATCAGAATTCGAAAGAACATGCAATTTACTGATCCATGTAACATGGATCTGATCCAACGCAGCGAAAGAATACAGACAATATACTATTTTTATAAACAATAACATACGTGTATAAAAAAATAAAAAATATGTACTATATCATGACCAATAATATTTAAAGTTTTACGAAGTTTTGTATATCCCTCCTTTGCAAGTGATTAAAAAAATATTTTTTTAATATTTCTTTTAGAAAATAAATTAATTAAAATTTATGTTTGCTTCAATTTTTTTCCAAAAGTTTTAGAATCAAAATAAAAACTATAGAAATAACAATACTATACGAGTCGACGAGTATATAAAGTTTGCAATTAAAAAAAAAATATATTAAAAATATTTATATGAAAATTATAATAATTTTATTCATTTTCAAAACTTGCAGAAAATTATGAAAAAACAATTATGTGAAAGTTGCAGAATTCAAGTAAAAAAATGGCGACATTTAAAACTCTCATGAAAATATAACTACGAGTACATTTTCTGAAGGTTCCCGAATTTAATATGACTGAAAATAGTAATCATAACGCCCTAAACATAATAAATATAACATTGTTCAATAAAGCGAATTTTCCTTTATTGTTAACTCCTAACTAATTTTGCAAAGTGGTCCACAATTCTTCAAGTTATCATCTCTTTCTATCATTTTCCTTCTGATATTTTATTCATATGTGTTAAGAATTCCAGAGGAATTTTTCCAAAACTATTGGGAATATTTGTGCGGTCCGCATATTGAGCGTTATTGAATGGAGAGTTGTACTGGCGCGCCATCAGTCGGCAAACCCTCGAACTTCAGTTTCAGGCAGATGTTACCTGTTGCGCACTATACTACCTGAACTCAAAACGTAGATGGATAATCCTATAGTATTTTCCACAAACATTCGCTTGAAATAATTCTAAATATATAAATAGCACAAGGAAAAACAGAGGAATATTTACAAACGAGAGTTGGTGGATTGTTTACATATAATAAATAAGTAGTGGGGGAGTTATAAACAGCGGGAAATTTAAATTTATTATTCTTACCTTCTCATTATAACAATAAAAATTAAACATATTTGAAAATGAATGTTTTGGAGATGGGATATTGATGGCGACGTCAGCCTGGCATGTTTTCATATTTCTATCGTTATGGAATATTGTCTGTCTTTGTCTAAAACCTTCGGGCCGAGATGACGTCACTACATCACTTCTTCAAATTTATTTGTTGCAAAAACCAAAATTTATCGATTTAAAAAAATAGGAACTAAGATAAATGATTAACTTTTCTCTTAGTAAAGCACTCTCTACCATAGCTTTGAGTGCCCATGTGGTAATGTATTAAAAGAACCATCACCACGTAAAAATTTATAGGTATTATTATTTCGTGTTGCTTTATGACCCATTTCTGGGTGTGACAATCTATTTCTATTTACAGATATCGGTAACAACGATATGTTCGTACCGTTGATGGCATTTATCAGGTGTCACCTGAAAGCTGTCGGGGAGAAAGTATCACTTATGTTATTTGAAAATTGGAAATAAGTAACAAATATCAAGTTTGACATCGGCACAAAAGTGACCCATGTGGTGCACTCTCCATACCAACATTATCGATATCTGTGTACGAAACAGAACGGCGTACCCAGCAATGAGTAATATGCCATGATCATAAATTTATTTATTTATTTATTCACACATATAGTAATTAAAGATGTTGACCCATCCTAGTTTTAACCGAGCACACTTTTACTTAATAATACATGAACGAATGAGTTTTATAAGACATATATTTTCGCACGCGTCGAAGTAAAATAAAATAAAGTGCGAAAAAATATTATAAAATGCGTCCTTTATACTATTTTTTTTTATATTTTGCGTCTTTTATATACTATTTTTTTTTTAAAAAAAAAACATTAAACCGAGTTAATTTCGGGAAATTTGTATGTGTAATGTTGTAGTTGGTAACATTGGATTGACATTTATTTATTAAAAAAATTATCTCAATTCTGATTTATGAACATAGTCATCTCGTATCAACCTTTTAAAACAAAAAAAATGCGTATCGAAATAAAGGCTCTTTCGATACGCATTTGAATTTTGTTATGGAGGTAGAAATAGAAAAAAGGGAGCATGAGGTTATATTGAGGGCCAGGGGAATGAAGCCTAGTGGGGATGAACGAACACCTCTGCTGGTTCAATTTAGAGAGGGGGTTAAGCGCGGCAATTTTTAAATGAAATTGCATTGTTCGTTCAAAGAAAATTTTATAAAACTTAAATAGTGGAAGAAATATGTTGTATTTATATGATTTATCCAATTATTTTTAAATACTTTTTACTTATTGAATTTAGTTAATTATATTAGGAGTATATTATTATAAATTCTATGAAAAACGAACTATTTAGCTTAAGAAGTTCATTATGTTATGAACAACAAATTAATAATAAAAAAATCTCAGATTTTATTTTAAATATATTTTATAATGAGACAAAACAAAAATAAAATTATTTCTATATAAAGTTAAACTTTTAATGCCGAATATTTCAGATTTATCTACAAACTTTTTTATCAAATAATAAAATCTTTAAAATAATAAGCTAATAGTTTTTATTAAATATACTATGTGATGTGATTCTCTAGAGATCCATGCTTTAAGGAATGGTTTGTTAAATTTGAAAATATGTTAGTATTAACAAAATTTGGAAAATAATTGTTATTAGATCAAAAAAAAAATTGGACACTCTTAAACGACACAACACAAAACAACCGAAATAAAATGGTTTTGTTAAAGATTGACAGTTAGGCGCTATTTGGAGTGGGGGAAATGACTTTTATAGTAACTTGTTCCATCCTTATTTATTCCTACCTCCATTGGTTTCGTAATGACATTATGAACACGAAATATAAAATTTTTTGAGATAGAAAAAAATATTTTTAACGAAATCCGGGTAGACCATATTATCATACCAAGTAAGACTCATAATAATATTTTAAGTACCAAAATATAGGTAAAAGTAAAAAAATGCAATTTTCCTATACATTCGCATCGTGTAACATCTACTCGGAGCAAATTTACGACAGTGGATGCAAGCTGCACCTCTGCATACAAGTTAATATTTCACCTTCCAGCTAAACTAGATTCTCCTTCTCTTTCTCTCTCTCGTATCTCATTACGCAAGCATAGCTAATTGCTCTCTCCAATTAACACATGAGAAAAAATCAAATAAATATTCCATTAATTCAAAAACGGTTTTCCGCGTATCAAAATAAACAAATAGCTAATTTAGTCTCCTGGGACCTGGTACGAAAACATTGTTGGATTGAGTTGAATTGAAACGTAAGCGCGCGGTGCTTCAAGGAAGTCGTTTGCTAGTTCGCGTGTTGCGTAACAGATGGCGGGGTGTATAAGAAACGGAAGCAGGGAAGTTTATAAATAACAGAGATTGGGAGATATGAAAATTTTTAGAAAGAAATGATATTCAAGGATTAGACTATTATTAGAAGGAAAATCGATGAGAGAAAAAGAATTTAAAGTATTGTTGTCGTGCTATGTAACAATACAAATATAAATAAATTTTCTTCAATTCGAAAAATTATGTAAACTAAAAAATGTTTTATTTTCAAATAAATTAAACATTTTCAAAAGAATATGTGATATAAAAATATCCCACGACAAGCTTATGCGACTTTTAGTTCAAAAACTATTTACTAATATTATTTTATAAAATTTGGTATCTGGGAATTTACCATCAACCAAAATATTTTGAAAGCAGTGGAACTTCCGGTTTAATCGAAAGTAGTTCAAAACTTTCATTTTACATGAAGTGCTCATTTTTTTTTATAATGGCGTTCTCCACTATTTGTCGTTTTAGAAAGTTTTAAATATTTTTTTAGTGATACACAGTGCCGGATTAAACCATGTGGAGGCCCTTAGGAAATCGAAATCTTGCCCTCCCCCCAATAAGTTTACGATTTAACCCCAACTATTTTAATAAAATAATTTTTTATAAAAAAAAAATCAACATACTTTTATACAAATTAATATAAAATATATATGGTAAACACTGGTATTTGGTATTATAAAAATCGAGTTGTAACAGTAGGGTCTTGTAATATTGATTCACATTTTTTATTATTGTAATCAAGATTCCATTATTGTAAATAAGCTTTTCTTTGTTGTAATCAAAATTTCTTTATTTAAGGATTTCTTTATTTGTCATAATAAAAAAATATCAAAATCAAATCAATATTATTTTAATCTAATGTAGTGTGGCGCGGGGCCCCTAAAAGGCGCGGGGCCCATAGGCAATTGCCTGGTCTGCCTATTGGGTAATCCGGCACTGGTGATACACGCGACGAGAGTAGTCTCGTCTCGTAGCGTTATGCAAAAAAATCTGTTGTGGCCAGCACAATACCTCTCGCCACTTCCTTTTTTTGGTTACATAAGTATAGGGCGCGAACGGTAATGTTACATTTTTGGGCTTGACAAGCAAATGTGTGGGCCCGTTTCAGAATGATAATTAGTAATTATGTACATAGATGTCAAATGTTAGAATTTTTCATTAAAAATTTCAAAATTTTCTAAATTTACGTAGTTAATTTATCACCAGGAGTTTGAAGTTTACTTGTATGCCTTAGATATTTAACATTTAATTCTGCTCCACATGGAATTGGAAAATCACTAAATTTAGAATGAGAAATTATGATATTTGACATCTATATACATAATTACTAGCTATCATTCTGACATGGGCCCCCATATCTGCTTGTCAAGGCCAACAAAATCATATGACTGCTCGCTCCCTATTGTATTTAACATTTCTTGTATACCTACACTCTACACCAAAAATTCTACTTACGCATATATCTATTCCATATATATTTAGATTGTTTAATTTTAAATTCATTTTTGATGAAGAAATTTTGTCCTCTTCTAATTTTTCGATTTTTCCAATTCTATTAATACATTAAGAAATAATATAATGTATGTACTTCCCAGAAAAAGTCTTCAGTAATGTCTTCGGATTTCTGACACTGACATTATCTGTCAGTTACAAACAAATTAAATTTTCAACTATTTTCCATGGCCATTCTTTCGGCTGTAAAATTTATTATAACAGATTATTTTACATACTATATTTCTTCTATCTCTAAATCTATAGAATATATTGTAAAATATTTAAATGTATCAGAAAGAGAATTTATTTTTCTTTAATATTATCAAGAAAAAAATTCAAAAAATATTATTTAAAAGATTTTTTTTCAAGAATCTTCTACTTCCGGTTGTCCAATTGTTACCAAAACCTTTTCAGATCTTCCCATGAATGTCCGATTGGGAAATACGTAGTTAAAAAAATTTAAAGTCTTATAGTTTTTGAGTAACCGTCCTTCCAACATCCCACACACACACACACATACACACACACATCCACACACACACACACACACACACACACACACACACACACACAGACATCATCGTAAAAATGATAAAATCGGATTGTAGGGACCTTAAAACGTGCTTATTCAATAAAATCTGGATATGCGATTTTTAGCATGAATGCAATACCTCTCTTAGCGAGAGGTAAAAAGAACGAGACCGAGATCAATGTTTTTAATTACTCGTTTCATCTGCGAGACGAGAACGAGATTACGGATCTAAAACGAGACGATATCGATATTTGTGTACTCCTATACTAAAATATGAAACGAAAATTCAAATAAATTGCTCCTGTACCAGAACTATTAACATTTTAAAAAAATCTGTTGTGGCCAGCACAATACCTTCCGTCAATCCTGTGTATAATGTATAAATTCAATACATCATTTTTCTTGCAAAAGATCCTATATTTCCAGTAAAATTAATACATAAATAAACTATGCATATTGCACTTGACACTGACATCTTCTTCTTTAGCTTTTCCCATTCATTAGGGGGTCGCTATTTTTTATTTCTTCTTCCACTCATTTCTGTTTTGCGTGTCGTCCTCATTCAGTTTCTTTTCTCTCAAGTCTTCGGCAATATATTCCTTCCATCTTATCATTGACTTCTGTCACTTGAGCCATTTCCCTTATCCTTTAAATCCTTACCCTATCTTTCGGTGTCTTTCCCAACACCGTCACATACACACACAACACACACACACACGCACACACACACACACACACACACACACACACTCAGACGCACACACACATACAGACATCATCGTATAAATAGTAAATTCGTATTCTAGGGACCCCAAAACGTGCTTATTCATTAGAAACTTACTTTCGAAATTTTTGACCAAAGACAATACCTTCCTTACCTAAAGGTAACGGAAGGTAAATATATAATTTTGTATTGTAACTTGAGAACCACTGGTTTAAAAAAATATTTTCTTCTCTAATCGAATGTCCCCCTTGGTCATATAGTATTTTAATATATTACCCTTTATTTAAACAGTTATAAAAAATATAAATATGTTTAAAATTACTTTCATGATGAATAGTTGGAAATGTAGATAATAAGCAATTTAATATAATAATTAATAACAAACAACGGATTTTATAGTATATAGTTTGATAACCACTGGCAGACTGTAGCCGTGTTCCTTCGGGCTGTGATTCGCAATCTAAATCATCAAAGTGATCATGATTAAGAAAAAGTATGTTTTTTTGTTTCCTATTCGTTATTCCCACTTTCTCATTTTGTGATCACTAGACAAGCTTCCCCTTTCCCTTCTGAATAATCATTTTTGTGTGATCACGCAGATTCATTACAGAACAAATTTAAAAATGGCAGACGACAATAGGTTTTCGAGCGTAGAAATTTATCAATGTGGGGTTTGTTACATCAAAGGAAATATGATTTTCCTACAATGTAATGACCCACCATACTTTTGAAAACAGAAAATATGTTACATAAAAGAGTTGTTTTAAGTAAACATACTTCATATGATACCAAAATTATTTTTTTACTTCTATATGATTCATTTTTAATGTGCAGAATATAACACTTGACAGTAGAGTATTTATAAAATAAAATAAATTAGTTTGCATTGGTCTGCATATGCTATTTGACGCTATATGGTGTTTATATTATTAAAGTTGTTTTCTTGATATAAATTTTAAATCATGATTCAAGAGGATCACGATTAAACTAATCAGGTTCCACAAAATCACAATCATAGCCCGAAGGAACACGGCTTGTATCATTCAAAATATCTTGTACTCTCATATGCAAGCGATTTCTATCATAAATTCAAACACCTCTCCCTTGACTCTATAGATTATATCTATACAACTCGTACGAGTTGAAATATCCATGCCATAATGACAGTACGTCATGAATACAAATACCACAACCAATAAGTACAAAAAGTACTGTTACAAAAAAAATGGAAAAAATATACCTTTCAAATATTTTTTTCTCTTTTCCTCCCCTTTCTTGTTATTTTTCCACCCTTGTTTGCACTAACGTTCCACTAACATTTTCCCGCACTTAACGCTACATCTTCCAAAAATTTCAACTCCGGTTCGGTTCTAGTAAACCCCCATTCGCTCATTATCGCAGCAGGGGTGTCCTGCAGCCATGTTGGCAACCCCTGTGGTGCAAGCAGCCATTAGAAAAAGGGCGGGCAAAAAATAGAAAGCCAGCCATGAATAGAAGAGGTTTTACCTTTGAGAATAGGGAATAATGTATTGGAAAGTTAAGAGAAAAAAGGTGGAACTAAATTCAAAAGGAATTCGACATGGAATGCAAATTGTAAATAAATGTATAGGGGCTGTAGACAAGTATGACAAATATCTAGTTCTGTTTCTCTCCAGAATTGGAATATGGACGAAGTAAATTATTTTAAAGTATTTAAAATTAAACGTGTTGTGGTGAGCAGTTGACATTTTGACGGTTTCAATAATTATAAATAACAACTTTTTAATTATTATAGTTATTTTTTTTTTAGTTATTTTACTATTTTTTTATGAAACTGTATCTAAATTGAATCTATAATTTTAGAAAGTCTTAATTGTTATTTGTTAAGCCGTTTTTTAAAAAACCGAAGTCGATTAAGAGTTTAATAAAACCTATTTGTGAAACTCACATTTTTACCTCTCGCTAAGAGAGGTATTGCATTCATGCTAAAAATCGCATATCCAGATTTTAATGAATAAGCACGTTTTAAGGTCCCTACAATCCGATTTTAACATTTTTACGATGATGTCTATGTGTGTGTGTGTGTGTGTGTGTGTGTGTGTGTGTGTGTGTGTGTGTTTGTGTGTGTGTGTGTGTGTATGTGTGTGTGTATGTGTGTGTATGTGTGTGTGTGTGTGTATGTGGGATGTTGGAAAGACGATTACTCAAAAACTGTAAGACTTTATATTTGTTTAACTACGTATTTCCCAATCGGATATTCATGGGAAGATCTGAAAAGGTTTTGGTAACAATTGGACAACCGGAAGTAGAAGATTCTTAAAAATAAATCTTCTAAATA
Organism: Harpalus rufipes; assembly: GCA_951394225.1. Taxonomy (NCBI): domain Eukaryota; kingdom Metazoa; phylum Arthropoda; class Insecta; order Coleoptera; family Carabidae; genus Harpalus; species Harpalus rufipes. The sequence goes on from OX596279.1 coordinate 52,334,421, forward strand.
ATATTTTTTGAAAATTTTTCTTGGTAATATTAAAGAAAATTAAATTCTCTATCTGATACATTTAAATATTTTATTATATATTCTATAGATTTAGAGATAAAAGAAATATAATATATAAAATAATCTGTTATAATAAATTTTACAGCCGAAAGAATGCCATGGAAAATAGTTGAAAATTTAAAATGTTTGTAACTGACAGATAAATGTCAGTGTCAGATATCCGGAACATTACTGAAGATTTTTTCTGGGAAGTACACACATTTTATTTCTTATTGTATTAGGTAATAGTTAAATATTTAAAATTATATGTATATTACATATATCCTTCAAAAATACTGTCACTCCTGACAATGAATTGGAAACATTTCGAAAAATTAGAAAAGGACAAAATTTCTTCATAAAATGAATTTAAAATTAAACAATCTAAATATAAGGATAGATATAAGTAGAATTTTTCGTGTAGAGTGTAGATATACAAGAAATGTAAAATACAATAGGGCGCGAGCAGTCATATGACATCCGTGTCAGAATGACGGTTAGAAGTTATTTACATAGATGTCACAATTGTCATATGTCATAATTATGTTTCATTTAATTTTTTTAAATATTCTGATGTTTATTTGTCATCAATAGTATGGAATATACTTGTCGGGGAAAATAATACACATGGATTTGGAAAATCATAGTTTTGAATAAAAACTTATGATACTTGGCATCTATGTACATAATTACTAGCTATCATTCTGACACGGGCCCCCATATCTGCTTGCAAGGCCAACAAAGTCACATAACTGCTCGCGCCCTATGCAACATAAAATGACAATGGCGAGAGGTATTGTGCTGGTCACAACAGATTTTTAAGTAAGTTATTGAGTTTCAAACTCAACTAACTATAAGTATTATAAATCCGATAGTCACGATCAGCATAATTATAGGTAACAGACTATTATAAATTTATTCAATGTAAATACATTGTTACTATTATTAACTTGGTATAAATTTACGATACAGGTTAATTATATCCCGCTGTAATGTTATTAGTGTTAATGCATTCAGAAATAGTAAAGCATTGGCAATGACTTCTCTAGTACTCTACTAAAGCTAGTTGTTCATGTTCGTTCGTTAAGAATGCAATGCCTGGAATGATAAGTGCTGAGCTTCATTCTGAGAATATCTGTCTGCGCTGCGGCCGTCACTAAAATAAATAAGGTTAACTAATATATTCGCCGCATTGCTCCTATATTATGTCACCCGTCATACTGGATATTGTTGCTTGCTTGCTTATAATATGTATGCATGTGGACAGTAGTAAACTCAAGTGCAGCACTACAAGTTTAGTGGATGATATAGTCTTATTATTGACTTAAATTAATATTATTGCAAGGTTCTTACGTTCGCAGAAATATATGACAGTTAAAACTGTTCAAGTTGCAATAGAAATAATTTCATTTTAACACAATATAAATGAATGTGTATAAAATTGCAAATATGTAATCTAAATTGATTGCAATGATATTCGACAAATGAGTAAGCCATAAATTTATACTTCTAGTCGTCTAATTTTAATTCTTCACATCTAATTTTATTTAACAAATCTGACATATTCCAAGCAAAAATGTGTGTCCTTCAGGGTCAATTCCAAGTAAATCAAACGATGCTGCAAAAAATGCATGTCGTAGCCAATTCAAAATTCGTTTTTATCTTCAAAATTTACAATGATGAGTTTTTAGTGAATAAGCATGTTTTAGGGTCCCTATAATACGATTTGACCATTTTTACGATGATGTCTGTATGTATGTGTGTCTGTGTGACAAAAGTTCCGGATCCCATAATTTCAATACCACGATTCCAAAAATTATAATTTTTTCGAATTCCTCAAGTTTACATCCAGAAGAACAAGTGATTAGATTTTGGTTATAATTGGTGAACCGGAAGTAGCCTCATTTGAAAATTTAATAGTTAAATTTGATTTATTGACATTTAACGTTATTATAACTTAAAGAACATATTATTCTTTTTTGATTTGATTACATTTTATACTTCATATTCAATAGATACAGAGTTAAAGAATTTTAAAGAAATTAAATTTTATAATTCAGCCAGCTGTGCTAAACATGGCAACTATTAATATATTCATATAATATAATTGTGTGTGTATGATTATAATTTTTTCGTATTCCTCAAGTTTACATCCAGAAGAACAAGTGATTAGATTTTGGTTATAATTGGTGAATCGGAAGTAGCCTCATTTGAAGATTTAATAGTTAAATTTGATTTATTGACATTTAACGTTATTATAACTTAAAGAACATATTATTCTTTTTTGATTTGATTACATTTTATACTTCATATTCAATAGATACAGAGTTAAAGAATTTTAAAGAAATTAAATTTTATAATTCAGCCAGCTGTGCTAAACATGGCAACTATTAATATATTCATATAATATAATTGTGTGTGTATGATTATAATTTTTTCGTATTCCTCAAGTTTACATCCAGAAGAACAAGTGATTAGATTTTGGTTATAATTGGTGAACCGGAAGTAGCCTCATTTGAAAATTTAATAGTTAAATTTGATTTATTGACATTTAACGTTATTATAACTTAAAGAATATATTATTCTCTATACGATTTTATTGCATTTTATACTTCATATTCAATAGATATTAGAGTTAAAGAATTATAAAGAAATTAAATTTTATAATTCAGCCAGCTGTGCTAAACATGGCAACTATTAATATATTCATATCATATAATTGTGTGTGTATGATTATAATTTTTTCGTATTCCTCAAGTTTACATCCAGAAGAACAACTGATTAGATTTTGGTTATAATTGGTGAACCGGAAGTAGCCTCATTTGAAGATTTAACAGCTAAATTTGATTTATTGACATTTAACGTTATTATAACTTAAAGAATATATTATTCTCTATACGATTTTATTGCATTTTATACTTCATATTCAATAGATATTAGAGTTAAAGAATTATAAAGAAATTAAATTTTATAATTCAGCCAGGTATACTAACCATGAAAATTGTTAATATATTCAGATTGACAGATGTCAGTATCAATAAAAAGTAAATTAATGTGGCAGAGATGAGGATGTTGAAGTAGATGCTGGGGAAGACACGGAAAGATAGGTAAGGAAATAACTCTATTGTTACAAGTTTCTAGAAAGATACAAGCGAGTTGATTACATTGGTTTGAAAATGTCATGAGGAGAAATGAAGAATATATTGGATGAAAAATGAATAACTTAGTAATAGAAGGTTGAAGAAACAGAGGAAGATCAAAGATAAGATGGGAGGACTGTATTGCGGAAGACTTGAGAGAAAATGAACCTGAATGAGAACGACACGTAAAACAGAAATGAGTGGAAGAAGAAAATAAAAATAGCGACCCCTAACGAATGGGGGAAAGCTAAAGAAGAAGATGTTAGTGTCAAGTGCAATTTGCATAGTTTGTTTATGAAATAATTTTACTGGAAATTTAGAATCTTTTGCAAGAAAATTTATGTCTGGAATTTATACACAGTACACAGGATTAACGGAAGGTATTGTGCTGGCCACAACAGATTTTTTAAACAATATATGGCCAGATTATCAAACTGTTGTTGCTTTAGCGATGAGCAATGTTTTACTAACAGCCTATAGACGTTTTATAAATCAACGAACAGCTTATGTCTACGTTGTAATTTGAATATTTGGATATTTCCGTTTGTAATTTCTCTAAATGCACCTGAACATAACCTACTTCGCAGAAATCACAAGTTTTGTACTTTAGGTTAAGTTTTTATTTTCATTTGTAATATAACAAGTGATATGATTATCATCGATAATATTCACGGGTAATATCTTCGATTATTAATCATATCACGAGCTTATATTTAATGAGAGAATATAATGAATTTTTGTAACACATTATGTGCTGCTAACCTAACTTTTCATATATTGTATTAAAACATGGTTAATTTTATAATTTTCTTATTATTTTCATCGTTTTACTCAAAATTACCTGTCAATGTTGTAAATAAAGAAAACATTTCGAATATAAATAAGGTGACAATTTCTTTGTTTTTTATCATCGCTATGATAGATATGTACCTAGGGAGATTCGGAATGTTGATTGGCGGAAAACATATCACGTGACTAATGAATTATATTCTCAGAGAAATATACAAGCTAACTAGTTCATTGTTGTATAAAAAGACGGATTTTACAATCTGGCTACAGCACATACAACATTTTTATTTATTCACAATAATGAGTGCCCGTGAGGTAACGCCTGGTAAGCGCCCGCACGGTACTAATATTTCATCATTACCGATATCTATGTACAAAGCAGATTGGCACACCCAGCAATGGGTAATATACCGTAATGATATATTTATTTATTTTTCAGTATAAAAAATGGAACGATATTTCAAAAATTTTATAGTCAAATTGTAAAATTCATAACGTATAACAAATTGCTACATGAAATTTTATATTATAGGAAAAGTGTGAAACGGAAGATGAAAAACGGGGAAAATAAAATATCCTTGTCTAATTTATTTATTTAAATTATAGAACAGTGTGAATTAGACAAGGAAATTTTATTTTCCCCCTTTTTCATGAAGTTTTAGATACAGTAGTTGTACTCGTATTTCTTAAAATCATTTATAAGATGAAACCTACGTGAAATCCGTAATATAGGGAATACAATGTTATTTTTTACCTTCCGTCACCTTTAGGTAAGGAAGGTATTGTCTTTGGTAAAAAAATTCAGTGATGAGTTTTTACTGAATAAGCATGTTTTAGGGTCCCTATAATACGATTTTACCATTTTTACGATGATATTTGTATGTATGTATGTATGTGTGTCTGTGTGTGTCTGTGTGTGTGTGACAAAAGTTCCGGATCCCATAACTTCAATACCACGATTCCAAAAATTATATTTTTTTCGTATTCCTCAAGTTTACATTCAGAAGAACAAGTGATTAGATTTTGGTTATAATTGGTGAACCGGAAGTTGCCACATTTGAAGATTTAACAGTTAAATTTGATTTATTGACATTTAATATTATTATAACTTAAAGAATATATTACTCTCTATACGATTTGATTACATTTTATACTTCATATTTAATAGATACAGAGTTAAAGAATTTTAAAGAAATTAAATTTTATAATTCAGCCAGCTATGCTAAACATGGAAACTGCTATTATATTCATATAATTCAAATTGACAGATGTCAGTATGAGTAAAAAGTAAATTAATGTGGCAGAGATGAGGATGTTGAAGTAGATGTTGGGGAAACACGGAAAGATACGGTAAGAAAATAACTCTAGTGTTACAATTTTCTAGAAAGATACAAGAAAGACGATTACATTGGTTTGAATATGTCATGAGGAGAAATGAAGAATTATATTTGAACAAGAATGAGTAGTTTAGTAATGGGAGGTTGAAGAAGCAGAGAAAGACCAAAGATAAGATGGAAGGACTGTATTGCGGAAGACTTGACAGAAAAAGAACCGAATGAGAACGACACGCAAAAATATCGACTCCTAACGAATGGGAAAAGCTAAAGAGGAAGAAGATGTCAGTGTCAAGTGCAATTTGAATAGTTTGTTTATGAAATAATTTTACTGGAAATTTAGAATCTTTTCCAAGAAAAACTATGTATGGAATTTATACATTATACACAGGATTACCGGAAGGTATTGTGCTGGCCACAACAGATTTTTTTAGGTAGTTACCTATTAATTTTAGATAAAAATGTTTCAAATGTTGCAGATAATAAAATTCTACATCTAAACCATTAATTAGATTTTATTTTGCATGTTTTGTAATGTGTGAAACGAATTTGAAATTTTATAAATATTGTTCATTTATTGTGACACAAAATTACAAATAAATGCATGTTTGAACAGTCACTACTGTCAGAAAAAATAGTTTATTACGCTAGAAAATAATTTATTTCAATTGTGTTATGAAAAGTGATTTCGTAACTATTATGATATTTTTATTTATTGTGTTTTGGTTTATACAAAGAACGTTTCTATTAAGAAAAGTATCTGCAAATAATTCAATGGTATTATTCTGATAATTCAAATAATATGCATTTATTTGTAATTTTATGTCAATTTCATGGCTAACACTTGAAATGAGCAATATTTATAAAATTTCAAATTCGATTTTACACGTTACAAAACATGCAAAATATAATCTGATTAAAAATTTCTGTGTAGAATTTTATTATCTACAACCTTTATTTGAAACATTTAGTCTAATTACAGCAAAATGAAAAAAATAATATTGTATTCCCCATATTACGGATTTCCAGTAGACACTCGTTATAGAAGGTTAAACAGTTAGATTTTTTTCTATACAAAAACAGTGTTCTCAAAGGGTCAAAATACCTATCTACGTGATTTTGGCAACGTTACGAAGGACTTTGAATACTATGACAATTTTTTGCTCTGCTTTTAGCTGGTAATAGGCAATACCGTTATTCAGAATTCTTTTCTTAATATACCATTTTTTCTCTTGTCTGGAAACTTTCCTTTTACTTAAAGTTTCGTGACTCATAACTGTTTCTAACCCTTTTTTCTACACCCTCTCAATATTAGTAACATTATTTTCCACCCTTTCTACTTACAAAATAATATCAATTAACTTATATACAGGGTGTTAAAAAAACAGTAAACAATTGTAAGGGCATATAATACTGACCAAAATGAGCAAATAAAGCTTAATCAACATGGGTCCAATCTTCAATAGTTTCAGAAATATAAGGCAGTGAAAATTGAGTTTTTACGGGGTTTACCTCTGCTATCTCAAAAAATCTGATGTGGCCAGCACATAACCTCTCGCCGTATATTTTACCTGGCTGTATGCATAAAGCAAAGCATATTTTTATAAATACAAATAATATATTCATATAAATCTATGACGTATAAACTTCTTTATTATTCAATAATAGCATGTCTCAATATGAAGATATTTTACCATAAATTATGTTACAATAAATTACAAAGTAGAGTTTACCATATATAAATATTAGGCTGGTAACAGCAATTTTCAATTCGAACAACTTTGTTTACTTTCTCTTCATATTCTTCTAGTAAAAACATTAATTTTGGGCGGTCTAAAATGTATATATCTGGATTGTGCATCTATTCTTATATATCTTCTTTTACATTTTATTTTTTCATACTTGTTATATCTAAATAACACTAATTCCTTTTAATAAAGTGACGGATAGATTGCACTCCGATTATTCTTATATCGATGTGTAATTTTGTCAATATTTACAACTTACTTGAGAAGAATTTGATAGCTTTTTCGCACTTCAAAGTTACTCTAGTCTACAGTACTGGTGTACATTGTCCCATAATGTTTGAAACAAATTTAAGTCCTTCAACCTAGACTTGTCATCTCCATAATAGTCACAGATCAAGAATTAAGGGATTCTCCAAATACATTTTTCTTTCATTACTCATTATTTCTGACACTGACATTTATCTGTCAGTTACAAATAATTTAAATTTGCAACTATTTTTCATGGCATCCTTTCGGTTGTAAAATTAATTACAACATTATTTTATATATTATATTCCTTTTATCTCTAAATCTATAAAATATGTATAAAAATATTTAAATGTATCAGAAAGAGAATTTATTTTTCTTTAATATTATCAAGAAAAATTTTCAAAAAATAATATTTAGAAGATTTTTTTTCAAGAATCTTCTACTTCCGGTTGTCCAATTGTTACCAAAACCTTTTCAGATCTTCCCATGAATGTCCGATTGGGAAATACGTTGTTAAACAAATTTTAAGTCTTATAGTTTTTGAGTAACCGTCCTTCCAACATCCCACACACACACATCCACACACACACACACACACACACACACACACACACACACACACAGACATCATCGTAAAAATGTTAAAATCGGATTGTAGGGACCTTAAAACGTGCTTATTCTATAAAATCTGGATATGCGATTTTTAGCATGAATCCAATACCTCTCTTAGCGAGAGGTAAAAAAGAATTACGACTTCGATTAAATGAGACTTTTTGTTTACCTTTCGCAGATCATCTTAGTTGTGCCTTTTTCAAATCAAATATTTGTACAAAGTTAAATGTAGCGACCGTGGCCTATATTTCATTTACAAATAACTTCGTAACTTTTAGAAATAAACTAGGAAAGTAGGCGATGCTATAGTACGCGCCCTTACCAAGGGTAGCAGGAGGTAAAAAAAATATTGTCATTACTTAAATGTGCGAATTAAAGCTAGATTGGCACACCCAGCAACGGATAATAAGTCATAATAATATATTTATTCATTTACTACATGTTATCATCATAATTCCACAAATCCAAAATATTACTTCCACTATCCAATCCCTCATTTTGTCTATTTTGTGATCTAATCCACTTACTCCCACGCTTTCCTCTTCTTGTTACCTTCCAATTCATCCCAAATCACGCGGCGTAACGGCAGTATCACCACGGGTTAGGTTAGGTTACCTACTCTCTCCATTCGAGCTATTGTCAACCTCGGGGGTGCAATACAGACAGCAAGGGAGGCTTTTGTTTTATTTATTCTGGAAGAGATACAAGATAGAAGATGGAAGTGGGAAGGTGGCTATGAAAGGGAGGGGATATTTGGTTTTTGTTTTGGTGGGTGAGGAAAGTGAGGTGTTAATAATGAGTACACGTAATTAAAACGATAATATATAAGGATAGTAAATAATTTTCATGCTTAATGAATTGAAAATGGTGGCGAAATAAAATATACTATTAATTATTTTAACAATACATATTACCAAAATAGTACCTTTATTACTGCTCATTAATATTGGTCTTTTGATTAATGATCATTTGATTAAGGAATGAAGTTGTTCCACAGATCAACTAGTCATGATCATCAAATTTACTGTTTTGTTATTTTTTACCTTCCGTTACCGTTAGGCAAGGAAAGTATTGTCTTTGGTCAAAAAAATCGATGGTGAATTTTTGATGAATAAGCACGTTTTAGAGTCCCTACAATACGAATTTGCTGTTTTTACGATGATGTCTGTATGTGTGTATGTATGTATGTGTATGTATGTGTGTGTGTGTGTGTGTGTGTGTGTGTGTGTGTGTGTATGTGTGTTTGTGTGTTTGTGTGTGTGTGTGTGTCTCCTTCGATAGCTCCAATACTACAATTCCAAAAGTTATAATTCTTTCATATTCCTATTTCGTTCGTCCATATGAAGAGTTGATTATATTTTGGTTACGACTGGATAACCGGAAGTACCCTAGTTTGAAGATTTTAACAGTATTTCTTGAAAAATCGCTGTTAAATATCATTTTTTAACCTTTTATGTTAAAAGAATATGGTATTCTCTATTCGATTTGATAATATTTTTACCTTCCGTCACCTTTAGGTAAGGAGGGTATTGTCTTTGTCAAAATATTCAATGATGAGTTTTAGGGAATAAGCATGTTTTAGGGTCCGCATAATACGATTTTACTATTTTTACGATGGTGTATGTATGTATGTATGTGTGTGTGTCTGTGTGTGTGTGACGAAAGTTTCGGATCGCATAACTTCAATACCACGATTCCAAAAATTATAATTTTTTCGTATTCCTCAAGTTTACATCCAGAAGAACAAGTGATTAGATTTTGGTTATAAGTGGTGCACCGGAAGTAACCTCATTTGAAGATTTAACAATTAAATTTGATTTATTGACATTTAACGTTATTATAACTTAAAGAATATATTATTTTCTATACGATTTGATTGCATTTTATACTTCATATTCAATAGATATAAAGTTAAAGAATTTTAAAGAAATTAAATTTTATAATTCAGCCAGCTATGCTAAATATGGAAACTACTAATATATTCATATAATTCAAATTAACAGATGTCAGTATCAATAAAAAGTAAATTAATGGGGCAGAGATGAGGATGTTGATGTATATGGTGGGGAAGACTCGGAAAGATAGATAACAAAATAACTCTAGTGTTACAAGTTTCTAGAAAGATACAAGAGAGATGAAGAATGAATAGCTTACTAATAAAAGGTTGAAGAAACAGAGGAAGGCCAAAGATAAGATGGAAGGACTGTATTGCGGAAGACTTGAGAGAAAAGGAACTGAATGAGAACGACACGTAAAACAGAAATAAGTGGAAGAAGAAAATAAAAAATAGCGACCTCTAACGAATGGGAAAAGCTAAAGAAGATGTTAGTGTCAAATGCAATTTGCATAGTTTGTTTATGAAATAATTTTACTGGAAATTTAGAATCTTTTGCAAGAAAATTTATATATGGAATTTATACATAATACACAGGATTGACGGAAGGTATTGTGCTGGCCACAACAGATTTTTTTTTCTTCATATTGAATTTAGAGATAGCCACATCAGATTTTTTCAATCCTAATAAGAAAACGCAGTCTCTTCGCAAATAAAGGCATAAATTTTTAAAAAACAAGTCCAATTTTCCATCCTCCATTCCATTTTGAAAATAACTCCATACATCCTACATATCCTATTCTATAGCATCTCTCGTCTCCGTTGTGTATAGGAATACGAAACAAATTCATACATTTGAAACGAATCCCACATCGTGTCGGCGGAATTTTACGCGCTGCATTTCTTTGATGTCGATGAAATATAAAAAAGCGGAGCTCTGGATCCCGGGCCAACTAGAGCGCTAGCACGCAGGCAGTGAGAGCACGTCGCCGGCAAATAGCCGGCCTAGCCGCAAACAACACGGACCGGAATACGTGAAGAAAGAAAGAACGCAAAATGAGACGAAAACATAATGGACACGATGAAATTATGGAGGAGATACCAAGCTTGTTAGACACTTGTCATTAGAAGAAATGGACAAGCAGACATTATGTGTTTCTGTATTTTTCTGTTTAAAATTGTGAATGTTCTTTTGTGCTATTATATTTTTGTGGTATAAAGCAAGAACTAATGTAAAGTAAAGTTTTTCATCAAAATGAAATTAATGAAGTCTTATCACAGTAACCAATTAAAACATCGGTTATTTCATATTAAAACTATACTTTAAAACTGTAGGATAAAGACAATCTAAGTTATTTTGCACAAATTCCACACAGAATTTTTTTGAAAACTATTCTATGGGCGTTTTCTTTTTAGCGGAGAAATGAACTGATCTTACTTCCTACTCCTAAAAAGGACAGCATGTTTCTTAAATTAAAAATCTGATGCGACCAACACAATACCTCCCGCCATTTACCTATGGGGTCTCGTTGGCCTGAAGTCTGGTCGTGAATCTGGGGAATCCGATTCGATTACCGATCAACGCCAAATAATTCGAATTTTAAATGGCATAAAATTAACCCTTGTGGTAAACGCCCGCACAATACAAATATGTCATCATCATTACCGATATGTGTGTATAAATCAGATTAGCACACCCAGCAATGTATAATATGCCGTGATAATATATTTATTTGTTTCTTTATTTAAATACATACCTGCATATTTACTAATGCTAGAAATTATGTATTTTAAGTTCCTTTCCATAAAAATATTGTTCTATTTACAATTTTCCTTTTAAAACGTTACTATTATTAATTTGAAATGATTATTTTTTTGACAGTGACATTTATCTGTGAGTTACATACATTTGAGCTGAACTATGTAACCACGGAGATATGTTTAAAGCATAAGCTCCGAGATATAATTTTTATATTACTTTATAAATTTATCCAGAAATATATAGAAAAAGTATTAAAGCAAACTTGTAGAAAATGGAATAATCTTTAAGTTTTATAATAACAAATTGAGAAAAAGGTATTTTTTGAAGAAAAACTATCTTGAACTTCAAGAAAACTGCCATTTCCGGTTATCCGATTGCCACCAAAATCTAACGACTTCTTTCCATATTAGAATAAGGTAGAAATACATGGTTTCAAAACTTTCTGAATGATAGTATTTGAGTTAGAGCGTAAAGAGGATTCACAGAGATATTAAGTAAATTTTATTTGACACTAATATCTGTCAATTAATAATATTTGAATATTTTGTTTCCATGGTGCAGCTTTCAGCAGCATTACGTTGCAAGATGTTTCTTTATAATTCTTTATCTCTAAATTCATTGAATATGAAGAAAAAATATAATTAAATAGAATAGAGAATAACATATTTTTTTATTTATAATAACATAAAAGGTCAAAAATTGATAATTAACAGCCTTTTATCAAAAAAAAAAAACTGTTAAAATCTTCAAATTAGGTTATTCCTGTTAACCATTCATAACCAAAATATAACCAACTCTTCATATGGACGTACGAAAAAGGAATATGAAAGAATTATATTTTTTCTCAGTATCTGTATAAATTTTATAATTTGTTAAAAATGTAAGCCGGGCGAACTATTATGATCCTGAACTCATATTTTCTTCGTCTTCTAAGATGCTAGTAAACAGTTGCTACTAAATCAGTATACACAAAAAAATATGAATCGTATTCTTCTATTGCAATTTATAATTAAAATTTCCTTTTATTATTCAAAATGGTGTTTCATCGTCCCCAAAATAATATATTTATTCATTTGTAAAACAATACCCAATACACCTGTGTTTTTGTCGTCATTGAATATTAATATTCCATATTGGGTTCTCCATGTTTTCATCTATAATCCAAACCCTCCTACTTCCGAATTACATGAAATTCTGCGTTCTTGTCATGTTATATGTTATGCATGATGTCTGCCGCACTAGCTGATGCTTGTGACGTAACACGTGACAAGCATAGTGATCTGGCGAGTGACAGTAAATAGGAATAGTGACAAATAAATAATACATTGAAAATTGTTATCATCAAAGATTTTGTTGTAAGAAAATATAATTTTTGAGAAGTCAATTATATATTATAATTTATTCTAGATAATTTCATGAATGTATCTATGATAATTTATAACTAACAATTAAGATAAAAATAGAACAGTATTTAAATAAATGTGACAGCTATTTATAATATTTATGGAGTGTAATATATTTAAAATAATTAAACATTTTTTTTTTTAAATAGGCTAGTGAAATTTAAATGCTAGTTATGTGTAATTTAAATTTAAATTCATATATTTAACATATATATTATATATGATATTAACATTTTTGCTAAGTTCCGTAAATATTTTTTTTCTTACTTCATATATCACATTTCACATATTTACCTTGACTAATTTGCATAGTTTGTTTATGAAATAATTTTACTGGAAATATATAATCTTTAGTTGTATATTTCTTGTGTATTTTAATTGCTTAGCATCAGTTTCAATGAATGACAAACACCATACTTGATCGCTATAAAATTGGTAAATAAATAGAAAAACTTACTTAGCATTTAGCGTAAAAATATCATTTGGTAAATGTATAAAAATAACGCCTTTATTAAATGACCAAAATAAACATTTTGAAAAATCTGATGTGACCAACACAATACCTCTCGCCATTTAATTTTTATTAATGTAAATACATACCTGATGTCTATGGATGACAAATAAACATCAGAATATTTTGAAATTTTGAATGAAAAATTATGACATGACAATTGTGACATCTATGCACATAACTACTAGCCGTCATTCTGACACGGATCGTCATATCTGCTTGCCAAAGCCAACAAAGTCACATGACTGCTCGCGCCCTATAAGTAACGAATTTAACATTTCTTTTACACACATATAATTGAAATTGTTTCTCTTCTTTCGTTCTATGAGAAATTTTGTCCTACTATTCTAATATGTTCAAAATTTTTCAAATTCATTGACGGTATTAGCGGTATTTCTTAAGGATATATGTAATATTATAATATTAACATACCTATAATTTAAATACATATTTAATTAATAATACAATAATATATTAAATGTACTCATACCTCCCAGAAAAATCTGACCCTTGCATTTATTTGTCGATTAAAAAATTTAAATATCGCAACTGTTTTTCGGGCAACGAGATTTATTACAACAGATTATTTTATATTATTATATACTATATCTCCAAACCTATACGATATAATAAAGAAATTAAATGTGTCAGATTGAGAATTTAATTATCTTTATTATTTGTTGTAAAAAAAATTCAAAAAATAATATTTAGAATTTTTTTTTAGAAACTACCACTTCCGGGTGTCCAATTGTTACCAGAACCTATTCAACTCTTCCCAACACTGTTAGATTGAGGAATCCGTAGTTACACAGGTCTTTAGTCTTATAGAATTTGAGAAATCGTACCACCAACAACCTCACACACACACACACACACAAACGCACACACAGACATCATCGTAAAAATGTTATAATCGGATTCTAGGGACTTTAAAATTTGCTTATTCACTAAAATCAGAATATGCGTTTTTTAGCATGAATCCAACACCTCTCTTAGCGAGAGGTAAAAATGACTAATTTACATATTTTCGTTACTAGGCATCTTATCATGTCCACTTTAAACTATAAAATATTTTGTGAGATTAATTTTATTGTTTTTCTTTTCTGTATTTCTTACATTTATCATTATTATCTTGTCCTGTAATTGGTATATACACTGTTGGGCAATAAATACTATTATTATTATTATAATACATATGATTCACGGAAGGTAATGTGAATGTGCTGGCCACATCAGATGTTTTTCGTGAAATATTGAAACACCTTTATATAAAAGTATATTTCAATATAAATCTAGTAATCTGTATATATTTTCAAAATAATTTTACTGCAAGCTAAACTCTCTTTTTCTTTATAAACATAGATCGCCCAAATTTCTTTTTTCGTCTGCCCCATCCTACTCATATTTATTATTTATCCCGATATTCCATTCTGGAAATATAGATTGTTTTTCCGAACCGAATTCGCTTCTCCTTCTATAAATATAAACCCCTATCGTACACTAGTAAAGGTATGGTGTCCGAGAAAAACATCCATATTACATATCCGTAATATTCGCAGAAAGCACGAAGTCTGTATAGTGGATAGACGCAGAGGGTCTGAGGCACGAAATACCGATATGTGCGCTTCGCTCACCCTAACCATTCCCACATCAGCCCTGGGCCTGAGCTTGAGACTACCGTGTCCAGGTGAACAACATCCAACCAATATGAGTTTTCTTTCCAGCAAAATAACATGACGTGGGTTTATTTCGCAAGCAGGGCTGGACTTGAAAAATTGAAAAGAAAGTTTATACAATAGGGCTGTTGGGAGAATTTTTAAATGTCTTTTAAGTAATTAAAGTTTAAAAAATCTTTAAATAGCCCCAAATTTGAAAATATTACAAAACATCCGTTAGATATTATAATAGTACATTAAGATACAAGTTTCATAAGACATGATTTTAGCGCACGCGTCTTTGTTAGAAACGAGCGGCTTGCCGCGAGTTTTCTAACGGGACAAGTACGCTGAAATGTCTTATGAAACGTGTATTTTATACTATTTTTTCTATTTTAGTCCTTTTGTCAAAAAAATATTTACAAATATACGTGATTTCATTTTTAGGAATATTTTAATTTTTATTTGATTGTTGGTAACAGTAACAGTGATTGATATTCGTAACTATGACGTTTCATTGTTATTGTTTACAATTTAAATAATATTTACTTTCAAATGACAAATGTCTAGAAATGTAGGTACTACGTACCAACCTAACAGAAATTAGGTTTGAGTTCTTTTAAGAAGTACTTTATGACATCCAAATGGGTTTCATAAAGTACATATTAAAGAACCAAAATAGAAAAAAATAATTATGGAATTCGTACAGTGTCTCTCTAAAGCTTGCTCACTATTAGTAACTTTTTTATTTGAAGAGATACGAGATTGGTTAAATGAGGAAAATTGCTAAATTGTACCATTCTATATTCAAAAATTGGTCATGTCGAGAAAAAATAAAATTGTATCAGCGGTTCCCAAAAAAGGGACTAAATATATATATTTTTAAATGGAATCATATATTTTTTAATCTTTTATTGGAAAGAGTATTTTTTCTCCTTTCAATATGTAAATGTTGTTTAAAAATTAAAAAAATATATACTGTTTCTAGTTAATTTGGCAAACAATTTTTACCTCTCCCTGAGAGGTATTGGATTCATGCTAAAAATCGCATGTCTAGATTTAAATGAATAAGTACATTTTAACATTTATACGATGATGTCTGTGTGTGTGTGTGCGTGTGTGTATGTGGATGTATGTGTGTGTGTGTGTGTGTGTGTATGTTGCAAGGACGGTTTCTCAAAAATTATAAGACGTATTTCCCAATCGGACGGGAAGAGCTGCAAAGGTTTTGGTAACAATTGGACAACCGAAAGTAGCAGATTATTGTAAAAATTCCTTTAAATATTATTTTTTGAAAATTTTTGTTCTTGCTAAAATTAAAGAAAAATTAATTCTCTATCTGATACATTTCAATATTTTATTATATCTTCTATAGATTTAAAGATAAAAGAAATATAATATATAAAATAATCTGTTGTAATAAACCTTCCAGCCGAAATAATGCCATGGAAACCAATTGAAAAATTAAAATGTTTCTAACTGACAGATAAATGTCAGTGTCAAAAATCCGGAGACACTACTGAAGTATATATATCATTTCTTATTGTATTAATAGTTAATTTTTTTTAAAATTATAGGTAAATTACACATACCCTTCAGAAATACTGTTAATCCCAACAATGAATTGGAAACATCTCGAAAAATTAGAAGTGCAGGACAAAATTTCTTCATAGAATGAATTTAAATTTTAAAAATCTAAATACATATAAAGAATAGATATGAGTAGAATTTTTGGTGTAGTATCGGTATAGAAGAAATGTAAAATACAATAGGGCGCGAGCAATCAAGTGACTTTGTTGGCATTGACAAGCAGATATGGGGGCCCGTGTCAGAATGATAGCTAGTAATTATGTATATAGATATGAAATATCATAATTTGTCATTCTAAATTTCGTGATTTTCTAATTCCATGTGGTTTATTTACCTAGACAAGTAAATTTCACACTCCTGGTGACAAATTAACCACGTGAACTTTTTGACATCTATGTACATAATTACTAGTTGTCATTCTGACGCGGGCCCCCATATTTGCTTGTCAAGACCAACAAAGTCACATGAGTGCTCGCGCCCTATACTTATGTAACCGAAAACGGAAGTAGCGAGAGGTATTGTGCTGGCCACAACAGATTTTTATGCATCGTAATTGGTTTCGTTGTTAAGCGACGTAATTTAAATTTTTTAGTACTCATTCATTATTTCAGTAGTTCTAAAAATCTGGGATGTGTATAAAACATTATATTTTGAAGAAATTGTTAAGAGAAAAATGTGTCAGGCCAACTGATTTTCTTTCTTTCTCTCGATAATTATATCGTGAATCTTGTATAAAATTCTGAAAAAGTTACGGAATTCCAAACCATTTCTCCAAAGCTATCTTTCTGCAAGTAATAAGAAAACAAAACGCAAAAAGAATCCCTCTTATTCCGCGTCTGGAATAAATGCATCCTCATTCTTATCCTTTTTCTCCCACCCACTCGATGTCTGGGTAAGAGACCCAGGGCACCCCAGGGCCATCACGTCCACTTCCCGTGTTCCAGGGCTCACATTCTGCACACAACGATTATGATGAATAAGTTCATGAAGAACAGTCGAGGAGCCGAGGTTTATGGAATTTTTAACAGCTGTAGTACAAGACAAGACCAAGACTTCTTAAAGAAATAAAACAATTTTTCAACGGATATTCTAACAAGATATGTAAGATTAGGAAAGTTTAGCTAAGAGGAAATATCGTAACAAAACGAAGATCATTTAGATAGAATGTATATGAAATTTCAAGTCAAATTTTACATCAAATAGCATTCCAATGTGATAACATGATTGCAGAGTGTCAATATTATTCGCAATGTATTTTGATTGTTTTAACATTAACAGTATTGTAATCTCGAAAAATTTCGGTTTTCAGATTTCAGCGGAAATATCCATTTTGATCATCCCTGAATCCATTTTGACTAATTTCGTCGTGACGTCTGTACGTATCTTGCATAACTCAAAAACGGTAAGCCGTAGAAAGTTGAAATTTTGTATTTAGGACTGCTATAACATCTAGTTGTGCACCTCCCGTTCTGGTTATTACACAATTTCCAGAAGTGGCACTTTACATGAAGCCTATAATAGATTTTAATGAAAAACTGTTTTAAAATATAATCCAAAACTTTTCAAATTTGGTATACAAGACTTTTATGTCAATCGAAATAACATAATAGATTTTTGGTTAAAATAGGCTAACCGGAAGTGGTACATTACTTGAAGTTGTTAACAGTTTTTCTTGAATAAAATGATTTTATTTTAATTTTAGAAATAAATGCTTCAAATAAAAGTTTTAGAAAATTAATTTCTGCGTCTAGCACACCAAGTATTATTAAATTAGCCCTTTGTATAAGCGAGATATGCAAATTTAAAAATTATATACTTTTTTGTTATTGTAATAAAGCTTGCTATGGATTAGGACAAAAAAATAAAAAAAATGTTCATGTCAAATTACGTTAAATACGTGCAATTTTATGATTCGTACAATAACAAATATTATATTTTTATTGTGAAATTAGTCATATTCATTGTTGTAATCAAATATTTCTTTGTTGTAATCAAAACTCTCTTTAAAAAGAACCGGGTAGCGTTTTGAAGTTAAAATTAATATTTTGTAATTTAGTTATTAAAAAAATATGTATAGTTTAATAATCGTAAGGAAATCGTATGGTGTCCACATCAGATTTGTACGTTTAAGTGTGACAATTAAACATTGAGCCGTAAAAAATTATCGAAACGATGTAAAGAAATTATTTTGAATGCTTCTACATACATTGACGAAGAGAAACGTATAAATATTCTGTCAAAAATCAATGAGAAAAAATGACAGTTTTATAGGGCTATTCTGTAAGCATCGTTATGACATAACGAATCGTTAAAACGTTATATCGTCATGGTAATAACGAAAATCGTTTAATAGGCTTATTATGTAAACGATCGTTATGACATTATGCATTGTTATATCGTTATTATAAAGATAATCGTTAAAGAGGTATTCTGTATACAATAATTTAATTCTACATAAGGAAAAAATCTGATGTGGCCAGCACATAACCTCTCGCCGTATATGTTACCTGGCTGTATGCATAAAGCAAAGAATATTTTTATAAATACAAATAATATATTCATATAAATCTATGACGTATAAACTTCTTTATTATTCAATAATAGCATGTCTCAACATGAAGATATTTTACCATAAATTATGTTACAATAAATTACAAAGTAGAGTTTACCATATATAAATATTAGGCTGGTAACAGCAATTTTCAATTCGAACAACGTTGTTTACTTTCTCTTCATATTCTTCTAGTAAAAACATTAATTTTGGGCGGTCTAAAATGTATATATGGATTGTGCATCTATTCTTACATATCTTCTTTTACATTTTATTTTTTCATACTTGTTATATCTATATAACCTTAATTCCCTTTAATAAAGTGACGGATAGATTGCACTCCGATTATTCTTATATCGATGTGTAATTTTGTCAATATTTACAACTTACTTGAGAAGAATTTGATAGCTTTTTCGCAATTCAAAGTTACTCTAGTCTATAGTACTGGTGTACATTGTCCCATAATGTTTGAAACAAATTTAAGTCCTTCAACCTAGACTTGTCATCTCCATAATAGTCACAGATCAAGAACTAAGGGATTCTCCAAGTACATTTTTCTTTCATTACTCATTATTTCTGACACTGACATTTATCTGTCAGTTACAAATAATTTAAATTATCAACTATTTTTCATGGCATTCTTTCGGCTGTCAAATTTATTACAACAGATTATTTTATATATTATACTTCTTTTATCTCTAAATCTATAAAATATGTATAAAAATATTTAAATGTATCAGAAAGAGAATTTATTTTTCTTTAATATTACCACGAAAAATTTTCAAAAAATAATATTTAGAAGATTTTTTTTCAAGAATCTTCTACTTCCGGTTGTCCAATTATTACCAAAACCTTTTCAGATCTTCCCATGAATGTCCGATTGGGAAATACGTTGTTAAACAAATTTTAAGTCTTATAGTTTTTGAGTAACCGTCCTTCCAACATCCCACACACACACATCCACACACACACACACACACACACACACACACAGACATCATCGTAAAAATGTTAAAATCGGATTGTAGGGACCTTAAAACGTGCTTATTCAATAAAATCTGGATATGCGATTTTTAGCATGAATCCAATACCTCTCTTAGCGAGAGGTAAAAAGGATAACGATATCGTTATTTTTTAACGACTCGTTACATAAACGTTTTGTCAATAAGTCAGTATTTTTATTCATGTCAAAATAAAATTGCTATTATGTTGAATAGTGATCTCAAAAACCAGTCATATTACAGTTTTCTTCAAGATAATATTAAAATAATTTAATATGTTTTTATTCATAGCACCTAGCGTAAGCTTCCCAATTTGTCTACAGATGGTAGTAGTAGCTCTAGCATAGCCTACAACAAGAAAAAGAAAGGCTCCGACAGCTGACAGCGGACTCCCACAAGAACTAATCTAACCTAGAAGTTTTGTGAGTTATATTGAATTATTTTAGATATTTCATTTAAAATTATAATTTGATTTTAGGAAATAAAGTTCTTAACTTGATCCCAAGGTTATTATTTTTCAAAATGTGTTACAGAATACGAATATTATATATATATATATATATATATATATATATATATATATATATATATATATATATATATATTTTAATGGACCCAGCAAATATCTAGCTTATTTATTAAGTTAGCAATTTCTTTCATATAACATGATTTATACAGCAACATGTAAGCTACTTGATGACGAATCTACATTCTTGATACCACTTCCGATTTATTAGTAGTTAATATCAACTGAAATTTCAAATGGAACATACTATATTTTTTTACAAATTTGAAAAGTACATTGGAAGACCCCCCAAACGATGGAAAGACTCCTGGGTAACAACTTCCGAAGATAGTCCAAGATGAAATCTGGATATAACAGGCTAATAGCCTATTAAAAGAAGAAGAAGAAGATTAAATCATGTAATATAATCCATATATTACATTACGAAAAAGTAAAATGGCGGGCACTTTTTTATACACCTAGTCGAAAAGAGAATAGTGAGCCATGACTGTGGCTTGAAATAAAACAATGAACTAAAACAATTGTAACTATTATTATTAAACGAAATATTTTTTTTGTCATAATAATTGACATTTACCGTGTTATAATTGTTTTAGTTAATTGTTTTATTTCCAGCTATAGTCATGGCTCACTATTCTCTTTTCGACTAGGTGTATAAAAAAGTGCCCGCCATTTTACTTTTTAATAATGTAACATATGGATTATTATACATGATTGTAAAGCAAATTTGATGTACTTTTCAAATTTGTAAAAAAATATATTATGTTCCATTTGAAATTTCAAAGTTGATATTAATTACTAATAAACCGGAAGTGGTATCATGAATGTACATCCGTCATCAAGTAGCTTACATGTTGCTGTATAAATCATGTTATATGAAAGAAATTACTAACTTAATAAATAAGCGAGATATTTGCTGGGTCCACTAAAATATAACAACCTGTATATATTAATTGTTGTAATCAATTATTGTATTAACTGTTGTAATCAATTAAGGTATTAATTGTTGTAATCAATTGTATTTCATATTATTTTATAAGTTTAATAAAATCTTGCTCGAGAGTACATAATTTTGACTATAGATCAATCGACTTCACTACCTGGCTCATATAAATTAACTAAATGACGTCATCACATTGTAATACCATTTTTAGACAAATTTGATTATACATTTCTCTATACAGTCGTAAAATTCATAAATCGGCACATATGTAAAGGGCGTTCACCTTTCAATTGAAACAAGTGTACCTAATTGCTTAATCTTATTCTGTGGTACTGCGTATATTATCTTCTGCTTTACAACTTCAATTAGCCAAGTTCAGCTCCCACTGCCACTTGGGAGGTAACTACATATCGTGCTGAGCGCAATACATGCAACATTGTAAATTCAACTTTCAGTGCTGCCAATATGCAAATGCAAAAATGTAAATTCGATCATTTACATGGAAGGCCGCCAAGCCTATGATCGGCTAATGAGAATGATTAAACTCACTACGGACCTGATAAAGGAAATATATTTTTTATTGTGATTAAAATTGGAATTGAGATGTCATCGTGTGATTAAAAATGTATTTTATTATTTAATTAAGGCGTATCCTCAATTTTAGATACAGACATTAGTTATAAGATTTCAAATTGGAGATTATTATTCCAAAACCGTGAGAATCAAAAATTTAAAATATAAAATTAACAATTTTGTATTACAATATTTTTTATTCAATGGTCAATTAACACCAAATAATAAATAGCTTTAGCCCGTATGCGAAACTCGCTTTTAATATAAAAAGATGTTACCATACGGGCCTTTGTCTTCCGATAAAATTTGCAAAAATAATTTATTATACCTATTTTTCATTATTATTTTTTAAATTTCTCAATAACACCTTTCATTTTTCATTGGTTCACAAAGTTAATTTGTAAAAAACAAACATTCAAAAAAAGGTTTTATTATTAAAATAATCTGTTGTGGCCATCACAATACCTCTCGCCCTTTCCATTGTGGTATATATTAAGTATTGTATTTAAGATTTCTTGTACATGCAAAACAATCTAATTACACCTAATCTTTATATTTACGTATTTTCTATAATTTTAAATTCATTCTATGAGCAAGTTTTCTCCATTTCTTCTAAATGTTCGTTTTTCCAATTCATTAACGGGATTGGCGCGGTATTTCTGAAGGGTTCATGTAATATAATTAATAATAGAATAAGAAATATTAAATATCGTTTCCAGAAAAAGCCTGCAGTACTATCTCTGAATTTTTGACACTGACATTAGTGACATTTATCTGTCAATTACACATATTTAAATTTCTCAAGTAGTTACCATGGAGATGTTTGGGCTGTTAGCAGGCTGTGAGATTTATTTCAACAGATTATTTCATAGATTATATTTCTATACCTTTAAATCTATAGAAGGTATAATAAAAATTTTTAATGTGTCCGATAATAACTGTTAGATTGAGGAATCCGTAGTTACATAGATTTTTTTAGTCTTATAGAATTTGAGAAATCGTATCTTCAACAACCCCACACACACACACACTCACACACACACACACACACACACATCCACACACACACATACATCATCGTAAAAATGTTATAATCGAATTCTAGGGACCTTAAAACGTGCTTATTCACTAAAATCTGGATATGCAATTTTTTGCATGAATCCAATACCTCTCTTAGCGAGAGGTAAAGAGCCTGATATGGCCAACACAATACCTCCCGCAATTTAATTTTTATTAATTTAATACATATCTACATATTTACTTACGCTGGAAACTGTATTAAGTTCGTTTCCATATAACTATTGTACTACATATTTATATTTTTTTTTAAAACGTTACTATTATAAATTTGAAATGATAAAAATTTTTTAGTGACATATATCTGTCAAGTACATACATTTGAGATCTGAACTGTGTATCCAAGGAGTTGTGTTTAAAGGCTCCGATATTTAAATTATATGTAATTTTATAAATTCATCCATAAAATATATAGAAAAAGTATTTATGCACACCTATAGAGAATTTAACAGTCATTAATTTTTGTAACATAAATCTAGGAAAAATAACATTTAAAGGCATTTTTCAAAGAAAAACTATTTTGTGCTTCAAGTAATGTGCCATTTCCGGTTATCTAATTTACACTAAAATCTAATGGCTTCTTTCCTTATTACAATGAGGTATAAATACAAGATTTCAAAATTTTCTGAATGATAGTATTTGAGTTAGAGCGTAAAGAATATTCACATAGACACAGACATCATCTTGAAAATGTTAAAATAGGATTCTATGGCCCTTAAAACGTGGTCATTTACCAAAATCTCGGTATGCGATTTTTAGCATGATTCCTATACCTCCCTTACCAAGGATAGTAAGAGGTAAAAAATCCAGCTTATTGGGTTTTATTCAGCTTTTTGGGTTTTTAATGTTCATCTCCATAATAGTAATTTATGTAAGTAAGAAAGTGATACTTTTCTGGGTGAGCAGGTGATCTCTAGAAGCTTGTGATGTGAGCCCAGAAGACACATTCAGGTCATATTGGATACAATATATTTTTCGCGAGAAAATAAGAAATAAATAAATAAATAAACAACTGATAGCCATGGAAACATTCATGTAGGGAACAGAAAGTAACTTTCCAAACCCTGTATACATTAAAATTTTGTAATTTTGTAAAATATTATTTCGATTATAATAAATCCTGTACCTATACTATTTTAAATAATAAGTAGACGCGATTTTCTTTGTTAATTTAAAATATTCCATTTCCTTAAAAATATCTAAACCCCTGTTATTTGCATATATTATCTTCCGTCATTCAATTACGTAACCTGCTGAAATTTCATCTCGCATCACATCGTCCTTGGAAACAAAACACTGTCGGGGATCTGGTCGTGAAACAAAACAACCGCGCTGACGACAGCTAGCGGAAATGCATTCTGCAGTGTGCATAACCCTTGCTCAGTGCATGAACGTTCAGAGTTGAGAGTATAGTAGGAGTAGGGACTTACCATGGTTGAGCGCATGCACCGTTCCGGGCGGCCAACATGTCTGCCGACGCCGGAGTTGACGTCGATCAATGACGAAGACGTCTGGAAAGAGAGATGCATCATTGAGGATTAATTCATTCATAATAGCCACATAGAATATTAGCTAAGGTGGAGCTCATTCATTACACTATTTAAAATGGGGTATTCCACCATTGCAGAGAAATAGTAAACTTCTATAATAATTATAAGGTATCATACGTTAAATTAAGAGTTTTAGTAAAAAGAAAATAATGAAATATTACTTTGTTGTGACGTCATAGCCCCTGGGGACGTCTCGAGCCTACTAATCGGTTACTATCGTATTCGGGCAAACTAGCCATTCTATATTCGTTGTTTTTTTTTTGAGGGAAAGATTTAATACAAATAAATGAAAATATATGCCTGCTGCAGACAATGCAGATACAAGTAGAAGTAACTGTTAAAAAAACATAACCAACTCAAAGCTATGACGTCACAAATACTTCAGACAAATCATATCACTCTTATTAATTCAATTTTAACATTACGATTTTACTAATAAACCTAGATTTTATATATAATCAATATATATATATATATATATATATATATATATATATATATATATATATATATATATATATATATATATATATATATATATATATATATACATATAAAATCGGTAAAATACCCCATTGTAAAATAATATAAAATAATTACTTATATACATATTTGGACATATATTATAGAATTTTTGAAGAAAATTATGTTTATCTGACAAACTGAAAATTAGAATAATTTTTACCTCTCGCTAAAAGAGGTATTGTATTTATGTTAAAAAAATCGCATACCCAGATTTTAATGATTAAGGACATTTTAAGGTCCCTACAATCCGATTTTAATATTTATATGATGATGCCTGTGTGTGTTTTTATATTTATAGGTAAATGCTTTAAAAAAATTATTTAACTATTCTTCAAAACGTAAATATATCATATTTATGTTAGTATCACATGTCGTTGCTACATCCACAAAATTAAAAATAGTTTAAAAACATAAGATAATTTTATTTATTTACCAATAAATTAACTAATTAAGCTAAATATTTTTTTAAGAACTAATGAAAATACTAGTTCGAATTTCAAATGGCACAAAATTAACCCCTGTGGTGCACTCTCCACGCCAGCAATGAGTTCCCGTGAGGTGGTGCCTGGTAAACGCCCGTACGGTACAAATATGTCATCATGATGACTTTTTAAAGCCATTACAAACATAAATGACTGTATTGCATTACAAACTGATCTAAATAAATTATATATGTATTGTCAATATAATTATTTACATCTTAATTCATCTAAATGTTATGTTATGAATTTCACTAGAAATCGCAATTTAATCAGTTTAATTATAATATGTATTAATAATGTTCCTCTGGAAGTCCAAATTACGAGATTTAGGTCTATTTTTTGATCCTAAACTTTTGATGACATCTTATATTGACGCCATCAGGAAAGGCTCATACCGTACAATAGGTTTTATATTTCGACACTGTAATATTTTTAAAAATCCAAACACTGTAATTTGTATATTTAAAATTTTAGTACATTGCAAACTTGAATGCGCGTCCATTGGAATCCAATGTACAGAAAAAAAATTAATATTATTAAAAATGTACAAAAGAAGTTTGTAAATTTGTTATAAATTTAATATTAACTGTCCAACTTATTATGGAAACTAGAAAAATTCAATATTAGAGAGTAGGCGAACTTATTTTGATATGATTTTTTTACCTCCCGCTATCCTTGGTAAGGGAGGTATAGGGATCGTGCTAAAAATCGCATAACGAGATTTTGGTAAATGACCACGTTTTAAGGTCCCTAAAATCAAATTGTAACATTTTCACGATGATGTCTATGTGTATGTATGTATGAGTGTGTGTGTATTTGTGTAGATCCTCTTTACGCTCTAACTCAAATACTATCATGCAGAATATTTTGAAACCATGTATTTCTACCTTATTCTAATATGGAAAGAAGCCATTAGATATTGGTGGCAATCGGATAACCGGAAATGGCAGTTCACTTGAAGCTCAAAATAGTTTTTCTTCAAAAAATACCTTTAAATATTATTTTTTCGCAATTTGTTATTTTAAAACTATAAATATTATTTCATTTTCTACAGGTTTGAATTAATACTTTTTCTATATATTTTATGGATAAATTTATAAAATAATATAAAAATAATATTTCGGAGCTTATGCACACAACTCCATGGTTACACAGTTCAGCTCAAATGTATGTACCTGACAGATAAATGTCACTGTCAAAAAATAATCATTTCAAACTAATAACAATAACGTTTTCAAAAGAAAATTGTAAATAGAACAATAGTTACATGGAAAGGAACTTAATATACATAATTTCAAATTAATAATAATAACGTTTTAAAATGAAAATTGTAAATAGAACAATAGTTAAATGGAAAGGAACTTAAGATACATAATTTCTAGTATTAGAAATATGCAGGTATGTATTTAAATAAGCCAATAAATAAATATATTATCACGGCATATTACCCATTGCTGGGTGTGCTAATCTGCTTTGTACACAGATTTCCGTAATGATGATGACATTTGTATCGTGCGTTAGCTCACGGGTACTACTTTTTGGCGTGGAGAGTGCACCACAGGGGTCAGTTTTGTGCCATTTAAAATTCGAAATATTTGATAGTAGGAATTGAATCCGGTTCCCAAGATTCACGACCAGACACTCAGGCACGCGGCCATGACACCCCATAGGTATATGTATTTAAATTAATAATAATTAAACGGCGGGAGGTTTTGTGTTGGTCACATCAGATTTTTTAAAAATAGGATCCAAAATTAGTGTTCGTGTCCCTTGAATAACGCGTCCTCTTAATAGATAAGTTTATTAGAAAAATCAATATAAAAATGCCGGTTCCCATAAAATTATCCAATTAATAGAGGTGCCCGCTTATTGGAGGTGTGCGCTAAGTATATCCAAAATAAGAAACAGGTACATATATGCGTTCAAAGAAAGCTTCTTTATCTTTATACATAAGATTTTATATGAACTTTCTACATTCATAGTTAGGCCTAACCTAAATAAATTCCAAATCCTTACATACATATCTAAGCTCACATTACCACAGTCACAACATATTTACATCTGAACTGTTAAAATATCTGCCTTATCTTCTTAATATATAATTCCATCTTTAGTCAATCTGACCCACTTCCAAATTCAGTGCATCTGTATTCAAATGCCGGGTGTTATATTTATTCTTTCTTTTGTCAGCGATCGTCGTTTGTTGCAGACACCACATGCACTCCGGCTCGGTGGGAGGGGCCACGAGATGACGTCAGCGCATGCGTCGGGAGGTACACGGACGCTCAATATGTAATTCAAGAGTTTCTCGTCGGCAAAATAGAGGAGCCACCATCTTAACAGGATTTCGGGATTGTTTATTGAAGATATTTGTTTATTTAAACGAAGAATTTTGAAATGAGGTATGTGAAGATAAAAGAGATATTTTTAGTGTTTATACTAGCTTTCCGAAAAAAGTGTTGCCAATGATAATATATTTATTGCACCAGTAAATTCAATAATAATATGCAAACGATTTAAGGAGAGTTATTTTTTATATTTATGGGTAAAATTATTTAACTATTCTTCAAAACGTAAATATATCATATTTATGTTAGGATCACATGTCGTTGCCACACCCACAAAATTAAAAATAGTTTAAAAACATAAGATAATTTTATTTATTTACTAATACATTAACTAATTAAACTAAATATTTTTTGAAAACTGATGAAAATAATATTTCGAATTTCAAATGGCTCAAAATTGACCCCTGTGGCGCACTCTCCACGCCAGCATTGCGCATTAATTCAACATAATAAAATCTGTTGTGGCCAGCACAATACCTCTCGCCATTTTCATTTTATGTTGCATAGGGCGCGAGCAATCATGTGACTTTGTTGGCCTTGGCAAGCAGATATGGGGGCCCGTGTTAGAATGACATCTAGTAATAATGTATATAGGTGTCTAGTATAAAAATCATGATTTTTCAAATCCAAGTATATTCCATACTATTGATGACAAATAAACATCAGAATATTTTGAAATTTTGAATGATAAATTATAACAATTGTGACATCTATGTAAATAACTACTAGCCGTTATTCTGACACGGATCCTCATATCTGCTTGCCAAGGCCAACAAATAATTAAAATTGTATCTCTTCTTTCGTTCTATGAGTAATTTTGTCCTACTCTTCTAATATGTTCAAAATTCTTCAAATTCATTGACAGTATTAGCGGTATTTCTTAAGGATATATGTAATATTAACATATAATTTAAATACATATTTAATTAGTTATATAATAATATATATTAAATGTACTTGTACCTCCCAGAAAAAAATAATTTTTGACACTGACATTTTGCATTTAACTGTCAATTACAAACATTTAAATATCTCAACTGTTTTTTAGGCAACGAGATTATTACAACAGATTATTCTATATTATTATATACTATATCTCCAAACCTATACGAGATATAATAAATAATTTAAGTGTGTCAGATTGAAAATTTAATTTTCTTTAATATTTCCACAAATTTATTTCAAAAAATAGTATTTAGAAGATTTTGTCAAGAATCTGCTACTTCTGGTTGTCCAATTGTTACCAAAACCTTTTCAGCTCTTCCCATGAATGTCCGATTTGGAAATACGTAGTTAGACAAATATTAAGTCTTATAGTTTTTGAGTAATCGTCCTTCCAACGTCCCACACACATACACACATACATCATCGTAAAAATGTTAAAATCGGATTGTAGGGACCTTAAAACGTACTTATTCATTGAAATATCTGCATATGCGATTTTAAGCATGAATCCAATACCTCTCTTAGCGAGAGGTAAAACCATTACTAATTTTATTCTCATTGGTTGAAATATTTTATACTAAGTGCGAATATTTTACGTAAGTAAAAACCACATTAATTTGCTTAACTAGAATTTCTCCTTAATTGTCAATAACCAATCAGCAAGATTCGATTTTACGAATATTATACCAGATCCAATTTCTATAAATACTTTCCCAGTAACCGAGCAGACATTGATTAAATCCGAAGTCGTTTGATAAGGAAATTTATTGATCAGGAGAACATAATTTCTAATCCATGCGTAAGTAGCTACAATAATCAAGAAGGCTTATGCAGATAACAAAATCGCAAGTTTATGAAGGCGGCATAGAACCAGACGTAAGAGTAGATTATGCAAAACTTATTCATGAAAAAATATACGTGGAGTTTGTTTTTCTCACAATTTTTACAAATTATTGTTAATTGGAATTGTGTGAGTTTAAATAGCAGATTAAAACAACAACTACGAGGAGAGATATGGTAATTTTAATATTTGTAAAAGTGTGTTTTCATGTTCGGTTTCTATGGAGTTATTTATCTCGAGAGAATGTCTTCATTTGTATGCATTGTACTGGATGTATAGGTGCATAATATTATAATACGTATACCAACTGCAATCTACAAAAATATATTTAAAGGAAATTCATAAATAAATACAACAGGATAAATAAATAAATATATTATTTTGTTTTTGACTCAATGTTGGGTGGAGTACGTGGATTTCCATATTTTTTCGATAAAAATTGTTTGTTACATGTCTCCTCACGGACACTCAAAGCTATTCGGGAGAATTATCACCCAGAGACACTTTATTATTGTTACATTACACATTTTAAGATGGAAGGTATAGGGATTGTGCAAAAAATTGCATATTGATATCCAGTATCATAAAAATTTAACTTATTTTTAAAATTAGCAACGTGTTAAATTTTGACATATGTCAAATTGTAAAAGAACTACAAATATTATTTTCCTATTTCGCGTTCACAAAGTGAATTTTGTACAAAGATTTTTGGGGATTTTTTAAATTGTTGGTAACTTAGTCTAAGTGTCAAATAAATATCTTTCATTTTAGATGTCATTACTTGTCATTACTCATGAAAAAGTACTGAAATTAGATTTTTTATAGCAAAATATTTATCACACAATAAAGCACTCTTTTAAATTAAAATTTAAAGGATTTATTTGTAGGTTCATAACATAATATACGAGGGTCATTCAATAAGTAAAGAGACAAATGGCTATAGCTCAAAAACGGTTTATTTCAATCTTTCAAAATTAAGGCTATTTTTCAACATAATCACCCTCCACAGTTATGCACTTGTCCCATCTTTCTTGCAGCTTCCTAATTCCCTTGGCGAAGAATTCTTTCGATTTACCCCGAAGCCACTTTTGCACCGCTTCCTTAACTTCCTCATTGTTAGCAAATCTTTTTCCACGTAGGGTGTCTTTGAGTGGCCCAAACAGGTAAAAATCAGATGGGGCGAGGTCGGGACTATAGGCAGGATGAGGTAAGACCTCCCAACCCAATTCTTGAAGCTTGTCACGGGTCAGCTGGACTGTATGAGGGCGGGCGTTATCGTGCTGAAGAATGACTCCTTTTGACAAGAGTCCACGGCGTTTGCTCCTGATAGCTGGTCTAACTTTGTGTTCTAGCATCTCAGAGTAGTATTGGCTATTGATAGTTCGCTGATCTTCAAGGAAATCGCAATAGACTGGATCCTGTGAGTCCCAAAAGATGGACGTCCACATCGGGGTTCATCACCTACACTTGTTCGGCCACTTTTAAAGCGATCAACCCACTTGTAAAAATTCGCACGGTTCA
This sequence comes from Harpalus rufipes, assembly GCA_951394225.1. Taxonomy (NCBI): domain Eukaryota; kingdom Metazoa; phylum Arthropoda; class Insecta; order Coleoptera; family Carabidae; genus Harpalus; species Harpalus rufipes. Next base: position 52,365,970 of record OX596279.1, read on the forward strand.
TACAACTTTTACCGTACTGTATTAACATTCTAGAAAAAAATTCACTTGGTTTTACACCTTCTGCGACTAAAAATCTAATGACTGAGCGCTGCTCTTCTAAGGTGCAATCTTCTAGTAGACTTGCCATGGTGAACTGAAAATTTTGAGGTTATGTTGATATAAAATGATGAAACAGCTGATCAGAGCATATCCCAAGGTTGCCAACTAACACCCCTGAAAAGATTGTACACATTCATTGAATAGTTTTAAAATTATAGAATTTGTCTCTTTACTTATTAAATGACCCTTATATTAACTATAACTCTAACTTAATTTGTAAGTAACTGTCAAAATGTCAAAGTAAATTACTTTTCAAATGTTTATTGAAACTGTCAATGTTACCAACCTTGATATTTTAATATTTCTTTCAATAATAATTTTAAAATAAGAGTAAATTAATCCGAAATAGAAAAAATAGTATGAAAACGACGTATTACAATATCCGTTTGTAATACTTGTCTTTCAATACACTATTTCCTATTTTGCAGCAATTTATGCATTCATTTATTTGAAAATGGATTTCAGATTTCAAAAAGGCGATAGCAGAAGGCATGTACTTAGTAAGAATTTGGAATAGTACTAATGTATTAACAGAAGGCATTAATATTTTCTTTGCCATTTTACCAACTGCAATTTGCAAATGATATCGCCGAAATTCTGAAAAATAAGTACTTATCCATGTTGTTTGATAATTAAAAGTTAAACGCAGCAGCCTAAAAATATAATATACTTATTTCTCATTTAAGACATTTTAAACAATATCATTTCGATATTTTGGGTGTAATAAATAAAATTTCGAATGTAAATTTTTCTAATCATAATCTCTATATCAATAAAATACTTTAAAATTATGTAAAATTTTCTTTGATTATCAGAAATTTATAACATTTTAATTTGCTTTTATGACTAGTAGTAAAAAAATTAATTAAAATGTGATGCAAATTTAAATGGCATTATTTCCAAATTTTACTACTTTGTAAAAAACTGAATTAAAAATTGCAACGTACAACTGTTTAAAATAACATTAATTAAAACGTTGTACACCAAAATTAACAAACATTTAAAGTTTTTGCTAATAAATTTTTGCATGTTGCACAAAAATTACGGTGTTTTTCACAGAATTAATAGAGCGGAATACATAATTGCACATTCAAATAGGCTACTCCCACGCTATGAATAATAAAAATTTCGAGGTGATTGACAAGCTTTTGGCGTTTTGACAAAAACAACCATATTCCAAATATTGTAAATATGAGTTACATATAGCGGCATTTACTTTCAAAGATGCTAAACAGTTTGATTATTACATTTTAAAGTTTGAGAGTTTCTACAAAAGCGTCCAATAAAATGGCTAATTATTATCTAATTGCTCATCAATTATTTTTCTATTACTTTACAGTAAATAATTTTCTAATATTTAAACATGATCCTGAGTTAAATTAAGCTACAGACATCATTAACAATAAGGAAGCTAAAAAGTTTTTTCTTTCGTTATCTCAAATTAAAAAAATTGGACTTTTTCTCGTTTGAACAAATATTTCCTGACATGCAACTACCCTATTTTAATATGCAATGTATTGGCACAATCAACTAATTTTTTTAATTGACTGATCAATAATCAACCATAGTTTTTATCATAACAAGATCAACACGACTAAATTGAATCATGATTTAAAATTTAATCCTATTCATTACTAAATGAGTTAGTCATCACTTATTCAATCATTAGTTTTAGTCATAAACAAGAAAATATTTTGGGAACATTTTCAATATGATTTTTTACCTTCCGTCACCTTTAGGTAAGGAAGGTATTGTCTTTGATCAAAAATTTCGATAGTGAGTTTCTAATGAATAAGCACGTTATAGGGTCCCCAGAATACGAATTTACTATTTTTACGATTATGTCTGTATGTGTGTGCGCGCGCGTCTATGTGTGTATGTGACGATAGTTTCGGATCGCATAACTCCAATACCACGATTCCAAAAAATATATTTTTTTCGTATTCCTCAAGTTTTGATCCATATGCAAATATGATTAGATTTTGGTTAAAATTGGACCACCGAAAGTACCCTCAATTGCAACTTGTAACAGTTTTTCTTGAATTAACGCAGGGAAATATCATTTATTGACATTTCTTAATTATTAATTTTAAAGAATATATTATTCTATGCACAATTTGATTGTATTTTATATTCATTAGATATAGAGTTAAAGAATGAAGATATTAAATTTCATAAATCAATCAGTTATGTTAATCATGAAAACTGCTAATATATTTATATATTAAGATAGATGTTGGAGAAGACACGGTAAGATAGGGTAAGGAATGAAAGGTAAGGGAAATGGGTCGAGTGATAAAGTTTCTAGAAAGATACAAGAAAGACGATTACATTGATTTGAACATGTCATGATGAAGGATGAAGAATATATTAGAAGAAGAATGAATAGCTTAGTAATAGAAGGTGGAAGAAACCGTGGAAGACCAAAGATGGAAGGACTGTATTGCGGAAGACTTGAGAGAAAAGGAAAATAAAAAACAGCGACCCCTAACGAATGAGAATACCTGAGAAGAAGAAGATGTCAGTATCAAGTGCAATTTGCATAGTTTGTTTATGAAATAATTTTACTGGAAATATAGGACGTAGGACGTACATAATACACAGAATAGACGGAAGGTAATAGGCTGGCCACATCAGATTTTTTAATTAGCAGTAGGTAATATTAATTAATAAATAATTATATAAAAATGTTAAATAGAAAAAGAAACACCTTTTATTTACATAGGGTGTTATTTTCTCTTTTTTGAGGATATATAAATACACTTCCATGGGCTGCTTCTTAATCAAAATCAAAAAGACTTTTTTTTCCAAATTCGGAAATTTGAGGACATAGTTGTTGAAGCGTACATTTTATTGTTACAGGTTGATATGAAAATTTTAATAAAAATAATTACGAATTTATTTATTTGCTATTAAATATTAGTTATGTTCTTATTTTGCTAGTGGCACTAAAAATGTACGCTCTTAATTAATCGAATATTACATATTGTTTTTGATTCACAAGCAAGACTTGGAAAAGTATATACTTTTAAAATTTACCACCCTTTTTTTAATACCCTGTACAATACTTCCAAAAGTGGGTATTTTACAGAAAAAGTCCACGCAAGTTATGCATTACATTTATTATAGGACTGTACTTACCGTCTTCGGGATGTCGATTTAAAAAAAAATAATCATGTTTTTCAGTCATGATAATTTGATTAAAACTAAAATTAATCAATCACTAGTTTGCCAGAAATAACTAAACTAATCAATCATTATTCGTTAGTCATTGATTATTATTTTAGTCATTAGTTGTCAATCATCAATCAGATTAAGTTTTGTCCAGCACTGTTTATGCACCGTTTAAATATTATATCGTTTCAATTTTCATGTGCATTTTTTTTACAAATGTCCATAATCTTTTTCCCTTACTTTACTCCAATACCATAATTCCAAAAGTTATGATTCTTTCATATTCCTGTTTCATATATCCATATGAAGAGTTGATTAGATTTTGATTATGATTGGTTAACCGGAAGTACCCTAATTTGAAGATTTTAACAGTATTTCTTGAAAAAACGCTCTTATATATCATTTTTTAACCTTTTATGGTATTATAAATAAAAGAATATGTTATTCTCTATTCGATTTAATTATATTTTTTTCTGCATATTCAATGAATTTAGAGATAAAGAATTATAAAAAATAACTTGCAACCTAATTCTGCTAAAAGCTGAACGGAAACAGAAATATTCAAATATTATTAATTGACAGATGTGTCAGATAAAATTTACATAATATCTTTGTGAAAAGATTTTACTGGGAATATAAAAATGTAAAATAATTTGAGGTGGCAAAAACAATTCACATAAGGTAATACAACAGATTATAGGCATAAGCCAATTCAGCAGATTATTATGTTATAAATATAATGCTATACGTATATGTTTTTACTTTCTACTTCTTATTTTAAGAAACATACTGTTCTTTTTAGGAGTAGTTCGGTTCAGTACGAGGTACGATCAGTTCATTTCTCCCCAAAAAAGAAAACGCTCATAGAATAGTTTGCAAAAAAAATTCTGTATGGAATTTATACAAAATACGTAGAATTGACGGAAGATATTGTGCTGGCCACATCAGATTTTTTTTATTGTTATGTAGTCGTATTTTATTGTTAATGTAGTACTTTTTAATTTGAAAATAAAAATACACGAGTTTTTGTTTATAAATGTTGTACCTACTATATTATTAGTAATCATTTTTTAATACCCTTCACTAAAAGTAAAATCTGCTTATTATTATATTATCAAATTATTTTGAAGCTGGGTGAAGTAGTTTCATACACAAACTTTGTATTTCAAAAACTAACACCCCGAAATGAAATTCGTTGCTTCGCTATATTATTTAATAAACTCATGACCAACAGGTATAAAGTTTTATTAGTTTATTCAACAAAATCCTAGAATATTCTCTAGTTTATTAGGGTTCAGAATGTGCTGAACATTGGCCAATCCAATCCGCAGATCCCGGCATCCTGAAGAAACAAACACGATCACAAAACCACGGTGGAAAAAACAAACGTATTTACCTAGCGGATATACGAAACACGTGTATTAGACTGTGACGCTATACCACCACCATACATTGAAAATGAAATATCACTACCGTGGCTCACAGTCTAGCTGCGCGGGGAAAGGGGAGGGATATATCCACGGGTTTAGACTGTGAGGCTACCAGGAATGTACCTAAAGGATAGAGGCATGTACAGAGGGTATAGTCACAGTACGAAGTGCATTCCCAAAGGTGCAACAACTCGGATTGAGTATATTGCTTCCGAGGAATTCTGACCTTTGGATTTTCTGTTCCAGTTTGATTAAAAGTGGCTTACTGAACGTACGAAACAGAATTGGGGAATTGCTGCAATCGTTTAAAATATAAATAACTCAGCAAAATTTCAAATAGAAATTCATACACTTGCTCTGTTCCTAGATTTCGATGTTGTTTTGTATAACAAAAGCATTTCACCATTAATGAATAAATATTTTATTGATCAGTTAAACTACTCGTCCAAATATTTTTGTTTCACCAATAACAGTTAGTAACTATTTGAGGAATACATCATTATTTAAATTATCTGGAGATTCTTGCCGAGTTAAATATTCAAACGAATAAGTTGGCATTTGAAATTTTAATGTGCGTAGTATAATTTTATAATTGATCAGTAAGGAGATCAAAAGAATATTTACAACATGTATTTAAAAAGGATAAGAGATAAATATAAAAAAATCTGTTGTGGCCAGCACAATACCTCTCGCCACTTCTGTTTTTGGTTACATAAGTATAGGGCGGAGCAATTAGTAAATTAAGTACATAGATGTCAAATGCTAGAATTTTTCATTAAAAATTTCAGGATTTTCTAAACTCACGTGGTTAATTTGTCACCAGGAGTGTGGAATTTACTTGTCGAGGACGGAATTGAAAAATCACTAAATTCAGAATGAAAAATTATATTTGACATCTATGTACATAATTACTAGCTATCATTCTGAGACGGGCCACCATATCTGCTTGTCAAGACTAGTGGTGGGATCCGGATCCGGATAGTTTCGGTTTCGGATCCAAAAATATCCGGATATCCGGATAATTGAATGTTGAACTATCCGGATCTCGGAACTAAATCTCAGTATCGGATTTTGGATCCAGATCTGAGTATCGGATTTTAAATCCGAATCTGAGTATTGGCATTTGAATCCTAATCTGAGTATCGGATGTTGAATCCAGATCCGAATATCGAATCTTGGAAACGAATTTGAGTATCGGATCTTAAATTCGAATATAAGTATGAGTATCGGATTTTAGATATAGAACTTTAGTATTCGAATCGGTTCTCGGATTGGAATATTCTCAGTATTGAACCTTACATTCAAATATTAGCATCCGGTGTCACAAAAGCACATAATAAATTAATGAAATTCATGACATATTAATATGTTACTTTATATGGTGTAATAAAAATAATACAAATTTGAATTTGAACAACCTGGCTATTTTAGAGAGGTATAATAAAATTCCGGATGTTAACATTCACATTCAAAATGAAGCATCGGATCTAGAATTAAAATTTGGATCCGGATCCGTAAACAAAACATCGAATCCGGATCCAAGTCCAGATCCGGATTCGTAAACAAAATATCGAATCCGGTTCCAAGTTCAGATACGGATCCAAGTTCAGGTCCGGATCGAAGCCCAGATCCGGATCCAAATCAGGATCCGGATCCAAATTCGAATTAAATTTTCGGATATCCGCTTCAATATCGGAACGTCGGATATCCGAGGATCCGGATATTTTTAATCCGGATTCTCGGATTCAAGTTTTGTCGGATCCTCACAGCACTAGTCAAGACCAACAAAGTCACACGAATGCTCGCGCCCTATTGTATTTAACATTTCTTGTATACCTATATTCTACACCAAAAATTCTACTTATATCTATTCCTTATATTTAGATTCTTTAATTTTAAATTCATTCTATGAAGAAATTTTGTCCTACTCTTCTATTTTTCGAAATGTTTCCAATTCATTGTCGGGATTGACAGTATTTTTTGAAGGGTATGTGTAATATACCTATAATTTTAAATATTTAACTATTAATACAAGAAATAATATAATGTATGTACTTCCCAGAAAAAAAATTCAGTAATGTCTCTGGATTTTTGACACTAACATTTATTTGTCATTTACAAATATTTCAATTTTTCAATTGGTTTCCATGACATTATTTGGGCTGTGAGATTTATTACAACAAATTATTAAATAAAAATAAAATAAATAAATATTTCATCACGGCATATTACCCATTGCTGGGTGTGCCAATCTGCTTCATACGCAGATATCGGTAATGATGGAATATTTGTACCGTGCGGGCGCTTACCAGGCGTCACCTCACGGGCACTCATTGCTCTCGTGGAGAGTGCGCCACAGGGGTCAATTTTGTGCCATTAAAATGCGATTATTATATACCTTATATTTCTTTATCTCTAAATTTATAAAAGATATAATAAAATATTTATATGTACCAGAAAGAGAATTTACTCTTCTTTAATACTAGCAAGAACAAAAAAATTCAAAAAATAATATTGAGAAGATTTTTTTTAGAATCTGCTTCTTCCGGTTGTCCAGTTATTACCAAAACCATTTTAGCTCTTCCCAGTAATGTCCGATTGAGAAATACGTAGTTAAACAGATATTAAGTATTATAGTTTTTCAGAAATCGTCCTTCCAACATTCCTACATACACACACATACAGTAAAATTTTTGAAAGATGTCCGATCAAGGTCGTCTACGAATTGTATTAATTCAGATTTTTGCTCCGCGCATTATGACAAATTCAGTAGTGTCGTTTGCTTAGTTTTTGTGAGGGTACGTAAGATACTACTGTTATTTTATTATTATAAAAATATATGTTACAATAAAAGCATTCAAAATTCAAAAATAAGTTAATTGGTAAGTTTATTAGCAAATGTAAAACCAAATATGTGAAAAATAAGATACTGACACAATATCAGTGTCAGTGACTCTGACACATATTAACGTTATTCGTGCGGCTATGAATTAAGGTAATGTATCTGAATTAATATATAAACTTACGTTACAGCGAAAGTATTATCAATAACGCGCATCGTTTTAAAGTGGAATGTCCTAATTTAGTCGAAACAATATGAATTTTTGAAAGACAAGCGTGTTATATCCATCTTTATGGCACACGCTTAAAGCCTTTGTAACGGAGGAGGATAAATGTATGCCAATCTGTTAATTCGTTCATGATACAGATGACCTTGATCGGACATCTTTCAAAAATTTTACTGTACATCCACACACACATACATACACACACACACACACACACATACATACATCATCGTAAAAATATTAAAATCGAATTGTAGGGACCTTCAAACGTGCTTAATCATTAAAATCTGGATAATTTTTGACCAAACACAATACCTTACTTACTTAAAGGTGACGAAAAAATATACATCTGGTAGAAAATAAGATGTAATAAAGAATGTATTATCATTGAAGAGAACTAATTTGAACATTTTTAATATAAAATATGAACCATGTATCATTATTTCAATAATCCTATCATAACCCTCGTATCGGCTAATAATTATTCCAAGACTATAACACACCATCTACTTTGTCTACGAAGAAAATTGTCCCGGGTATCGAAACATATTGACAAAGAGTTATTTATATTTATTTAGTTTGGAAGTCTCCTATAACTTTCGGGGTATGAAAAACAAAATTCGTTTAGTGTATGAACTAAAGTAATATTTCTAAAATACGTCTTCTACTCTCTGTCATCATGTTAGCAATATTCAGGTAAGTGCATATGAAGAGTATGTGCCCCTATCCTATGTTATATGCTGGAAGTTTATTTCGTTCTCTTCGCCAACATATTGCTGTGGCTTCCTCGCGAAATTGACAACAAACATTTTAGATTCCATCGCAGAACTTACAACTTATAACCCGTAATTGAAAATACGCTGCTATTGAAAGTTATTTCAGCGGGGCGGGGGGGTACATTTCATTTTTTATCGCGGAACAAGTGAGCTTAAGTGAAAATTTATGTTGTTCAAGGTTTAAACAACACGTACGAAACAAAAATAATAATTATATGTTTGGTTGGTTAAATTGTTGCAAATATGTAATATGTAATAACACCAGGGGCATGCTTAGAATTTTATTTGAAATATGTTCAAAGTAGGTAGTTCCCTTCAATAATAAACACTTCATTATTCTTTTACTTTTTAAAAGTTCTGAAATAAACTTCTTTTGGAATATTTATGTCAATTACAGACATTTTAATTTCTCAACTGGTTACCATGGAAATGTTTGGACTTTGGCACAATAAAAATCCAGTGCGTACAGTAAAACCTACTTTGCAAGACAGATAGGACAATACTCACATAAAAATTTGCAGGGCTTAGGGATGTAATGCCTAATAGAATTAAAGCTGTTATTACTAATAAAGGCGATGTAACTAGCCGAAAGAAAAATTTTAGAATTTACTCTTCATTTGTTATGTAATTCAATGTTGTTCAAAATGTTATAATCGTATTCTAGGGACCTTAAAACGTAATTATTCACTAAAATCTGGATATACGATGTTTAGCATGAATCCAATACCTCTCTTAGCGAGAGGTAAAATTGACTAATTACTATGTAAATAATTTAACCTTGATCCTGAGTTATATTAAGTTACAAATATCTTTAAAATTAAAGAAGCTAAAAAGATTTTCTTTATCTCAAATTTAAAAAAATCTGTTGTGGCCAGCACAATACCTCTCGCCACCCGTTTTTGGTTACATAAGTATAGGGCGCTAGCAGACATGTGACATTGTTGGCCATAGATGTCAAATGTCAGCATTTTTCATTAAAAATTTCAAGATTTTCTAAATTCACGTAGTTATTTGTCACCAGGAGTGTAGAATTTACTTGTCGACGAAAATAAGCCACATGGAATTGGAAAACCACTAAATTTAGAATGAGAAATTATGATATTTGACATCTATGTACATAATTATTAGCTATCATTCTAACACGGTCCCTCATATCTGCTTGTCAAGGCCAACAATGTCACATGTCTAATCGCGCCCAATTGTATTACTTGTATACCTACACTCTACACCAAAAATTCTACTTACATCTATGTCGGAATTGACAGTATTTTTAAAGGGTATATGTAATATACCTATAATTATAAATATTTAACTATTAATATAATAAGAAATAATATAATGCATGTACTTCCCAGAAAAAATCTTCAGTAATGTCTTTGGATTTTTGACATTGACATTTATCTGACAGTTACAAACATTTTAATATTTAAATTGGTTTCCATGACATTATTTGGGCTGTGAGATTTATTACAACAGATTATTATGTACCTTGTATTTCTTTATCTCTAAATCTATAAAAGATATAATAAAATATTTATATGTATCAGATAGATAATTTACTCTTCTTTAATAAGCAAGAACAAAAAATTTCATAAATAATTGTGTAGCAATACAAATCAATTATTTAAAAGAAATAGAAAAAGACAAGAAATGCTTACTTCTAAATCATGATTTATGTTGAAGTAAGAATGTATGTAGATTAAGTATTTATAATCAGTCTCATATATTATAACAAATCGCTGTTTATGAATCATAACTCATAAGTCGTGTAGTAGTTATATATATAAGAAACATTATGTATGTGTATATGTTTCTGTCTTGTGCATATTTGTTTGCGATAAGAACTGTTATTATTTTTTCAGCTATTGTTTTGAACGTTATCTTAATTGAAGTATTGGACATAAAAATAAAAATTAATATGAAATATTAATTAAAACTGACTTTATTTCTGTTATCTAAATTGATTCAGTGGATTTTTCTATTTTTATATAAATTTTAAATATCACATCACACCTTTTTGCCCATTTCTGGGTGTGTCAATCTGCATTGTGGGTAATAGAAAAATCACATATGTTTTCAGCAACGTGTTTGTCGTGATTGTTTAGTTTGTTTCCATATGAGTAATTTGTATGATTACATGTGTGACAATGAAAAATTGAGAGGTATTTTTTTCAAAAATGGTGTAAAGAAATTACGCTTCTACAAACTTTGAGGAAGAGAAACGTATAAATATGCCCCTCCCCTAATTCCATTGTCGTCTGTAGAAGATGTATTATATTTTGAGGTTATCACATGACAGTTCTAAGTTCTGTATTTCCTATGTACTTATTTCTAAATATTATTACATTTTAACGAGTTTATCCCGGGCATCGAACCCGTCAAAAACTGGGTTCGGTTCAGGTTAATTTGTTTTTGAGAGATGGGTTCGAATGCGGTTCTGGTTCAAACATTAATTAAATTTGCGGTTTTGTTTTGGGTCCAGGTATCGGGTTCAGGTTAGGTTCGACCTAATGAATATTATATTTTTTCTTCAAACGTAGATATTTAAAGAAAAATATCTACTACTGACGTTACATTTTAAGTAAATTACGTTTGCGATTTCAATTGCCCTGTAGCTATGGATACTTATTTCTTAACTTTTTGTTACAAACATTAAAGTGAAAATTTTCAATGTGGCTGAAAGATATATCCAGGAATTAGTGCAATACAATATAAACTTTTCTCATCACTTTAATTCTAATTATTCTTATGTTCATTACCGTCCCTGTAAATCTGTAAGTCTGCTATTCTTTAATATGTTATTTCCTCAAAAGTAAACTCTGTTTATATTTCAATTCATAGGTTATTTATTTAAATTTGACAGCTATTGATGGTATTTAGTAACTTTATTCTTATGGTACCTAGTGTGTTATAGTGACATTTAGGGCGATATTACAGGTTTATTTTATGCAAGTTACTTCTTATTCGTTGATTCTGTATATCTTGTGAATCAAGTCACAAAAGATGCTACTTTTATGACGTTTGAAGAAAATTTTAAAAACTAAGTTTTACTAACATTGGCAACTTAATTTCAAATGACAGATGAATATCTGTTTAAATTTGTTTTCCATAGTCTACCAGATTTTCAAATTTCCAATTATTCGAGCGTGACCCTAGTATTCAAAATTAATTTTGGAGTGTCTGGTCGCGAGTCTTGGGACCTGGGTTCGATCCCGATCGATATTAAAACTTATTTCGAATTTTAAAGTGACCCCTGTGGTACATTCTCCGACGCCAGTAATAAGTGCCCGTGAGGTGACGCCTGGTAAACGCCGATATAGTACAAATATCTCATCATCATTTCAACGGGTAATTTGCCGTGATGATATATTTATTTAATTTCTAGTTTGAGACCTATAATTTTTATTCGAAATACCAGCATTTCCGCGTTCTTTAGAACACAAAATAATAGCAATTATATTGTAGCAATAATTTTACGTCGTTTTAAAAAGTTTTCATTACACCACAAGGAGCTATTTCCACGCTAAACCAATTTAAAAAAACTGTGATATTAAGTTGAATGAAACATGTACCATCTGACATCCACTTGAATCTGGAGTTTGGCAGTACTTCAACTCCAGCGAGCAATTCTGTTTTGCAGAATTCATTTTCCGTATAATATAGGTCAGATGGCGCTCGCCGCAGTCAGATACGTCTCGTTAGAGCGCAGTAGAGCCAACTGCACAAAATTAACTCAAATTCACGGGAACTTTGCCCATATAAAGCAAGAAGAACTATGGAGCTTGCTATGCGACGCGAGCAAATCTAATACTTTGTCTTGTCCAGACAACGGGTGTTTTTAACTCCAAGGCAGGACAGCACAGCTTGTTTGTCAAGAGAACAATTGAATTGGAACGATCTCCGACAAGGTTTTGAATTTTGATTTCGTTTATTGAAAGCTGGAGAACTTACTTACGATTTGGAGAGGATTAGATTCTTCTTTGTTCCAAACATACGAAGTTTCTTATATTGAATTAAATTATAAATGGATGAGAAAACAAACAATAAATTGTAAGAGGTTATTCGCACTTAAAATTGTAACTTGGGGACTTTACTATTGAAGAAGATATATTACATGCTGGAAAATACAATGAGGCCCTCTACCGTAGTAACAAATTAGAACATTGGTCATTTGTATTAAAATTAGACCTTAAAATTGTTGTTAAGGAATATCAAAGTTTAAAATATGTTGTGGCCAGCACAATACCTCTCGCCATTTTCATTTTGTTGGCCTTGGCATGCAGATACGGGGACCCGTATAAGTATAATAAGTTTTCATTCAAAATCTTATGATGTTCCAAATCCATATGGATTATTTTCGTCGACAAGTATATTCCATACTATGGATGATAAACAAACATCAGAATATTTTGAAATTTTGAATGAAAAATTCTGATATATAAGAATTGTGACATCTATGTAAATAACTACTAGCCGTCATTCTGACACGGATCCTCATATCTGCTTGCCAAGGCCAACAAAATCACATGACTCGCGCCCTATAAGTAACGAATTTAACATTTCTTGTACATACAAATAATTGAAATTGTATCTCTTCTTTCGTTCTATGAGGAATTTTGTCCTACTCTTCTAATAATATGTTCAAAATTCTTCAACTTCATTGACAGTATTACCGGTATTTCTTAAGGATATATGTAATATTAACATATCTATAATATATTTATTAATAATATGTATTAAATGTACTCATACCTCCCAGAAAAATCTGACACTGACATTTTACATTTATTTGTCAATTACAAAAATTTAAATATCGCAACTGTTTTTTGGGCAACGAGATTTAATACAACAGATTATTCTATATTATTATATACTATATCTCCAGAATTTAATTATCTTTATTATTTGTAGTGACAAATTTTCAAAAAATAATATTTAGAATTTTTTTTTATAAACTACAACTTCCGGTTGTCCAATTGTTACCAGAACCTATTCAACTCTTCCCATTACTGTTAGATTGAGGAATCCGTAGTTACACAGGTCTTTAGTTTTATAGAATTTGAGAAATCGTACCTCCAACAACCTAACACACATCCACACACACACACACACACACACACACACACACACATACACAGACATTATCGTAAAATGTTATAATAGGGATCTTAAAATATGCTTATTCATTGAAATTTGTATATGAGATTTGTAGCATGGATCCAATACCTCTCTTAGCGAGAGATAAAAAAATTAATATATGGAAATACAAAACAATTCAATGCATATTTATCTAATTGGTGTAGGTATTGGTAAATAATATTTGCATATTTATTGTAACAAGTTACTAAATACAGAAAATTCGAATACCAATGCTGATAACAAATTTAAGAAAATTAATTCAAAACAAACGTAAATAATAAACTCCAGAAAATATTTGTAATTGTTCCAATAATTTAAATACCTGTATGAGATTAAAGAATTAAAAACCCGCATACATGATAATATCTCAACAGTGTGCAATCTTAATCGTTGTAATTAACAAAATTACCATAAATTTCATTTTTAATTTCTAAAAACTTTGTCCACCAAAAAAAGTTAACGAGTACAAAAACGAACCCTTTCCAATGTCCCGTTACACTAAACAAAAAAATCGACTAACTGTATTCGAATGATTTAAAACGGACAGTCCGTAAAATTCGGTGTAATAGAATGTTTTTTTTTGTTTAGCCTGACGACTGCAAAAAATAAAACACGGTTTGGTAAATTCCCAGAGCTCTATCGTAAAATGCACTTACTCTAACTAGAAATATTGATTCCAATTTTAGTAATGAAAGGGTAGGTGCACAATTTATATCGGGCTGCATATCATTACACAACACGAAAATATTATATGTTGAATTAAAATTTTCCACGTCCCAATATTGTATTATGAGAGTGACACAATTACTCCTTATCGCTTACTTACTATTGTACATTATTTTTTATTAAAAATAAACATTTCTTATTTCTAAATTTCCGTTATTTTCATACATAACCTACTTGTTTGACGTTCAAATTTCTCTTCAAACATTCCCGCACTCTTTTTCGGTTTAACGAACATTTCTATATATCAACATACGCGGAAATATATTCCGAATTTATAAATAACACTGCCGGTAAATATATTTTTAATAAAACCCTAAAATTTGGTAAAATACTGCTAGTCATGCACTACAATACAATGGAAAATTCACAACTAAACGATGGCGCAACGGTAACTCGCTTGGTGCATTCCATGGCTAACTGCCATTCCAAAATCGTGAAAAAATTCGCTATCGATTGGGGGAGCTTTGTACGATAAAATTGTTGTTGTTTATGAAATTTGTAAAGGAATTTTAACAAAACTATTTTATCGGTCGGGATCGAACCTATATATCTATGCAAACTAGAAAAATTCAATATGAGCAGTTTAGAGAGTAGGCCATCTTATTTTGATATGATTTTCTTGTATGAAGTTTCAATAATTTGCTTCATTTTACTAAAATTATTTCACTGTTTAATTTTCATATTCCACCAAAAATAACAAGGTCTTACAATTTATTTGAGTTACCTAAAGGTAACACAAATAATTATAAGTACTCCTGTATTAACCGTATAATGTTCACACACAACACTAATTTTATACACTTAGATCTGTTCAATATGTCTTTCAACTCTTTTAAAAAATGCTTAAAATCTACCTTCACATTTTTATAATTGTTTTAAGTACTCTCTGTTAGCTATAATGTTTTTGTTTGTATCTAATGTAATTGGCGAGAACCTTTATTTGGCCTTTATTGTGCTGTTGGTTCGGCAACCTCATTAAATAAATAAATAAATAAATAAATAGTACGTAATACTCATACAACAAAAATATGTCACAGGTAATGTATACAATTTTTGTGCATATATTGTGATCTTAGAAACTATAGTATTATAGAGTTAGTAGATAGGTTAAATTAGATAAAATTTGCCCCAATAGGAGACCATTTCAATGATATATTGTTTTTGCGGCAACAATAAAAATCTGTTGTGGCCAGCACAAGACCTCTCGTCATTTCCATTTTGTTACATGAGTAATGAATTTACACACAAACTATTGAAATATAATTTTTTTGAGGAATGTTGTTCTACTCTTCTAATATGTTTAAATTCTTCAAATTCATTGACGGTATTCGTATTAGCCATATTTCTTTGTATGTTAGAATGCCTATTAATTCTATGCAACTAGTAGAGTTATCTTTGGAATTAAATAAAACATTTAATACTTTTTATGAATATGTAACGGGATTAATTTGACAATTCAAGGGTTTAAAAAAGGAATAGCGCTAACTTCGGTCTAGCGACTATTCGCTTTTATGAATTCAAAATGGAGTTTAAATTGGGATTAAATATAGAGTTAGCAACTAATCCGTTTTATGAATCTGCCTGTTACAAATTATTGCCAATTTTTACCTCTCGCTAAGAGAGGTATTGGATTCATGCTAAAAATCGCATTGTGTGTGTGTGTGTATGTGTGTGTGTATGTGAGGTTGTTGAAAACTAAAGATCTGTTTGACTACGGATTCCTCAATCTAACATTAACGGAGAGTTGAATAGGTTTTGGTACCAAACGGTAAACCGGAAATAGTATCTTAAAAAAAATTCTAAATATTATTTTGAATTTTTTTATTATTAGTAATAAAGAACGTTAAATTCTCTATTCGATACATTTTAAAATTTATTATATCTTCTATAGGTTTGGAGATATATAATAATATAGAATAATGTGTTGTAATAAATCTCGATATATTCAAAATGTCAGTATCGAAAATTAGCAATACTGGAAGATTTTTCTGGGAGGTACGAGTACATTTAATATATCTTATAGTTTTATTAATTAAATATGTTTTTAAAATTATAGGTATGTTAATATTGCATATATCCTTAAGAAATACTGCTAATACCGTCAATGAATTTGAAGAATTATGAACATATTACAACAGTAGGACCTTGCTCCTCCCACTACAAGAACCAACCCTCCGTCAGTTTTATACTGACTTCTGATATCAATGTACAACCTTCTTTTTAACTATAATTCATTATATTTTTCAACAAAACTAAAAAAAAATCAAACATGTAAGTAACCAGTTCTTAAAATTTGTAGAGCATGATATTTGTACCCCGTTATATTTTCCAGAACCCTGATGATGGTCTAATTTAGACCGAAACGTCGATATTGTCTATGTTTCAATAAATAATCTTCCAACAAAGGACTGAATCGATTAAACTTATTGCAATAATAGTTACGTTTCTATTAGAGAAGCATAGGAATCCGGTATGGTACAAAAAATGTTCATTTCAAATAAACTACACTTATTTTGCGAATTTCGAAAAAAATATTATTGTAATAGAATCAATAAGTATCAAATTATATTTCCAGTTAAAGTTTTGTGCATAAATTGTGAAATCATCCTGTATAGGATTTGGAATAAAGTGTGCCGAATTTTGGAGCGGTTAATTTCGTGTTCATTTTAAGCAGTTCCCCACAATTTCTAAAGCATTCTACAAATATATGAGCCAACATACCTGTGGAGAATTCTTGGAAAAAGAGAAACTTGCACAGCAAAAAACAGCAACCATACCAACGCCATCGCCATTCATCTTGTCAAAGAACAAAACTGCACCGATCTACAACTAAGAGTGTCTTATATACCTTTGCGAGTTTTTCCGGATATCAAATCTTATCAAGACACTGATAAGAAAATGCAATTTATACCACACTCATGGTCGGAACAAAGCGCTCAGAAATGAACTATTGTGTAACGAACAATCGAGGACCGTTAGAAATTGAAAAGCAATAAAAATGATTAATAAAATCAGTCTTGCCACGCTGATAACTGCATTTGTTTTTGCTTATCGCGAGCTATTGTTTACCTCCAATCATGGCCACCTAGCCTTTGTGCACAGAGCCAGAGCAGATCACGTGATTAATCTTATGAGAGAAATTAGAAAACTATTTTAGTATGGTAACCTAAAAACGGTGCTCTCGAAGAGGCGGGTGTTAGTAATGGAAAATTAGAATTAAGACAATAAAAAGTCGGAAATTGTTTCATTTTGGATATTTAATTTATAAAGTTTTTTATACACATTGTTTCATATTGTGCTGTAACTGTAAAGCTTGGTTTACACCACACAATATATGAGAAAAGAACAAGTTACAATGTTACAATTAAAATAATCGCATATATTGATATTTTTCAGAATAAGTTCTTTTCATAAATTCCAAGAATCTGTTTTTATTTTTCAATTGACTATTTTATTTCAATTGTGTTCTGCAAAAAAATGGGTTTCCCAGTATATAATTGAATAATAAAATATGCCTTCCGTCACCTTTAAGCAAGGAAGGTATTGTCTTTGGTCAAAAATTTCGGTGGTGAGTTTTTAATGAATAAACACGTTTTAGGATCCCTAGAATATGATTTATTTAGTTTTATGATGATGATGTGTGTGTGTGTGTGCGTGTGTGTGTGTGTGTGTGTGTGTGTGTGTGTGTGTGTGTGTGTGTGTGTGTGTGTGTATAACAAAAATTTCTCCGACGATAACTCCAACACGACAATTCTAAAAAATTTAATCCTTTCGTATGCTTCTTCTTTACATTCATACGAAGTGCTGAATAGATTTTGGTTATAACTAGTCAACCGGAAGTATACTTTTGAAGTTCTTAACAGTGTTTCTTAAAAAAAAAAACGGAGTTAAATATCATTTTTAGACATTTTATATTATTATAAATATAAAAGATTATTTTATTCTCTATACGGTTTGATTACACACTTTCTTTTATATTCAATAAATATAGATTTAAAGAATTATAAAGAGATTAACTTTCATAAACCAACCAGTTATGCTATAAACATGGAAACTGCTGATATATTCAAATAATTCTAACTGACAGATGTCAGTGTTAAGTGCAATTTATATAGTATGTAATTCTTCGTGGTCGCGTGACTGAGTCTCTAGTCGCGAATCTGAGGAACCAGGTTTGATCCCGTCCGACGCCAAATATTTCAAATTTTAAATGGCACACCATTGACCCCTGTGGTGGATTCTCCACTCCAGCAATGAGTGCTCGTGAGGTGACGCCTGGCAAACGCCCGCACGGTACAAATATGTCATCATCATTACCGACATTTGTGTACAAAGCAGATTGGCACACCCAGCAATGGGTAATATGCGTGATGATATATTTATTTTATTTTTTATATATTATTGGATATATAGAATCTTTTCCAAAGAACTTTCGGCATGTAATTTGTAGAAAATAGTATATGGTCGTATTTTACTGAATGTATAGAAACTTTTTAAAGGAACTTTCGGTATGGGATTTGTACATAATACATAGGTTTACATTCCGAGTACATAAAAGCTTTTTTATTATAAAAGTACGCTCGGAATATTGGCCATAGAATTGAAGAAAGATAATGTGCTGGCCACAACAATTTTTTTAATTGACATAGGTATTATTAACTATTACAAAACATTAAGTCAATGTATTTTTTATTTAAAAAAATCTGTTGTTGCCAGCACAATACCTCTCGCCACTTTCGTTTTTGATTACAGAAGTATGTAGGGCGCGAGCAGTCATGTGACATTGATGGCTTTGACAAGCAGATATGAGGGCCCGTGTCAGAATGACAATTAGTAATTATGTACATAGATGTCAAACGGCACAATTTTTCATTAAAAAATACAAGATTTTCTAAATTCACGTAGTTAATTATTCACCAGGAGTGTGTAATTTACTTGTCGAGGAAAATAAACCACATGGAATTGGAAAATCACTAAATATAGAATGTAAAATTATGATATTTGACATCTATGTACGTAATTACTAGCTATCATTTTGACACGAGCCCCCATATCTGCTTGTCAAGCCCAACAAAGTGACATGTCTGCTCGCGCTCTATTGTATTTAACATTTCTTGTATACCTACAGTCTACACCAAAAATTCTACTTATATCTATTCTTTATATTTAGATTTTTTAATTTTAAATTCATGCTATGAAGAAATTTTGTCCTCTTCTAATTTTTCGAAATGTTTCCAATTCATTGTCATAATTGACAGTATTTTTGAAGGGTATATGTAATATACCTATAATTTTAAATATTTATTAATACAATAAGAAATAATATAATGTATGTACTTTCCAGAAAAAAACTTCAATAATGTCTCGATTTTTGATACTGACTGTCACTCACAAACATTTTAATTTTTCAATTGGTTTCCATGACATTATTTGGACTGTGGAATTTATTAAAACAGATTATTATATACCTTATATTTCTTTATCTCTAAATCTATAAAAGATATAATAAAATATTTATAAATAAATAAATAAATATTTCATCACGGCATATTACCCATTGCTGGGTGTGCCAATCTGCTTTGTAGACACATATCGGTAATGATGGAATATTTGTACCGTGCGGGCGTTTACCAGGCGTCACCTCACGGGCACTCATAGCTGGCGTGGAGAGTGCACCACAGGGGTCAATTTTGTGCCATTAAAATTCGATGTAATTTTTGGCGTCGGTCGGGATCGAACCCGGGTCCCCAGATTCGCGACCAGACACTCAGGCACACGGCCACGAGACCGATATTTATATCTATCAGATAGCGAATTTACTCTTCTTTGATATACTAACAAGACCAAAATTTTTCAAAAAATAATATTTAGAAGATTTTTTTTAAGAATCTGCTACTTCCGATTGTCCAATTATTATCAAAACCTTTTCAGCTCTTCCCAGTAATGTCCGACTGAGAAATACGCACACACACACACACACACACACACACACACACACACACACACACACACACACATACACACACACACAGACATCATCGTAAAAATATTAAAATCTGATTGTAGGGTCCTTAAAATCTGGATATACGATTTTTAGCAAGAATCCAATACAATCAAAAACCCTGGTTAACCGAACTCAGGTCAACCTAAACAGTTTCACGTATGATTATCAGTTCCACGAATAATTATGTACATTGTTTCAAAATAAAAATTCATTTCCCCTACTACCCTAAAATGGGTGTCATTTTAGTACATATGTAGGCTATTTTGAGATGTTAATGGGTTAACCGAAAAATTCGTTATCCGAAACTGCTGTCCCCCCTTTATTTCGGTTAACCGGGGTTTTACTGTACTTCTCTTACCGAGAGATAAAAGTAGGTATTGTTTTGTTATCAAAACCACTTATAAAACTCAACTCTTTTCCCTACTTCAAATTCTAAATCTAAACGAAAACATTTCTCTCTCTCTTTCAGATTCCATCTTCTGTGTCGTTTTGCTTGCAACGTCAGCAGTTTGTCTGGTAATGAACGATCTGAATCCTCTTAGATTCCGCATTGCATTGCGTCTGTAGGCGTCAAGACTCCAAGTCGGAGTCGAAATCGCACTTGTGCATGGAGTCTACATCTACAAGGCAGCGTGGGTGACCCGAAGGCCAATCGCGATAAGGAGTTATACACAACCAGGCTTACAATTCAAGAGGAGAAAGAGGTATTTGGAGAGCAGTGGTATTGGTATGACTAAGCAATATATTGGAGAAGAGAGCCAGATTTTTTAAATCAATAAATAACATGTTGTGCATGTGTTGTATTTGGTCGAAGGAATTTACATATTTGAACAAAAACATAATTTATGGTATCAATATTATAACAATAGTTAATAATTAAATTACAACTACAACTAATAAAATTATCCTTTACCTTAAAATTACAATTCGAAGGTCAAAAGTTTTTTCAATACCTATACAAAGTGTCCCATTCAGAGCTATATAACTATGAGTTGTGTTTAAAGTGTAGGCTCCGGGCTTAAAATTATAGATAATTTTAATAAATTTATCCATAAAATATTTAGAAAAAGGACTAATGCAAACCTGTAGAAAATTTAATATTCTTTCATTTTTATAAAACATACAAAAAGTATGAATGCAGATCTGTAGAAAATTTAAAAAAAAATAATTTTTATAATAACAAATCTCGAACAAATAACATTTAAAAGTATTTTTCAAAGAAAAACTATTTTGAGCTTTTCGTAAAATGCCATTTTCGGTTATCTGATTTACACCAATATCTAATGGCATCTTTCCATATAAGAGTAAGGTTTATACAAGATTTCAAAATTTTCTAAATGATAGTATTTGAGTTAGAGCGTAAAGAATATTCACATAGACACACACACACACACACACACACACACACACACACACATACGCAGACATACGCACGCACGCAATCACACACACAGACAAGACACACACGCACACACATACACGCAAACACATACACACACACAAAGAGACAGACATCACCGTGAAAATGTTAAAATTGGATTCTAGGGACAAAACGTGGTCATTTACCAAAATCTCGATATGCGATTTTTAGCACGATCCCTATACCTCCCTACCAAGGCTAGCGGGAGGTGAAAAAAGTACTTTTTTGAGGCTAAAATTAGACATGGGTTCCATTTGAAAAAATATAACTTTGTGTTTATTTCGAAAATTTGCGGATATGAAAAAACATTTCGAACATTTGTCCACCCTGCCCCCCCCCCTAGCGCCGCCACTGCTAATATCCCGTGATAATATATTTATTTATTAGTTGTAGTTATAATTTAATCTTCGACTCCTTCTATTTTTAATCTACATTAATTGGTTGTGCAGTCAGACTAAAAATAAAACGAATAGAAAATGTTTACAAAGAAAACTAAATTTATTGCAAATGTAGTTATATGTCATTATTATTCTGGACACACGTCCATAAAACCATATTAATGAAATACATATTTGCAGTTTGCACCACATTTAACATATTTCACAGCAATAATAAATATAGTAAAATAATCATACCCCTATATACCTAAGTTTGTAAGTATGTATGTAGGCCATATAATTACTTGTATAGTATAAGAAACCTAACCTAATAATATTACAATCAATATGTATTAGTGCATTGTACTTTAAACCTTCATACAAATAAAGATTATTATAGTTGTTTGTCTTTTTTTTCAAAGTAGATAAATAGCTCTACACTAATACTTATTCCATTACTTACTCCCCCATATCTTAAGTTATATACACGTATACCTATACATTAGTTCGTGCTGGGCTTCAATATAACATATCACCTTAACACCGCCGTAACTCAGATAAAGTGCCTGATAAGTACCTGAAGAAATATTTCATTTCTTGTAATTACAACGAAGAATTATGTGTGGATATTGCTAATAAACCATACAAGCATTCCGCTTTCTTATTTACCTGCATAACTGCAAATTGCAATGAAACGCATTTTTATTAAGAGAGTGTTTGTGAGCCATAATACAAATAAAAATTATTATGTGTGGAGTATAACAATAGAGCGCATTTTTATACACATATATAGACCAGTAGAGTTATTGACTATTGTACGTTCAAATTCCATAGAGTTTCTTATATGAATGATTAACAAAAAACAGTTACTTTAATAAAACAATAAGGTAGGTATGTTTATTTATTTTATTTGAGATACTGAAAATTTGAAAAGTATATTGAAAGACAAGTATTACAATGATCCTTCTTGTAATACGAGTACGGTATGCGTAATCGACACGTAATATACTTAATATACTTTTATTTCAAAATTATTATTGAAAGAAATATTAAAATATTAAGGTTGGAACAGTGACAGTTTCAATACATATTTGAAAAAAAAATACTTTGACATACTATACACAGGCCAAATATTTACAAATATAAAGGTAGGTTAAAAAATATTCAAAAAATCTGTTGTGGCCAGCACAATACCTTCCGTCAATCCTGTGTATAATGTATAAATTCCATTCATAATTTTTCTTGGAAAAGATTCTAAATTTCCAGTAAAATTTCCCATTCGTTAAGAGTCGATATTTTTGCGTGTCGTTCTCATTCGGTTCTTTTTCTCTCAAGTCTTCCGCAATACAGTCCTTCCATCTTATCTTTGGTCTTCCTCTGCTTCTTCAACCTCCCATTAGTAAACTACTCATTCTTGTTCAAATATAATTCTTCATTTCTCCTCATGACATGTTCAAACCAATGTAATCGTCTTTCTTGTACCTTTCTAGAAAATTGTAACACTAGAGTTATTTTATTAACTATTATCTTTCCGTGTGTTCCCAACATCTACTTCAACATCCTCATCTCTGCCACAATAATTTACTTTTTATTCATACTGACATCTGTCAATTTAAATTATATGAATATAGTAGTAATTCCCATGTTTAGCATAGCTGGCTGAATTATAAAATTTAATTTCTTTAAAATTATTTAACTCTATTGAATATGAAGTATAAAATGTAATCAAGTCGTATAGAGAATAATATATTCTTTAAGTTATAATAATATTAAATGTCAATAAATCAAATTTAACTGTTAAATCTTCAAATGAGGCTACTGCCGGTTCACCAATTATAACCAAAATCTAATCACTTGTTCATCTGAATGTAAACTTGAGGAATACGAAAAAATTATAAATTTAGGAATCGTGGTATTGAAGTTATGGGATCCGGAACTTTTGTCACACACACACACAGACACACACACATACATACATACATACATAGAGCCATCATCGTAAAAATGGTAAAATCATATTATAGGGACCCTAAAACATGCTTATTCAGTAAAAACTTATCATTGAATTTTTTACCAAAGACAATACCTTCCTTACCTAAAGGTGACGGAAGGTAAAAAAATGTTTATTGAAGAAAAACAAGTCTGATGTGGCCAGCACATAACCTTTCGTCTATTCTGTGTATCATGTACAAATTCCATATATAAATTTTCTTGCAAAAGATCCTATATTTCCAGTAAAATTATTTCATAAACAAACTATGCAAATTGAACTTGAAACTGACATCTTTAGCTTTTCTCATTCGTTACAGGTCCCTGTTTATTTTATTTTTTCTTCTTTAACAACTCATTTCTGTTTTACATGTCCTCATTCTGTTACTTTTCTCTCAAGTCTTCCTCAATACAGTCTTTCCATCTTCCTCAGTTTCTTCTACCTTCAATTACTAAACTATTCCTTACATAAAGGTGACGGAAAGTAAAAAAAGTTTAACGGAATAACAATATTATAACAATAAATATTTCTACAGCTGTCAAAAAATAGCTACATACAAAAAGTTAAAATAAGAATATATAAACATACATCCTACGACATAGTGTTTTAAAATTAGATATTTACATTTATAGACCAAATTTTTAAATATACTCAGTTTTGCACATTTTATTCTTTAACCGACATACATTTATGTCTTTCTTTTGCAAAGACTATAAGCGTGTGCGATAAGGATGGATATAACATGCTTGTCTTTCAAAAATTTATTTTGTTTCGACTAAGTTAGGACATTCCACATTAAAACGATGCTTATTATTGATAATACTTTCGCTGTAACGTAAGTTTATTTATTAATTCAGATACATTACCTTGATTCATAGCCATACGAATAACGTTATTTTCTGTCAGAGTCACTGACATTGTGTCATCTTATTTTTCACATATTTGGTTTTACATTTGCTTATAAACTTACCAGTTAACTTATTTATGAATTTTGAATGCTTTTACTGTAATATGTATTTTTATATTAATAAAATAACATGTACCCTCATAAAAACTAAACAAACGACACTACTGAATTTGTCATAATGAGCGGAGCAAAAATCTGAATTCATACAATTCATAGATAACCTTGATCGGACATCTTTCAAAAATTTTACTGTATATAATATTAACTATTTTACCAGTTTGTTGTCAAAATTCAACCTTTAAAATATAAGTGCTCATTTTTTATCATTCCGAAAAATAAATAAATACATCAACACGGTTTACCATTCATTACTTGATGTGCCAATCTGTTTTCAAACGCAGATTTCGATAACAACGATATATGTATAACCAAAGTGGGCGCTAACCAGGCGTCACCTCACAGTCTCTCAATACTATCGAAGAGAGAGCACCATAAGGGTCATATCTTTTCTAGCACTCACAAAAATTGTAGCAAATATACTATAACATTTATTTACGAAACAAATAAACAACTTCTCATCTTCCCACATCTATAGCCGGTCACTTGATCCCCAAACTCTCTCATCTCATATTCAAACATTCCCTAAACTATCAATACCATCTTCCTCGTCCTACTCATCCCCCCCTTGCCCCTGGTCAAACTTCCACATTAAACGATCATCTAGTGACATTTAGTCACCAAGCATCACGTTGGCAAGCCTGCCCATGATGGCTTCCCATTACCGCCAGGCCCCTAGTGTCATGGGGCCTGATAAATAGGAACCAGAGTGCGACCAATGGTACGCGAGACGAAAAGAGGCGTAGCAGACTAGACACCTGTTTAAGAAGAGATGTTGACAAAAAACATGGGAGATCGGAAGATTTAGGATGGTGAAAAATGGGGACATAGGAAATGATATAATTATTAAATTAATGTAGGTTATTTTAATATCTATTTGCTTTGTTGGCAGGCATGGTTTTAGATGGATTTAATAGATATTTATACACCAAGTGAGTTAATATTTATTCATGACAAGAAAGTTTAAGTCACGAGCCCGTAGGGCGCAAAAAATTCTGCGTAGAATTTATACAAAATACGTACAATTGACGGAAGGTATTGTGCTGGCCATATCAGATTTTTAATTAAGTTGAGCCTTATTTGCCTCCATTACCTTATTTTCCGGTAAAATTAAATTGCTTACAAGTAAATAGTAATTATTTCAAACATGTAAGACCGCATGTAATGATGTAAATATGAAATATAATTAGCCATCTTCATCGAATTTACGATTCGTAAATTTAATAGAATATTTTGAGAGTTTTCTTAATTAAAAATATCTTATTTTACATTCATACGTAAATGAAATTTAATAACTGTTTTGAAATATTGTCCATAAATTATTCATTATTATAAACATGTACCAAAATACTCATATTTAATAATTAGTTTTAATTAACTACATGAAACATAGCTTCAATGTAATATACAAACCTGCTTCTAAACAATAATAATAAAACAATAATAATAATAACAAAACTTAATACGCACATTGTATTTGACAAGTTTTCGTTAGTATTTAATAAATTTGTTACTGGAATAAAAGAAATAATTGACAGACTATATTATTATTTATTTAATTTATTTGTTGATGTCAACGTTATTGAATCTAATATAAAGTACGAGTCCCTCATTAACGATATTAGTAAGCATTTCAAAATTAATGACGTGCACATGTTTTTCCATCTTCATAGTACCTCCATAATTATAGCAAAATGATAAATTTATTATCTTTCGCTAAGAGAGGTATTAATTTCATGCTAAACATCGGATATCCAGATTTTAATGATTAAGCCGTTTTAAGGTCACTACAATCCGATTTTAATATTTTTACTATGATATCTATGTGTATATATGTATGTGGGGAGGTTGGAAGGCCGATTTCTCAAAAACTATAATACTTAATATCTGTTTAACTACATATTTTTCAATCGGACATTACTGGGAAGAGCTGAAAAGGTTTTGGTAATAGTTGAACAACTGGAAGTAAAAAATATTATTTTTTTAAATTTTTGTTCTTGCTTTGATACTTATAAATATTTTATTATATCTTTTATAGATTTAGAGATAATATAAGGTATATAATAATCTGTTGTAGTAAATCTCACAGCCCAAATAATGTCACGGAAAGCAATTGAAAAATTAAAATGTTTGCAACTGACAGATGAATGTCAGTATCAAAAATCCAGAGACATTACTGAAGATATGTTCTGGGAAGTACATACATTATATTATTTGTTATTGTATTAATAGTTAAATATTTAAAATTATAGGTATGTTACTTATACCCTTTAAAATACTGTCAATCCCGACAATGAATTGGAAACATTTCGAAAAATTAGACGAGGACAAAATTTTTTCATACAATGATTTTAAAATTATCAAATCTAAATATAAAGAATAGATATAAGTAGAATTTTTGGTGTTACGTGTAAGTATACAAGAAATGTTAAATACAATAGGGCGCAAGCAGTCATGTGACTTTGTTGGCCTTGACAAGCACATATGGGGGCCCGTTTCAGAATGATAGCTAATAATAATGTATGTCAAATACTTTTTCATTCTAAATTTAATTATTTTCCAATTCCATGTGGATTGTTTTCCTCAACAAGTAAATTCCACAGTCCTGGTGACAAATTAACTAAGTGAATTTAGAAAATTTTGAAAATTTTAATGAAAAATTCTGACATTTAATATCTATGTATATAATTACTAATTCTCATTCTGACACGGGCCCCCATATCTGCTTGTCAAGGCCAACAATGTCACATGACTGCTCGCGCCCTATATTTATGTGACCAAAAACGGAAGTGGCGAGAGGTATAGTGCTGGCCACAACAGATTTTTTAAATAGATAAAGCGTTTGTAGAACATAAATTGATTAAAGTTTAGATATATTCATTTATAAATATATTTTTAACAAAGACAATTCAAACCATTGAATGTCTCAACGCACTCAGCCATTAAATTATAAATTATTAAAAAAATATTTTCTGTATCAGTGTATCAGGATATCAAAAATCCTTCCTATTTTCTACTTTCCTGATACATTTTCCTAACCCTCTCCACGAATATATTTCACAATCCCCCACCCCTTGCACATGGAAGCATTTGTTTTATATTGTTTATATGTGTGCAATCCAGCGCCATCATTTGCCAAATATCGGAACTATTTGCCAGGATAATTCCTTTCAGTTTTCCAATGGTCGATAGCCAGTGCGCATGCGCAGTGCACTGGCGGGATGGCGCATCACATCAAATAGCCCGGCAAAGGTGAAAGGTCACCGGCAAAACTGTTTCAGAGAAGAGGAGGAATTCCACGAAGAAAGAGGAGGATTGTTGTAAAATAAACAAGAAGAAATAAAGATGGCGATGGAGTTACACTTTAAATTACCAAAACTTTTTTCCATATTTAGGGTATGGTCGTAGGTAGGTCAATACTTTTATGGTTAGGGTCTTCTACTAGATTATGGAAATGTTAACAAATCAATTAACGATTTTTTTTTCAAATTATATGATCAACATTTTTTGTAAATTTTTGTATTTCCTAAAACATTTTAATTTCTGGATTCTGCACACAGTAAGCCAACAACAGGCGGGAGTTATGGTTACGCGCTTGTCAGCAGATCCGTGGCGATTGTTCTTTTAAAATTTATACGTAAAATGTGAGGAAAGTGTTTGACAATTTTAAAAAACTGAAGCTAAAATGTCTATTGATGCAAATTTTCATCGAGGATACATATATTTTAGTGAGCATTGTTTGACAGCTCAATTAATAGTTGCAGACGCCATTTTACTTACTATGTGCAGAGATAGAAAGAGATAGTTGTTAAATTGAAAAGGTCTATTTATATTTTACCTCAAAGAAATTACAACAAAAGCTTTTTTACGGAATCCTGTCCAAAAAATGCGCTGAACAATATATCAAAAGTTTCCGGAAATCTGAGCATGGGAACGTCCCGCCAATTGGGAAAAATGGCGGCATATTTAGATTTTTGATCATTTTCTCGAAAACAATTACCCGTATAAAATTTTTACAAGAATATAAAATTAAAGCCCAAGAGTTACGTTAAAAAAATATTTAACCAGAATGACAATTTATGAAAGTTATTTAAATTATACAAAAAATAATAGTATCTAGGAAGA
Organism: Harpalus rufipes; assembly: GCA_951394225.1. Taxonomy (NCBI): domain Eukaryota; kingdom Metazoa; phylum Arthropoda; class Insecta; order Coleoptera; family Carabidae; genus Harpalus; species Harpalus rufipes. Next base: position 52,395,322 of record OX596279.1, read on the forward strand.
ACCTTAATGACACTTTTCGTGTGAGGTACACCGAGAGAAATGTGTTGTTATGATAAATATATTTATAATAGTTGTTATTATATTTTATATTTAAAAAATCTGTTGTGGCCAGCACAATACCTTCCGTCAATCCTGTATATAATGTATAAATTCCATACACAAATTTATTGCAAAAGATTCGAAATTTCCAGTAAAATTAGTTCATAAATTAACTATTCAAATTGCACTTGACACTGACATCTTCTTCTTCTTTAGCTTTTCCCATTCGTTAGGGGTCCCTATTTTTGCGTGTCGTTCTCATTCAGGTCCTTTTCTCTCAAGTCTTCTACAATACAGTCCATCCATCTTATTTTGGTCTTCCTCTGTTTCTTCAACCTCCTATTAGTAAACTATTCAATCTTGTTCCTATATAATTCTTCATTTTTCCTCATGATATGTTCAAACCAATGTAATCGTCTTTCCTATATCTTTCTAAAAACTTGTAACACTAGAGTTATTTTCTTACCGTATCTTTCCGCGTGTTCCCCAACATCTACTTCAACATCCTCATCTCTGCCACATTAATTTACTTTTTATTGATACTGACATCTGTCAATTTGAATTATATGAATATATTAGTAGTTTCCATGTTTAGCATAGCAGGCTGAATTATAAAATTTAATTTCTTTAAAATTCTTTAACTCTGTATCTATTGAATATGAAGTATAAAATGTAATCAAATCGTATAAAGAATAATATATTCTTTAAGTTATAATAACGATAAATGTCAATAAATCATATTTAACTGTTAAATCTTCAAATGAGGCTACTTCCGGTTTACCAATTATAACCAAAATCTAATCAGTTGTTCTGCTGGATGTAAACTTGAGGAATACGAAAAAATGATAATGTTTGGGATCGTGGTATTGAAGTTATGGAATCCGGAAGTTTTGTCACACACACACAGATGCGCACACACACATACATACATACAGACATCATCGTAAAAAAGATAAAATCGTATTATATGGACCCTAAAGCATGCTTATTCAGTAAAAACTCATCATTAATTTTTTTGACCAAGGACAATACCTTCCTTACCTAAAGGTGACGGAAGGTAAAAATAATGTATGATATACATGTTAAAAGTAATTTTGTTTTGTTCGAAGGTTTAGACCACTCCGCTTCGCACCGTATTCCAAACTTGCTTCTCACAAAATGAAATGTCCCTATTTAACACATATAAATGATTTTTGTATAAAACTGTTGATCTTTAATTTTGTATTCTTGTAAAATTTGGATAAGGGCAATTGTTTTCGAGAAAATGGTCAAGAACATTTCGAAATGTTAAGTGCATTTTTCTGGACAGGATTCCGTAAAAAACTTTTGTTGCAATTTCTTTGGACCATATTTTTCCAGTTAATTTCCTGGACTAATAGGTATTAATAAAGTAAATATCCAAATATGTCCAGTAAGATTGCAACATATTACAAATAATGTTTGTACCAACTGTTTTTTTTATGTTATTATAAATATGTTTCCCATTTCTGTGCATTCTCGCTGTTGCAGATGGTAGACCTCACAGAGTGATGCTTCCATTTCTATAGCAAGTACCAGGAGATAGTCGTATTTTAATTTGTGCGAATAGAGTTAATATACGGCTTGGCTCGGCCAGCACTCTGCAGGAGCGCGCTACTTTATATTGTTGTAAATGTCTGCTGCAATTTAATCAGCCGAGAGAATGGAATGGAGCACCATGTGCAGAGTAGTGCATCCACATGCACTACAAACTACGTAGGTGGGATACACTGCTAAAATTCTTACAAGAAAGAAATAATAACAAGAAAAATAAAAAGTTTAAAATCTATGACCTGTATGCTTTTATTAGTACCTTTCATAAAAGTGACGTTTTACACCTATGAGTTGTATTTGACCAAACACCAAAGTCATATTTTTTTGATCTTTATATTTTAGTCCAGTCAGTAGAGGTTTTATCTTGCAAAAGTAGGGGTAGTTCTGATTTTAGTATATGTTGTTTAAGTCGGGACTGATGAAAAATTCAAGTTTCCAACGTCGGAGAGAATCGGCGCGAGTCGCCATCTTTGATGCAGAAAATGTGTTTTTAGCTATTTTCTCAAAAACAATGGCCCGTATCAAAATTTTACAAAAATGTAATTTTTTGTACAAAAAAGGGTTCTTACATTTTTTACCTACCTGTCAAAGAGTTATGTTAAAAATATATAACCAGAATAACAATTTATGAAAGAAATTTAAATTACTAAAAAAATATACAATATTAGGTATGTAATACTGTCTAATAAGTTTTGCTATTAATAACATTTTACATTTGTCGTGGCATTGAAAAAAATAAATTATCGATGATTTTTAAATAATTTTTGTCAACGCTTTCCTACAAATTCATCCATCACTCTAGCCGTATTCCTTCGGGCTGTGATTCACAATCTAAATCATCAAAGTGATCATGAATACGAAGAAGTATGTTTTTTCGTTTCTTATTCGTTATCCCCACTTTCTCATTTTGTGATCACTAGACAACTTTCTTTTTGTGTAATCACACAGATTCATCTCAGAGCAAATTTAAAAATGGCTAACGACATTAGGTTTTCGAGTGTAAAAATTTATCAATGTGGGGTTTGTTGCATGGAAATATGATTTTTCCTACAAAAGCATGTAATGATCCACCAAGGTAAATTTGTTAGCAATTATTTTTAAGGAGTAATATTTTTGGAGGTAAAATTATGTACGCAAAATATTATACAGGGTGTTTCCTTTAAAACAACCAGCGCTTTTTTGGGCGAACTAATGACTTTAGAGAAAAATGTTATATACAAAAAATTACCAGGAAAAGGGGCTTAATTTATGAGGAATAATAAATAAAAAATTCACCCAGTGCTTCTCAAACGGTAGAATAAAATTATATTTTTTTAAATGGCAACCTATATAATTTTTTTGTCCATTAGATTTTTTTCTGATTTCAACGATATAAATATGATACGGGGTTGTATAACAATTATTTCGAGTAAAATGATATTAAAAATCAGAAATAATTTTACAATATTGAAGTAGGCTATGCAATAAACAACTATTAATACGACTATTGCCTAGGTTACGATAGTATATTATTTTCTTATATCTAAAATAACTTGTTTTACTAAGAAATTCATTATAACAAATGAACTACATAACGAAGAAATATCAAAAAATAATAGTGCTAACATAAAACGAAAACAAACACTTAATAACGTAAGTAACAAAACTATCTGTCACCTGTATCATTTGTTTGCATTTGTTTATTGCATAGCCTACTTCAATATTGTAGAATTATTTCTGATTTTTAATATCATTTTTCTCGAAATAATTGTTATACAACCCCATATCATATTTATATCGTTGAAATCAGAAAAAAAATCTCTATCTAATGGACAAAAAATTTATATAGGTTGCCATTTAAAAAAATATAATTTTATTCTACCGTTTGAGAACCACTGGTTGAATTTTTTATTTATTATTCCTCATAAATTAAGCCCTTTTTCCTGGTAATTTTTTGTATATAACATTTTTCTCTAAAGTCATTAGTTCGCCCAAAAAAGCGCTGGTTGTTTTAAAGGAAACACCCTGTATATATAGGGTGGTGACCTGCACAGCCGAACATAAGACTTTAACATGTAAAATTATACTTTCGTAATTTCGATTCTACCCATGCTGCGCCCCGACAAGTATTAGTCGATTTATTTATACGCAACTTTTTTTTACAGATAATTTTATTTGATTAAATATAAAACATAAATTTCACCACAATTCTGGGGCAGGTTGCACCCCGGAGCGTCCACGTGGTTGGCGCCATCCAACATAAACTAATTGTGAACATATCTGCAAGTCTCACAGATCTGTAAAAAACTGACAAAAACGCATCTATTTTTGTTGATCAATATAAAATTATACATAAGTGTGGCAGCTTTCGTTGCGATTTTGTTCATTATTTACTATATTTACAGATATAAAACTTACAGATTTATTCAGAATAAAGCTATTAGGTACCAAAATTTCAGCCACACATTATTCATAATCGGTACTTAACTTAATAAAAAAGAGTCTGGTAACCTGTTTTTCATTTCAGCATTAAAATACGCAAACTTTGTTCGCGATTAATATTGGTATTGCCTCTAAATTCGTAATTCTTTTCTATAATGGCCGGTTACAACAACGTAACTTAAATTTTAAGCACATGAAGTAAAATGTTAAATGAATTATTACGCATTGCTGTCAAAATTTCGATTTGTATTTATTTGAGAATATAATTCATTAGTCACATGTGTTCCGCCAATCAACATTCAGAATCTCTCTAGTTACATGTCTATCACAGCGATGATAAGAAACAAAAAAATCACCTTATTTATAATCGTTACTAAGGGATTTTTTTTCTTTATTAACAACATTGACAGTTAATTTTAAGTATAAAAATGAGTAATAACAATAACTCAAACTCCGTTATATTAAATAAAACTCGTAAGTATCATGTTTTAATGCAATATGAATATGTATATCAAAAGTTAGGTTAGCAGTACACAAAATGTTTTACAAAAATTCATTATACTCTCTCATTAAATATAAGCTCGTGATATGATTAATAATCGAAGATAATGCTCGTTAAACAGAAGCAGCACATTTCACTCGTCCTTCACTCGAGAATATCATCGATGTTAATCATATCACTTGTTATATTACGTAACGCCAGGTTGCTCTGCTCACGCTTAAATTTTAAATGTTCCTTAAATTGACAATATATCGAAACGAAACGTCAAATGAGTAATTAAATATTGTCAAAATTTGATTTGCATTTTTTGTTTAAATCAAGCTTAAATTGTATCTGCGAAGAAACTAGGCATAAAGGTCGCTTAAATTTAAGCCGTACAATTGGTGAGTAGTCAGGTATATTTATTTTTTTAATTTCTGTGACGCATTTGTATACAAATCCCGTTACCATAACAAAATTTACCCTTTCAGCAAAAAAACAACAAAACCCTAACGGTTCTACATATATCTCTTTCTGTATAATGCCAGAAATAACCAAAATATTTCCAATAGTGTTACCACCATGGATATATGAAATTCCGGTAAAATCTAGAGACAACAAGGTTTTTAATACAGTTAAAAACCTGGAAGGGGGACGCTAGGGATCTTTATATTTGTCGGATACAAAAAACCATAACAGTTATTCAATAAAAAATTTATATATTATAAAATACAAAGAATCACATGTTTATCGATTTCTCTATTAGATTAGGTCGCAATAAAAAATGGAATTTAAATTGGTACATTTTTTTTGTAAAATCAATTTAATTCGCTTGAGGAAAAAATAAAATTAACAAACAATTTTCAATAAATTTATTTACTAACATATAGATTTAGAACGAGAAACACGTCTAAATTAGTTTTTGTTTTTACTTAATTTTTGTTTTGGTTGTGTTTGCGAAATTTTGTAATATGGGTATATACGAAGTTGTTTCTTTTAGTATATACAGGTGTGAAAAAAGAGTAAAATATTTTAAAGACATATAGTAATGACCAAAATGAGTAAAAAAGCTTAATTAACTTGAGTCCGATCTTCAATAGTTTTCGAGATATAAGGCAGTGGAAATGAGTTTTTACGGGGTTTATTTACCTCTGCTATCTCGAAAACTATAAGAGTTACGATTTTGATTAAATGAGACTTTTTGTTTACCTTTCAGAGGTCATCTTTGATGTGCTTCTGTCTTTTTTTTTAAATCAAATAATTGTACTATGTTAAATGCTGTGGCGACCTTGGCCAATATTTAATTTTCAAATAACTTATTGGGAATTGAGAAAAATTATTTCATACAAAATTTTATTGTTTTTTTTTATAGTCTATTTACTGACAGACAAAATTTTGTTCGATCACTATCTTCGTTTGTTTTCCTTCGTTTATTCGTTATTCTCGGAAACATTTGAAAATCCGACTTATGTTGTTGTTTTTAACACGTTGTATATTAATAAAATACATAGTTTAGATTACAATCATAGCGGAGCTCTTAGCAAAAATAACACTAGTCCGTTTTATACCTTCCGTCACCTTTAGATAAGGAAGGTATTGTCTTTGGTCAAAAGTTTCAATGATGAGTTTTTAATGAATAAGCATGTTTTAGGGTCCCTATAATACGATTATACCATTTTCATGATAATGCCTGTATAACGTATGTTTGTGTGTGTCTGACGAAAGTTTCGGATCGCATAACATCAATACAACGATTCCAAAAATTATATTTTTTCGTATTCCTCAAGTTTACATCCAGAAGAACAATTTATTAGGTTTTGGTTATAATTGGTATACCGGAAGTAGCCTCACTTGAAGATTTTAACAATTAAATATATTTTATTGACATTTAACGTTATTATAATTTAAAGAATATATTGTTCTCTATACGATTTCATTGCATTGTATACTTCATAATCAAAAGATATAGAGTTAAAGAATTATAAATATATAAAATTTCATAAATCAGCCAGCTATGCTAACCATAGAAACTGCTAATATATTCAGATAATTCAAATTGACAGACGTCACTATCAATGAAAAGTAAATGCATGTGACAGAGATGAGAATGTTGAAGTAGATGTTGGGGAAGACACGGAAAGATAAGGTAAGGAAATAACTCTAGTGTTACACGTTTCTAGAAAGATACAAGACCAAGAGAGGCGATTACATTGGTTTGAACATGTCATGAGGAGAAAATAATAATATATTGGATGAAGAATGAATAGCTTAGTGATAGAAGGTTGAAGAAACGGAGGAAGACGAAAGATAAGATGGAAGGACTGTATTGAGGAAGACTTGAGAGAAAAGGACTTGAATGAGAACGACACGCAAAAATAGCGACCCCTAATGAATGGGGAAAGCTAAAGAAGAAGAAGATGTCAGTGTCAAGTGCAATTTGCATAGTTTGTTTATGAAATAATTTTACTGGAAATTTAGAATCTTTTGCAAGAAAATTTATGTATGGAATTTATACATAATACACAGGATTGACGGAAGGTATTGTGCTGGCCACAACAGATTTTTTTTTAATTATCGGCGAGAAAATATTATCGAAGAATTTAATTTGACAGTATTTAAGTCTACCATAAATTAGTGAAGATTGGTTGGGAGCTGTCAAGAAATGGAAGGAAAGAAATTATAAGAAATATAAATAATGTTTCTTATTCTTAATCATTCTAGTTCCACCTTCGCAAATGTTTTGTCATAAAAAAAAATTGGCACACCCTACTATCGGCAAAATCCCATGACTATCTAATTATGTAATGCAATAAATTTCATATAATAGTAATTTTATTTTACATTTTTGCAGTGTAGTATGCCAGATGTACATAACATACAATAATATATGTATATAAAACTTAAAAGTATAGCACACAAAGCCCGAATGTTATAAATAATGATGATGTGCAAACATGCATAAAAATAAATGATACGATCTCGCTTCACTTGCAATTATAATTCAACTTGTGTATGTTGTAATTCCATGCTAAAAATAGTGTCTACAGTACATGTAGTACCCGTGTTATTTTTAATTTATTCTAGCAGAATCAAAATTGATTTACAGAATCTATTTTAATATTCAAATATATTCATGTCACATTGGTGCTACCCACGATGTAAATGCGAGGCTTTATACAACCATGGACTTCCGTCTTAAAAAATCATCTCATGTTGAAGACGAAAAGGAGGGGCTAATGTTTTACCCCTCGAGGAAGTGACAGACCGCGTCAATAGACACTAAATGAATTTGACATTGAGAGAGGAAAAATATTTTGGATACTCCTAATTCGGCCACATAAAGATTTACAGAATATCCTTTTCTTTTACGAAGAGCAAGAAGCAAATTTTACTTATTACGGAAACAATTTTACTTGGGCTTAGGCCCGATCCTATACCTCCTCTAGTTATGTTGCAAAATTGTTTTGCCACCTTTGGAAATTAAAATGGTTGTTCACATCGCTTCTAACCTTCAATTTAATTCTTAACTAATGGTTAATGAACTGTCACTTTATCTAAAGGTGGTTGGATCGGGCCTTAATGATTTAGACTATTAGTCCACCTAAACTATAGTTTTCCCAATGTATCTGAATTTGTTTGTTTTTTAGCGAGTTTCAAAATTATTCGAATCATCACAACCAAAAATGCCCCATTGCCGAATAAATTCATAAATAATTATCTGAGGAATAAATTATATTCATCGGTTAGTGAAAGTTTCGTTTCACCAACCAAAATCGTTGAATAGATAGTTATTCGTAGAATATTATTTTTCTTACCATTATTTTGCGATGAGATATATAGTTAACAAGTTCATCTCCCTGACAAAACTGTCAAATTCGCTGTCAACGAAAATAATTTTTACCTTCCGTTACCTTTAGGTAAGGAAGGTATTGTGTTTGGTCAAAAAAATCGATACAGTTTCTAATGAATAAGCACGTTTTGGGGTTCCTATTTTCTATTTTTACGAAGATGTCTGTATGTGTGTGAGTGTGTTGGTGTGGGTGTGTGTGTATGTGTGTGTATGTGACAGTCCTTTTGGATCGCATAACTCCAATATCACGATTCCAAAAATTATAATTTTTTCGTATTCCTTGAGTTTAAATGCATATACAGACGTCTTGCAGACGCTCATTTGCAACTTTTAAGTTTGTCTTGATAAAACGCAGTTAAATATCATTGCTTGACATATAATGTTTATAAATTTTAAAGAATATGTTATTCTCTATACGATGTGATTGCATTTTAGGTGTCAAAAATCTGTTGTGGCCATCACAATACCTTCCGTTAATCCAGTGTATTATGTATAAATTCCATACATAAATTATCTTGCAAAAGATTCTAAATTTCCAGTAAAATTATTTCATAAACAAACTATGCAAATTGCACTTGATACTGACATCTTCTTCCTCTTTAGCTTTCTCCATTCGTTAAGGGTCGCAATTTTTATTTTCTTCTTCCACTAATTTCTGTTTTGCATTTCGTTCTCATTCAGTTCCTTTTCTCTCACGTTTTTCGCAGTATAGTCCTTCCATCTTATCTTTGGTCTACCTATGTTTCTTCAACCTTCTATTACTAAGCTATTCATTTGTTCGCATGACATTTTCAAACCAATGTAATCATCTCTCTTGTATCGTTCTAGAAACTTGTAACACTAGAGTTATTTCCTTACCGTATCTTTCCGTGTCTTCCCCAACATCTACTTCAACATCCTCACCTCTGCCACATTAATTTACTTTTTATTGATACTGACATCTGTCAATTTGAATTATATGAATATATTAGTAGTTTCCATGTTTAGCATAGCTGGCTGATTTATAAAAATTAATTTCTTTAAAATTCTTTAACTCTGTATCTAATGAATATGAGGTATAAAATGCAACCAAATCGTATAGAGAATAATATATTCTTTAAGTTATAATAACGTTAAATGTCAACAAATCAAATTTAACTGTTAAATCTTCAAATGAGGCTACTTCCGGTTCATCAATTATGACCAAAATCTAATCAGTTGTTCTTCTGGATATAAATTTGAGGAATACGAAAAAAAATATAATTTTTGGAATCGTGGTATTGAAGTTATGCGATCCGAAACTTTCGTCACACACATCTTACCTAAAGGTGACGGAAGGTAAAAAATGAGCTGGCGGTCAACGTGTTAAAATGATTTCCACGGCCTACTTGACTCACTTCTATTAAAATCCTGTATTAATAAAAATTGGGTCAATAATAGAAAATCATTCATTAATTACAGGTTAATTAATAATCGTGTTTCTAGACATTACTGAAACCATTAAAAAAGCAATCAACTATCAAATATTTATGCTCTTGATAAAAAATGGCGATTTATTTTAAAATTATAATACGTAGCGTATTTGAATAATGTGTACTGGCAGATTGAAAATAGAAATAAATAAAAAAATGTTATATTCATTATATTCAATAAATTTCCGTTGAACTAATTAACTTCTCCTATGCTATCCATTTAATTTCTGAACTTGGAATGAATTTAATCTTGTGAATCATAAAGCTGGTGAAATTCTCTTCATAAAATTCATGTGTTGGTGTAATTCGTGATAAATACAGCTACGGCTGGGTATGGGTTCGTGAGTCGCGGACGTTTTATTGATACATCTTTGGAATTTTCAATTAACCGGATAGCCAGCCATAGCCAATGCCAATGCCAATGTGGATGAGTTTGTACGATAGCGATAGCCAAGCAGGGCTGATGTCTGATGGACTTATGGCAGGATCCCATTCGCATTGCGATCGCGGATCGAATGATGGGTACGCTTCGTTAGGCATTCCACGAAGATGGGATTATATACCACGCCAACTAGGGGCAGATTTCGACTATGGAAAATACGGTTCGCCACAATGGTAACAAATTAGAACATACGAACAGAATATCATATTAGTTTGGCCGGCAGAATATTTTACCTTAATGAAATTTAATTTTATTTAAAAAAACTCAAATATTTTATTCTTACAAAAAATATATTATTACCGTGAAATATACAATTTCAACTTAAATTAACAAGAAAAAGAAGATAGTTTCGATAACAATTAGGCTTGAAACTAAATTAAATTAACTTAAACACACAAATCAGAATAGGTTTGCACAAATTAGGCGGTGCACGATTCAACTGTTGACAAAACAGATGATACAATGTGGAAGTTAACAAAGTGTTTGACATTTATTGTATCAAAGTGAAAAAAATTGATTTCATATCCGATTACGACAGTACAAGGTATTATTATTTTGTTTCAAGAAATTGAAAATGTTATGGAAAGAAAAAAAAACGGTCGTCCATCGTCAACTTATAATGCTGATCATTTGATGATGATACTTTAATTACCTTTACTCACCTTTAGGTAAAAAGATTCAATGATGAGTTTTTAGTGTATAAGCATGTTTTAGGGTCCTTATAATACGATCTTACCATTTTTACGATGATGTCTGTATGTATTTGTGTATGTGTGTGTGTGTGTGTATGTGACGAAAGTTTCGTATCGCATAACTTCAATACCACGATTCCAAAAATTATATTTTTTTCGTATCCCTCAAGTTTACATCCAGAAGAACAATTGATTAGATTTTGGTTACAATTGGTGAATCGGAAGTAGCCTCATTTGAAGATTTAATAGTTAATTTTGATTTATTGACATTTATCGTTATTATAACTTAAAGAATATATTATTCTCTATACGATTTGATTGCATTTTATCCTTCATATTCAATAGATATAGAGTTAATCCTGTGTATTATGTACAAATTCCATACTTAAATTTTCTTGCAAAAGATTCTAAATTTCCAGTAAAATTATTTCATAAACAAACTATGCAAATTGCACTTGACACTGACATCTTCTTCTTTAGCTTTTCCCATTCGTTAGGGATCGCTATGTTTTATTTTCTTCTTCCACTCATTTTTGATTTGCGTGTCGTCCTCATTTAGTTCCTTTTCTCTCAGGTTTTCCTCAATATAGTCCTTCCATCTTATCTTTAGTCTTACTCTGTTTCGTCTACCTTCTATTACTAAGCTATTCATTCTACCAATATATTCGTCATCTCTCCTCATGACATGTTCAAATCAATGTAATCGTCTCTCTTGTATCTATCTAGAAACTTCTATCACTGAGCCATTTTCTTTATTCTTTCATTCCTTATCCTATCTTTTCGTGTCTTCCCCAATATCTATCTCAACATCCTCAACTCTGCCACATTTATTTTCTTTTCATTGACACTGACATGTCATTTAGAATTTTTTAAATATAGTAACTGTGTCCATGGTTATAGCATAGCTGGCTGATTTACAAGATTTAATTTCTTTATAATTCTTTACCTCTATATCCATTGAATATGAAATATAAAATGCAATAAATTCATATAGATAATAATATTCTTTAGTATTTATAATAACATTAAATGTCAAAAAGTAATATTAAACAGCGTTTTTTCAAGAAAAACTGTTAAAAGCTTAAAATGAGTTGACCAATTATAAATCTAATCAAGTCTGCATATGGATGTAAGAAAGAGGAATACGTAAAAATTGTAATTTCTGGAATTTCCGAAATTATAGTCACACACAGCAAACCCGCCATCTGATTTGGCAATGTGCAACATTTGGGTATTTTTTGGATTTAAAACAAAATTATGGGGTAGAAGGTTTTGTCTGAAGACGACATTCATGTCGCAATAATGTAATTTATGATTATTGTGAAAGTATTTCAAATACAACAATGACAAAAAATATTTGATTTTAAATAATTTACAATGTAAAAAAGTATTATAGTTATGTTAAAGAATTTAAATTTTTAAAATAGAATCTTTGTTTTAACTCCAGAAATATTTAAAACTTTATCAAACATTTTAAAACTTTAACTAACTAAATAACTAAACCCAACTGTAAGCTACGTATCTAATTTTAAAATCTTTTCATATTTTACAACAAACTTTAAAATATTTAACATCTTGCCTCAACAACCATAAAACTTCTAACAGATACGCTTCAATTGTTTCCTTCTTTTTCTTTTTTAATTCGTGTAACGCGTTTGTTTACAAACTCCCGTTACCGTAACAAAAACTACCCTTTCGGCACACAACAACAAACCCTATATACCGTTAGGGCAGAAATAAATGACCAGCGGATAGGTGTCAGATTTTTTATACTGGGTGTACCGTTATGAACTGTTAGGTTGAATAGAAGATTCAGTTGAGAATTGCGCAATGTTGGGAAAAGATCGCGAAGAATTTCGGAGAGAATATTTTAATGTTAATTGGGAAGAAAATATTTTAATTGTTGCGGAATGGTGATAGTGAAAAAATGTGAAATTTTGGATTGAAGACTGATGAACTTCGCGAATGAAATACATAAATATCAGGTAAGATATTGTTTATTTAATATATTTTCTTTTGTCTTCTGCATCATATAAGTATACAGTAAAAATTTTAAAAGGTGTCCGATCAAGGGCACCTGTATCACGAACGAATTAACAAATAGGCATACATTTATCTCTTTGCAAAGGCTGTAAGAGTGTGTGATAAGGATGGATATAACACGCTTGTCTTTCAAAAATTCATATTGTTTCGACTAAGTTAGGACATTCCATTTATAAACGATGCTTGTTGTTGATAATACTTTCGCTGTAACGTAAGTTTATTTATTAATTCAGATACATTACCTGGATTCATAGGCGTACGTATAACGTTATATTCTGTCAGAGTCACTGACACTGACATTGTGTCAGTATCTTATTTTTAAATATTTGGTTTTACATTTACTTATAAACTTACTAGTTGACTTATTTTTGAATTTTGAATGCTTTTCCTGTAATATATATTTTTATAATAATAAAATAACAGTACCCTCATAAAAACTAAGCAAACGACACTACTGAATTTGTCATGATTGGCGGAGCAAAAATCTGAATTCATACAATTCGTAGACAACCTTGATCGGACATCTTTCAAAAATTTTACTGTAGAATAGTCAAATTTCTGTGAAAATGGAATTCTAATGTGATTACGTCTTTTAATTAATTTATATGAGATAGGTAGTGAGGCCGATTGATTTGATCGGTGGAGTTGACATCTACATATAGTGTACTTTAAAACTTTAAATTAGAAATAATATGAACGGTATGTAATGAAAATGATTATTCTTTTTAATTATACATGATTACAACAATAATACGCATTGATTACAACAATTAATACATTAATTGATTACAACAATTAATATATAAGAAAATTGCCCTGATTGTACAAAGCAGAAATGTTTGAGTAGAGCCTTAAAAAGCAATTTACTTTCATTATATTACATATTATAAAACTGTCAATATATATATTGATTTTTGACGGATGTCTAATTTTTTTTGCGACGAAATAGATCCAGGTTTAAATTCATTTTTACCTTCCGTCACCTTTTGGTAAAAAAAAATTATGGTTAGTTTGTAATGAATAAGGAAGTTTTAGGATCCCTAGAATACATTTTTTTACGATGATGTCTGTATGTGTGTGTGTGTGTGTGTTTATACACACAATAAAATTCAAAAAAATTACAATTTTTTCGTATTCCTCTTCCTTACATTCATATGCAGACGTGATAAGATTTTGGTTACAATTGATCAACCGGAAGTACGCTCATTTGAAGATTTTAATAGGTTTTCTTGAAAAAATGCTGTATATATCACTTTTTCACATTTAATGTTATCATAATTGTTAAAGAATATTTTATTCTCTACACGATTTGATTGTATTTTATGCTTCATATTCAATGGATTTAGAGTTACATAAATTAAATTTCATAAAGCAGCTAGCTATGCTATAACCATGCAAACAGCTAGATACTGTATTAACAAAATTCTGATTGACAGATGTCAGCATGTCAGTGTCAAGTGCAATTGATATACGAGCCCAAACTCATAATAATTCGGCTAGTGTACATTTTCAACAAATCATAAAATTTACATAAATGGTTAGAAATTTCTACCTATGCCATTTGAAATTACATTGCGAAAGTTAAGTAAATTAGCTAATCAATTTTAAAAGTATCGATGTGAGAAAAAACTTATAAAAAGAATAATCAGATTTTGGGAAAAGAAAAATATAAAAGTACAGTCTTTTTTTTAAAAATGTCCGATCAAGGTTTTTTGTATCATGAACGAATTAAAAAATTGGCATACATTTATCTCTCTCCTTTGCAGTCTATAAGCGTGTGCGATAAGGATGGATATAACACGTTTGTCTTTCAAAAATTCATATTGTTTCGACTAAGTTAGGACATTCCACTTTAAAACGATGCTCGTTGTTGATAATACTTTCGCTGTAACGTAAGCTTATATAGTAATTCAGATACATTACCTTGATACATAGCCATACGAATAACGTTATTTTCTGTCAGTATCACTGACACTGACATTGTGTCAGTATCTTATTTTTCACATATTTGGTTTTACATTTGCTAATAAACTTATTATTTGACTTATTTTTGAATTTTGAATGCTTTTATTGTAACATACATTTTTATAATAATAAAATAACAGTAGTATCTTATGTACCCTCATAAAAACTAAACAAACGACACTGCTGAATTCATACAATTCGTAGATTACCATGATCGAGCATCTTTCAAATTTTTTACTGTAATAGAACATTCGCCATTTATTAAGAATGATTATTATTTACTCATTATTTCCAGTGAGGTAAAGAATGTTTGTACTTGTACTTAAGTGAACTAACATTATTGACATTTTCCTCGTACAAATTAATTATTAAATAAAATAGACAATTTATGAAATATTAAAGACAGAAACGATTGTCATTTGTGTAAAGTATCCATCCTAATGACCACCACCATTTCGTTTTCTAAATGTAAATTCGTCCATCCTCCGAAGCTAAAATACCTGAAGACTCATTCAACCACGACTTGCAAAATTAAATTCCTTATATATTGCTAACCGCGTCCATTAACGTACGATTAACATTAAATTGTGCATAAAGCTGCATCTTTATTATTTCATTAATATAAACATGTTTATTATAGAAGCAGCCAGCGCATACAATAGCATTTTAATTATTTTCGTTGGATGAGAGCCGGATCTTATAACGAAAATAGAATCAACTCGATGGGAGTTGCCAAACAGAACGGTATGGAGGATCGGAGATCATACTCGAAATTAAAACTCATTATTTAGATTGAATGACGGAATGTTTATTTAAGTTCTTATTGTTGATTGAATTTAAATGCCTCGTGGCCGTGTGCCTGAGTGTCTGGTCGCAAATCTGGGGACCCGGGTTCGATCCCGACCGACGCCAAAAATTACATTGCTTTTTAATGGCACAAAATTGACCCCTGTGGAGCACTCTCCACGCCAGCAATGAGTGCCCGTGAGGTGACGCCTGGTAAGCGCCCCGCACGGTACAAATATTCCATCATTACCGATATCTGTATACGAAGCAGATTGGCACACCCAGCAATGGGTAATATGCCGTGATGAAATATTTATTTATTTTATTTATGATTTTCCAGAATTTTCTTGACAAATATTTGTTAGTTTACTTAACTGTTTGGATAAGGACATATTCATTTATTTATTTATATATTTCTTTTATGGGCATCAATTTACCCTAAATAAAGGTAATGCAGTATATTACCAGAGTAGTTATATAAGGACTATTTCATTCATAAATTTATAAACCAATCCAAATTGAGGATTCTACCTAGTTACCAAGTATTATGTCGCGAAAACATCGTCACAAAAAAAAAATTCGTAACCTTCGGGCCAATAAGATGCTCACTATTGAAATTTTGGATCGAAACTACCTCCCTTATCTACAATACAAGTATAAACAAAAAATCTGATGTGGCCAGCACAATTCTGTGTATTGTGTATAAATTCCATACATAAATTTTCTTGTAAAAGATTCTAAATTTCCAGTAAAATTATTTGATAAACAAACTATGCACTGACATCTTCTCATTTCTGTTTTACGTGTCGTTCTCATTTAGTTCCTTTTCCCTGAAGTCTTCCGCAATATACAGTCCTTCCATCTTAATCTTCCTCTGTTTCGTCTACCTTCTATTACTAAGCTACTCACTCTTCCAATATATTCTTCATCTCTCCTCTTGACATGTTCAAATCAATGTAATCGTCTCTCTTGTATAGTTCTAGAAATATCTATCATTCGAGCCATTTCCTTTATCCGCTCATTCCTTATCCTATCTTTCCGTGCCTTCCCCAACATCTTCATCTCTGCCACATTCATTTTCTTTTCATTGACACTTGACATTTGTCGGTTAGATTTTTTTTAATTTAGTAGCTGTTTCCATGGTTATTATAGCATAGCTGGCTGATTTATAAAATTTAATTTCTTTGTAATTCTTTAATCATTGAATATGAAATATAAAATGCAATCAATTTGTAAATAAGAATATTCGTTAATATTTATAAATGCAATAAATAAATAAATATTTCATCACCGCATATTACCCATTGCTGGGTGTGCCAATATGCTTCATACACAGATATTGGTAATGATAGAATATTTGTACCGTGCGGGCGCTTACCAGACGCCACCTCACGGGCACTCAATGCTGGTGTGCAGAGTGCGCCACAGGGGTCAATTATGTGCCATTAAAATTCGATGTAATTTTTGGCGTCGGCCGGGATCGAACCCGGGTCCCCAGATTCGCGACCAGACACTCATGCACATGGCCTAAAAAAAAACAGCGTTTTTTCAAGAAAAACTGTTAAAATCTTCATATGAGGGTACTTCCGGTTGACCAATTATAATCAAAACCTAATCAAGTCTGTATATGGATGTAAGATGGAGGATTACGTAAAAATTGTAATTTTTGGAATTATAGTATTGGAGATATCGCGGCCGAAATTATAGTGACACACACACGCACACACACATATCGTAAAAATAGTAAAATCGTATTGTAGGGACCTTAAAACGTGCTTATTCATTGAAAACTCACCACCGATTTTTTTGACCAAAGACAATACCTTCCTTACCTAGAGGTGACGGAAGGTAAAAAAATGCAAAGGTCAATGTAAATTTTGTGTGAAATAATATTGGATTTTGGTTTGAACTTCTTGGTACTTTTTCACGTTGTTTCGAATGCCGAAGTTCAAATCATTGTTGGATTTCGAGTTATAATGTTAAAGTGTAATTTTTATATGGATAGCATAATAGTAAAATTACAACATACGATTATGTATGTAATAAATATACTTATTACATTACTTTAATTTTCAATCTATTTTAATTCCTCCTGATAAAAACTGGTGTCTTGTAAAAACTTAGTCCTCCTTTGCATATTTTTGTCATCATCATCATTTCGTCCCACAGTGGTTATCGTAATGCTTCTCATTACGAAGCGGGGCCATTGCGGCCGCTAATACGGCCCTTGCAAGCAAGCCTACAATGTCGAGATCCACATATATCCTCGAGTTTATTGAATCCGCACACCCGGCTACGGCTATGTATGTAAATACGAGGAGAGTAAATGGTGCATTCAACAAGGAATGGTGATGGCTGCTATTTAAGCTGTTTGTTTCACAACTATCTATTTTGTATTTTACGTGTTTTGATTTCACTTGCACTTGAAATCACATAGAAATTTAAATAATATGACGGTTGCTTAAAAGCTTTTTATAGTATGGTTCAAAATGTTTTCTATTTATATATCTATATGACTTTAGTTTTCTCTTTTGAAAAATTCTTTATTTCATCAACAAATTTTGCACTCAAATGATACGGGTTGTCACTGTCAGATTTTAATACTATTCATAAAAAAATATTTTATTAGAAATAACATAACAATATTCTAAAAAATCTGTTGTGGCCAGCACAATACCTTCCGTCAATCCTGTGTAATATGTATAAATTCCATACCTAAATTTTCTTGCAAAAGATTCTAAATTTCCAGTAAAATTAGTTCATAAACAAACTATGCAAATTGCACTTGACATTAACATCTTCTTCTTTAGCTTTTCCCATTCGTTAGGAGTCGCTATTCTTTATTATCTTCTTCTTCATTTCTCCTCATGACGTTTTCAAACCAATGTAATCATCCCTCTTGTATCTTTCTAGAAACACGAGAGTTATTTCCTTACCTATCTTTCCGTGTCTTCCCCAACAGCTACTTCAACATTTCTGCCACATTAATTTACTTTTTATTTATACTGACATCTGTCAATTTGAATTATATGAATATTAGTAGTTTCCATGTTTAGCATAGCTGGCTGATTTATAAAATTTAATTTCTTTAAATTTTTTTAACTCTATATCTATGGAATATGAAGTATAAAATGTAATCAAATCGTATAGAGAATAATATATTCTTTAAGTTATAATACCGTTAAATGTCAATAAATCAAATTTAACTGTTAAATCTTCAAATGAGGCTACTTCCGATTCACCAATTATAACCAAAATCTAATCAGTTGTTTTTTCTGGATGCAAACTGGAGGAATACGAAAAAAATATAATTTTTAGAATCGTGGTATTGAAGTTATGGGATCCGGAACTTTTGTCACACACACATAGACACACATACATACAGACATCGTCACACACAGACAGACACACACGCACACACACACACACACATATATATATATATATATATATATATATATATATATATATATATATATATATATATATATATATATATATATATATATATATATACAGACATCATCGTAAAATTGGTAAAATCGTGTTATAAGGACCCTAAAACATGCTTATTCATTAAAAACTCATTGAATTTTTTGACCAAAGACAATACATGCCTTACGTAAAGGTGACGGAAAGTAAAAATCTGATGTGACCACCTGTCTTTTAATTTTTATTAAGTTAAATACATATACCTAGGCGCCTAACTGGTCGCGAATCTGGGGAACCGGATTCAATCCCTACCAACACCAAATATTCCGAATTCTAATTGGCATAAAATTGACCCCTGTGGTGTACGATACAAATATGTCATCATCATACCGAAATATGTGTACAAAGCAGATTAGCACACCAGCTATGGGTAATATGCCGTGATGATATATATTTTTTTTATATATATACATACCTGTATTTGTGTATTTACTAGTGCTGGAAACTATGTATATTAAGTTCCTTTCCATATAACTATTGATTATTTTTTTGACAGTGACATTTATCTGCTAGTTACATACATTTGAAATATGAACAGTTTTTATAAAGTTGATTATTTTATTAATTTATCTATAAAATATATAGAAAAATTATTAGTGCATGCCAGTATAAAATACAATAATCTTTAATTTTTATAATAACATAAACGCGAAAAATGACATTTAAAGATATTTTTGGAAGAAAAACTATTTTGAGCTTCTAGTAAAGTGCGATTTCTAATTTTTTACCAAAATATAATGGCTTCTTTCCATTTTAGAGTAAGGTCAAAATACAAGGTTTCAAAATTCTGCGGTTGATAGTATTTGAGCTAGAGTGACCAGAAGATCCACACTCACACACATACACAATCGCGAAAAATTTCGGTTTTCAGATTTCAGCGGAAATATCCATTTTGATCATCCCTGAATCCATTTTGACTAATTTCGTCGTGACGTCTGTACGTACGTATCTCGCATAACTCAAAAACGGTAAGCCGTAGAAAGTTGAAATTTTATATTTAGGACTGCTATAACATCTAGTTGTGCACCTCCCTTTCTGGTTATTACACAATTTCCAGAAGTGGCACTTTACATGAAGCCTATAATAGATTTTAATGAGAAACTGTTTTAAAATATAATCCAAAACTTTTCAAATTTGGTTCACAAGACTTATATATCAATCGAAATAACGTAATAGATTTTGGTTAAAATAGGCTAATCGGAAGTGGTACATTACTTGAAGTTGTTAACAGTTTTTCTTGAATAAAATGATTTTATTTTTATTTTAGAAATAAATGCTTCAAATAAAAGTTTTAGAGAATTAATTTCTGCGTTTAGCACATCAAGTATTATTAAATTAGCCCTTTGTATAAGCCAGATATGTAAATTTAAAAATTATATACTTTTTTGTTTTTGAAATAAAGCTTGCTATGGATTAGAACAAAAAAATAAAATAAGATATTCATGTCAAATTACGTTAAATACGTGCAATTTTATGATTCGTACAATAACAAATATTATATTTTTATTGTGAAATTAGTCAGATTCATTGTTGTAATCAAATATTTCTTTATTGTAATCAAAACTCTCTTTAAAAATAACCGGGTTAGATTAATGTTAATTTAAGAATTATAGTAGTAAATGAATTAATTTTTATTCTATATCAAAATATTTCTCGGGCTTGGCTTAAGCCTGTCAATATTTTGTAATTTATTTATTAAAAAAATATGTATAGTTTAATAATCGTACAAGGAAGTCGTGTAACGTAAATTTTTTTTTTGAACTCGGCTGTAGTGAAACATGTCCCACCTTGGATGTAATATACTATTCTATATTAAACGCCCATATGGCCCAATTTTCGTGTTACACCCGGTATAAACTATATAGAACTGACGGAAAGTAATGTATTGGCAATATCACATTTTGTCTTCTCGTTTTTGTAATTACAAAAAGTCCACAAAGGAAAATTTCTATCAGCCGCTTAAAGTGTTTATTTGTAAGTCTTGTAAAAAATGTGGCATCAGGTCTGTATATCTCGCGAATGTGTAAACACGTAATTATAAAATTTCAAACAGTAGCGGCAGAAATCAAAGTGATGAAACACAGACATCAAGCAAAACAAAAAAGCACATTAAAACCATAAGCAAATGCCTATCGTTCCTCATCAATAAATTAGTGTAGATGAGTCATAAATTAAAACTCATTCGCTCGCAATACACCGTCTAAGTGTGGCCATGGCTCGTTCATAACTTGCCATAAACCATAAACAAACAACACAATTACATCCATAAAAGTCTGTAATTAGTATACGGCTCGTGTGACCATATCCCAAATAAATAAACCATTGTCGCCTTCTCGTCACGGGAACGTGAAAACTGGGGCATTTCTTACGGAGAATTCAGCAAAAAACCTTAGAATTAAGCAACCATGTTGCGAAGAACACTGTGCCAGGCAAAAAACACCCTTATCGTACACTAACCTCCATTCATTTCCTCCCAAATTCGCTTGAGACCGCTGGTATCGACTGGTGTCTCGCGCATGCGTGGACGCCTCACCGTCTAATTCACAGTTTTGTATTCATGGCGGCTGGGCTACAGGCAGACTGTGAATCGCTGTCCAATTTGAATAGAATAATGGGAGGAATTAAGCCAAGTGCAACGGCTCATCGCAACCTACCCGCTCCACGTGAAAACGGCGAGAACGACCATTCAAAGTCGAAAGTCGTTCCGAATAATTGCGGGAAAAATTCACCCCCGCCTGGATAAACGATCCACGGAATATGCTGCGAATAAATTCACACAAACAAAAAGATTTTATTGGTGAAGAGAAATATTAAATTTTCCCGCAGAACGAATTGGAGTTTTTAATTTTTATTATGCGATATGTTTAAAAACACATGTGTTTGTTTTTGTAATTAAATTTTTTATAAAAATTAATGTTAGTATTGTTTGTTATTGAAGATATTAAGAAGTATAATTTGCAGCTGTATGCATTTTAATAACCTAATTTTCAACAATTAATTAATTTTTATTTTGATCAATGAAGTAATTTAGACAAGACCACCCAAACACGACAATAAAAACTGAAATATCTTGTTTTCCAACCAGTAATATTGCAATAAAAAATTATGTGATCCGATGACCTTCCGACAAATTCGTAGCGCATCGTCTAGTCGTTTGCAAATCCATAAATTTGAATTTGGTTATTTTACAATTATCCAAAAAAAATAATTTATTTGTAGTCTGTCTGCTCTGACACAATCAATTTTAACCTTCGGATGACCAAGCGGGGTAAATTTTGACCCCAGTGCTTGTTTTTGTTATTTTGTTTAATAAATCTGGAAATATAAATACATTTCAGGCTGGATTTTATTTAGCTGAGAATATAATTCCTTAGTCACGTGACATGTTTTCCGCCAATCAACATTCAGAATCTCCCTAGCTATATGTCTGTCACAGTGATGATAAAAAACAAGGAAATTATCACCGTATTTATAATCGTTACTAAGGGATTTGTTTTCTTTATTTATGACATTGACAGTTAATTTTGAGTATAAAAATAAATAATAACAATAATTCAAACTCCGAAATATTAAATAAAAATCGTAAGTATCATGTTTTAATACAATTTGAATATTTATATCAAAAATTAGGTTAGGTTAGATTGCAAAAATTCATTATATTCTCTCATTAAATATAAGCTCGTGATATGATTAATAATCGAAGATATTGCTCATGAAACCGAAGCAGCACATTTCGACTCGTCCTTCGGTTTCACTCGAGAATATCATCGATGATAATCATATAACTTGTTATATTACGTATGTATGTTATTATAAATAAAAGAATATGTTATTCTCTATTCGATTTAATTATATTTTTTTTCTTCATATTCAATTAATTTAGAGATAAAGAATTATAAAGAAATAATTTGTAACCTAATGCTGCTAAAAGTGGCACCATGGAAACAGTTAGAATGTTCAAATATTACTAATTGTCAAATAAAATTTACATAATATCTTTGTTAAAAGATTTTACTCGAAATATAAAAATGTAAAATAATTTAAGGTGGAAAATACAAATCACATAAGGTAATTATCATATTATACCCATAAGCCAATTCAGCAGATTATTATAATGCTATATATGTTTTTATTTTCTACTTCTTATTTTAAGGAACGTACTGTTCTTTTTAGGAGTGGTTCTGTTCAGTTCAGTACGAGGTAAGATCAGTTCATTTCTCCCCTAAAAAAAAAAAATGCCCATAGAATAGTTTGCAAAAAAAATGTGTGTGGAATTTGTACAAAATACGTAGAATTGACGGAAGGTATTGTGCTGGCCACATCAGATTTTTTAAAATTAATGTCAATAAATGTACCTACTCGTATTAATAATATAACAAAAATTATTTAATAATTAAAAAAAAATGTTATAAATAATTTGTTGATTTTAAAATGTTAATATTAATTATTGAAAAACTAATAATATTAAGTTCAATGAAATGTCAAACCTCAACCCAATAAAAATCAAAATAGGTCCAATAAAAATATCGGGACGTGATTTTTTTTAAACCAGGTTTTTGTTATTACTGTTATTCGTGAATTTTTATGTATTTTATTCAACTGGGCCGTGCCCATGACATCCCCTCTTTTCAAAATCTTTCCCGAAACAAAACTCTCCCCTTTATATGGCGAATGTATCAGTGCCCTATAGGCTTTTAGGTCAATATATAATACTTTAAACTACGTAGGGATAGGGACATGCAGGGTAGAGCTATCGTTTCTGAACGGTGAACCCGAGTTTCTAAAGAGGAAATGAAACCGCGATTGGATACCCGATATCCACATGGAACGCTCAACGCATATTCACTATTCGTTCTACCGATAAACGCCGATTGATTACGAGGAATGCAGTCGACTTAGATTATGCGTTTCAAACGTACTAATAGAAGAAAATGGATACATGAAGATTAAGAACATATTGATCTAAATGGTTGAATTATTAGAATTTGATTTTTTTTCCAAGATAAGTCACAAATCTTCTTAAAAATAAACGATAGTTGTTCAAAGAACAACTTATCTGATGTGACCAACACAATACCTACCGCCATTTACCTATGGGGTCTCGTTGCCGCTTGCCTGATGTCTGCTCGCGAATCTGGGGAATCCGATTCGATACCGATCACCGCCAAATAATTCGAATTTTAAATGGCATAAAATTAACCCTTGTGGTAAACGCCCGCACAATACAAATATGTCATCATCATTACCGAAATGTGTGTATAAATCAGATTATCACACCCAGCAATGGATAATATGCCGTGATAATATATTTATTTGTTTCTTTATTTAAATACCTGTATATTTACTAATGCTACAAATTATATATTTTAAGTTCCTTTCCATAAAACTATTGTTCTATTTACAATTTTTAAAACGTTACTATTATTAATTTGAAATGTTTTTTTTTTTTTTGACAGTGACATTTGTCTGTCAGTTACATACATTTGAGCTGAACTATGTTACCACGGAGATGTGTTTAAAGCATAAGCTCCGAGATATAATTTTTATATTACTTTATAAATTTATCCATAAAATAGAAAAAGTATTAAAGAAAACTTGTAGAAAATGGAATAATCATTAATTTTTATAATAACATATTGCGAAAAATTATATTTAAAGGTATTTTTTGAAGAAAAACTGTCTTGAGCTTCAAGTAAACTGACATTTCCGGTTATCCTATTGCCACTAAAATCTAATGGCTTCTTTCCATATTAGAATTAGGTAGAAATATGGTTTCAAAACTTTCTGAATGATAGTATTTGAGTTAGAATTAAAAATAGATTCTAGGGCCCTTAAAACGTGGTCATTTACCAAAATCTCGATATGCGATTTTTAGCACGATCCCTATACCTCCCTTATTAAGGGTAGCGGGAGGTAAAAAAATAATTTAGAAAAGTTCCAAAATAAATTTCATGAAAGCTTTTGAAATAGACAAAAGCCGTGTTCCTTCTAACTGTGATTTTGATTTTGTGAATCCTGATTAGTTTAATCGTGATCCTTTTGAATCATGATTAAAAATTATATCAAGAAAACAACTTAAATAGTATAAACACCATCTAGCGTCAAATATCATAAACACACCAATACAAACTAATTTATTTTATAAATAATCTACTGTCGTGTCTTATAGTCAGCATATTAAAAATGGATCATATAGAAATATAAGAAAAATGTTCTTGGTAATATATGAAGTATGTTTCCTTAAAACAAATCTTTTAGGTAACATATTTTCTTCGTTTTCAAAAATATGGTGAGTCATTACATTATTTTGTAGGAAAATCATATTTCCTTTGATGCAACAAACCCCACATTGATATATTTTTTTACGCTCGAAAACCGAAAACCTATTGTCGTTAGCCACTTTTAAATTTGTTCTGAAATGAATCTGTGTGATTACTCAAAAAGGATGATTCAGAAGGGAAAGGGGACGGTTGTCTAGTGATCACAAAATGAGAAAGTGGGGATAACGAATAAGAAATGAGAAAACATACTTCTTCTTAATCATGATCACTTTGATGCTTTTGATTGTGAATCACAGCCCGAAGGAACACGGCTAATACCATTAAAAGCAATAAGAAACGCATGAATGACCAAACAGATATCTTCCACTCAGACATTTTGGAAATATTATCGACAGGGAACATTTATTGATCCCTTAGGATAATATTTCCAATGCTTCAACAATAATAATTTTTATTCTTATACCTGTGGCAATGTATTTTAAATTTTCAAACAAGTTTATTTTAAATTTAAATGTCTATAAATTTGCAGTATATGTTTTTCTATAGATGTTCCATTTTTTCGCAATGATATATAACTTAATATATTGAAATGGAACACCATATATTTATTCAAATTTGAAAAGTACTTGAAATTAATCATATGTTATTATTAAAAAATACTATAGCGAATGATAAAAATATTACATTTTTTGACAAACTAGAATAGTGATACCGTGGGATCTCGCGTGTTCGAGATCTCGTCTCGAAAATCGAGAAATTTCGAGACGAGACTATCATAAGTCTCGTCTCGAAAAATCGAGACGAGACGAGAGGAATGCCCCTGAGATTTGCTCGAGACGAGAGTAGGTATTCGAGATCTCGATTGCACGTATTTTTTTTTAATATGTATATAATTAAAGATATACAATAAGAAAAATAATTATCAGTACAAATATTTTCATTGCCTGTTAATTATTTATTTATTCATTTTAAATTTATAGGGTTTTAGTATAAATAATAGGAACAAGAGTGTTCCCTGTGATGTAGTCTCCACGCTAGTATTAAATGCCCTTGCTGCGAGTAATATTTGTTCAGTATTTTTTTACTTACCTGTTAAATGCCAGACTTAGTAAAAATAAAGTTTTAATCAGTAGTATCTACTTACTCCTGTATTACGTCCAAGTTAATGCTAATTTATTTTCCTGATAGATGTAAGCATAGAAAATTTATAACATGTAAGGGTACTGCTTGCTACCTTCAACCATATAAACACGCTCTGATCTGCCAACTTATGGAACACCCATACAGCTAATTATAAATTCGAGACTCTCGAGTCGAGATCGAGAATAGAGGATGAAAAATATGACGAGACGAGAGTGAACTATTTCTCGCCGTTTCTCGTCTCGCGGCATCACTAAACTAGAAGGCTTTGCAATAGTAGGTACTATTTTTATCTCCCGCTATCCTTGGTAAGGGCATATCGAGATTTTAATAAATAACCACGTTTTAAAATCCCTAAAATCCAATTTTAACATTTTCACGACGATGTCTGTGTGTGTGCATGCGGTCGTGCGTGCGAGCGTGTGTGTGTATCCTCTTTACACTCTAACTCAAAAAATAGGTTCAGAATTTTTTTAAACCTTGTACGACTCGTTAATATAGAGGAAGGAGGGTAAAAATGTCAAAATAAATTGAGATTTCGAAAAAAAGTTATTAAGAAATATTGTTCCTTTCGACGAGTTGTATCACTGGTTAAATTTATTGTACTTATTTCTGTTACACCCTATATATTTAAAAAATAAAATTTTATTCTTAATCGCATTCTTTTGTGTTCGATTCCTAAATAAAAATAAGTTATCTTCCCCAAACAGCACTGGTCGAAAGAAGCAATAACTCAGCACCAATTTTGAAAACGTTGCTTCTGTCCGGGTTGGGGTTTTATTCCCGCCCGTTCTAGCTTGGCTCACCTCCGTTTATACTCCGTACATGCGCGGAATCCCAACCGTTGCCGTTGCCTGGATACCAGTTTTTATTGTTTCTGTTGTGTCTTGGTTTGTTTTTGGGTTTTGAACACGAACTTTTGTTATGGGTAATCTTGGCTTTTGGTTAATTAAACTATAAGGAGTTTTATTTTCTTGTGTAATGCTCGGAAATATGACTTCGGGGAGAGTGGATTTGCTAAGTAGGATCATCAAACGGAAAATTTCCAGATGATATAAACTTAACATATTCTACTATCTTACAAAAATATATGACAAAATTATGTTGTTTCTTTTTATTCATATCCTTCTGCATTACTTATATAACTATCTTATATTAAATGGGGCGTATAACAACAATGAAATTTTAATTCTAGGGAAGAAACCAAATTAAATTCAGAATACCGACCTACATCAATATACAAAACTGTAACAAACCGGGTATAGTTTTCATTTAGAATATTTTGAAATACATTGTATGTTTACCAGTATATCCATGACCTAGGTAAATATGTACTTTGTTGGAATATTATTATTTATTATTGCTTGGTTCGATTCCAACCGACGTCAAACTTTAAACATGAAAACTATATCCAATTTTGAAATAACACAATTATTAAACATTTCAAACATTTTCAATTGCACTCCCTTTTGAGTAATGCAAGGATTCACAGCCCACGAACACGAATATGTCATCATCATTATCGTTACCGTTTGGCAAAAAAAATTGATGGTGTTAAATGAATAAGCACGTTTTAAAGTTCCTAGAATACGATTTTACCATTTTTACGATGATATCTGAATCTTTCGGATCGCATAACTCCACGTACGTAAGTAAAGGAAGTATAGTAATCGCGAAAAATTTCGGTTTTCAGATTTCAGCGGAAATATCCATTTTGATCATCCCTGAATCCATTTTGACTAATTTCGTCGTGACGTCTGTACGTACGTACGGACGTACGTATCTCGCATAACTCAAAAACGGTAAGCCGTAGAAAGTTGAAATTTTGTATTTAGGACTGCTATAACATCTAGTTGTGCACCTCCCTTTCTGGTTATTACACAATTTCCAGAAGTGGCATTTTACATGAAGCCTATAATAGATTTTAATGAAAAACTGTTTTAAAATATAATCCAAAACTTTTCAAATTTAGTATACAATACTTTTATGTCAATCGAAATAACATAATAGATTTTGGTTAAAATAGGCTAACCGGAAGTAGTTCATTACTCGAAGTTATTAACAGTTTTTCTTGAATAAAATGATTTTATTTTGATTTTAAAAATAAATGCTTCAAATAAAACTTTAGAGAAGTAATTTCTGCGTCTAGCACATCAAGTATTATTAAATTAACCCTTTGTATAAGCGAGATATGTAAATTTAAAAATTATATACTTTTTTGTTTTTGTAATAAAGCTTACTATGGATTAGGACAAAAAAATATAAAAAAATGTTCATGTCAAATTACGTTAAATACGTGCAATTTCATGATTCGTACAATAACAAATATATTTTTATTGTGAAATTAGTCATATTCATTGTTGTAATCAAATATTTCTTTGTTGTAATCAAAACTCTCTTTAAAAACTCTCTTTATGGTCGCTATATATATTTTAAAGTTAAAATTAATATTTTGTAATTTATTTATTAAAAAAATATGTATAGTTTAATAATCGTACAAGGAAGTCGTGTGGTGTCAACATCAGATTTTGTTAAAAGTAACAATGATCTGTTACACTTTTAATACTGGTATCATAAAATAACATTTTAAACCCTAAAAGCATACATTAAAAATCCTACTTTTTAATAGATTTGTAGAAAAAATCAATTAAAATTAGTCATATTTCGCTAATTTGACAAAATAAATCCAACTTTTTTTAGTACCGAAGAGACTCCATTGATAATGTTGTCACATTAGACATCTTTATCCATATTTTATGCAACTGGTTCTGGCTATTAAATATTCACAAAACGTAATTTTTCTCGTGAATTTCTCTTATTTACACTAGTGAATTTTATCCCCGTGGAATTATTTCTTCATTTCTTATTCGTACATCTATAAAAACTCTCCGTACCCTCGTCCGTATCCGTAATCATCCCCTGAAACTTTAATCCCAAATCATGAGATGAACATGAGTTCCGGGTAATCTCGTACTCTAGTACTTCCGACATTCCTCATTGCACAAGTCTTGCAAGAACAAGTTTCAAACTTTGAACATATCTATGACATATGAAAGAGATAATTACTAAAAGATGAAATCTACGTTCTATCCATATTCATACATATCAAACAGGATAACTTTATAAGTATACAAGGGACAGAAAATATTTGTTAATGATAATTAGTGCAAAATAAATGATAAATTAGGCACAGTAATTTTTTTAAAGATGTCTGATCAAGGTCGCCCATTCTGCTAAATTCAGAGTGTCATTTACTTAGTTTTTATGAGGTACATAAGATACTTCTGTTATTTTATTATTATAAAAATCTGATGTGGATACCACATGACTTCCTTGTACGATTATTAAACTATACATATTTTTTTAATAAATAAATTACAAAATATTAATTTTAACTTCAAAACAGTAAGATATATAGCGACCATAAAGCCAGTTTTTAAAGAGAGTTTTGATTACAACAAAGAAATATTTGATTACAACAATAAATATGACTAATTTCACAATAGAAATATAATATTTGTTATTGTACGAATCATAAAATTGCATGTATTTAACGTAATTTGACATGAACATTTTTTTTTTTTTTTTTGTCCTAATCCGTAGCAAGCTTTATTACAAAAACAAAAATCTGATGTGGCCAGCACATAACCTCTCGCCGTATATTTTACCTGGCTGTATGCATAAAGCAAAGAATATTTTTATAAATACAAATAATATATTCATATAAATCTATGACGTATAAACTTCTTTATTATTCAATAATAGCATGTCTCAACATGAAGATATTTTACCATAAATTATGTTACAATAAATTACAAAGTAGAGTTTATCATATATAAATATTAGGCTGGTAACAGCAATTTTCAATTCGAACAACGTTGTTTACTTTCTCTTCATATTCTTCTAGTAAAAACATTAATTTTGGGCGGTCTAAAATGTATATATGGATTGTGCATCTATTCTTACATATCTTCTTTTACATTTTATTTTTTCATACATGTTATATCTAAATAACACTAATTCCCTTTAATAAAGTGACGGATAGATTGCACTCCGATTATTCTTATATCGATGTGTAATTTTGTCAATATTTACAACTTACTTGAGAAGAATTTGATAGCTTTTTCGCAATTCAAAGTTACTCTAGTCTATAGTACTGGTGTACATTGTCCCATAATGTTTGAAACAAATTTAAGTCCTTCAACCTAGACTTGTCATCTCCATAATAGTCACAGATCAAGCATTAAGAGATTCTCCAAGTACATTTTTCTTTCATTACTCATTATTTCTGACACTGACATTTATCTGTCAGTTACAAATAATTTAAATTATCAACTATTTTTCATGGCATTCTTTCGGCTGTCAAATTTATTACAACAGATTATTTTATATATTATACTTCTTTTATCTCTAAATCTATGGAATATATAATAAAATATTTAAATGTATCAGAAAGAGAATTTATTTTTCTTTAATATTATCAAGAAAAATTTTCAAAAAATAATATTTAGAAGATTTTTTTTCAAGAATCTTCTACTTCCGGTTGTCCAATTGTTACCAAAACCTTTTCAGATCTTCCCGGGAATGTCCGATTGGGAAATACGTTGTTAAACAAATTTTAAGTCTTATAGTTTTTGAGTAACCGTCCTTCCAACATCCCACACACACACACACACACACACACACATCCACACACACACACACACACACACACACAGACATCATCGTAAAAATGTTAAAATCGGATTGTAAGGACCTTAAAACGTGCTTATTCAATAAAATCTGGATATGCGATTTTTAGCATGAATGCAATACCTCTCTTAGCGAGAGGTAAAAAAGTATATAATTTTTAAATTTACATATCTCGCTTATACAAAGGGCTAATTTAATAATACTTGATGTACTAGACGCAGAAATTAATTCTCTAAAACTTTTATTTGAAGCATTTATTTCTAAAATCAAAATTAAAATCATTTTATTCAAGAATAACTGTTAACAACTTCTAGTAATGTACCACTTCCGGTTAGCCTATTTTAACCAAAATCTATTATGTTATTTCGATTGACATAAAAGTCTTGTATATTAAATTTGAAAAGTTTTGGATTATATTTTAAAACAGTTTTTCATTAAAATCTATTATAGGCTTCATGTAAAGTGCCACTTCTGGAAATTGTGTAATAACCAGAAAGGGAGGTGCACAACTAGATGTTATAGCAGTCCTAAATACAAAATTTCAACTTTCTACGGCTTACCGTTTTTGAGTTATGCGAGATACGTACGTACGAACGTACGTACGTACAGACGTCACGACGAAATTAGTCAAAATGGATTCAGGGATGATCAAAATGGATATTTCCGCTGAAATCTGAAAACCGAAATTTTTCGCGGTACAATACTTCCTTTACTTACGTACAAGAAAGTAAAAAAATCTGATGTGGCCACCAGAATACCTTCCGTCAATCCAGTGTATTATGCATAAATTCCATACATAAATTTTCTTACAAAAGATTCTAAATTTCCAGTAAAATTATTTCATAAACACTCTATGCAAACTGCACTTGATACTGACATCTTCTTCTTCTTTAGCTTTTCCCATTCATTACGGGCCGCTATTTTTTATTTTCTTCTTCCACTCATTTCTGTTTTGCGTGTCGTTCTCATTCAGTTCCTTTTCTCTCAAGTCTTCCGCAATACAGTCCTTCCAACTTATCTTTGGTCTTCCTCTACATTTATCTTAACATCCTCATCTCTGCCACATTCATTTACTTTTCATTAGGTGCATTAAGTAAGCCCCAGGAAAACAAGCAATCGGAAGTAAAATTTGTTGGAACGACTTTGCTAGCCTAGCATTTGCTTGATTTGCTCGCAAGCAAACCAAGCGCCAAATTTCTCGCTTGTTTTGCTAACTTATGAAATATAATGGCGGGAAATGCAAATTATACATACATGAATTTAACTTGTATAGTTTCTATCTCATTCCATGATGTGTTTATATCAATTACATCTCAAAAAGTCTTTCAAAGTTTTGTGATGAATGTTCATAACATTGTTAAATTTGAAATATTTTCTTAGACCTAAAAAAATGTTCAAAATTAATTCCACTATCTGCAAATACCTGTACCTATCTATAAATTCATTTTGTATAACTTTCCAGACTAATGAAAGGGATATGAGAGATACATATGTTATATTTGACAACTGTATAACTTTCTCGATGACATTTGTGAATATCAGTTCCTCATATAGCTTAGTGTTATAAGTGTGTAAAATTTGAATAAAATATCTCATATAGTTCGTGAGATAAACATTAAAAATTTATATTTTTACCTCTCGCTAAGAGAGGTATTGCATTCATGCTAAAAATCACATATCCATATTTTATTGAATAAGCACGTTTTAAGATCCCTACAATCCGATTTTCACATTTTTACGATGATGTCTGTGTGTGTGTGTGTGTGTGTGTGTGTGTGTGTGTGTGTGTGTGTGTGTGTGTGTGTGTGTGTGTGGATGTATGTGTGTGTGTATGTATGTAGGATGTTGGAAGGACGATTACTCAAAAACTATAAGACTTAAAAATTGTTTAATTACGTATTTTCCAATCGGACATTCATGGGAAGATCTGAAAAGGTTTTGGTAACAATTGGACAACCGGAAGTAGAAGATTCTTGAAAAAAAATCTTCTAAATAATATTTTTTGAAAATTTTTCTTGGTAATATTAAAGAAAATTAAATTCTTTATCTGATACATTTAAATATTTTATTATATATTCTATGGATTTAGAGATAAAAGAAATATAATAAATAAAATAATCTGTTGTAATAAATTTTACAGCCGAAAGAATGCCATGGAAAATAGTTGACCAGTTGAACTGTTTGTAACTGACAGATAAATGTCAGTGTCAGAAATTCATAGATATTACTAAAGAGTTTTTCTGGGAAGTACATATACATTATATTATTTCTTAATGTATTAGTAGTTAAATATTTAAGATTATAGGTCTATTACATATATCCTTCAAAAATTCAGTCAATCCTGACAATGAATTGGAAACATTTCGAAAAATTAGAAGAGGACAGAATTTCTTCATATAATGAATTTAAAATTAAACAATCTAAATATAAGGAATAGATATATGTAAGTACAATTTTTGGTGTAGAATGTAGGTATACAAGAAATGTTAAATACAATAGGGCGCCTTGACAAGCAGATATGGGGACTCATGTCAGAATGATAGCTAGTAATTATGTATATAGATGTATCATAATTTCTCATTCTAAATTTAGTGATTTTCCAATTCCATATGGTTTATTTTCCTCGACAAGTAAATTCCACACTCCTGGTGACAAATTAACTACG
This sequence comes from Harpalus rufipes, assembly GCA_951394225.1. Classification (NCBI taxonomy): domain Eukaryota; kingdom Metazoa; phylum Arthropoda; class Insecta; order Coleoptera; family Carabidae; genus Harpalus; species Harpalus rufipes. Next base: position 52,429,334 of record OX596279.1, read on the forward strand.
TGTATTTAGAAAATCTTGAAATTCTGAATGAAACATACTGACTAATTATCATTCTGAAACGGGCCCCCACATCTGCTTGTCAAGGCCAACAATGTAACATGACTGTTCGCGCCCTATACTTATGTAACCAAAAAAGGAAGTGGCGAGAGGTATTGTGCTGAATTTGTCTGAATTTTTTTGCAGGATATAAGAGCTTGGCACCCGTCATGATGTATCCTGTTTAATATTAACGTGTACGGACTCGTTTGCATATTCAAATATTTCTGTTTCTAGGCAATGGGCTACTTGCATACAAGAGAATTTTGAAAACTATTATATTTTTCAAGTTTAGTTTACTCAACTACATTATTTACATTATAAATTTTTCAAATACATTGTGTTATTATTTAATAAATTTAACATAAATATATCCCTCCTATCTTGATGACGACACAATCACTAGCATTTGATTCGTTAATGTGAGTGGGAGAGGTGAAGGGAAGATCGAGGATCAGACAACGTTCCACTATCTCCGTCTCTGTCTTCCCAAACTACAGAACTAGGACGTATGTCATCCCTGATTGTGACGTCATAAAAATAAAATATTTATTTTTAGCCGTAAGTGACAAAATTTTGAAAAATCTGATGTGGCCAGCACAATACCTACCGTCAATCCTGTGTATTATGTACAAATTCCATACATAAATTTTCTTGCAAAAGATTCTAAATTTTTGGTATGTTATGATTTCCCTTTCTCGGCAACGGAATTCCATACTCCTGATAACAAACAAATCACATGAAATAAGAAAATCATGAAATTCTGAATGAAAAATTATGACACTTGTCAGTTATGGACATAATTAATTGCTGTCATTTTGATACGGGTCCCCATATCTGCTTGCCAAAGGCAGCAAAGTCATGTCACTGCACGCGCCCTATACATAATTTTTTTGCAAAAGATCCTATATTTCCAGTAAAGTTATTTATTTATTTAATTACATCGTATTTTAATGGCACAAAATTGACCCCTGTGGCGCACTCTCCACGCCAGCAATGAGTGCCCGTGAGGTGACGCCTGGTAAGCGCCCACACGGTACAAATATTCCATCATTACCGATATCTGTGTAAGAAGCAGATTGGCACACCCAGCATTGGGTAATATGCCGTGATGAAATATTTTATTTATTTATATTTTTAAGTTATTTCATAAACAAACTATGCAAATTGCACTTGACATTGACATCTTCTTCTTCTTTAGTTTTCCCATTCGTTAGGGAGTCGCTATTTTTTATTTTCTTCTTCCACTAATTTTTGTTTTGCGTGTCGTCCTCATTCAGTTCCTTTTCTCTCAAGTCTTCTGCAATACAGTCTTTTCATCTTATATTTGGTCTTAATTAATTTATTCATCTCTCCTCATGACATGTTCAAACCAATGTAATCGTCTCTATTATATCTAAAAACTTATAACACTAGAATTACTTCCCTTATTTTTTCATTCAATTACTTGCTTTTTATTGATACTGACATCTGTCAATTTGAATAGCTGGCTGAATTATGAAATTTATACGAATTTTTTATCTTTATTATTCTTTAACTCTATATCTGTTGAATATGAAATATAAAATGCAATCAAATCGTATAGAGAATAATATATTCTTTAAGTTATAATAACATTTAACTGAGTTTTTCAAGAAAAACTGTTAAAATCTTCAAATGAGGGTACTTCCGGTTGACCAATTATAACCAAAATCTAAACATGTCTGCATATGGTTGTAAGGAAGAGGAATACGCAAGAATTGTAATTTTTTGAATTCTAGTATTGGAGATTATCGTGCACGAAAAAACGGTCACATACACACACACACACACACACACACACATACACACACATACACACACACGCACATACGAACACACACACACACATACAGACATCATCGTAAAAATAGTAAAATCGTATTGTAAAGACCCTAAAACATGCTTATTCAATGAAAATTCACCACCGAATTTTTTGACCAAAGACAATACCTTCCTTACCTATAGGTGACGGAAGGTAAAAAAGAAAAAATAGGGGGTCTTTTATTTTATATATATATTTTCCAAAAAAAAAATTTCTTAATATCATGCAAGTAGCTCATTGTATGTCTGTTTAATATTTCACTAACAGTTTCCCCGCGCATTTTTTAAATTTACAGCCGTCATTTCGCATTTGGACAGGTTTGGGTTTTGTTATTTTTCACACATTCCTGGACTTCCTCGTGTCATGTTTGCTCGACAATTGAGCATCGGGGACTTGTAAACGGTGTCGTATAAACAAACACACCAACGAACGAACAGCGCAAAGGACAGCAATATGTGCAGCGCAGCGTTACCATGTCACACAGGTTTCGCCTTTATTAAAACCCGACGAATATCTGCAGTCTGCACTCAACGACCCAGAAGAATTTTGCATTGTTGTCGTTTTACTTTATGTTGAAATTTTATATAAAATATTTTGCAGTATGCTACACAACAAAATTTAATATTGGATGAAGATGTCTGAATAAAATAATAATATTTACTGTAAATTACTTTCCATTTTGAATTGCTAATCTGTGAAAGTTGAATAATAAATTTTATAACTTTAATCTGATATATGAAAACATCTCTAAAATCATGATTTAATTCAAAAAGTCGTAAAATATAATTTATTCATGTGTGGCACTAATATATCATTGCAGATATAAAATGAAATTTGATATCATAATAAAATTAAGTAATGAGTACAGATAAAAAATGGTGCTTTAAATTCGTATGTTTTCCTAGTTTTACAATTTATATAAAATGATAGAAAAATAAAAATACCACTGGCTTAAACGATACCTGTTCTTCCATGACTCCGTAGTATTTTGATATATCGATTTCGAATTTTTATCTCTTACAGCACTGAAAAAAATAGGTTGCTTCTAGTAGCTAAAAAGGTACTCTAAAATTGTGACAGCTAAAATATTTCCTACGAAAATTAAATATTATTTCTATTGGTTTTTAACTGTTTCAGAAACAAGCATTTCTAAATAATTAATAAAATTATTTGCTAGCGTTACTGAAATAATTTCTGATATAACTGACTAGAAATCGCTATTTCAGTGATTTTTTTACCTCTCGCTAAGAGAGATGGATTCATGCTAAACATCGCATACCCCGATTTTAATGAATAAGCACGTTTTAAGGTCCATACAATACGATTTTGACATTTTTACGATGATGTCTGTGTGTGTGTGTGTGCGCGTGTGTGTTTGTGTGTGTGTTTGTGTGTGTGTGTGTGTGTGTGTGTGTGTGTGTGTGTGTGTGTGTGTGTGTGTGTGTGTGTGTGTGTGTGTGTGTGTGTGTGTGTGTGTGTGTGTGTGTGTGTGTGTGTGTGTGTGTGTGGATGTATGTATGTATGTATGTGTGTGGGACGTTGGAAGGACGATTACTCGAAAACAATACGACTTTATATTTGTTTAACTACATATTTCCCAATCGGACATTCATGGGAAAATATGAAAAGGTTTTGGTAACAATTGGACAACCGGAAGTAGAAGATACTTGAAAAAAAAACTTCTAAATATTATTTTTTGATAATTTTTGACAATATTAATGAAAATTAAATTCTCTATCTGACACATTTAAATTTTTTATTGTATCTCGTATAGGTTTGGAATAATCTGTTTTAATAAATCACGTTGCCCAAAAAACAGTTGAGATATTTAAATGTTTGTAATTGACACATAAATGCAAAATGTCAAAAGTCAGAGTAAATTTAATATATATTAGCGTATTATTAATTAAATATATATTTAAATTATAGGTATGTTAATATTACATATATTCTTAAGAAATACCGCTAATACCATCAATGAATTTGAAGAATTTTGAACATATTAGAAGAGTAGAACAAAATTACACATAGATCGAAAGAAGATATACAATTTCAATTATTTGTATGTACAAGAAATGTTAAATTCGTTACTTATAGGGCGCGAGTAGAGATGTGACTTTGTTGGCCTTGGCAAGCAGATTTATGGGTCCGTGTCAGAATGACAGCTAGTAGTTATTTTCATAGATGTCACAAATGTCATAACTTTGTATTAAAAATTTCAAAATATTCTGATAGCATGTTGTTTATATGTCATCAATAGAATGCAATATACTTGGCGAGGAAAATAATCCACGTGGATTTGGAAAATCATAATGTTTTGAATGAAAACTTATGATAATTGACAACTATGTACATTATTACTAGCTGTCGTTTTGACACGGGCCCCCACATTTGCTTGCTAAGGCCAACAAAGTCACATAACACGCAACAAAAAATGAAAATGGCGAGAGGTATTGAGCTAGCCACAACAGATTTTTTTTTTACTGAAATAAATATCACAAATTCTAATTCAAGTAAACCTTATTCTTAAAATAAATGCATTTACTATTCTAGTAAATTAAATTCAAATTATTAGATTTTAATTTATTAGAAACAGCGAAAATTTTGATTTACTTCCATGAATGTATACCTAGGGGATAAAAAATAAATAAATGCATAGTAAATAAAGAACATATGTGTGTAAAAAAAAATCTACTTACATTCATTTTAATAGTACACATTTGAGTAAAATAATAGTAATCACTAACAGCTGTTCCAATTACTGTTAGATTGAGAAATCCGTAGTTACACAGATCTTATTTAGTCTTATAGAATTTGAAAAATCGTACCTTCAACATACCCCCCCCCCCCACACACACACACATACACACAAACACACACACACAGACCTCATCGTATAAATGTTATAATCGGATTCTAGGGGCCTTACATCATGCTTATTCACTAAAATCTTGATATGCGTGTCAATAGAGTTTTAATAAAATATTTTTAAATTGACATACGTTTCCTTGTTCATAGCCTACTCCCAGTTTTTTTAACACACGGTATTTCACTTCAGATAATTTTCTTTTATTTTTACTTCCTTGTACGTAAGTAAAGGAAGTATTGTAATCGCGAAAAATTTCGGTTTTCAGATTTCAGCGGAAATATCCATTTTGATCATCCCTGAATCCATTTTGACTAATTTCGTCGTGACGTCTGTACGTACGTACGTACGTTCGTATCTCGCATAACTCAAAACCGGGAAGCCGTAGAAAATTGAAATTCTGTATTTAGGACTCCTATAACATCTAGTTGTGCACCTCCCTTTCTGGTTATTACACAATTTCCGGAAGTGGCACTTTACATGAAGCCTCTAATAGATTTTAATGAAAAACTGTTTTAAAATGTAATCCAAAACTTTTCAAATTTGGTATACAAGACTTTTATGTCAATTGAAATAACATAATAGATTTTGGTTAAAATAGGCTAACCGCAAGTGGTACATTACTTGAAGTTGTTAACAGTTTTTCTTGAATAAAATGATTTTATTTTGATTTTAGAAATAAATGCTTCAAATAAAAGTTTTAGAGAATTAATTTCTGCGTCTAGCACATCAAGTATTATTAAATTATCCCTTTGTATAAGCGAGATATGTAAATTTAAAAATTATATACTTTTTTTTTGTAATAAAGCTTGCTATGGTTTAGGACAAAAAAATAAAATAAAAAGTTCATGTCAAATTACGTTAAATACGTGCAATTTTATGATTCGTACAATAACAAATATTATATTTTTATTGTGAAATTAGTCATATTCATTGTTGTAATCAAATATTTCTTTGTTGTAATGTTAAAAAGAACCGGGTTAGATTATGGTCGCTATATATCTTACTGTTTTGAAGTTAAAATTAATATTTTGTAATTTATTTATTAAAAAAATAAGTATAGTTTAATAATCGTCAAGGAAGTCGTGTGGTGTCTACATCAGATTTTTTACCATTTTAATTACTGTTTTAGTCTTTCTTTACTCTTAACACTTCCCCAGTCTTGTGTTATATTCTTGTCCTAGCTCCTATTCGCTTCTTCTTCAGTATGAGTGTATATTTGTTTTGTTTTTATTTGTGTGGGCCGGCTGACTTACGAGTCCGCATTAAAGATTTGATGCGGTGTAATGCTCCTGCAAGGAGTACGTAGCGGTGTATAGTGTACATGTCATGTCGTCACTGCAGAGGCTCGAGCCGGAGTTTTATACCGCGAGTACCACTGCCGCTGCCGCTGTTACGTTACCGACATGTGAGATGTGAAATGTGCCCGGCACACATCAAGGGATACATGGGCAGTAAATGTTTCATACGCCAAAATGACGAAATCCTGGGATTTTTACCTGACGAAAACACGAAATTTCTACAAGGATAGCGACAGCGATAGAGCACAACATAAACTAACAAAATTATTTCTCCTTCCTGCACAACATAACCCCGGAAGATATATTCGCAATTACAGCCAAGAATACATTTCAAGTTTTAATTAAATAGAGACTGTACGTGAACATGATGGTATTCTATTTAATAAAAAAATCTGATGTGGCTAGAACATTACCTTCCGTCAATTCTACGTATTTGGTACACATCCCATACCGAATGGTCCTTGGAAAAAAATCTACAGTGTGTTAATTAAAACCTGGCCATAGGCGTATAACATGGGAAATCAGTTTTTCCTTGCGCAAAAGTTCCCAAATTATTTTAGACAAAAATACTTCAAATAAATGTTGTAGAGAATTAAATTCTGCACCCGAGTTAGTAATAAGATTTCATTTTTGACATTTAATAACCGAGAAAATCAATTTTAAAGCTTTTTGTTGAATGCTGATTTATAGCGACAGCCATGCAACTCAATCAAAATTTGTCCACCATTTTATAACCTGAAGCTTTTTTCATGAGAAAACTGTTCCATACTTTGTTTTGAGTTCTATGGCTACCGCTATAAATCAGCTATCTCCAGAAAATTATGAAATTGATTTTCTCGGTTATGAAACGTCAAAATTAAAATCTTATTACTAATTCGGGTGCAGAATTTAATTCTCTACAATATTTTTGTCTAAAATAATTTGGGAACCTTTGCGCAAGGAAAAACTGATTTCCCATGTTATACGCCTATGGCCAGGTTTTTAATTAACACACTGTATACATATATCCAATAAAATTATAACACATATGTATATACTATGTAAATTGCATTTGATTCTGTACTGTCGTTTACTTAGTTTTTGTGAGGGTACATACGATACTACTGTTATTTTATTATTATAAAAATATATGGTATAGTAAAAGTATTCAAAATTCAAAACTAAGTCAACTAGTAAGTTTATTAGCAAATTTAAAACCAAATATGTGAAAAATGAGTTATTACACAGTGTCAGTGACATTAACAGAAAATAACGTTATTCATTGAGACAGATACATGTTTGCCAATTAGTTAACTCGTTTTGATTACTATTCAGTTCTTTATTAAGAATGCCAACAATGTTACCCCGTAATCGAACAGGCACTGCCGGATTATCCAATAGGCAGACTAGGCAATTGCCTATGGGCCCCCGCCCCGCTACATTTGATTAAAATAATATTGATTTGATTTCGAGATATATTTTTTTATTACAAACAAAGAACAAACTTCAAAACAGTAAGATATATAGCGACCATAAAGAGAGTTTTTAAAGAGAGTTTTGATTACAACAAAGAAATATTTGATTACAACAATGAATATGACTAATTTCACAATAAAAATATAATATTTGTTATTGTACGAATCATAAAATTGCACGTATTTAACGTAATTTGACATGAACATTTTATTTTTTTGTCCTAATCCATAGCAAGCTTTATTACAAAAAAATAATTTTTAAATTTACATATCTCGCTTATACAAAGGGCTAATTTAATAATACTTGATGTGCTAGACGCAGAAATTAATTCTCTAAAACTTTTATTTGAAGCATTTATTTCTAAAATCAAAATAAAATCATTTTATTCAAGAAAAACTGTTAACAACTTCAAGTAATGTACCACTTCCGGTTAGCCTATTTTAACCAAAATCTATCATGTTATTTCGATTGACATAAAAGTCTTGTATACCAAATTTGAAAAGTTTTGGATTATATTTTAAAACAGTTTTCCATTAAAATCTATTATAGGCTTCATGTAAAGTGCCACTTCTGGAAATTATATAGTGACTAGAAAGGGAGGTGCACAACTAGATATTATAGGAGTCCTAAATACAAAATTTCAACTTTCTACGGCTTACCGTTTTTGAGTTATGCGAGATACGTACGTACGTACGTACAGACGTCACAACGAAATTAGTCAAAATGGATATTTCCGCTGAAATCTGAAAACCGAAATTTTTCGCGATTACAATACTTCCTTTACTTACGTACAAGGAAGTAACAAACCATTAAAGATTTCACTATGTTCTTTAAAATTGAGAAAAATGAAGCTTTATATATATTTCATATTAATTTGTTTAAAAGTATGTTAATTTCTTTTATAATAAAATTATTTTATTAAAATTGTTGGGGGTAAAATCGTAAACCAATTAGGAGGGGGGGGGGCGAGATTTCGATTGTCTAAGGGCCTCCACATGGTTTAATCCGGCACTGCGTACAGGTAAACTCAATTCAGTAGAGCGCACGCTAATATCCATCCGTCTAATACGAAGCTCGGTTGTACTCGTAATTTTCTCATATGAGTCCCAGTTCTGTCGGCAGTAATTTCATGGTTAAACATTCAAAAAGTGTAAAATCCTAACAAGTCTAGCGAGATTAATCACTCACTTTCTGACGGTGTCGGATTACCCGCAGCACCCGGGGACCTATTAACACTTTTGGGAAACATAAAAGCTTAATTTATAGCAAGGCTATTCATTACAAACACACACCGGACTCCTATATGCTAATTACCACACAAATTGAATTTTAAATCGACCACGACAAGTTCACCTTCACACAAATTATTGTTATTATTTTTATCTTAATTGTAGTACATGCATTTTTAATTTTAAGCAATAAGCAGGGAAATTATAAATAGAAAATACGATAGATATGAGATGTGTTTTTTGAAAAAAAGACATGAAAATTTAATTTCTATTTTGACTACAAATTAACAATTAAACTCAAAATTTGCCTAGTAATGCGTAAAAAACAGATATACAGGGTGTATCAAGATAATGGAACAGTGCCATTTATTCGTGAATATGAAAAGTTACACAAAAAAGTGATTAAAATATTTTGTAAAGCATAGAGGGGGACACATTTTGGCATAACTATTATTATTTTACAGCCAGTGGTACTCAACTTATGGATTAATGTTATATTTTTTTTTAATAGTATCATATATTTTTTATTAACTCATTAAAAGCGGATTTTCTTCTGAACTCAACAATATAATAATCTTACCCTTTCATTGCGAAAAATTTGATAAAAGTTAATTCAAAGTTAGTATTTTAATTTTTTTAAGTAGGCCAAGCAAACATTTAACTATTAAAACAAAAGAAAATTTTCTGTCATTTTTGTATGTCATTTCAAAATGTTCCAAATTTTGTTTTTTTTTTATTTCGCGTAATTACTACTTAGTTTGACTAACTTTGATTTAATTTTTATCACATTTTTCGCAATGTAAGGATATGATATTATTATATCGTTGAATTCAGAAGAAAATTTTATATTTAAGTAGTTAATAAAAAATATATAATGCCATTTAAAAAAGATTCTAAATTTCCAGTAAAATTATTTCATAAAAAAACTATGCAAATTTCACTAACATCTTCTTCTTCTTCTTTAGCTTTTCCGTTTCGTTAGGGGTCGCTATTTTTTATTTTCTTCTTCCACTAATTTCTGTTTTACGTATCGTTCACATTCAATTCCTTTTCTCTCAAGTCTTCCGCAATACAGTTCTTCCATCTTATTTTTGGTCTTCCTCTGTTTCTTCAACCTTCTATTACTTAAGCTATTCATTCTTCATCCAATATTCTTCATTTCTCCTCATGACATTTTCAAATCAATGTAATCATCTCTCTTGTATCTTTCTAGAAACTTTAGAGTTATTTCCTTACCTATCTTTCCGTGTCTTCCCCAACATCTACTTCAACATCCTCATCTCTGCCACATTAATTTACTTTTTATTAATACTGACATCTGTCAATCTGAATATATTAACAATATTCATGGTTAGCATAGTTGGCTAAATTATTATAAAATGTAATTTCTTTATAATTCTTTAACTCTATATCTATTGAATATGAAGTATAAAATGCAATCAAATCGTATAGAAAATAATATATTCTTTAAGTTATAATAACGTTAAATTTCAATAAATCTAATTTAACTATTAAATCTTCAAATGACGCTACTTCCGGTTCACCAATTATAACCAAAATCTAATCAGTTGTTCTTCTGGATGTAAACTGGAGGAATGCGAAAAAAATATAATTTTTGGAATCGTGGTATTGAGTATTGAAGTTATGCGATCCGAAACTTTCGTCACACACACACAGACACACATACATACATACAGACATCATCGTAAAAATGGTAAAATCGTATTATAGGGACCCTAAAACATGCTTATTCACTAAACACTCATCATTGATTTTTTTGACAAAAGACAATACCTTCCTTACCTAAAGGTGACGGAAGGTAAGAAGGTGAATCTATATTCACTTGTAATCATATATTTTTTGGTGTTCCGATTTTAGAAATCGCTAGTCTACTTATATTTATTTTGCAATAAAATTTCTGAGCAAATCACAATATTCACAATTTACTCCATTCCTTCTAAAAATAAACAAAAATTAATTAAAATTTTTGTTTCTAAATATTTACATAAAAAAAAATCCTTCTAAAAATAATTTTTTGAAGTTTTACAATAATAAATTCCCAGTCTAAAATTAAAAAATGTTTACATCTCACATTACAATATTCCAAAAAAAGTTGCAGATAAAATGAAAATTAATTCATTATATGAATTCCTTTTGGATTAATGCACCATGACTAAAGCGAGGCCAGCCAATAGGAATGAGTCTTTAACTTGTTGGGTTCTTGGGTGGTCTGAGATACTTGCTTATCAATACAATCGCGTTTAGCTAAATCGTCGATAAATTAGCAATGTTTAAAGCACGACGAGTACTAAGAGCTAATTATCTGCATTAGCTTGTGCTTAATTATCCCTAAATTAACTGACAGATGAAGTATATGGAGTGATTATATTGTAAGGAGACTTCAAGCAATAAATTGTTGTCTTTATGGATTATAATTTACATTTTTTCAAACTTGTTCGCAAATATATGGAAATATTGAATAATAAGATAGAGTAATTAAAATGATACAAACTAATTAACCCTTAACCGAACACATGGCGTGAGACTACGCGAAATATATTTTCATGGTTAATGATAAAATCAGCAAATTGCTGGCGTTAATCATGATCTGGGATCTGGTGGCTTCAATTCTTGCACCAACTGGACTTTATAAGGCTTTTCTATTAATTACCAGGGGGGGGTCATAAAAAATTTGCTATTTTTTTATTTCATGAAATTTATTCATAAAATAATTACAGAAAAATTAAAAGAAATACAGTTTACCTATACTAACTAATCTTATGTTTTTTTATATTATTTTAAATATGTTACGCCAAACAACGTTTTCTTAAAAAAATCTTCTGGCCGGCACAATACCTTCCGTCAATCCCGTCTATAGTCTATGTATAAATTCCATACGTAATTTTTCTTGCACAAGATTCTAAATTTTCTATACGATTTGATTGCATTTTATATTTCATATTCAATATATTGGAAGAAGAATGAATAGCTTAATAATATGAGGTTTAAGAAAGAGAGGGAGTTGGAAGGACTATATTGCATAAGACTTGAGAAAAAAGGAACTGAATGAGGACGACACGCAAAACAGAAATGAGTGGAAGAAGAAAATAGAAAATAGCGACTCCTAACGAATGGGAAAGATAAAGAAAAAGAAGAAGTCGGTGTCAAGTGCAATTTGACACGGAATGATAGGATAAGGAATGAATGGTAAGGGAAAAGGGTCGAGCGATAAAATTTCTAGAAAGATACAAGAGAGATGATATTACATTGGTGTGAACATGTCATGAGGAGAGATGAAAAATATATTGGAAGAAGAATGAATAGCTTATTAATAGAAAGTAGAAGAAAATGAGAAATACAAAAATAAGATGGTAGGACTGTATTGGCTGGCAGAAGATAATGTGCTGGCCACATCAGATTTTTTTAAAAATAAATAACATCCAATAGTTTCTTTAAATAATATTTTATAAGGTTTTTTTCAAGTTGATGACGTACGTCTCCTGCCTATTCATTTTTACCATTTGCAAAAAACGTTTAATGTCAATTTGACAATCAACATTTTTTCAAAGAACGCATTGATTTTTACTTTTTTACAAAAATTTTAACTGACGTAATTGGTCAGTTTTTTTAGAAAGCATGTAAAACAAAAATTATTGTCAGATTTACTACTATAGAGTTATTTCTACCATCGGTTAAATAACACTCTGTCTATATAATCATGATACATTCGAATAAAATTTTCTGTAGCTGAAGGTATTTGTTTCTTTACGTTGTTTTTATGTCAATTACAGAATTGTTTTTACTCACTTTATGTAGTATGATGTCTAATGTAAATAATATAATTAATCATTAAACGAATATTTCAAAAATATGTTTTTGTAGTTTTGAAAATAATAGTTAAGAAACTGCGAAAATATATTTTGTAATTAAATACTTGACATTTCAGATGCATCCACATCTACTATATTAGAAGAAATTTTTATTAATTATCTCTTAATTAGTTTTATAAAACTTTAATAAGAAAAAGTTTTAATTTATTTGCCCCTTTTCTCGTAATAAACTTCTCCTAGTTTTTTAATTTAAATAAATTCTCAGCAAGTTTTTACGTCTAAAATTATAGTTTGCATTTGGCCCTGCATCCTGCAAATCCTTTGAAATTCCGTTGCACTTGGCAACCTCGCTCTTAAACCCTTCCCCTCACCTCTCACAAAGTCAAATGCACCGAAAAGTTTTGATCGCGTCTGCTGCGCTTAGACGGTGACACTTCACATATGACTAAGACAAATACAGTAACATTCTCTCGGTGCACATGCACATTGGCTTGATATGTGCGCGCTGTACGGAATGGTGCTTCTCGTTAGACTGTGAATGCCTTCATTTTGCAACAGACAAGTTTGCAATAAAATTTTTCATCCGGTTATTTGTTATTTTTTGCGGGCATTATATTTTTTAGTTTGTTTGTTGAAGACGTTTCATATTTCTGGGAGATATTGGACTTTGAAATTTTTGTTGCAAATAAAAACTTTTTCATAGAAAAAATTAATGTGGTCAGTGTTGGAGGCTATAATAAAATTGATGGAGAATTGTAGATGTAATAGATACGAAGAGGAATCTATGAAATACCTATAAAATTTCTTTAAAATTTTCTTTTCTTTCGTAGGGTTGAGAGAATACGTACTCGTGGCCAGCACAATACCTTTCGCTATTTCCAGTTTATGTTACATAAGTAACGAATTTAACATTTCTTTTGTACACATAAATAATTTAAATTGTATCTCTTCTTTCGTTCTATGAGGAATTTTGTCTTACTCTTCTAATATGTTAAAATTCATTGACGGTATTAGCGGTATTTTTTAAGGATAATATACGAGGGTCATTCAATAAGTATAGAGACAAATGGCTATAGCTCAAAAACGGTTTATTTCAATCTTTCAAAATTAAGTCTATTTTTCAACATAATCACCCCCCACAGTTATGCACTTGTCCCATCTTTCTTGCAGCTTCCTAATTCCCTTGGCGAAGAATTCTTTCGATTTACCCCGAAACCACTTTTGCACCGCTCCTTAACTTCCTCATTGTTAGCAAATCTTTTTCCACGTAGGGCATCTTTGAGTGGTCCAAACAGGTAAAAATCAGATGGGGCGAGGTCGGGACTGTAGGCAGGAGGAAGTAAGACCTCCCAACCCAATTCTTGAAGCTTATCACGGGTCAGCTGGGCTGTATGAGGGCGGGCGTTATCGTGCTGAAGAATGACTCCTTTTGACATGAGTCCACGGCGTTTGCTCCTGATAGCTGGTCTAACTTTGTGTTCTAGCATCTCAGAGTAGTATTGGCTATTGAAAGTTCGCTGATCTTCAAGGAAATCGCAATAGACTGGACCCTGTGAGTCCCAAAAGATGGTCAGCAGCACTTTACCGGAGGAAGGTTGAACCTAGAATTTTTTGCGAACTGGAGAGCTAGTGTGTTTCTACTCCATACTCTGCCTTTTGGTCTCAGGGTCGTAGTGATGGATCCAGACCTCTATTTCACTTGGTTTTACACCTTCTGCGACTAAAAATCTAATGACTGAGCGCTGCTCTTCTAAGGTGCAATCTTCTAGTGGACTTGCCATGGTGAACTGAAAATTTTGAGGTTATGTTGACATAAAATGATGAAACAGCTGATCAGAGCATATCCCAAGGTTGCCAACTAACACCCCTGAAAAGATTGTATACATTCATTGAATAGTTTTAAAATTATAGAATTTGTCTCTTTACTTATTGAATGACCCTCGTATAATATTAATATACGTATAATTTAAAATATTTAATTAATAATATAATAAAAAATATTAAATGTACTTCCCAGAAAAAGCTTTCAGTAACGGCATCGAACCCGCCAAAAACTGGGTTCGATTCAGGTTCAATTAATTTGTTTTTTGAAAAATGGGTTCGTGTTCGGTTTTGGTTCAAGCATTAATAAAATTTGTGGTTTTGTTCCGCGTTCAGATTCAGGACCAAATGAAAATTCAATTAATGTTTTTTGAATAACAATCTATATTGAAATAATTTAAAATGCGAGCCGGGATTTATAAGTTATGCCAACGCAAGACAAGAACATAAATACAATTTTTGCGAATAATCAACACATACAGCAACGGCTATAAGTTTTACGATTACGTTTAGGTTTCGAACTGAAAATGAACCTGAACCGGAGCTGAACCCTGGACCAAAATTTTAGTACCTGGTTCGTTTCCGACTGGGGTTCAATTGAAAAATATATCTGAGGTTCGGTTCTGAGATTGGGTTCGCTAAAATGTTACGGTTTGGTTTCGGTTTTCATTCGGGTTCGATGCCCTGTTCAGTAATATCGGTAAAACTGTTTTGAAACTCATTTATCTATCAATTACAAACATTTAAATACCTCAACTGGTTTCCATGGAGTTGTTTAGGCAGCGAGATTTTTTACAACAGATTATTCTATATAATTATATATATTATATCTCTAAATCTATAGAAGATACAATAAAAAATTTAAATGTATCAGATTGAGAATTTAATGATCTTTATTATTTGTAATAACATAAATTTTCAAAAAATAATATTTACAAGATTTTTTTTTAGAAACTACCACATCTGGTTGTCCAATTGTTACCAAAACCTTATCAGCTCTTCCCATTACTGTTAGATTGAGGAATCTGTGGTTAAACATGTGTTAAATCTAATAGTATTTGAGTAACCGCACTTCCAACATCCATACATACACACACGCAGACACACACACATATACATAAACACACATGGACATCATCGTAAAAATGTTATAATCAGATTCTAGGGACCTTAAAACGTGCTTATTCACTAAAATCTGGATATGCGATTTTTAGCATGAATCCAATACCTCTCTTAGAGAGAGATAAAAAGTTATCTTAAACTTCCACTCTATCTAAATCTGATTTGTCATATTTCTGGGATAGGGAATGAAATACCGGAATCCCGGGATCCCGAAAACCCGGGATACCGTACAAAAATTGGCTAGTATTCAATACCGGAATTAAACATAAAAATATCGGTTTTTCGGTATATTTTTTAATAAAAAACATAATACTATTTAATGCACTATTGTTAAGTATTATTAGATATTAGATACTTAAATAATTAAAATTATTTTATTCAAGAATTGATGCATATTATAGAGAAAATTTACGAATTTTTTGATACCAAACACGTTATATTTCTGTTTCATATAAAGCCATAAAATAAATTTAAAAAATTAAGAAATTAAAAAAAAATCTCATTTACCATGAAACTGACAAACAAAACAGTTGTTGACTGAAGGCAACTCATTAATAAACGTTTATTTGCATTTCATTTGTTATAATTATTATTTTCGTTTTTCTTCATTTTAGTAAAAATGACAATAAACCACGAACTCTGGATTAGTTGAAGGAAAATATTTGCCAAGAAATCGAAATTCTACCGGCCATTGAGAACAGTGATGAAAAATAAAAGAACTCGACTTTGCATATCGGGTACAAGCAGGCCCCTTAACCAATATTATTTTTGAAAAATGACATTTAAAAACATGAAGGACTATAAAAAATGTTTTAGAGTTCAATTTAAAATTATAGGTAAACAATCAGATGACAATATATGCGCCACACAGTATTAACAAAATTATAATATATTTAAATTGGGGCTCCTCTAGAGCCCAGGGCCCGCCACTGGCTGTATACAATAATGGCTGCGTTCGGTTTTACGCTCTGAGCGGTTTGAGCGCCGATGCTGCGCACACCACAGAGCCCGATCAGTTCGCTCATTCTCTAACCATGGAGCAGTTTGAGCAGTTGTCTAGCGCATGCGTATTTATGCGCAAATTTAAAATGTTTGTCGCCGGCAATGCAAACCGTGTCTATTGTCTATTCAATGAATGAATGAATGTTGTCGTTTTTGTAAATCAATGAAAAATGTTTGAAATGTATAAATTAGTCATTTTAGGAAACATTTTTCTACATAATTTTCAACTTTGAGTTGTCCATAATCATTTCCACATTCTTAATCAGTATCATCCAAAAAAACGTTCATAACTCGCGCACAGTACACTATCAGTTCTTTATTATTTTCCGTTTTTATTCTGGCGCAAATTAATAAGCGTCCAAATGGCAACTAAACGCTCTATCCGTTCGGTTATTCAAGCTACAGATCGGAAATCGCAGATGAATCTGTCACGTAATCAGATTGCTCAGAGTGCTCGATAGATTTAAATACCGAACGCACCCAATAAAATTGGTGGCGAACTGTTAATGAAAAATATAATATATACGAAGAGGAATCTATGAGATACATATACTTTCTTAAAAAAATTCTTTCAGAAATATATTTGCATCTTTTGCAGGGTTGAAAGAGTACCTACTCATATAAAATAAATTTAAAATCCCCGAAAAAAATGTAGCGAAAAATTTTTAAGCACAATACTCCGTATATGAAAGTACGTAGATAAAAAAGTTATCTTAAACTTCCATTCTGTCTAAATCTGATTTTTTAGGCTTGACTAACTTTGCACAGAATCGTAAAAAAGGAATAAGAAATGTCGTTACGTGTAGTAATCTTATATAGAAAGTATGGAAGACAAAAAATCTCCAGGATGGAATTACCGACCTGTACAAAAGGGTAGAATTACTCGGACCAACGAAGGCAGATGCTTGGAAGAATACGACTTTTTCATTCAAACTTTACAAGGACATGACAGATGTAATTTCAGGAATAATTTTTTGCCAAGTTAGTTTTCTTTTTTCCATTTTGGTTTCTAATTTTACAACATGTGCCGGCATTCATAAAAAATAATACAATTGAGAGGGCAGCACTGCAGCATGTCCACTTTAATTCAGACAGATAAATGTAACTTAAAATAATCAATTTAATTTCAGAAAGTGTCGAAAGGAATTCAAAATCTGTACAAAGTTTAATTTATTAATATTATTTAAAACGTAATGATTAGGCAGAAGACGCACTTCATCAAACTGAAAAAATCTGTTCGGCCAGCACAATATCTCTCGCCATTTTCATTTTATGTTGCATAGGGCGCGAGCAGTTATGTGACTTTGTTGGCCTTGGCAAGCAGATATGGGGGCCCGTGTCAGAATTACAGCTAGTAATAATATACATAGGTTTCAAGTATTATAAGTTTTCATTCAAAACATTATGATTTACTAAATCCATGTGTATTATTTTCTTCGACATGTATCATACTATTGATGACAAATTTTGAATGAAAAATTATAACATATGGCAATTGTGACATCTATGTAAAT
This sequence comes from Harpalus rufipes, assembly GCA_951394225.1. Taxonomy (NCBI): domain Eukaryota; kingdom Metazoa; phylum Arthropoda; class Insecta; order Coleoptera; family Carabidae; genus Harpalus; species Harpalus rufipes. Next base: position 52,447,353 of record OX596279.1, read on the forward strand.
AACTACTAGCCGTCATTCTCACACGAATCTTATGCTTACCAAGAGTCACATAACTGCTCGCGCCATATAAGTAACGAATTTAACATTTCTTGCACACACAAATAATTTAAATTGTATTTCTTGTTTCGTTCTGTGAGAAATTTTGTTCTACTATTCTAATATGTTCAAAATTCTTCAAACTCATTGACGGTATTAGTGGTATTTCTTACGGATATATGTAATATTACCATACCTATAATTTAAATACATATTTAATTAATAACACAATAATATATATTAAATGTACTCGTACCTCCCAGAAAAATCTTCCAGTAATGTTATTAAAACTGTTGAATTTTGACACTGACATTATGCATTTATCTGTCAATTACAAACATTTAAAAATCTCAACTGTTTTTTTGACAACAAGATTTATTACAACAGATTATTTTATATTATATCCTATATCTCCAAACTTATACAAAAAATTAAATGTGTCAGATTGAGAATTTATTTATCTTTAATATTTGTAGTAACAAATTTTCAAAAAATAATATTTAGAATGTTCTTTTTAGAAACTACCCCTTCTGGTTGTCCAATTGTTACCAGAACCTATTCAATTCTCCCCATTACTGTTAGATTGAGGAATCCGTAGTTATACAGGTCTTTAGTCTTATAGAATTTGAGAAAACGTGTCTCCAACAACCTAACACACACACAGGAACACACACACATCCACACACACACACACACACACACACACACACACACACACACACACATCATTGTAAAAATGTTAAAATCGGATTCTATGGACCTTAAATCGTGCTTATTGAATAAAATCTGGATATGCGATTTTTAGCATGAATCCAATACCTGTCTTAGCGAGAGGTAAAAAGGTCAATTCACACGTTCATTCAAAAAATTCCAAAACGCAAAACGTCGCAAACTTTTCGCTCTAATCTTGTATTACAAAAAGCAGAAACCATGAAAAATGAATATAAAGATCTAATATCAGAAATGTATATTTTGAAAAATATTTTCGATGCTACTAACGAGTTTCTAGTGCTTTTAAAATGACGACAAATGATGCATAATTTGTGCAACTGGTGCATAGTACAGAATTTCCTAATTGCATAGATGTTTGAAATATGCGTAGGTTTATCATATGCGCATTGGAATTATTGAACACTGAACAATGCAAATTTATTGTTTGTGTTTGATAAGATTCAAGGATTTATTACGTTTTAAATTAAATACAAACATATTTTCTTCATTTTATTATTCATTGTTACCCAAGAAGTCAAGAATAATAATAATAAATATGACTCTCATATTTTTAGTGTTTCATTTTACGCTTTATTAAAATCATTGAAAAAAATACTTAGAATTTTATACATAAACATTATTTTAAATTTTTCATTTGCTTTAAGTAATTTCTGCGGCAAATTCGTTATGTATACGAGAGTTTAATTTATAGGAAAATAACTGAGCATTAGGTTGTTATAATTCTATGATATCTAAGGACTATAAGTGCCACAAATGACATGTTTCCCGAAGCATTATAGTTGTTCTTCCATTAAACCACAAATATATTATAGCCATCTAGCAGCAAATACAAATTAAGTAATAAAATCTGATGTGGCCCGCACATAACTTTCAGTCAATTTTTTATATTTTATACAAATCCTGTACAGAAAGTCTCTTCTAAAAGGAAAAAGATTATATTTTCAGTAAAATTATATCACGAATGTTATGTAAATTGTATACTGGCTTTCAAAAAAAATCGTGTACACCTATTACCTTCCGTCACCTCTAGGTAGGGAAGGTATTGTCTTTTGTCAAAAAATTCGGTGGTGAGTTTTCATTGAATAAGCACGTTTCAGGGTCTCTACAATACGATTTTACTATTTTTACGATGATGTATGTATGTGTGTGGGTGCGCGTGTGTGTGTGTGTGTGTGCGTGTGTGTGTGCGTGTGTGTGTGTGACCGCGGTTTCGGTCGCGATATCTCCAATATTAGAATTCCAAAAATTACAATTCTTGCGTACTCCTCTTCCTTGCAACTATATGCATACTTGATTAGATTTTGGTTATAATTGGTCAACCGGAAGTATCGTCATTTGAAGATTTTAACAGTTTTTCGTAAAAAACTCAGTTAAATATTATTATAACTTAAAGATTGTATTATTCTTTATACGATTTGATTGCATTTTATATTTCGTATTCAACAGATATAGAATTATAAAGATATTAAATTTCATAAATCAGCCAGCTATGCTAACTTAACCATGGAAACTGCTAATATATTCAGGTAATTCAAATTGAGAGATGTCAGAATCAATAAAAAGTAAATGAATGAAAGAATAAGGGAAATAACTCGTGCTGGAAGTTTCTAGAAAGATATAACAGAGGTTACATTGGTTTGAACATCTCATGAGGAGAGATGAATATATTGGAAAAAGAATGAATAGCTTATTAATAGAAGGTTTAAGAAACATAGGAAGACCAAATATAAGATGAAAGGACTGTATAGCGGAAGACTTGAGAGAAAATGAAATGAATGAGAACGACACGCGAAACAAAAATGAGTGGAAGAAGAAAATTAAAAATAGCGATCCCCTAACGAATGGGAAAAGCTAAAGAAGATGTCAGTGTCAAGTGCAATTTGCATAGTTTGTTTATGAAATAATTTTACTGGAAATATAGGATCTTTTGCAAGAAAATTTATGTAAAGGGCGCGTGCAGTGACGTGACTGCTGACTTTGGCAATCAGACATGGGGACTCGTGTTAAAATGACAGCTATTAACTACATCCATAACTGACATATGTCATAATTTTTCATTCAAAATTTTATGATTTTCTTATTTCATGTGGTTTATTTAGTGTGGAATTCAAAAATATCCTTGATGTGTGTGGTTATAGGTCGCGATCTGATCGTGCGTTTTCGATTTTTCGCATTATTTATTCATTCATAGTTCAAACAATCATCAGAGTCATTAAAAATATTTAATATATCCACTTTATTAATAAATCTGCACTATGTAGAAATGTAATGAATTTAAGAATAAACCCTTTACTCGCTACCCAACTAGCGAATAACTTATTCCGCGAATAACATCTTATTCTTTCGAATAAATTTATCTGCAAGTGAAAAGACCACAAATATACTTATCCAAAGGTTAAATTTATCAATAGCTTTATTCGCAAGTGAAAATACCGGCCCTAAATTTATTTAACGAATACTTATTCGAAACTTTATTCGGAAGTGAAAATACCTGGCCTAATGTTATAATAAATATTAAAGAATATTCTATTATCTAATTGATTGCAATGTGATTTAAAATCCCGTTCCTCATTATTACCCTGACGCTTGGACCCTCATCCTTTTCAGCTCTTCTATGGCAATTTCTGAGGCCTGTATCTTAGGAATGTTACCAACTTTGCCTCCTTTAAAAATGTATACCTGAAAGCCTCACCTTCAATCTTTTAGTAAGACCAATCACTTAATTTTGCTAGAAAATAAACATTCATCCTTCATTTGTAACTTGCAACATACAATGTCTTTCTCATATAAAAAATTATCATCACTATTCACTGTATCTTTCTTGTAAGAAATTCCTCTCAAGATATGCTATTTTCTACATAATGTCTGAGTGTTAGAAAAACCAGCACTGTTCCCATCTTGTTATAAAACTTTATTAAAAACCCTCGCGAGCTAATCAGGCTTGCCAGTGGCGTTCGACACGAGGGCGCTCTGGCTCTGCACTTAGCACTCCCACCAGTGGCGTGCAGGTGCAGTCAACTCTTTCGCAACGAAAACTTAAATTAGCCGAAGAGTTTTAATCAAGCAAGTTCGGATTACTGTCAGGGAAGGACTTAGGGGGGTATAAAGATTCAAGATTGAATACACACGGAAAATCGTTTTTCAGTATAGATACATAAGTATAAATTAAGATTTTATTGTCAATTAATTATATTTGAAAAGAAATTATTTGTCTCAAAATTTTTATTGACAACGAAAGTGAACGCTAATGGCCGGTATAAGACGCAAGTGACAGAATTTGTACAGTGTGAGACAGGGAAATAAATAAATATATAAAGTTCATATATTTATAAATAAATTGATTTGAAGTGTAGTATTGTTTAAAAAGAAGTATGACAACCAACGGTAAACAACAGTTTGATTACGTTTCAGATATGTTCACAATTTTGCTAACAGGAGGCTACGAGTTTATTTTCTTTACCAATAGAAGATTTGTTAGGATTTTTTTATTATTATACCATGATCGCAACAGAATTACTAAAAATAAGTCACATATGGTTCATATATTTTTTTAAAATATTATTTTAAAAATGTTCAAATTAGTTCCCTTCAACAACTATACACGTCATCATTCTTTCTTTCCTCTTCTTTAAAGCTCCTAACCAATCTTTTTAGCTTCCGTCACCGTTAGGTAAGGAAAGTATTGTTTTTGGTCAAAAAAATCAATGATGAGTTTTTAGTGAATTAGCACGTTTTAGGGTCCATATACTACAATTTTACCATTCTTACGATGATGTCTGTATGTATGTGTCTGTGTGTGACGAAAGTTTCAGATCGCATAACTTAAATACCACGATTCCAAAAATTATATTTTTTTCGTATTCCTCAAGTTTACATCTAGAAGACGAGATGATTGGATTTTGGTTATAATTGGTCAACCGGAAGTACCCTCATTTGAAGATTTTAACAGTTTTTCTTGAAAAAACGCAGTTAAATATCTTTTATTGACATTTAACGTTATTATAACTTAAAGAATATATTATTCTCTACACGATTTGATTGCATTTTATACTTCATATTCAATAGATATAGAGTTAAAGAATTATAAAGATAATAAATTTCCTAAATCAGCCAGCTATGCTAACTTAACCATGGAAAGTGCTAATATATTCAGGTAATTCAAATTAACAGATGTCAGTAACAATGAAAAGTAAATGAATGTGGCAGACATGAGGATGCTGAGAGAAATGTTGGGGAAGACACGTAAAGATAGGATAAGGAATGAAAGAATAAGGGAAATAACTCTGGTGTTAGAAGTTTCTAGAAAGAGAGACGATTACATTGGTTTGAACATGTCATGAGGAGAGAGGAAAAATACATTGGAAGAAAAATTAATAGCTTAGTAGTTGAAAGTAGAAGAAACAGAGAAAGACCAAAGATAAGATGGAAGACTGTATTGCGGAAGACTTGAGAGAAAAGGAACTGAATGAGGACGACACGCAAAACAGAAATGAGTGGAACAAAAAAAAATAGCGACCCCTAACAAATGGGAAAAGCTAAAGGAGAAAAAATATCATTGTCAATTACAATTTGCATAGTTTTTTTATTAAATAATTTTACTGGAAATATAGGGATCTTGTGCAAAAAAAAAATTGTATGGAATTTGTACATAATACAAAGGACTGGCAGAGGGTAATGTGCTGGCCACATAAGATTTTTTATTTCGGTCTTCAAAAGTCTATAAACGCACTGTAAATACGTCGTTAAGAAGATGTATAAATATATTGTTTTTGGCGCTTTTCTTCTTCTAAAGATATGGCATAACTGTTTTCAAGACTGGCATATGAATGACATAAAAACAAATTGCTGTCAGTCAACAATGAATTTCCATCTGTGAAGTTAATTTTTTTAGCGGGAAACACTACCGACATAACTGATAGAAAAACCAAGTCATATTTTTGACACGTCCAATTTTTCAAAAATCTAATAAAATTATAAAATTACCTCAATAGAAAAAAATAATATAAAAAACATTGTTTCATAAGGCCTGTTTTCGCACTCGTCCTTTGTAAAACTCGGCGCAAAGCGTTCTTTTTCAATCATGACTCATACGTTAACAAATTGATTTATGAAACTTGTTTTTTAATGTACTATTTCTTATTCGTTACAGAATCAATAATTTCCTACACTTGCTGCAGAAATAACTACTCCAAGTAAAATTGCTTTGCGAATTTAGAAATTGTTTAAGAAGAATATAAAATTTCTTCTCCAATTTTCTCATATATGAAAATAAACTCGATCGGTAAATAAGTTTATAAAAAGTACAGCAAATTTACCCTGCAACGAATACAGTAAATAAAATATTTACGATATTTGAAATAAGTAAAAAGGTGTTTCACATATTACATTCAAGTAAAAATAAACATTGCTGCCACGTTTATTATTTCATTTCCAACATATATCCTACGCATAGTTATAAATTTTTAACACAAATAAAAATTGCAACACCGTATTGGTGACGACAAACCTAAACATTATATAAAAATTGCACGGATATAAAAGATGGAGAAGTGTGGTACGCTAGCTATGAAATATTCACCACTACTCCAATATAAATTGTGAAATTTTGCAGTTACGGCCCTGGCGTTCACCTCGGGCCTGAATAGATCAATCCAATTTCGCGACGCTCGTCGTGGCGCTGGGCGCTCCCGTCTGGAAAATTGAAGCTACCGTCGTGGCGCCTCAGGAAGGGGGGAAGGGGGGGTAACAGACGCCCATACGAGACTCTCACGAAGAACACATTAGCGAAGAACAGTAAGATTTTAGCTGATTACATTTTTAACAAGATATAGGAAACACAAATTAAACGTAGCAGTTTTAGTGGGGTCCATAGTAACAGATTAGAACCCGGGTTATTTGTATTATAAATAAAACTTAGAACTGTATGATAGAGACTATCAAATATATTACGAACGTCGCTTTAGTCACAAGATTTTACCTTCCGTCACCTATAGGTAAGGAAGGTATTGTTTTTGGTCAAATAATTCGAATTTACCATTTTTACGATGTATGTGTGTGTGTGCGTCTATGTGTATGTGTGTGTGTATGTGTGTGTGTATGTGTGTGTGTGTATGTGTGTGTGAGTATGTGTGTGTGTGTGTGTGTGTGTGTGTGTGTGTGTGTGAACAATTCCAAAAATTAAAATTCTTCCATATTCCTCTCTCGTACGTCCATATGAAGAGTTGATTAGATTTTGTTTACGATTAGTTAACCGAAAGTACCCTAATTTGAAGATTTTACCAGTTTTTCTTGAAAAATAGCAGTTAAATATCATTTATTGTTATTTAATGTTATTATATTTTAAAGAGTATGTTATTATCTATACGATGTGATTGCATTTTATACTTCATATTCAATAGATATAAGAGTTAAAGAATCATAAATATATTACATTCCATTAATCAGCCAGCTATGCTAACCATGGACACTGCTACAGTATAAATGAAAAGTAAATTAATGTGGTAGAGAAGAGAATGTTGAGATAAATGTTGGGGAAGACACGGAATGATACGGTAAGGAATGATAGAATAAGGGAAATAAATTTAGTGTTAGAAGTTTGTAGGAAGATACAAGAGAGACGATTACATTGGTTTGAACTTGTCAAGAAGAGAAATGAAGAATATATTGGAAGAAGAATGCATACGTTAGTATTAGAAAGTTGACGAAACAGAGGAAGACCAAAGATAAGATGAAAGGACTGTTTGCGGAAGACTTAGAGAAAAGGAACTGAGGACGACACGTAAAACAGAAAATGAGTGGAAGAAGAAAATAAAAAATATCGACCCTAACGAATGGGAAAAACTAAAGAAGAAGATGTCAGTGTCAAATGCAATTTGCATATATAGGATATTTTGCAAGAAAATTTATATATCGGGCGTGAGCAGTCACGTGACTTTGGTGATCTTGCCAAGCTGATATGGAGGCCCGTGTCAAAATGACAGCTATTATGTCAATAACTAACTAATGTCATAATTTTTCTGAATTGTAGTATTGGAGTTACCGGATCCGAAAGAAGTCACACGCACGCACGCACGCACGCACGCATACACACAAATAGAAAAAAAATATTCTAGGGACCCTAAAACGTGCTTATTCATTGAAAACTCACCACTAACTTTTTGACCACATACAGTAACTTCCAACCTAATGGTAACGAAAGGTAAAAATTATTATCACAAAGAACAACAATTAAGAATTTCTAGCTCTAGAAATCGCTTTCAATTTAGTTTCTTTAATTTTTTTAAAATAGTGGAGGACCCCATTAAATATAAATCTAAAATTCAGCATAGATTATTTCCTTTGATAACAAAATTTTAATTGCATTTTTAAATCATTAAACTCCATTATTTCAAAACAATATTGTGAAAAAAATGTCCATGAGTTGTAATGAACAAGCATATCGAATTTAATGCAGCAAGCTATTCCAAAATAAGTATGATTCACGTCTTTGCAAAAATCCCCAATGACGTTATTTTATTTTGAAAATATAATTCATTCAGTTCGGTATATAGAACATGTTATTTAGCAGCGAAATGAAAACTGATAAGAAATCTATTCAATTACAAAATGTAATAAAAATCAGAATCAATTTAATCTTCAAGGTAATGCACTGATACGGCCGCCATATTTGTCACGTTGCTTTATTTCTCGTGTAGGATTTCTAGATTATTTGCCACCCACTATACTTTCCGACTTCAATTATTATAAAAATCAACACAACCTTGAAAAACAAAAGCACATCTAAGACAATCTCTCAAAGGTAAAAAATCTGATGTGGCCAACACAATACCTCCCGTTTAATTTAATTTTTATTCATGTAAATACTTAAAATTAAATTAAATTTAAACACCGGCTTCGATCCTGACAGACGCCAAATATTTCAAATTTTAAATGGCACAACAATGACCCTTGTGATGCACTCTCCACGACAGCAATAAGTGCTCGTGAGGTGACACAGGTAAATGCCCGCACGATACAAATATATCATTATTATCAAAATCCGTGTAGAAAGCAGATTGGCACATCCAGCAATGGGTAATATGTCGTAATGATATATTTATTCTTTTATATTCTCTCCACGCCAGCAACGAATATAGATTTATTGCTGGCGTGGAAAGTGCACCACAGGGGTCAATTTTGTGCCATTAAAATTCTAAAATATTTGGCGTCGGTCGGGATCGAACTCGGTACCCAGATTCGCTTGAAGTGACGCCTGGTAAACGCCCGCACGGTACAAATATGTCATCATTATTACCGCCATCTGTGTATAAAGTAGATTAGCTCGCTCAGTAATGGGTAATATGCCGTGATGATATATATGTTACAGTTAAAGTATACATTTCAGTCAGTGCATACACTGTCTAGTTGATGTATGCTTCCACTAGCTGTTTTAATGAAAGTATAAATTATTGCGTTGCCCACGCAACATGCCCACCCAACAATCTAAGCGTATAAATTTTATATAAAAAAAACAAACAGAAACAATACCTAACGCACAGAACTCGGATTTAGGTAGACAGTGATAAAAGAAGGTGTATACACTAACTAGTCAATGAATACATTAACTAGATAAAGTATGCACTATATAAAATAATGTATACTTTCACTAAAACAACTAGTGGAAGCATACATCAACTAGACAGTTTATGCACTGACTTTTATTTATGCTGGAAACTGTATTAAGTTCCTTTCCATATAATTATTGTTTCATTTACTATTTTCTTTTTAAAACGTTAATATTATTATTTGAAATGATTAGTTTGTTGACAGTGACATATATCTATCAATTACAAACATTTGAGATCTGAACTGTGTAACCATGTGTATGAGTTGTGTTTAAAACGTGGGCTCCGGGATTAAAATTATAGATCATTTTATAAATTTATCCATAAAATATATACAAAAAGTATTAATGCAAACCTGTAGAAAATTTAAAAAACTTTAATTTTTACAATAACAAATTTCGAAAAAATAACATTTAAAGGTATTTTTCGAAGAAAAACTATTTTGAGCTTCCAGTAAAGTGCCATTTCTGGTTATCTGATTTACTCCAAAATCAAATAGCTTCTTTCCATATTAGAATAAGGTAAAAATACAAAGTTTCAAAATTTTCTGAACGAAAGTATTTGAGTTATAGGGTATAGAGTATCTACAAACATAAAATAGTTTTTCTTCGAAAAATACCATTAAATGTTATTTTTTCGAGATTTATATTATTATAAAAATAAAGACTATTAAATTTTCTACAGATTTGCATTAATACTTTTTCTATATTTTTTATGGGTAAATTTATAAACTTATCTATAATTTAAATCCCGGAGCTTAAGCTTTAAACGCAACTTCTTGGTTACACAGTTCAGATCTCAAATGTATTATGTAACTGACAGATAAATGTCACTGCCAAAAAGTAATCATTTCAAATTAATAATAACGTTTTAAATAGAAAATAGTAAATAGAACAATAATTATACGGAAAGGAACTTAATAGTTTCTAGCATAAGTAAATATGTAGGAATGTATAGGCATATATTTAAAAGAATAAAAATTAAATGGCGGGAGGTATTGTGTTGGCCACATCAGATGTATTAATTAATATTGGTACTTGTATAACTAGTCCAAATTATATACTATTTTAAGCTGTATGTACGTAACAAATATGTAAATAGAAAAACTATAACTTTTTTACATCTTTCTTACAAGTTCTCCAATTTTCCTTCTCTTTCTCCCTCGCTGCGAGTTTCTTTTCGTCTTTCTCGTTTGTTTTCCCTGTTTGCAGAAGCTGGACATCGAATGCACTTCGCAACGGACATTTCTTTAAGTGCGGACAACTTTCTTAAGTTTTTAGCGCTATAAACTAAGCTGCTGGCCGTAAAAATTTTCATTGCTCGCTAGTTGCTGCTTCTTAGCAAGAGTGCTTCATTACCTACCCCTTACTCCCCGAGCTGCGAAGATAATTGGGGCTAAATTGAACGGAGAATTGATTCGCGAAAGATAAGGTTAGGAATTTATCTTTACGATGGAAACATATTGAAAGTTATTTGTATATGAATATTACTTTTGTAAATAAAACTGTAATTTTTTAATGATTAAAGTTGTGACTGAAATGTTCGCCTAGAATTTAGATTAAGTTTTTTATCAACAAGCGTCTTCTTTCGTTACAATTGAAGAGTTTTTGGGAAAAATAACCATAGTCCAAATAATGTAAATATGAGTTACATACAGCGACATGTACTTTCAAGAATGCCAAGAGTATTTTTTCGCAAAAAGTATCTTAGCCACAAGTCATTACATTTTAAAGTTTTAGAGTTTCTAGAAAAACGTCCTATAAAAATGTCTAATTATTATTTAATTGTTCGTTAATGTTTATTTTTCTATTTCTTAACATCTAGTAAATAAGTTTCTAATATTTAAACATAATCTTGAAGTAAATCCTGTATGTATATTATGTACATATTCCATACATAAATTTTCTTGCAAAAGATTCTATATTTCCAGTAAAATTATTTCATAAACAAACTATGTAAATTGCACTTGACATTGACATCTTCTTGTTCTTTAACTTTTCCCATTTGTTAGGGGTCGCTATTCTTGATTTTCTTCTTCCACTAATTTTTCTCAAGTGTTCCGCAATACAGTCCTTCCATCTTTTCTTTGGTCTTCCTCTGTTTCTTCTACTTTCTATTACTAAGCTGTTTATTCTTCTTCCAATATATTCTTCATCTCTCCTCATAACATGTTCAAATCAATGTAATCGTCTCTCTAGTATTTTTCTAGAAATTTCTATCACTCGAGCCATTTTCCTCATCTGCTCATTTCTTATCCTATCTTCAGTGTCTCCCCCAACATCTATCTTAACATTCTCATCTGTGCCATATTCATTTTTTTTTCATTGACACTGACATCTGCCAATTATAATTTTCTTAATAAAGTAGCTGTTTCCATGGTTATAGCATAGCTGGCTGATTTATGAAATTTAATTTCTTTATAATACTTTAACTCTATATCAATTGAATATGGAGTGTAAAATATAATCAATTCGTATATACAGGGTGTTATATTTTAATGGACCCAGCAAATATCTCGTTAATTATTAAGTAGTATTTTAATTTTTCAATTGGTTTCCATGAGATTATTTGGGTTCATATTTATTACAACAGATTATTACATACTTTATATTTTTTTTATCTCTAAATCTATAAAAAATATAATAAAATATTTATATGTATCAGATAGAGAATTAACTCTTCTTTAATACAAGCAAGAACAAAAAATTTCAAATAATAATATTTAGAAGATTTTTTTTTAGACTCCGATTGAGAAATACGTAGTTAAACAGATATTAAGTATTATAGTTTTTAAAATCGTCCTTCCAACATCCCCACACACACATACTCACACACACACAGACATCATCGTAAAAATATTAAAATCGGATTGTAGAGACTTTAAAACATGCTTATTCATTAAAATCTGAATATGCGATTTTTAGCATGAATCCAATACCTCTCTTAGCGAGAGGTAAAAATGTTGAAATTTGTGCCAAAACTTAAGATACATATGCTATAAACAAAAGAATGGGAACATATTTAAAATAAAATTCTAAAAAAATATAAACCATGTGTCTGTTTCTCTTTTCTATTGGGAAACTCCTGACTTGGAGTGTATATGATATATGTATTCCAATGTCAAAACATAACATTATGTACAATATACGCCCCAATTAAATGAGTCATTCTCATTGTTAAATTGGCATTCCTTATGTGTACGATCCACTAACTCAATCAAAAGTGTAAACAGTTGGTAACATCCTCGTGGCAGTGTAAATACGATCGGTCATAAACAATTACAATATTGCAGAGCCTTGGTATTACGAGCATAATCGGTCCTATAGCACGAACAAACACTTAAGAATTATGGCCGAGTGTTGACTTAGTTATTAGATGGTGTTTACACGTCAAAACGATTCTATTGAAGGAGAACTGGCATGGCGGAATATAGGCCTAAAGAGATGGAGAAAAATTCATTTTGAAATTAAACACCCGTAGCATAATTTGGGATATTTATTCATCTATAAACTTACATAAAAATAATAATAAATATATCATTTTCCTTTGAGTTGTTTACAAAAACTAAAATAAATGTCAAAAAAGAAAATGATCGCAGGCGAGTCGTTGGCGATTTTTATTTAAAATATAGATTATCGATCATTTTGTTCTAATGCGAATACTAAGGCAGACTGCGTATGATATAATTAAAAGAGTTGAGACTGGAAAATCACTATAAAGAGCCAAAGGTAGTCGTAGAAAAGGTAAGAAAATGGATGAACACAAGAAAAAGAAGCTTCAGGCGGAATCTTTTGGGAAAGATAAACAATCGTTTAGAAAATTATGCATACCGGATGCAATCCTTGACATGGCGTTTAACATGGGAAAACAGTTTTTACTTTCTTGTACGTAGTAAGTAAAGGAAGTATTGTAATCGCGAAAAATTTCGGTATTCAGATTTCAGCGGAAATATCCATTTTGATCATCCCTGAATCCATTTTGACTAATTTCGTCGTGACGTCTGTACGTACGTACAAATCTCGCGTAACTCAAAAACGGTAAGCCGTAGAAAGTTGAAATTTTGTATTTAGGACTCCTATAACATCTAGTTGTGCACCTCCCTTTCTGGTTATTACACAATTTCCAGAAGTGCCACTTTACATGAAGCCTATAATAGATTTTAATGAAAAACTGTTTTAAAATATAATCCAAAACTTTTCAAATTTGGTATACAAGACTTTTATGTCAATCGAAATAACATAATAGATTTTGGTTAAAATAGGCTAACCGGAAGTGGTACATTACTTGAAGTTGTTAACAGTTTTTCTTGAATAAAATGATTTTATTTTGATTTTAGAAATAAATGCTTCAAATAAAAGTTTTAGAGAATTAATTTCTGCGTCTAACACATCAAGTATTATTAAATTAGCCGTTTGTATAAGCGAGATATGTAAATTTAAAAATTATATACCTTTTGTTTTTGTAATAAAGCTTGCTATGGATTAGGACAAAAAAAAATGTTCATGTCAAATTACGTTAAATACGTGCAATTTTATGATTCGTACAATAACAAATATTATATTTTTATTGTGAAATTAGTCATATTCATTGTTGTAATCAAATATTTGTTTGTTGTAATCAAAACTCTCTTTAAAAAGAACCGGGTTAGATTAATGTTAATTTAAGAATGATAGTAGTAAATGAATTATTTTTTGTTCTATATCAAAATATTTCTCGGGCTTGGCTTAAGCCTGTCAATATTTTGTAATTTAATTACTAAAAAAATATGTAGTTTAATAATCGTACAAGGAAGTTGTTAACAGTTTTTCTTGAATAAAATGATTTTATTTTGATTTTAGAAATAAATGCTTCAAATAAAAGTTTTAGAGAATTAATTTCTGCGTCTAGCACATCATTTATTAAATTAGCCCCTTGTATAAGCGAGATATGTAAATTTAAAAATTATATACTTTTTTGTTTTTGTAATAATGCTTGCTATGGATTAGGACAAAAAAAAGTTCATGTCAAATTACGTTAAATACGTGCAATTTTATGATTCGTACAATAACAAATATTATATTTTTATTGTGAAATTAGTCATGTTCATTGTTGTAATCAAATATTTCTTTGTTGTAATCAAAACTCTCTTTAAAATCGCCCTTTATGGTCGCTATATATCTTACTGTTTTGAAGTTAAAATTAATATTTTGTAATTTATTTATTAAAAAAATATGTATAGTTTAATAATCGTACAAGGAAGTCGTGTGGTGTCCACATCAGATTTTTTGTAAATAAAAAGTCTCCGGCAGAAAATTAAACTATGATATTGGGCATGATAATAGTACATAAACTTCTGTGCATTATTTATTATTAATTACTTTATTATTATTGGACAAATTGGAAAAAATCATAAAAATTTATAAATAAATAATTATTGCAATATTTTATGATGTAATATAAAAAGATTTTCAAATATCTTCCGTAGCATAATGGTTAACATATCTGCTTTTGGAATAGTATTCAATTTTATTGATTTGGGTTCGATTCTCCAGCAGGACACTGATACACACACACACACACACATATATACACACAGATATACACATACCCAAATGCAGCCATCATCGTAAAAACAATAAATTCGTATTCTAGTCTAAAACGTACTTATTCATTAAAAACACCATCAATTTTTTTGACCAAAGACAATACCTTCCTTACCTATAGAAGACGGAAGGTAGAAATCGATAGCAGAAAGATTAAAAACTCGATTATTTCTAAAACTATTTCAAAATATTTAAATTATATAAAACTTCTTACCAGTAAAATAATAGATTAACAAAGGAGTAACTTGAAATGTGGAAAAAGAAATATTAAATTGAGTATCAATAAAACTGGTATGTTAATATTTATTGTAAATACTGTTATTTATTACAATTTTTATTAAACGTTATATGTAATATTTATGTACATAATAAAAATAAATGCGTGTATATATTTATTACCAATCATTTTTTACAAGAACATACAATGTATATAACGGATATTTTTATATATAATGGGAAAATATTGTAACGCGACATACCTGGCCTCGTCCATCTCAAGGTTGTACTTACCCTACGTTGTGTTTATTTTTAATAAGTAACCCTTGCTTCGTTCGTAATACAGAGTAGCTGTCAAAAGTGGGGGAATCGGGATAGGTAATTGATACAATTAAAGAAGAATGTTCTCTCCAAAAAGCAGACAGAATGTCTATCTTTGTGCATTTATTGAAAATGAATAATGAAAGTAAATAATAAATAATATGAGAAATATGATTGGGTGTAATGATTTGAACATGGCACCCTGCTGTGGAATGGTCCGCTCTCCGGCACACGCCTTACGTACGAGGGAAACCACAGCTAAAACCTCGCACAGAGAGTCATCTAGACATAATTTAAACAAATGGTTTTATAACAAATTAATCCAAAAACACAAACCAGGTTGTCCCAACAATTTGATATTAGCAACATTGAAAATAATATATTAATTAGACCTTGTATATTGATAGACAATTACAAACGCATTTGTGTGCGTGCATGTTTGTGCATGTGTAAGTTTGGTAAGTTCGGTTTCCCGAACTGCCATGGCGCTCGGCTGAGCCGATGGGCCGTTCTTTGTATGGTCAGGTTCGCAGCTGAGCTGCCTCACCTTTAATTAAACAGGACGCTCGGCGACGCCGACGGGCCATTCTTTGTATGGTTAGCGTGCGCTTAGCAACACTATTTAGGTTCGCAGCTGAGCTGCCTCACCTTTTGACCAGGACGCTCGGCGCCACCGAGACGGCTGTAGAGTGTGCGACTGAGTCGCCACACTGTCTGATCCGACGAGTACCTGTGTCGCACTCGTCGGGGGTGTTTTGTTAAGTGATACCCAAGTGAACGTGGACAGGCCAGCGCTCGGTGCTGATACGGCACACATCTTGAGTTTGAGTAGTTGCAAAGCAACGACCCGCAAAATTACGTTTGATTGTCAACCAATATCAGATCAAATAGATAAAAATTCATTATATCATTGTGACAACAATAAATCATAATATATTCGTGTGAAAGAGTTTATTACTTGTCTAAGATAAGTTCTTCGTAGCAAGTGAATGGGGGGAAAGCAAGTAGGATCCCCAAACGTGCCTGGCATAGCCATAGCAGCTGGATGGGGGGGAAAGTAGGATCCCCAAACGTGCCTGGCATAGCCATAGCAGCTGGATGGGGGGAAAGTAGGATCCCCAAACGTGCCTGGCATAGCCATAGCAGCTGGATGGGGGGAAAGTAGGATCCCCAAACGTGCCTGGCACAGCCATAGCAGCTG
The DNA here is from genome assembly GCA_951394225.1 of Harpalus rufipes. Classification (NCBI taxonomy): domain Eukaryota; kingdom Metazoa; phylum Arthropoda; class Insecta; order Coleoptera; family Carabidae; genus Harpalus; species Harpalus rufipes. Next base: position 52,464,044 of record OX596279.1, read on the forward strand.
GATGGGGGAAAGTAGGATCCCCAAACGTGACTGGCATAGCCATAGCAGCTGGATGGGGGGAAAGTAGGATCCCCAAACGTGCCTGGCATAGCCATAGCAGCTGGATGGGGGGAAAGTAGGATCCCCAAACGTGCCTGGCATAGCCATAGCAGCTGGATGGGGGGAAAGTAGGATCCCCAAACGTGCCTGGCATAGCCCTAGCAGCTGGATGGGGGGAAAGTAGGATCCCCAAACGTGCCTGGCATAGCCATAGCAGCTGGATGGGGGGAAAGTAGGATCCCCAAACGTGCCTGGCATAGCCATAGCAGCTGGATGGGGGGAAAGTGTGTAGGATCCCCAAACGTGCCTGGCATAGCCATAGCAGCTGGATGGGGGGAAAGTGTGTAGGATCCCCAAACGTGCCTGGCATAGCCATAGCAGCTGGATGGGGGGAAAGTAGGATCCCAAACGTGCCTGGCATAGCCATAGCAGCTGGATGGGCGGAAAGTAGGGTCAGAGTTAGACTTGATGAACTTACCTCGGACAAGCCAAGTGTAAATTTTTGTTGAGTCCGAACTTTAAATTACTCAACGTGTGAACCACGCCAGAGGTAAAAAGTCGGTGATGTCAGAATCCCAGGTTACTCAACGTGTCAACCACGCCAGAGGTCCGGTATCTGTGAGTCCTGCCGAAGCAAGACTGAAGAATACGATTTCTGGCCCAGTATTTAAACCAAAATATCCCTCTTGCCTCCTTCCGATCTAGGGCGTTTCGGGGGTAAGATTTGCCCTCTCTGTCACCGGTGTGGGTGGGTGGTTGGGTGGACGATGGAAATTTCTAGAACATCATAAGTTTGTCATCGCCGCTTATCACATGTGGGATGCCAGATGCCCTCTAGCGAAACCTATGTCCCAGCCTCAAGTGGCTGTAGACTCGCCCGTCTGCATGGCGCCATCCTTTTACCTGCTTAGGGATGTAAACAAATACACACACAAAAATAGTCGAAATAAAAAATATAATTGTAAATACATGCCCACAAATAAATATTCATAAACAACTACATTTAATAATAAATAAGGCGTGCTTGCAGTACTGCCTCAAACTCCCCCAGATATTTAATCGTCTTAGTCAACAATCATGTGAGCTATTACATTAAATATCTCATGCGTAATTAGTTCGTTTGTTAGTTTTTATCATTCTGATTAGATATATCGAGCAGGTTTTCCGGCGCTTTATTATTTATTTAGTATGATAATTCAACTTTGTACCTACATAGCTACGTTTTACTAGTGCACTACCATAGTACTTACGATATTATCAAGCGCGATTTTACATTATATATTAACCAAAGGTGGTCCTAAAGCGAGCTCATAATAGTGGCCATAAATTATATTGGGACGCTTGCAAATGAAGTCATTTAACAATTTGTACTCCGTATATTTTATTTATACAAAAATAATAATAATACTTCTAACGATAGTTGTAAGAAAGAAAGGGTAGCTTTGTTACCTGTTGTTTTCGTTTCAAAAATGAACTGGAGCAATACATCAGTCCGTTAAAAGCTATTCCAGTGGTGCGCTAGTAATTGTTTACTCAGGAATAGTTGACAGGACTGAATTCGATAGAGATGGACTGGTTCAGTTTTCAGTTATTTTGTCAAGATCAGGTGACGTCATCTTCCCCAGTAAGTAGGAATTAATATACTCTATGTTTTTGTACATAAATAATACATACATAATATCTAAGCAGATCCCTCTGAAAACTCCTGTGTACGCCTATGTACCTCTTCAAAAAGGGATGATCGACCTTATCTTTAGGTCTAAGTTTTGTTCCAGGTATAGAGGAGGCGGCTTTTTCTGAGTACCCCTGTATAGTCATCCCTAATTTTTCTTGTTGGTTTATGTGCCGCATCCCTGGCAAAACTTCAATACTATTCTCGCAAATTTTTCATTCATTATTCCCGTTCTCTTCGAAACGAATTTGATTTTTTTTCCACTTTAGATGACCTAGTATTTGTTTCAACTTGACACCCGACTCCAATATTCGAGGTTCTGCATTGTTGTGTAGAGGTTGTATTCTAATTCGATATTATTTTATGGTGAAAAATAATTTCGTGATCTGCTTTACGGGCTCCCCCCATTGTCTTGCGTCCTTTCCCTCCATATATTATCCGGTGATTTTTTTTTTAATACGTTTTATTTTCCATAATTGGTCGGAATGAAAATTTTGAGAATTTTTCATTCTTCATTGGGGAAAACTGCCTTTGTCCTACTCTGAACTTTATAACCTGCCATTACATTCCTTGATAGTGCCACTACACGGCACTGACACTGTAATATATGACACACTCTCGCACTGAAACTAATTTACGGCATTACACAGCACTGACACTATAACACCGCACTGAGATCATATTACATTGATTTGACACTATAGCACACAGCATTAAATTTATATCGCCCTGCACTGAATTTATGACTGTATTGAATTTGCTCATGTGTGTCTATTCTTTGGTCCATGTGAGTTTGGTGTAATTTTGACTCTACTGGTTTTTCCAGGTTGTTTCTAATATCTTCTGATTTATCCATCACAATAAGAAATATATTATTAAAATAGTTTCTTACCGAACTTGAACAGGTGTGACTCTCCACTCATGGGAGTTGATTCTCCCCCGAACGATGGTTTATGAGTGGGTATTGACGGTAATTTGTTGTTCCTTGAATGCCCCAAAATTCCCTGACATTATGTTGCCTAGTCCTGCTTCTAGTATTTTTCTTTTTCCATTCTTCCGGTGTCCACTTCACCAATATTTTTCGGCTTGCGAACTCGAAGCTTTCACTACAGAACTTGAATATTTTTATTCTGTAATATCTCAACAGATGTATAAACATTATTCTCAATAATACCAAATTTCCGTCCTCTCCCCCATTTAACAGCTTTTAAGACTCTGTATCCTGGTCACGGCACCAATTTTATGTAACGCGACATACCTGGCCTCGTCCATCTCAAGGTTGTACTTACCCTACGTTGTGTTTATTTTTAATAAGTAACCCTTGCTTCGTTCGTAATACAGAGTAGCTGTCAAAAGTGGGGGAATCGGGATAGGTAATTGATACAATTAAAGAAGAATGTTCTCTCCAAAAAGCAGACAGAATGTCTATCTTTGTGCATTTATTGAAAATGAATAATGAAAGTAAATAATAAATAATATGAGAAATATGATTGGGTGTAATGATTTGAACATGGCACCCTGCTGTGGAATGGTCCGCTCTCCGGCACACGCCTTACGTACGAGGGAAACCACAGCTAAAACCTCGCACAGAGAGTCATCTAGACATAATTTAAACAAATGGTTTTATAACAAATTAATCCAAAAACACAAACCAGGTTGTCCCAACAATTTGATATTAGCAACATTGAAAATAATATATTAATTAGACCTTGTATATTGATAGACAATTACAAACGCATTTGTGTGCGTGCATGTTTGTGCATGTGTAAGTTTGGTAAGTTCGGTTTCCCGAACTGCCATGGCGCTCGGCTGAGCCGATGGGCCGTTCTTTGTATGGTCAGGTTCGCAGCTGAGCTGCCTCACCTTTAATTAAACAGGACGCTCGGCGACGCCGACGGGCCATTCTTTGTATGGTTAGCGTGCGCTTAGCAACACTATTTAGGTTCGCAGCTGAGCTGCCTCACCTTTTGACCAGGACGCTCGGCGCCACCGAGACGGCTGTAGAGTGTGCGACTGAGTCGCCACACTGTCTGATCCGACGAGTACCTGTGTCGCACTCGTCGGGGGTGTTTTGTTAAGTGATACCCAAGTGAACGTGGACAGGCCAGCGCTCGGTGCTGATACGGCACACATCTTGAGTTTGAGTAGTTGCAAAGCAACGACCCGCAAAATTACGTTTGATTGTCAACCAATATCAGATCAAATAGATAAAAATTCATTATATCATTGTGACAACAATAAATCATAATATATTCGTGTGAAAGAGTTTATTACTTGTCTAAGATAAGTTCTTCGTAGCAAGTGAATGGGGGGAAAGCAAGTAGGATCCCCAAACGTGCCTGGCATAGCCATAGCAGCTGGATGGGGGGGAAAGTAGGATCCCCAAACGTGCCTGGCATAGCCATAGCAGCTGGATGGGGGGAAAGTAGGATCCCCAAACGTGCCTGGCATAGCCATAGCAGCTGGATGGGGGGAAAGTAGGATCCCCAAACGTGCCTGGCACAGCCATAGCAGCTGGATGGGGGAAAGTAGGATCCCCAAACGTGACTGGCATAGCCATAGCAGCTGGATGGGGGGAAAGTAGGATCCCCAAACGTGCCTGGCATAGCCATAGCAGCTGGATGGGGGGAAAGTAGGATCCCCAAACGTGCCTGGCATAGCCATAGCAGCTGGATGGGGGGAAAGTAGGATCCCCAAACGTGCCTGGCATAGCCCTAGCAGCTGGATGGGGGGAAAGTAGGATCCCCAAACGTGCCTGGCATAGCCATAGCAGCTGGATGGGGGGAAAGTAGGATCCCCAAACGTGCCTGGCATAGCCATAGCAGCTGGATGGGGGGAAAGTGTGTAGGATCCCCAAACGTGCCTGGCATAGCCATAGCAGCTGGATGGGGGGAAAGTGTGTAGGATCCCCAAACGTGCCTGGCATAGCCATAGCAGCTGGATGGGGGGAAAGTAGGATCCCAAACGTGCCTGGCATAGCCATAGCAGCTGGATGGGCGGAAAGTAGGGTCAGAGTTAGACTTGATGAACTTACCTCGGACAAGCCAAGTGTAAATTTTTGTTGAGTCCGAACTTTAAATTACTCAACGTGTGAACCACGCCAGAGGTAAAAAGTCGGTGATGTCAGAATCCCAGGTTACTCAACGTGTCAACCACGCCAGAGGTCCGGTATCTGTGAGTCCTGCCGAAGCAAGACTGAAGAATACGATTTCTGGCCCAGTATTTAAACCAAAATATCCCTCTTGCCTCCTTCCGATCTAGGGCGTTTCGGGGGTAAGATTTGCCCTCTCTGTCACCGGTGTGGGTGGGTGGTTGGGTGGACGATGGAAATTTCTAGAACATCATAAGTTTGTCATCGCCGCTTATCACATGTGGGATGCCAGATGCCCTCTAGCGAAACCTATGTCCCAGCCTCAAGTGGCTGTAGACTCGCCCGTCTGCATGGCGCCATCCTTTTACCTGCTTAGGGATGTAAACAAATACACACACAAAAATAGTCGAAATAAAAAATATAATTGTAAATACATGCCCACAAATAAATATTCATAAACAACTACATTTAATAATAAATAAGGCGTGCTTGCAGTACTGCCTCAATATGATATCAGTTCTAAACATATGTGATAAATATTAATATTTTTAAATTTATTATAATTATGATATTGTTAAACAGAAATAATATTATGCATATATAAATATTTCCCATATTCAATACATTAACTTTCCATTTTTAGTAGGTAGAGGCAATAGAAAAAGGCAAAAACTGAAACTAGTTTTCTGTTATCCGACGGAAACCGAATGGGTACTAAATGCACGGACGGACACTCCCAAAAATGGCTGTGTGCTCGTGACTCGAAGCGGAGAATTGCTTTACAAACCGCCCGTTTTACCGAATACATGTTTGGCAGGAAATCATTTTCCAAATTTAAAATTGGAAAACTGGGTAACATTAATAATATAACAAAGAAAATTATGAGGAAAACTTATATTAATTAGTATATACGATCAATTTTTTCATGGAATACATTCGCTGTATTTTTTTTTTAATCAAAATCTCAGTGTCTCAGCTCGCTTCAGATAAATTGAATAAATTGTTGTTCAATATATTCTCAGGTGAGTGGTACTGATTGTACTCAGATTCCCTCTTACCAATAGGTACTGGAATTACCCGCGAAATCATCCGGCTCAGTGGCGCAAAATTTTACAGAATAAATAATATTTGAAAAAACTATTTCCCCATGTTAAATTGATATGTCAAGGATTACTTGGGACATTCGGTATATATTTTTTGGCACTTAGATCTTTTTGAATCTTAGTGTTTCAAAATTAATCGATATCTGAGCCATATTTAACAAGATTAAGGTGGTAAATATCATTTATTGACATTTAATGTTATTATATTTTAAAGAATATGTTATTCTCTAATACCATGGGATTACATTTTATACTTTATATTCAATAGATATAGAGTTAAAGAATTATAAAGATATTAAATTTCATAAATCAGCCAACTATGTATACAGGGTGTCCCTTAACTTCGAGCAAAAACGTTAAGGGCATATAGTACTGACCAAAATGAATAAAAAAGCTTCATCAACATAGGAATGATCTTCAACTGTTTCCGAGAAAAGCGAAAAATCTAAGAAAAACTGACAAAGATAACGATCGAATAAAATTTTGTCTATGTCAGTAAAAAGACTATAAAAAACAATAAAATTTTATATGAAACATTTTTCTCAATTTCTTATAGTTACGTAGTTATATGAAAATTAAATATTGACCAAGGTCGCCACAACATTTCACTTTTGATTTTTATAAAATAACAAAAGGCCATCTAAGATTACCTCTCAAAGGTAAACAAAAAGTCTCAATTAAGCAAAATCGTAATTCTTATAGTTTTTGAGATAGCAAAGGTAAATCTCGTAAAAACTCATTTTTCACTGCGTTATATCTGGGAAACTATTAAAGATCGGACACATTTTGACTGAGCTTTTTTTACTCATTTTGATCAGTATTATATGCCCTTAAAGTTTGTGCACCAAGTTAAGGGACACCCTGTATATTTAGATAATTCAAATTGACAGATGTCAATATCAATGATAAGTAAATGAATGTGGCACAGATTAGAATGTTGAGATAGATGTTGGGGAAATAAATATAAACAAATAACTCGAGTGTTAGAAGTATCTAGAAAGATACAAAAGAGACGATTATATTGATTTGAACATGTCATGAGGAGAGATGAAGAATATATTGGAAGAAGAATGAATAGCTTAGTAATAGAAGGTAGAAGAAACAAAGGAAGACGAAAGATAAAATGGAAGGATTGTTTTACGGAAAACTTGAGAGAAAAGGAACTGAAAGAGGACGACACACAAAACAGAAATGAGTGGATGAAAAAAATAAAAAAATGGCAACCCCTAACGAATGGGAAAAGCTAAAGAAGAAATGACTGTGTCAAATGCAATTTGCATAGTTTATTTATGAAATAATTTTACTGGAAATTTAGAAACTTTTTCAAGAAAATTTATTTATGGAATTTGTACATAATACACAGGACAGTGGCGGATCCAGAAAATCTCTCAGGGGGGGGGGGGGGGTGAACTACTTTTTTTTAGTTAGTGGAAGTCATCCCTGTAAGGCATTAAAATGACCGAAAAATATATGGGCTTAATGTCAATGTCCACATGCAACTAATTTCACGCCACGTGAATGACAATACGTTTTAAAATTTCGTAACAGATATCGCTAGTCGCTAGAAATTCAACAATGACACCTGTTATGGTGTACTGTATTTTATTTAAATATTGTGGGCAAATTTCTCGACTATAATGTGGATTAGGTGTTAACAATTACTCGAAAGTTCAATCACACAGCATTTATTCTTACTATAACAACGTTTCGGTGCACCCTTGCACCTTCTTCAGTGTCTACAATGATTGCAATAACATCAATGCAAGGACTGATATTCAAGAACTTAACAGCGTATATTTTGGTGTATTGGAAAAGTTCAAATAGGAAAAGGCAAATTTTAGGCCAAACTGAGTTTCATTTTATTTAAATTCCTACAACTTGCTACATTATTATTGGTGTACAAACGACCAACAGGAGTCCCCCCCCCCCTTGGATCCGCCACTAACACAGGAATGGCGGAAGGTAATGTGTTGGTCACATCACCTCCATGTCTATATATTACAGAACATTTAAAAAACTATTAATGAATGACAATAAAGACTTTCTATATCACTTTCAGTTTAGATAGTGTTTTATAAAAAAAATTGTAGTCGATAGTTGAAAAAAATAATACAATATACCCTGCGAAAACTTTTTTTTGTCCTGGTTGATTTACAGGCCTCGTCATTCCCAAATAATGTAAAAATTATTCCATGAAACCACTACGAACATTTTCAATATGTATATCTGTTTAAAATATTCTGAGCCTTCCACAATTTAACAAAGATATCTTGCACTTTAAGCCATTCCAGTTGTATCTGTATTTACGCGATAATATTAAGTACAAAAACATCTCCAATTCCCCATAAACTAAATCGAAAATTCAATCTTATTTTTATCAATTTACCCGTCTTGCCATTAAGCTAAAAAGTTACACCGATGCAGTCTGGAGCATTTGCATAATAAAATTATTAAAATGCGAAAAAATGCCCCTGAATAAGATTACCACGGGGCATAACTTGACGCAAACGGATTTGTTTACTCCATGCGAACCTAGTGGGAATAAAATAAACTACGAGACATATGGCAGCGCTAGCGCACGGTGGTCGAAGAAGAATATATTCTCTTAATTATAACATAACATGCGGAGGAGAATTTATTAACAGAGAAAGAAATTATGAGGAGATAGCCTGCGTTTTCACTCACTAACGTCTTTGATGGTTCGTTTTTAGCGAATTAATTGAGATATTTTTGGATGCAGTTTACGGTACATTAAACACTTAAAATGAAGGTTTATTTATAAATTAATTTAATTTAAACAATTAAGGAATGTATCTATTTTCCATAATTATATCGTTTTTTATTATTATATCTTCTACAAGGATCATTTAATATGTAAAAAGCACATAATCATAATGTAAAAAATCTGATGTGGCCAGCACATAACCTCTCGCCGTATATTTTACCTGGCTGTATGCATAAAGCAACGAATATTTTTATAAATACAAATAATATATTCATATAAATCTATGACGTATAAACTTCTTTATTATTCAATAATAGCATGTCTCAACAGGAAGATATTTTACCATAAATTATGTTACAATAAATTACAAAGTAGAGTTTACCATATATAAATATTAGGCTGGTAACTGCAATTTTCAATTCGAACAACGTTGTTTACTTTCTCTTCATATTCTTCTAGTAAAAACATTAATTTTGGGCGGTCTAAAATGTATATATGGATTGTGCATCTATTCTTACATATCTTCTTTTACATTTTATTTTTTCATACATGTTATATCTAAATAACACTAATTCCCTTTAATAAAGTGACGGATAGATTGCACTCCGATTATTCTTATATCGATGTGTAATTTTGTCAATATTTACAACTTACTTGAGAAGAATTTGATAGCTTTTTCGCAATTCAAAGTTACTCTAGTCTATAGTACTGGTGTACATTGTCCCATAATGTTTGAAACAAATTTAAGTCCTTCAACCTAGACTTGTCATCTCCATAATAGTCACAGATTAAGAACTAAGGGATTCTCCAAGTACATTTTTCTTTCATTACTCATTATTTCTGACACTGACATTTATCTGTCAGTTACAAATAATTTAAATTATCAACTATTTTTCATGGCATTCTTTCGGCTGTCAAATTTATTACAACAGATTATTTTATATATTATACTTCTTTTATCTCTAAATCTATGGAATATATAATAAAATATTTAAATGTATCAGATAGAGAATTTAATTTTCTTTAATATTACCACGAAAAAATTTCAAAAAATAATATTTAGAAGATTTTTTTTCAAGAATCTTCTACTTCCGGTTGTCCAATTATTACCAAAACCTTTTCAGATCTTCCCATGAATGTCCGATTGGGAAATACGTTGTTAAACAAATTTTAAGTCTTATAGTTTTTGAGTAACCGTCCTTCCAACATCCCACACACACACATCCACACACACACATACACACACACACACACACACACACACACAGACATCATCGTAAAAATGTTAAAATCGGATTGTAGGGACCTTAAAACGTGCTTATTCAATAAAATCTGGATATGCGATTTTTAGCATGAATGCAATACCTCTCTTAGCGAGAGGTAAAAATATGATGCCAACACATTTCCTTCGTCTGTTCTATATGTATTTTATATAAATTCCTTACAAATATTTTTTATCAAAAGATTATATGTACATATATTTCCAGTAAATTTGTTTCACGAACAAATGGAGTCTCGTGGTCGCGTGTCTGTGTCTGGTCATGAATCTAGGGAACTGGGTTCGATCCCGATCGACGGTAAATTCCGGAAGTCGAAACTACTACTATTCAATTCTTCAGATAGGATTATGTTATGCTAATTTTTTTCCTGAACATCTAATTTAGAAAAAAATGTAAAGTAAAAAATTCTATATTAGAATGAATTAACAAAATCATTTTGGCTACTAAATAACTGCAGAAATAAAATTTGAAAATTCACGGAATTACAATTTAATAGTATTAGCCATGGAATTAGAAATAAGACACGACCAAAAGCGTATTATTATTATTAAATTTGGAAAATTAATATTTACTACGTAAAATATTTATTTTGACAATCATTACTCTGACACTTACGTAATGAAACGTTACGCTTTTGTTCGTTTCTTGTTTCTAATTTCATGGCTCTGTGGATAAGCAAAAATAATAGTATATCATATACTATAGATTCATAAAAGTGTATTTTACATTTAATAAATATTTAATAACAATACCCGTATTTAAAAAAAAAACCGGTGAACAAAAGTATAGGAACAAATGCATTATTTAGAAATAAAACAGATAAAATGCTTGACATCTTTGGGGCATCGAATCCACCAATTTCCAGCATAAATGTCTGCAGGAATTTTCTGCCATTTATCCTTTAGTGTCTCCCATAATTCATTGGAATTTCTCAAATTTTTGTCGATCTAAATGATCCCAAAGATGCTCTATAGGATTTAAGTCCGAATATTGAGGTCATTTTTTTCTAAAAACCATTTTTAACAAACTTTGATGAATGCTTCGGATCGTTATTCTGCTGAAAACGCCAACGCAAAGGGATTTCCTCTTCAGCGAATGGTAGCATTACCTTCTCCAGTATATCCCTGCATGAAAAACCGCCCATTTCCTACACTATTCTTACAATTGGTCTTACACCAGAGCCAGCAAAACATTCCAACATCATGTCATTACCTGCTCCATGTATAACAGTCGGTTTTTAATTTTTATAACCATACTTCTTACGCACTGGACGTCCAACATATTGTCTCTCGTTGGAACCAAATATTTTAAAATTGTTTCCATTGCTCCAAAAAACAGTATTCTATTTTTCACTCGTCCAAGATGAATGTTCCTCAGCAAATGCAATTCCGGCTCTCCTGTTTTTCTTTGATGGTAGAGGTGCTTCACGGCTACTCTATCCAGTAATCCTACATCACATAGTCGTCGTTTTACAGTGTGATCACTCAAATCTACATCAAATTGTTCCCGAATTTTTTAACAAAGTTCACTTGATAAAGTAGGATCCCTTAATGACAGACGCAGAATAGTTTTGTCAATTCTAGTACCGGTTTTTCTTCGACGTCCGACTTTTATATTAGTTTTAACACTCCCATATTGAGATTTTTTTCTCAAAATCTTTTATACGCCACTTTTCCTGATTTTTAAATTTTTTGAAATATTGCGCTACTCCACACCATCTTTATGGAACTGTACTACTTTATCTCGTAAGTCGCCCGAAAAATATTTATTTTTACATCAACTCATTAAATAAATGACAAAACTGAAAATAAGACGATCAAAATCATATTATTGTTTCCATACTTCTGTCCATCAAAAATATATGTTTAATTAAATCGCACAGCTAATATCAAAAGATTTCTTGTGAATTTATTTTTCAATATATTTTACTGACTTTAGAAAATAAGATTTAAATTTGCGTGTACTAAACATATTTAGGAAACATGAAATATTTAATAGTTTTCATACTTTTGTCCGCCAATGTATAAATTAAATATGAAGAAAAAAGTGTAATAAAATATTCTTTCTGTGTTTTTTTACCTCTCGCTAAGAGAGGTATTGCATTCATGCTAAAAATTGTATATCCAGATTTTATTGAATAAGCACGTTCTGATTTTAACATTTTTACGATGATGTCTGTGTGTGTGTCTGTGTGTGTGTGTGTGTGTGTGTGTATGTGTGTATGTGTGTATGTATGTGTGTGTGTGTGTGTGTGTGTGTGTGTGTGTATGTATGTAGGATGTTGGAAGGACGATTACTCAAAAACTATAAGACTTTAAATTTGTTTAACTACGTATTTCCCAATCGGACATTCATGGGAAGACCTGAAAAGGTTTTGGTAACAATTGGACAACCGGAAGTAGAAGATTCTTGAAAAAAAATCTTCTAAATAATATTTTTTGAAAATTTTTCTTGGTAATATTAAAGAAAATTAAATTCTCTATCTGATACATTTAAATATTTTATTATAAATTCTATAGATTTAGAGATAAAAGAAATATAATATATAAAATAATCTGTTATAATAAATTTTACAGCCGAAAGAATGCCATGGAAAATAAGTGAAAATTTAAATTGTAACTGACAGATAAATGTCAGTGTCAGAAATCCGGAGACATTCCTAAAGACTTTTTCTGGGAAGTACCTACATACATTACCTATATTATTTCTTAATGTATTAATAGTTAAAAATAAAAAAATAAAAGGTATACTACATATATCCTTCAAAAATACTGTCAATCCTGACAATGAATTGGAAACATTTCGAAATATTAGAAGATGACAAACTTTCTTCATAAAATGAATTTAAAATTGAACAATCTAAATATAAGGAATAGATATACGTAAGTAGAATTTTTCGTGTAGCGTGTAGGTATACAAGAAATGTTAAATACAGGGCGCAAGTAGTCATGTGATTTTGTTGGCCTTGACAAGCAGATATGGGGGCCCATGTCAGAATGATAGCTAGTAATATGTATATAGATGTCAAGTATCAAAATTTCTTATTCTAAATTTAGTGATTTTCCAATTCCATGTGGTTTATTTTCTTCGACAAGTAAATTCCACACTCCTGGTGACAAATTAACTACGTGTATTTAGAAAATCTTGAAATACTGAATGAAAAATTGACAATTGACATCCATGTACATAATTACTAATTATCATTCTGAAACGGGACCCCACATTTGCTTGTCAAGGCCAACAATGTAACATAACTGTTCGCGCCCTAACTTATGTAACCAAAAAAGGAAGTGGCGAGAGGTATTGTGCTGGCCACAACAGATTTTTTTTTAAGAAAAACTGTACAAAGTTTCAAATGATGGTAATTCCGGTTGACCTATTATAAAAACGAAATACCAACTTCTTCATATGAATGAATGTATAAAAGAATACAAAAAATTTTTTTTTTGAAATTGTAATAGAAATGGAGTTATCAGATGCGAAAGAGTCATTAGACCATAAAACTCGCTTATTCATTATAAAACACATCATCTTATTTTTTGACCGAAGACTATACCTTCTTTACCTAAAGGTGACGAAAGAAAAAATGAGTATAACTGCCCAAGTTTTAAGGATGTGAATTTTGTGCATTAAATTTATGTTTATAAAAAATAATAATAATCTCTACATACATTTGTATATTTGTTACTATTAGAAGGTGTTTATGTGTTTTAAATTAAAGAAACCCATTATGAAAATTTCATTTCGTTAAAAAAAATATATCCTACGTAGATATAATTTTATTGCCTCATTCTTTTGTGTTTTTCTTTATCAAAACTATAATTTTTATACAAAACATTATTAAAAAATTTCTATGGCTTTAAAATGTAAAAACATCAAAATTGTTAATAAAAATACTAATGTACGTATTAAAAATAATAACAGGACTAATTTATTAAATTAATATAATATAAAATCAAGCAACGAAATGCATGGTTAGTATTTGGATTGGTAACCGTCGAGAAAGACGGTGTGTCATTAAAGAATAATAATAAAAATAATTTCAATAAAACAAGAAGCAATAGAAAATGAATATGCGGTTACGTACATACACAAGTAATTTAAATAAATATTACACATATTTTAAATTTGAATTATTTACAATAAAAAAATACTTTATACTTATATGTAAATATGTAAGTACCTATGAAATTAACATTTGAATACGACCTTTATATACATATTGAAATATAAATATTTACGCATACTTGAAAATTAATACGACAGCTTTGAGAGATCGTGAGGTGACGTCTGGGACACGTCCTCAATTGTCAATATTAAAAACTGCAAATAAAAATCAGATCCAGAAATGGATCATAAGCCGTGATTTTATATTTTTACCTCTCGTTAAGAGAGGCATAGGATTCATGCTAAAAATCGTATATCCAGATTTTAGTGAATAAGCACGTTTTAAAGTCACTAGAATCCGATTATGACACTTTTACGACGATGTCTGTGTGTGTACGTATGTATGTGTGTGTGTGTTTTGCGTGTATCTTTGTATGCGTCTGTGTGTGTATCTGTGTGTTTGTAACGAAAATTTCTCCGTCAATAACTTCAATACTACTATTCGAAACATTATAATTTTTTCATATTTCTCTTTTGTACGTCCATATGAAGAGTCAATTAGATTTTGGTTACGATTGGTTACCCTAATTTGAAGATTTTAACAGTTTTTCTTGAAAAACACGCTGTTAAATATCATTTTTTGACATTTTATTTTATTATAAATATTAAAGAATACTTAATTTATTCTCTTTTCGATTTAATTATATGTTTTCTTCATATTAAATGAATTTGGAGATAAAAAATATGAAGAAATATCTTATGGGGTCTCGTAGCCGTATGCCTGAATGTCTGGTCGCGAATCTGTGGACCCGGGTTCGATCCCGATCGACGCCAAAAATTACTTCGAATTTTAATGGCACAGAATTGAACCCTGTGGTGCACTCTCCACGCCAGCAATGAATGCCCGTGAAGTAAAACCTGGTAAGAAATATCTTGCAACCTATGCCGCTAAAAGCTGCACCATGGAAATAGTTAGAATATTCAAATCTTACTAATTACTGGGAATATTGAAATGCAAGATAATTTAATGTGACAAAAACAAATCATATAACAGATTATAACCACAAGCCAATTCAGCAAATTATTGTTATAAATACATATAATGCTATATATGTTTTTATTTTCTTCGGTGGTGTTTCGTAGCCTAGGCAGTGAATCCGCATTTTTGTCATGTCGAACATATAATTTTTTCGTCGATTGTTTAGGTTTAATACAATTAATTTTATAATTATTTTAAATGTTATTTCCAGCGTCGTAATATATAGAACTTTACTGATAGTTACTAGGCAATAAAATTATACTTTTAATGCCGATCGTCGAAAATAAATATAATACAGTCAAAAAAAAAGTTATGCCGTCACAAAATACATTTTAGTTTTAGTTTACTTATTAATATTTTGGAAAGACATTCTACATTATAATATTTCCCATTTTTTACCCCTGTCCAACCCCTCCCCCCTCCGCGAACAATTTGCCGGTTGATACTCAAACCTACTTTCCCCCCCACTACAATAAAAACAAGTGAGTGTCTTACCTTCCTCTTGGTTGCAGGCGCCTGACGTCACTGAGTCCTGCAGGCCGACGACGACGACGCTGGCCCGACGCTGCCCGAAGCGTCGCGACCTCGCCCGAACACCACACTCACGGATCACACCCGAACACGGATACCCACGCGCACCTACAAAACAACAGAACAGCGACATAACATAGAGTGAATGAACATAATATGTAAAGTAGATTATGTTATGGAGAAAAGGGATGTGTGTGGTATACAATGTTGAGTTAATTAAATGTTTTAATATAGGGCATACGGGATAATTATATACAATGTTGCCAACTTTAGTTAGTTAAGGCGTTAATGGTAATATGTATAAATAACTAATATATGGTATAACTAATTAGGTAATAATATATGCTGGAATGCAGTAAAGTAAAAACATATGGTGTCTCATAATTATTTAAAATTTAACGAAAAAGATTTTAATTTTACCCATTTCTAGGCAATTTTTACTTGCAAAATACAACAGCTACAAAAGACCTACAGTTTATTAGGCCTCCTAACAAAAACAAATGAATTTTATACAGGAGGGATATACAGCTGTTCAAAAGTAACTATTTCAGTTGGCAATACAATTCTAGGGATCTTTTCTTTCCACAGTTTGCACAACGGCAATGGCGGAAATATTATTTAATGCCATTTGTAAAATAAATACATACGGGTTAGTCACGGGCCTAACAGCTAATAGCATTTTGAGTTCAACATCAGTAGGTCCAACCATACTTTAATTTCATTTTATTTGGTTTATTTATGATACAAATAATAACTAAAAATTATCGTGAATTTTATTAATATTACGGACATTTTGTCATTCGAACGACACATAGCAACATAGTTTTCTAAAATATTTTATTGTTTTAATGTAAAATGAAATGAAACTGAAAAAAATCTGATGTGGCCAGCACATAACCTCTCGCCGTATATTTTACCTGGCTGTATGCATAAAGCAAAGAATATTTTTATAAATACAAATAATATATTCATATAAATCTATGACGTATAAACTTCTGTATTATTCAATAATAGCATGTCTCAACATGAAGATATTTTACCATTATGTTACAATAAATTACAAAGTAGAGTTTACCATATATAAATATTAGGCTGGTAACTGCAATTTTCAATTCGAACAACGTTGTTTACTTTCTCTTCATATTCTTCTAGTAAAAACATTAATTTTGGGCGGTCTAAAATGTATACATGTTATATCTAAATAACACTAATTCCCTTTAATAAAGTGACGGATAGATTACACTCCGATTATTCTTATATCGATGTGTATTTTGTCAATATTTACAACTTACTTGAGAAGAATTTGATAGCTTTTTCGCAATTCAAAGTTACTCTAGTCTACAGTACTGGTGTACATTGTCCCATAATGTTTGAAACAAATTTAAGTCCTTCAACCTAGACTTGTCATCTCCATAATAGTCACAGATCAAGAATTAAGGGATTCTCCAAATACATTTTTCTTTCATTACTCATTATTTCTGACACTGACATTTATCTGTCAGTTACAAATAATTTAAATTTGCAACTATTTTTCATGGCATCCTTTCGGTTGTAAAATTAATTACAACATTATTTTATATATTATATTCCTTTTATCTCTAAATCTATAAAATATGTATAAAAATATTTAAATGTATCAGAAAGAGAATTTATTTTTCTTTAATATTATCAAGAAAAAATTTCAAAAAATAATATTTAGAAGATTTTTTTTCAAGAATCTTCTACTTCCGGTTGTCCAATTGTTACCAAAACCTTTTCAGATCTTCCCATGAATGTCCGATTGGGAAATACGTTGTTAAACAAATTTTAAGTCTTATAGTTTTTGAGTAACCGTCCTTCCAACATCCCACACACACACATCCACACACACACACACACACACACAGACATCATCGTAAAAATGTTAAAATCGGATTGTAGGGACCTTAAAACGTGCTTATTCAATAAAATCTGGATATGCGATTTTTAGCATGAATCCAATACCTCTCTTAGCGAGAGGTAAAAAATTAAGCGAATTTAAATAGCAAGGATGTTATTTTTTATTAAATACAATATCTACAAAAATAACAGAAGTAATTTACAGTAAAAAAATGGCTGGTGCCACAAACCTTGTTTTGAAAATGCCAAATTTCAATATTTAATTTTACCCTTATGTTTAAAGATTTTTTTTTTCAAAATATTTATTTGAATACAAGCTATGTGCTATGTTCTGCTTTAAAATAATATTTAGGAAAAAAATCGTTCTTTAAACATAAAGCTGAAATTAAATATTGAAATTTAACACTTTTAAAACAGCGTTTTCAAAACAAGGCTTGTGTACCAGTCATTTTTACCACTCGCTAATAGAGATATTGGATTCATGCTAAAAATCGCATATCCGGATTTTATTGAATAAGCACGTTTTAAGGTGCCGATTTTAAGATTTTTACGCTGATGTTTGTGTGTTTAACTAAAGATTCCTGAATCTAACATTAATGGGAAGACTTTTGGTAACAATTGGACAACTGGAAGTGGTAGTTTCTTAAAAAAAATCTTCTAAATATTTTTTTTGAAAATTTATGTTAATACAATAATAAAGATCTTTAAATTCTCAATCTGATACATTTAAAAAAAATATTATTATCTTCTATAGATTTAGAGATATTTTATAATATAGAATAATCTGTTGTAATAAATCTCGCTGTCCAAACAACTCTATGGAAACCATGAGATATTTAAATGTTTATAATTGACAGATAAATGCAAAATGTCAGTGTCAAGAATCATCAGTTTTATTAATTAAATATTTAAAATTATAGGTATATTAATATTACATACATCCTTTAAAAAAACCACTAATACCGTCAGTGAATATAAAGAAATTTGAATATATTAGAAGAGTAGGAGAAAATTCCTCATAGAACGAAAGAATAGACACAATTTGAATTATTTGTATGTACAAGAAATGTTAAATTTGTTAATTATAACCTGGGTTCGATTCCGACCGACACCAAAAATTACTTCGAATTTTAATGGCACAAAATTGACGCCTTTGGTGCACTTTCCACGACAGCAATGAGTGCCTATGAGATGACGCCCACTCGGTACAAATATTTCATCATTTAGGTACCGATATCTGCGTACAAAGTAGATTGACACACCCAGCAATGGGTAATACTTCGTGATGATATATTTATTTATTATTTATTTATGTAACATAAAATAGAAATGGCGAGAGGTCATGTGTTGGCCACATCAGATTTTTATTCTGTAGGTATAGTACGTAATGGGGTTTCGTGCCGCGTGCCTTAGTGTCTGGTCGCGAATTTGAGAAATCGGGTTCGATCCCGACAGACGCCAAATACTTCGAATTTTAAATGGCATAAAATTGACCCCTGTGGTGCCCTCCCCGCGCCATCAATGTTTGCCTGTGAGATGACGCCCGGTAAACGCCCGCACGGTACAAATATGTCATTATCATTACCGACATCTGTGTACAAAGCAGATTGGCACACCCAGCAATGGGCAATAATACCGTGACGATACATATATTTTTCTACAGCCTACATAGAAAGTAGCCAATGCAAAATATCACTTTGTCGCTCTAGCGCGACAAAGTAGAAAAAACGTTCGCTGTCCAAATTTCTAACTATCCAATGTTGAAAAATGTCACTTGTCTATATTCTTAATGGAAACGTTGAGTCAAGAACTAATGGCACTGTAGTGACACATTTACCACCTTTACAAATAAATCTGACATATAACTGCTTTGTCGGTATATTACATAACCAAAAAAAAATGCCGCATTATTGTGAAAATAAAATAGGGCACTCATTTACAAACACGAAAGTATAAAATGTTTAGATTAGATTGAAGCAATAGGTCAAGAAGAATGAGAAATAACGATAAATTAAAATTAAATATAAAAGACGTTTTTTCTTAATATTAATACATATTAATTGAGTAGTAGTGTAAGTACAAAGTGTACATTTTATTATTTTTTGTTATGGTGGAGGACCCCACTGTGGGGATTGTAGAAAAAATCTTGTGTGTGTTTCGAGCGCAAATGGACATTGCGGCTTTTAATACACAAATAGCTATTGGCATTATTTTTCTTAAAACATAAACTTATTGTTGTACGGAGCCTTTTTTGTAAAAATAGAAAACGAAACAAATTCGCAAGAATAAATAACAGCGAGGGGCCCTTTATACCTTTATTGCAGCCCATAAAACTCATGCCTAAATCCGCCCCTGAGTAATATGATGTTCATATTTTTTTTCAAATTTTCCACATTATTTGAGTATATCAAATACCTCCGCAAATAAATAATATTTGAATAACATAAACTTTAGTCAATATATTTGCATAATTTATGCCGCAATGTAACATTGTACATACTAGTCTTATTTATATGTAATATATACAATAATTTACTTGCAATTCTTCATGATTTGCATGTTATATACTTTTACTATTGCTTCTTCAATGCATAATTCATGTGTTATAAAATTGATTATCTTTAGCATCAATAATTCTAACCTGACTCTTAACGTCTCCCAGTGCTGACAACTTAATTATCTGCGAGATAAAATCCCTGATCAGATCTAGCCTTGAGTTAATTGCAGAGAACTGGTTTGGCGGTTTTTTCAGTGTTAAGTATCTATAATAGAGGCGGTCGTATCTGTATGAAATGCATTGGCATTTGCTATCTATTCACGTATGCATTTAAATGCCTGCTTTGCATGCAAGTGAAGCTAGCTATCTGATCTCTCCCGGTTGTATTTTACCGCAATTGTTGCTAACTTCACGGTTTAACACTTATGAAGAAGATAGGGATATTTTTATTCCCTTGGTTTAAACTTTAACTGGCACTGGTATGTTCTCAAGAATTATTAAAATTGATATTGAAAATGCATTAGATGAAAAATATAATAAAATCAGAATTCGTATGAAAGCCAATGCATACGTATGAAATTTAATAAAAACTTTAATTATTATTATTATTCATTCAAAACGATTGGATTATATAGTTTAGGAATTACAATTTAATAGTATTAGCCATGGAATTAGAAACAAGAGACGAACAAAAGCGTAACGTGTTATACGTCAAATTATTAGTACATATTTATTTTGACAAATTGTGATAATAAATCGATATTAGAGTTAATTATTTTTTTTGACAATCATTATTCTGACACTGACGTAAAAAAACGTTACGCTTTTGTTTGTCTCTTGTTTCTAATACCATGGCTAATACTATTAAATTGTAATTCCATGAATTTTCAAATTTTATTTCTGCATTTATGAAGTAGGCAAGATGATTTTTTATTGATTCAAATGTAGTAATTTTTGATTTACAGCATCCATTTGAAGCTTTTTGTCTAAAATAATTAGGGGAGCAATGCGCACGGAATAACTGATTTCCCATGTCAAACGTTTATGTTTCACTTTCCGTGATACACCCTGTATATTTTAAACTAGTCAAAAGAAATTTGTAAAAATTCTAACCATTTGCCTAGGTTTTATAATTTGTTTGTTAAAAATTATTGATTTTTTTTTCCTTACCTAAAGGCGACGGAAGGTATTGTCTTTGGCCAAAAGTGTTTAGAGAATAAGCATGTTTTAGGGTCCCTATAATACGATTTTACCATTTTTACGATGATGTCTATATGTATGTATGTGTGTGCGTGTGTGTGTGTATGTGACGAAAGTTCCGGATCGCATAACTTCAATAACACGATTCCAAAAAAAAAAAATATATTTTTTTCGTATTCGTCAATTTTACATCCAGAAGAGCAACTGATTATATTTTGGTTATAATTGGTGAACCGAAAGTAGCCTCATTTGAAGATTTAACAGTTAAATTTGATTTATTGACATTTAACGTAATTATAACTTAAAGAATATATTATTCTCTATACGAGTTGATTACATTTCATACATCATATTCAATAGATTTAGAGTTAAAGAATTATAAAGAAATTAAATTTTATAAATTAGCCAGCTATGCTAACCATGAAAATTGTTAATATATTCATATTGACAGATGTCAGTATCAATAAAAAGTAAATTAATGTGGCAGAGATGAGGATGTTGAAGTAGAAAGATAGGTAAGGAAATAACTCTAGTGTTAGAAGTTTCTAGAAAGATACAAGAGAGAAGATTACATTGGGTTGATAATGTCATGAGGAGAAATGAAGAATATATATTGGAATAGCTTAGTAATAGAAGGTTGAAAAAACAGAGGAAGACCAAAGATAAGATGGAAAGACTGTATTGCGGCAGACTTGAGAGAAAAGGAACTGAATGAGAACGACATGTAAAACAGAAATGAGTGGAAGAAGAAAATAAAAAATAGCGACCCCTAACGAATGAGGAAAGCTAAAGAAGAACAAGATGTTAGTGTCAAGTGCAATTTGCATAGTTTGAAATAATTTTAATAAAAATTTAAAATCTTGTTTAACAATCGTGCGGAAAATATTGTCCAAATCAAAATGAGTGCGGGAAATAATTATTAAGAATTAAGATTTTTGGTTTGTTGTCATGATTCATGCATAGCTCTCCAAGAAGCAGATATAACAAAAAAAAATAATAGGTATTTTGTATTTTTTCTTATTTTTGGACGATTGCAGAAAACGTATTATTTTCAATGAAATTCTGAAACTCCGAGCAAATTCCAAAACTTGCATTCCTTTTAGAATCACTAATTTTCCGCCCATGTTACAAAAATATCTATTTTAATATCTTGATTCAAAATATTAAATTCAATTAATTATAATAATTAATTATTTTAACGTCAAATTAAATACTGCATTGTAAAACTAAATAACATAAATTCCACCAATATTTTTCTTGTTATAAAATTATCTCTCCCATGTCTGGTGTAGCGTTGTAGTAGCAAGTTATCTATATTTCTATGCGATGAAAGCGGTAGCCATTTCTAATAATGAATAATGCATGGCGTATGCGCTGTGTATTTCCTTCTTTCTGTGAAATAAATAATGAAATGCGCGACCAGCGAAACTTAATAAATGATACATAATCTCCGTCTGCATCTCTGCTTTATTCCGAACTCGAAATTGAATTCACAATCGCAATCGCACGAATGAATAAAAAGCGAATCGATTGAAAGAGAAAAAGAGAATAGATTTATGTTAGGTTATGTATGTGCGACAGCTAGCAGCTAGGGACTTTCAATCTGGAATATTGGCAGTATAAAACTCGCGACGTATAAGATTTCAAAACAAACTTGATATCTTTTAACTGTAAACTTTGAATTCGGAACTAAAATTTACTCGCGAGATAAATACGGTGCTTGCCCTACTTTGATGTAGCTTAATATAATTAAACAAGATGGAGAATATTGCATTTGTGCCCTATTTCTTACAGCACCAGTAACTCTTCGTCAAAATAATAAACAAACCTTTCAAAATCAAACATTGTGCAAACTTTTTTCTTAACTTTTACCTCTCACTAAGAGAGGTATTGGATTTATGCTAAAAATCGCATATCCAGATTTTAGTGTATAAGCACGCTTCGAGGTCCCTAAAATCCGATTATAACATTTGTACGATGATGTGTGTGTGTGTGTATGTGTGTGTATGGATGTTGGATGCTACAAGACTTAAAACATGTTTAACTACGAATTCCTCAATCTGACATTAATGGAAATAGTTGAAGAGGTTTTGGTAACAACTGGACAACCAGAAGTAATAGTTTCTGAAAAAAAAATCTTCTAAATATTATTTTTTGAAAATTTATGTTATTACAAATAATAAAGATCCTTAAATTCTCAATCTAGTACATTTAAAAAAATTGCTATATCTTCTACAGATTTCGAGATATAATATATAGAGTGAGTCTGGGAAGACGCCCCTCCCCCTCCTTTAACTTTTTAATTGTAAGTAATAGAAAAAAATGGCTTGTATAAAAGTTTTATTATTTTAAATATACTATCTGATGGCAAATATAGATATTTTTTATAAAGTCATGTTTACACGATACATCTATCAACTTTTATTTTTTAAATAACAACCTATAATTATTTTACTAAAATATAAACCGCCATATTTTTGTCTTTTCAACGATCTGTTAGTTTTTATTAATGCATTTGAAAAATTTCAAGTAAAATAAAATAATTGAAATATATGAAAAATAATTTTTATTCCAATATTCTAGATGGGTATGTGAAAATAAATAATAAATAAATACATAAATAAGTAAATAATAAGTAAGTAATAATAAATAAGTTAAAAACAAATGTATACTTTATTGACATTAACATTGTTATATTTTGTTTATTTTCACATAGCCACCTTATAATGTTAGAATAAAAAATATTTCCCATATATCTCAAGTAACTTACTTTTCTCGATTTTTTTCAAATACATCAATAAAAACTAATATATCATTGAAAAGAGAAAAATATGGCGGTTTATATTTTGGTCAAATAATTATAGGTTGCTATTTAAAAAAAAAAGTTGATAGTCGTATCTTGTAAACCTGATTTTATAAAAAAATATCTACATCTGCCAGTAAATAGTATATTTAAAATAATAAAACTTTTATATGACCCCTTTTTTTCTATTACTCATAAGAAAACAGTTAAAGGGAGGGGCGTCTTCCCAGACTCACCCAGTATAATAATACATACAGAATAATATGTAACGAATCTCGCTACTCAAACAAGTCCATGGAAACCAATTGAGATATTTAAATGTTCGTAATTGACAGATAAATGCAAAATGTCAGTGTCAAAAATCAACTGTTTTACTGACATTACTGACAGCTTTTTCTGGGAAGTAGGTACATTTAATATATTTTATTGTATTATTATAAATTAAATATTTCAAATTATAGGTATGTTAATATTATATAATCCTTAAGAAATACTGCTAATACTGTCAATGAATATGAAGCATTTTGGACATATTAGAAGAGTAGGACAAAATTCCTCATAAAACGAAAAAATAGATACAATTTACATTAAGTATTAGTGTGTGTACAAATACATAAAATAAATATATCATCACGGCATATTACCCACTGTTGGGTGTGCCAGTCTGCTTTTACACAAATATCGGTCATGATGAAATATTTGTACCGTGCGAGCGCTTACCAGGCGTCACCTCACGGGCACTCATTATAGGCATGAATATTACACAGGGGTCAATTTTGGGCCATTAAAATTCGAAGTAATTTTTGGCGTCGGTCGGGTTCGATCCCAGGTATCCAGATTCGCGACCAGACACTGAGACACACGGCCGCACGAGACCCCCTTATGTGTGTGTACAAGAAATGTTAAATTCGTTAACTATGTAACAAAATGGTAATGGCGAGAGGTATTGTGCAGTAAAAACCTATTGTTACTAAAAAACAAAAATTTCTACACACAGCAAAGTTTTTTTTTACCGTGTACAGTCATATGAAATAGTACCCTTTGCCGCTCCATATGATTTTGACATTTGCCGCTTATTTAGTATGATAGCATTACTATTTCCATGGGCGTACCTTTCGAATGTTACTATCTGTCATAAGAATAATTCTAAGAACCATCATCTTTATGTTGACGTGAACGAAAATATGCTTCAAAAAGAAATTTGGCACGCTTTTCATTCAAACGAAATTAAATATTTTTACGAAACAAATATCAAATGAATCAATGTACGGCAATAATATTAATCAAATGTCTTGCACCTGTCATCATCTGTCATATGTGGAATATAATTTTGATGAATTATGGAAAATAATTTTGACATTATTTTGGAACAAAACTTTGTACCTGACAACAAAAAATTTGTTTTGTGTACTATTATGAGGGTTATAATAGCGCGTCTTTATGTCAATTCCAATATTTGAAATAGTGCGCATGCTTATAAATTAGTATTTTAAACGAAGGCATATTATAGAATTTTGGTACACAATATACAAACCGATATACAAACTATGTAATAAATCATTTATTTAAAACAATATTTTGTATCTAACATATCAAAAGTCATTTCTAGTATTAATATAAACATTATGAACTATTGCTACAAATACAAATTTAAATAATAATTATATTTATGTATCAAGGCACTGGTTATATTTTTTATCACGAATGTGAAATTTATTTGTCGAAGCCCTTAGATCCCAGGAAAATAATCCAAATGAATGATAAAAATCTGTTGTGGCCACCACAATACCTTCCGTCTATCCTGTGTATTATGTATAAATTTCATACATAAATTTTCTTGCAAAAGATTCTAAATTTCCAGTAAAATTATTTCATAAACAAACTATGCAAATTGCACTTGACACTAACATCTTCTTCTTCTTTAGCTTTCCCCATTCGTTAGGGGTCGCTATTTTTATTATCTTCTTCTTCATTTCTCCTCATAACATTTTCAAACCAATGTAATCATCCCTCTTGTATCTTTCTAGAAACTTGTAACACGAGAGTTATTTCCTTACCTATCTTTCCGTGTCTACCCAAACATCTACTTCAACATCCTCATCTCTGCCACATTAATTTACTTATTACTGATACTGACATCTGTCAATTTCAATTATATGAATATATTAGTAGTTTCCAGATTTAGCATAGCTGGCTGATTTATAAAATTTAATTTCTTTAAAATTCTTTAACTCTATATCTATTGAATATGAAGTATAAAGTGCAATCATATCGTATAGAGAATAATATATTCTTTAAGTTATAATAACGTTAAATGTCAAAAAAATTAAATTAACTGTTAAATCTTCAAATGAGGCTATTTTTGGTCCACCAATTATAACCAAAATCTAATCAGTTGTTATTCTGGATTTAAACTTGAGGAATACGAAAAATATATAGTATTTGGAATCGTGGTTTGAAGTTACGCGATCCGAAACTTTCGACACACACACATAAAAACTCATCGTTGAATTTTTTAACCAAAGGTAATATCTTCCTTACCTAAAGGTGACGGAATTAAATTAAATTTTATTTGAAATCGAAAAATTGTGAAAATGATAATTATTTTCACTATAGTCTATGGCGTTATAATACGCCTTGTACACAAAACTGTTTGAGATCTGCTGGTAATCACGTTTCCATCACTACCATCATCATTTGATTCATACGAACATCAAACTATGAAATGAGAAAAAATCGGTGTAATACCTACTTTGTATTTATTAAAAATCGTGATATTATGAATGTACATAGCATACAAGGTATAATAAATTATAAAAACAAACAATAATTATGAAACATCCGAAAACTTTTCCAAAAATAATGCGTACCATTTCGACGTTACACATGTAGAGATTTTCTCCATTGCGCATGCTCACAAATTAGTGCAAAATTCTACATATACACATTCAAACTATGTACAATAAAACAGTGCAATTAAAAAGAGAATTCATACTACATCAACTATACCTATTAACTTGAACAGCTCCCACCAACTTACATTAGAAACTTGTGAAATAATTCGTTTATTTGCGAACAAGTTGGAATTTTTATTTATCCTGTGTTGTGTTGTTAGGAAGCAACATACACGACTGCCGATACAGTGCATCTACTCGAGACGAGGACAGTATTTGACTTTATATGTTCATTTTACACCATAGTTTAGTGCAGACATCCACATGAAGTCTTAACCCTCGGCATGGAGCATGTTTATGGAAACGAGAGCTCGGCTACGGGTATAGGGCGACGGGAGATACTCCCGCGGCTGCGGTGCCAATATTGGAAGTAGCATCGAAGAGTATTGGTTGTTTTGGTTATATGACAAATAGCGGGGTGTGGGTGTAAGGATGTACTTAATCTTTACAGCCGTATTATTGTTAAGGATAGAATAAGGTTATAGGGGATGTATTGAGCTTTAATGTATACTATACAAGATATAAATAAACACAAACAGTATTTAACTGAGGAATACGGATCGATTTACACGAAATTTAAGCGAAGATGCACAAAATATTCTTATTCAGTCGGAAATATTGACAAACATTTTTTTAATTACTCATTAATAATTATTAGAGATGAATTACTTTACTGTACAACAGTGATTCTCAAAGTAGACGATACCCATGGTTATTGTAATAATATTACCCAGCCCCAAAAAACCATTTGTAAAAAAAAATAGGCAATATTGAATACATGTCAATAAAGTGCGTTCACAACAACAAAAAAATCTGTTGTGGCCAGCACAATACCTCTCGCCATTTTCATTTTATGTTGTACCTGGTGCGATCAGTTATGTGACTTTGTTAACCTTGGCAAACAGATATGGGGACCCGTGTTAAAATGACAGCTAGTAATAATGTACATAGGTGTCAAGCATCATAAGTTTTCATTCAAAACATTATTATTTTCCAAATCCATGTGGATTATTTACCTCGACAAATATATTCCATTATTGATGACAAATTATAACATATGATAATTGTGACATCTATGTAAATAATTAATAACCGTCATTCTAACACGGATCCCCATCTGCTTGCCAAGGCCAACAAAGTCACATGATTGCTCGCGCTCTATAAGTAACGAATTTAACATTTCTTGTAGGTACATACAAATAATTGAAATTGTATCTCTTCTTTCGTTCTATGAGGAATTTTGTCCTACTCTTCTAATATGTTCAAAATTCTTCAAATTCATTGACATTATTAGCAGTATTTCTGAAGGATATATGTAATATTAACATACCTATAATTTAAATACATATTTAATTAATAATACAATAATATATATATATATATATATATATATATATATATATATATATATATATATATATACAAATATTTAATGTACTCATACCTCCCAGAAAAATCTGACATTTTACATTTATTTGTCGATTACAAAAATTTAAATATCGCAACTGTTTTTTGGCAACGAGATTTATTACAACAGATTATTCTATATTATATACGAGATATAATAAAAAACTTAAATGTGTCAGTGTTCATATTTTCTATATGTTTTGCTTAATTGTATATATACATCTTTCGTAGAATTGTAGGAATGAGTAACCACCCTGTATCTGAATACCGAGTTACCGAGAGAGTCGACGACAAACAGTCGTAAGAGAAGGTCGTAAGACCGAACCAATAAAAATCAGTTATATACCAAATCTCATCTTATTTATAAAAAAAACACTACCATCTCCAAATCCCAAACAGTCAGATTGAGATTTTAATGTTCTTTAATATTAACAAGAAAAAAATTCAAAAAATAATATTTAGAAGATTTTTTTCAAGAATCTGCTACTTCCGGTTGTCCATTTGTTACCCAAACCTTTTCAGCTCTTCCCATTAATGTCCGATTGGGAAATACTTAGTTAAACAAATATTAAGTCTTATAGTTTTTGAGTAATCATCCTTCCAACGTCCCATACACATACACAGACATCGTAAAAATGTTAAAATCGTATTCTAGGGGGACCTTAAAACGTGCCTTTTCTATAAAATGCGGATATGCGTTTTTTGGCATGAATTCAATACCTCTCAGGGAGAGGTAAAAAATCGTGGAATATGAATATTTCATACATAATGTATTTGTAACTCAATAAATTAATTTAACAAATTTTATAAAAAAATTATTTAAAATATTTTGGGATATATGGATACCTAAAGATCTGTAGGTCTTTTGCAAATACAGTATTCTAATATTTCATTAAAATGCAAGTGAAGCTTGGCAAAATACTGTAAAAAAAATTGCCTCCAAATCCTTTTAAATTAATTTTTTTATAATTTTATTAAATATAAAATTTGTTATGTTAGTGTATTTTAAGATAAGAAATAGAGCATGAAAATGGAACCAAATATATAGGACATTTCAGATATTTTTGGCCTACTACACCATACTATACAAACAGAATAAATGCGAGAATATGTGACATTGCCATTTAATATCGACATAGTTTTTTCAAATATTGTCTATCGCGTAATACTTTATACATAGAATTTTAGAGCATAAAATACTGAATTTGTTAAACCAAATTTTTTAAATTTACATCTTTGGAAACCGAATAAACTTAATTCAAAAATGTGTTAATAGTAGAACCATACGTTATGTCAAAAGTTAACTGAATTTATTTTTACAATGATTTCAAATTCAATTTACTCGATCAGATTACCAAAAGTGTAAATTACAAAAAAATTATAAAAAAAAATTCAGAATTTTATAAATTATAAAATTCTACATATAAAGTATTGTTTTGTAATCAAGCATTGCCTAAGAAACGTCCGAAACGTCAATTTCCCAGTTCTTCACTAGATAAGTGACCAGGAAATTTTGGAAAAAACACTCCTATTTCTAAAGCATTTCTTAGTGAACTAAATTTATAATAATAAAGTATAGTTTCTCAAACACTCTCTCGCTTAATAATAAGAGAAAATGGTGGAACATTGAATGAAATTTAATTTTAAAATAATGAAATTAGTGCATTTAGTTTACTATGTTGGCAACAATTTCTGCTCGGCGGAAGTCGGTAACACATAAGTTTATTAAGTTTAAATTTATACTACAAGTGAAATACTTGATAAGTAATAAATAGTTATTTACATACCATGATTAATACTACATTACATAAAAATAAACCTGAAAATAATTGGAATTTAAATTTGGCACATCACTCTGAAATTAGCTACAAAGCAGTGTATATCTAAAGAAGTTTAAATAAATAAAATTATTTCTACAAAAATCACTAATTATTAAGTTTTATACTTTTCGTACAAAAAATGTACAAACCGCATACGTGAACTTGGTTCCCGGAATCGATTTATGGCGGCGCTCCAAACTCATCCCGGAACCAATCGTTCCCGCACTTGGTATGTAAATAACTATTTCCACACTGTGTATTACAATAAAATATGCCAATAATTATTTACACAACGAGCTAAGACAAAGGGCATAATTTAATATATTCTAGTTGTCCCCTGCGCGAATTCGGTGGTGCACATTCCATAGACACAGACGAATCGCTGTCACTGTAATTCATTTTTGTGATAATCACATTCACGTTTTTTCTAAAAATAAGTTTTATTGTATAATTGTATTAACCACGTAATCATTGTTTTAAATATGTTCGAACAATTCTAACCTCAAATCAAATGTCAACTCAAAGTTAAAGAAAATCTGTATCATACTGAGTGTCATTCAAGTATATAAATGACAAATACTTAACAAGTCTGGTTGCAAATCTGGGGACCCGGATTCGATCCTGAGCGACGCCAAAAATTACTTCGAATTTTAATGGTACTGAATTGACCCCTGTTGTGCACTCTCCACATTGAGTGCCCGTGAGGTAATGCCTGGTAAGCGACCACACGGTACAAATATTTCATCATTACTGATATCTGTGTACAAAGCAGATTGCCACACCCAGCAATGGGTAATATGCCGTGGTGATTTATTTATTTATTATTTATTTAAAACTTAGCCGTAGAAAAAGTAGTTCATAAAGTTTTATGAGTTAACACGGATTCTCGTGTTCTTATGTTTTAAAGACTATTTTTATTTCGTGTAGCTATATATGTATCAGTTTAAATGTATTTTTATATATTATAATGTACCTGTATACATACAATATTTTTTTGTAAATAAAGATTATAATCTACACATCCAATACCTGCTATTTAAAGGTAAGTATCACTTAACAAGATCAACAAACTAATAACAATTACATCACTTCCAGACTGTTAAATCAATACCCCTTATTAACCTCCAATTTAACCCTTTCGTCATTGTTGCTCCTGGCCAAGTATTGATTATTTAACAAAGTATAATAAACTGGAAGAGACAAACAGTTTGCAATGCACTGTCGCGGTGCAGTATTGATTTTGTAGACCAGTATAGTATCTATCTAGCAAAACGGTTATTTTCACTATGACCTTTTTGTTTGGAACAGAAACAAAAGTTTTATGCTGCACCTATCTCAAAGATATTTGCTATTTTATTATTGCTAGCATGATTGCACAGAAGCAGACGAAATTTATTCTAGAAAAAGAAATGATTTTTGAGGTGGGAACACCTCGAAAACAAATAAGTCGATAAGGTAAGTACATCAAATTTGTTTATATTCATTTTATTTTTAATTTAAGATATTTCTGTATCTTCTGTATGTTTATTTAATTCTTGTTTATAACGGAATATTTCATGGATATAACGAAAAAAAAATTAGCCTACACTTCACATATCTACATGGTTCGCTATCCGTCGTAACTTAAAAATTTCTTTGATTCATATTTATTCTGCTATGTTTTATAAAATACAGCGTCTAGTAATATATAATTTATATTAAATTTCTTTGATTTTGATTTAAGTTTAAAAAGTTATTATTTTTTAAAATATTCGAGTTTTTAATGCCTTTAACATAACATATCTACATAACACATATACTCTTTTATAATTTCTTACTACTTACAAGCTTTCTGCTATTGCCTTTTTGAAAACCAGAATCAATTTTCAAGTAAGTAAATAAATACAAAAAAATACCAAATTAACGAAAGTAAACCAAAGAATACTTTGTTTGAATTTATGATGCCACGCCAAATGCAAACCACTTGCAATTTGGAAAAATATGAAATAAATGTTGAATGACAAAGGCTGCCAATAACAATACACTTAGTCTAAAATATACCTACGTATGTTTATTACTTATTTTATTAAATTATAATAGTATTTTATGTATCTAGGATGAAAAGTGAATCTTTAAGTTGTTTTTGTAATTACTTGTGAATACCTTAAAGACACTTTTCGTCTAAGGTCTACGGTATAATATTTTTTTTAAAGATGTCTGATCAAGGTCATCTGTATCATGAACGAATTAACAAATTGGCATACATTTATCTCTTTCCGTTACAAAGACTATAAGCATGTACGATGGATAAGGATAGATTTAACACGCTAGTCTTTCAAAAATTCATATTGTTTCGACTAATTTAAGACATTTCACTTTAAACGATGCTCGTTATTGATAATACTTTCGCTGTAATTAATTCAGATACATTACCTTAATTCATAGCCGTACGAATAACATTATTTTCTGTCAGTGTTTTATTTTTCACATATTTGGTTTTACATTTGCTAATAAACTTACCAGTAGACTTATTTTTGAATTTTGAATGCTTTTATTGTAACATAATTTTATAATAATAAAATAACAGTAGTATCTTATGTACCCTCATGAAAACTAAGCAAACGACACTACTGAATTTGTCAGAACGGGCAGAGCAAAAATCTGAATTCATACGATTCGTAGATGACCTTGATTGGACATCTTTCAAAAATATTATTGTACATACATAATTTTATATCATTCGGCTTTCTAGTTATTAAATTAATAAAAGAAACATGCAGCAATTTGTAGCAGCATGAGTTTTGTGTAAGTAGGCTAAGTCGCAATTGTTCGAAAATCCTAGCAAAATTTTGACAGATTGGCATATTGAAATTGAAGTTTTCTGGTTTGATTAACATTCATATTCGTTATAATTAATGAAAAATTCATTCCTCCAAATATTTTAGATGAGGCGAAGAACAATTTAATGCCGCATAAATAAAGAATTCAGTATGAAGGTAAAATTTTTAAGTGTTTTTTTTATAAATCGTTCAAAAAACGTTGATTTAGAAACCAGCATGACAAAATATTTTACCATCAAGTGTGTTCATGAAGGCGATTAATAATAGAGACATTTTGTTCAGATCATTAATCGCCAATTAAAACCCGTGTTAAATAAATAAAATAAATATATCATCACGGCATATTACCCATTGCTGGGTTTGTCAATCTGCTTGGTACACAGATTTCGGTAATGATGATGACATATTTGTACCATGCGGGCGTTTATCATGTGCCACTTCACGGGCACTCACTGCTGGCGTGGAAAGTGCACCACTGGGATCAATTTTGTACCATTTAAAATTCGAAATTTTTGGCGTCGGTCGGAATCGAACCCGGTTCCCCAGATTCGCGACCAGACAATATTTTTTCGTTGACCGTATTTTACTGAATTGCAAAATCTAATATTATTCCATGACTACATTATTTAGGCTAGTAACGTTTGAAACAGATTTTAACAAATGTACAGGAATGGTATGTGGTATCTATGGTTACCTACTAAATTAATTAATAAAAATCATGCATTAATAGGTGTCATTAATAAATGATGTTATATACATTAACATAAACTAGTCAACGAAAAATATATTTATATAAATGTTGATTTGCAATAGGTCTATTTATGTATAGGGTTTATTATTATTTGTAATTTCTGTTCAATTGAACAAATTTAAATTTAAATTAATAGATGTTAACTGGGACAGAAATTAGAAATAACACCTAATAAAAATAAATTACCCTAACATGACAGATAAACCGTTTGACATTTGTTATTTTTTTGTCTCAATTCCATGGCTATTGCTATGTTGAGGTGATTTTTGACATTTTCATACCTAATTTCTGCTGTTACAAGACATACAAAATTATTTTTGTTTGTTGATTCAGTGTATAATTTTATGCTCTACAACTTTTATTTGAATCTTTTTTGTCTAAAATAATTAGGGGAGCAATGCGCACGGAAAAACTGATTTCCCATATTAAACGCCTTGTACTATGGCGTCCATATAAAAGTGATAACTTTTACATCATAACTCGAAATCGAACAGTGATAAAAAAATTTAAACATCGTTGTTCGAAAGAAAATAAAAAATATCTTATAACGAAGTTCCATATTATTTCATAATTAGAATTAATTTGTAAAAATAAATATTCGCAAAAAATGTGTTTTATATTTATTTAGTGACCTGTGCATTTTTCGGAAACAGCAAATACATTTTTAAAATGGTTTACTAAAGGAGCAACTTTGTCCTAATTTAACTAACTTTATAATACCTTATGCTCAAGATTTTAAATATTACATCTACTCGGTAGGTACACCTAATAATGGGTACAAAAATAAGTGCAAAGATTTATCAACAAATACACACGTCTTCTTCTTGTTACCCATTTCTGGGTGTGCCAATCTGTTTTTTTCCGCAAATTTTGATAATAACGATAATTGCACCATAGAGGAGTATTAGGAGTCACCCACGTCACCTAACTGGTACTCACAGCTGCTGTGGAAAGAGTACCACACTACAGGCGTCACTTTTATGCAATTTGAAAACTGTAAATAATTTTCAAATTGATCCTATGTTTAGTTTACCTATCGCACTATCGTATCCTACAATACTTTACCTACTTTTGAAAAAAATTATATTACATATTTTTATTATTGTCGTATGAATATCCTAAAATGTATTTAGATTTTAAATTATAGTAAGTACAGTGTATTAAAAAAAAATTACTCGAAGTAAGCTATGAATAGATAAAGAGACACGTTTTAATTTGAAAGTATTTAATTAAATGTCAATTTGACACTATAGATTTTATCAAAAATATAGCAAAAACTATCTTATTTCAGAAATGGAAATAAATTAGGCAATATTCTTTTGTTGCCTGTTACAATGAATTTCAGGAAAATTACATTTCATAACCAATTTTTTACTACACTATAATTAATTTAAATAATACCGTACTTTGTATACATTCATATACAAACTCGTATATGCTAAAAAAGATATAAATAAATAAACATTTTTATCTCAGGACATGTGAAATAAGATATACATATTTAAATATTAAAATTTAATTAATAATTCATGACAGACCATATCTCAAACTAAATATACTAAATAAGATATTAGTCACACCAAAAAACTTTCTCTAATTAATTGGATATTTAACGACTCAAGTTCGAATATAACCGAGGTCATCAACATTATAATTATTAGTATTAATCGTTCGAAAATAACTTGTTCTAATGCTTTTTCTAAACATCCATACCCAAAAATGGGTAGAAAAAATAATGATTAATCATTAATTCAACCCAATATATTAAAAATTCTTCTTCATTAACCTTTCTATTCAAGGTCTTCTTATCTTTTGATAAGAAAATATTGTATAAAGTGGAAGTAAGTTTTGATAACATTATGCCGTTGTCGAGGGCCGTTAATGTTGAGTGCTGCCGCCAGTAGGCCTGCGGAAGATGCGAGAACTACCTAATGGGCTGGAGGCTGAGTTCCAATTGTTACCCACCAAGGCTTAAGAGCTCGTAAAGCGACGAAATAGGGTAGAGTAGAAAGTGAGAGCAGATTGGAGGAAAGAAGAATAGAGAAGGAAAGAAAATAGTTTGTACACTCAATTGAATTATTTATTCATATTTATAAAATTATAAATAAATAAATATATCATCGCGGCATATTATCCAGTGCTGGGTGTGCCAATTTGCTTTGTACATATTGGTAATGATGATGATATATTAGCACTGTGCTAGCGTTTAACAGGCATCACCTCACGGGTACTCATTGCTACCGTGGAGAATGCACCACAGGGGTCACTTTTACGCCATTTTAAATATAAAATAAAATGTTATATGGTTTTATACCCATAGTTGGGTGTGCCAATTGATTAAAACTTAAAGGAGATTTTGCTAACTGTAGTTTGTTACCGCATGAATATCCAAGCCTGTTGTGGAAAGTGCACCATATTTTTTTTTCAAATATTTCTTCATGGGAACTCGAATCTGTAGTGGAGAGTGCACCACATATCGCAAAAAAAAATATAAAATAATTTATTTGACAATATATTTTTTTAATTAATTAATAATTCAAAATTAATTAACATCGGTCGAACTCGGGCCTTGAAAATCACAAGAATATAATTCTATACCCAGTATTGAGTACCATGGGCACTCAATGTTATAATGGAGAGTGCACCACATATAATTTTAGGGCACTATATAGTGCGCCCAATTAAAATACATAAGTATGTACATAAAAAGTTCTATTCAAAGTTTTCGCATTTTAAATTTCTTTAATTTAAATAAAATAATAAAAATAGTTTTTCATTATTTTTTTGAAATTGAGGTAAACAAGTAAATCAGTCTGATAACAATGTTATAAAAACACATAAATAACGCTACAACATCAAAGTTATCTTGTGCATTGCCCTATATAAAAACTGCATTCTGATACAGACAATGCATTCCTCAATTCAACTCTTTGTATTCTACTGCATCTGTACTATAAACACAACTCAACACTCATAAAAACACTTCTTTCTCATTTCATTCCTCACGATAGACAAAGACGCAAAACCTACAGTTCGTCTGTTACAAAAACACCCACATCAAAACAAGCTAGCATCGGCACCCATCATGGATGCGAGGTCACGTGACGTCCACAACCAATCACCTTGCGTTTGAGCACAGCGGTTGCTATAGCAACGTGTTGTTTGGCCCTGCCCCGGCCGTATAACACGTTTTATGTTTCCAAGAGTGGGGGGACGCATAAAACTTCTCAGTTGGATTTCATTGGACTTTCAATAGTAAAATTTTTATGGTTTTCCCCATGTTAAATGTGTACTTATGCGTTCGTCCTATAGATGTAGGTATCAGTGCCTTTTCCAAACGGCCAAATGAGACGAAAAACGTACTGAGTATGAGCTACCCGGCGGATATTTGAATATACCTATTCTGGGTTATTGTATGCATAAAATAGATGTAATGAAATTATATGGCACCATATTCCATGTTCACGTTATTTTTTCAAAAATGGGAATTGTATTATGCTTTAATTTTACAACTAAAAGCGGCATGAATTTGCCAGATAGGTTATATTTTTATCTTCGGCCATTTTGCAAAATAAAAAAAGAATGTTTTATTTTATACTGCCATAAAAAAATTATAACAGTGACAATTTTTAAATAGGCCTAATTATTTAAATAATGACCATGATAAATTTCAGAGGCAACCACATTTTTATGCAATTTTATAATTTATGCAATTTTCCTTTGTATACATAATAGATCAAATAAACCTTCTATTCTTTTATCCCTTAAACATACATAAATATATTATTACGGATTGATACACATTCATAGATAATGATGTAATAGGTAAACGAGCTACTTCAAATAATTTCTATATTGTTATCTTATAGAAGAACAAGGGCGGCATCCTATTAGAGAAGAAAATATATTTTTTAAACCAGTGGTTCTCAAGTTACAATACAAAGTTATGTTTTCACCTCTCGCTAAGAGAGGTATTGGATTCATGCTAAAAATCTCATATCCAGATTTTATTGAATAAGCACGATTTAAGGTC
Source organism: Harpalus rufipes (assembly GCA_951394225.1). Classification (NCBI taxonomy): domain Eukaryota; kingdom Metazoa; phylum Arthropoda; class Insecta; order Coleoptera; family Carabidae; genus Harpalus; species Harpalus rufipes. The sequence goes on from OX596279.1 coordinate 52,501,793, forward strand.
CATAGAATCCGATTATAACATTTTTACGATGATGTCTGTGTGTGTATGTGTGTGTGTGTGTGTGTGTGTGTGTGTGTGTGTGTGAGGTTGTTGGAGGTACGATTTCTCAAATTCTATAAAACTAAAGATCTGTGTAACTACGGATTCCTCAATCTAACAGTAATGGAAAGAATTGATTAGATTCTGGTAACAATTGAACAACCGAAAGTGGTAGTTTCTAAAAAAAAAATTGTAAATATTATTTTTTTGAAAATTTGTTAATACAAATAATAAAGATAATTAAATTCTCAATTTGTCACATTTTTTCTTTTTATTATATCTCGTAGAGGTTTGGAGATATAGTATATAATAATATAGAATAATCTGTTGTAATAAAACTCGTTACCCAAAAAACAGTTGAGATATTTATTTTTTTGTAATTGACAGATAAATGCAAAATATCAGTGTCAAAAATCAGATTTTTCTGAGAGGTACGAGTACATTTAATATATTATTGTATTATTATTTAAATATGTATTTAAATTATAGGTATGTTAATATTACATATATCCTTGAGAAATACCGCTAATACTGTCAATGAATTTGAAGAATTTTGAACATATAATTTCAATTTTTTGTGTGTACAAGAAATGTTAAATTCGTTAGGTACTTATAGAGTGCGAGCAGTCATGTGAATTTATTGGCCTTGGCAAGCAAATATGAGGATCCGTATCAGAATGAAGGCTAGTAGTTATTTACATATATGTCACAATTGTCATATGTCATAATTTTTCATTCCAAATTTCAAAATATTCTGATGTTTATTTGTCATCAATAGTATGGAATATACTTGTCGAGGAAAATAATACACATGGATTTGGAAAATCATAATTTTGAATGAAAACTTATGATACTTGACACCTATGTACATAATTACTAGCTATCATTCTGACACGGGCCCCCATATCTGCTTGCCAAGGCCAACAAAGTCTCATAACTGCTTGCGCCCTATGCAACATAAAAAGAAAATGGCGAGAGGTATTGTGCTGGCCACAACAGATTTTTTTACATGAGGTGATATACATGGTAACACTGAAAAACAGGCCACTCGAAATAACTTTATTATTTATAATTATTTTCTAATTCTCTTTAAACATTTGTAAACTAGGCTTAGGGGCTCACAAATCATAGTATTTGGCATGATGATAACACCTCCGGTTTGACCGGAAGTGACATTAACTTTCATATTTCAAATGGGATATCCTATTGTATTTTTATAATCTACGTAAAATTACGAATTCAACGATATGTTTGAAGTGCATTTTTATTGAAGAAATAAATTACAAAAACGTAAGAAAAAATTATGCATAATTAACCCGCTAAGTCATGATAGCAGGCAAGATGTGAAGACAGTTGAGATAATACTTACTAATATGTAAATTAATTGTTTAAATAGTAAGTTATTTTTGTAAAATTGTAAGCCTATGATACGGCTTAACAGTTTAATAATTCATAATTCGTTTCAATCATATCGTTGAATTCGTAATTATACGTAGATTTCAAATATATAAAATATACAGGATGTCATTTGAAATATGAAAGTTAATGTCATTTCGGGTGAAACCGGAAGCGCTACCATCATACCAAATACCATGATTTGTGAGCCCCTAAGTCTAGTTTATAAATATGAAAACAAAAATAAAAAATAATTATAAATAAAAAAGTTATTTTGAGTGGCCCGTGTTTCAGTGTCAACCTGTATATTTAGGCCCATTCGATAGAGTATTTTTTTGTAAATTCAACCATGTGATTATTTTATATCCTTACACAACATAAATATTGAGAAAAATTCAATTGACATTTAAATAAATTTGATTTTTATATTTATTTTTCAGTAGGCTACATATGAAAAACAATTGAGCTCAAACTAAAACAAATATTTGTTATACTCTGTATGAAATAACGAAAGAATTTTGACATTTAATTGGGGCGTGGTTTAGAAGTCTGTTTTACACCAAAACATTTTTAATGTTTAAAAAGAAGCGCCAATTGCACAAAACCTTAAGAGAATAAATACAGGGAAATAAGTAAAACTTAAAAAACGACAATACAACTACAAATAACACACAGCACTTACAAAGAATGAAATTATAATTGACAAAATATTTGACTTGTGTTTGTGTAAGCTGCGCTTGACTACAGCGCATAGCAACCAATAGAATCAGAAGAATATATCTGTCAAAATTATTTCACTATTCAATCAAATTACAATAGGAGAAAAAATGAACTGTAGATGGCAGGTTGGATGACGACAAAACCCCCCATTTGGCCGCCAATAGTCTAGTACAATAGTGAAATTATTTGTTGTTTTTACTTAAAAGTAGACACATCAAAACGATTTAGCGCAAAATATCATTTATATTCAAAATAAACATTTATTTCACTACATCAACAAATGATAAAAAGTAATGTTTTCCCCACTTGTTGCATTCACAAATCTCTCACTAGATGTCAGCTACTTTGATTTTTTCTCCAATAACGTTATAAACAGTGTTGTATTCAATTTCTATCCTAAATAATTTATTTAAATTTCAAATGAATTTTCTTAATATTTTTATTATATACGGAAATAAACATGGTTGAATTCAGAAAAAAAATCGAATGGGCCTAAATATATAAAATCCCATTAAAAAAATTAGTATTTTAACTTGAGAACCACTGGTTTAAAAAAATATTTTTTTCTTCAAGCGTATTATAATATTCATATTATGCTACTGTAAACACACTATAGAAGATATACATTATCTTACTAGTACAACAATGTTGTTCATTATTGTACTATTAAAAAAACACATACCATACTGAATATTGTTATTTGACAGTTACATCGTTTGTGTTTTGTTGTGGACACAGCCAACTTTGGCTGAAATTGCAAACTCTATAATTAAAACAATTTTAAATTATTTTTTTAAATCCCCAGTTTTCTTTGAAACACTTGAAGAAAAAATAGTATATGTTATTCGGAGCAGAACGCCCTTTTGTGTTCAACACAAAAATACCGCTTTCTACTCCTAACATAATAGACTATTCTTCTCCAATCGGATGTCCTCCTTGGTATTCTATAAGATTGTCTTATAGTATTTTATTGTATCTTTAATAATATAGAAATTATTTTAGGTACCTCGTTTAGTTGTTACATCCTGTATGTAATAGATAATCTAATTTATTCAGATTTACATATTAAAAATATTTACTCTACCCTAGAATTCTTGATGTTTAGCTGTTACATCCTGTATGTAATAGGTAATCTAATTTATGCAAATTTACATATTAAAAATATTTACTTTTACCAAAGAGTTCTTTTACCAGACATTTTGTTTTTAATAATTTTTTTTTGCCAAAAACTGAAGAAAATGGTAAATTCTATATTTTCACTTACAACGATACTTTAAGAGTTATAACTAATTTTAAACCAGCTCAACTTTGGCTATTAAACATAAGTAACTATTTAAAATATGCAAATTTTGTATTCCCAGGCCTATCTGACTTTCTTATTGTCATTAATTATTTCATTCTTGTTTCATTTTTTTCTATCGAAAACGGGGCTGCCAAAAACCCGTTTTTTGTAGATTATATTGGACTTTCTTACTGCGTGTTATTAACATCTTGGCTTATACAGGATGTTAATGAATACGTGTTACAAATTTATAGGGTATGTAATAGGAGATGAAAAATAGATTAACTTTTACTAATAAACTCATTTACAGAAACGCACCGTTTCCGAGCTACAGGCTCTTAAAGAGTAATTATATATATTAATTTTAGCTGGCTGTGTGAACTGGGTACTTCAGTTATTATTTTGTTTATTTTACCTTTTAGCATTGAAATACAAACGAGTTATGAATGAGCATACTGTTGGCGATTACGCTAACATGACGGCAACACAAGATATTCAAACAAATTCTGACGTTTTTCAACGAAAGTACGATGTGAAAAGATACTTCGAAGGTGCAATGCTTGCAATGAGGTTGGTGGTTGTCATTTTGAGCAATAATTTAAAAAATTTAAAACAAAAAAAAAATAACTGAAGTGATATATCACAGCCAACTTAAATTAAGGTAGATAATTAGATAAAAATAAACAGAACTAATACTAAAAAGGTTGTATTATTTTAATTAAATAATTACTTTTTTAAGAGCCGGTAACTCGAAAACGATGCGTTTCCGGATATGAGTTTTTTTTAGTAAAACCATCCCCTACATACCCTATAAATTTGTAACACGTATTCATTAACACTCTGTATAGGTATTTACACATTTTAATATTGAAAACCTCAATGTTTACTTAGTTATATTCATATTTAATAAATTATAATTACCCACTATGAATTTATGGGGTTCCACACCATTTTTACCTTCAGTCACCTTAATGTTATTATAACTTCAAGAATATATTATTCTCTAATAAGTTAAAGAATTATAAAGATATTAAAATTCATAAATCAGTCAGCTATACTAACCATGGAAACTGCTAATATATTCAGATAATTCAAATTGATTGTTGTCGCATCAATGAAAAGTAAATGAATGTGGCAGAATTGAGGATGTTGAGATAGATGTTGGGTAAGGCACGGAAAGATACGGTAAGGAATGAAAGAATAAGGGAAATAACTCTCGCGTTAGAAATTTCTAGAAAGATACACGACATATATTGGAAGTACAATGAATAGCTTAGTAATAGACTGTATTGCGGAAGACTTGAGAGAAAAGGAACTGAATGAGGACGACACGCAAAACAGAAATGAGTGGAAGAAGAAAATAAAAAATAGCGACCCCTGACGAATGGGAAAATCTAAAGAAGAAGAAGATGTCAATGTCCGGCGCAATTTGCATAGTTTCTTTATGAAATAATTTAATATATAATCTTTTGCAAGAAAATTTATATATGGAACTAAGAATTTTAGTGCAAACGGGACTTAAAATTTTACGTAATAAGCGAAATACGAATTATAATGTTAGAATTTTGGTACGTGATTATTCAAGAAGAAATTATTATTTAGCATAAATAACATAAATAAAATGCATTTGTCCCTCGCATAAATTGTAGAACATTGAAACAGTTTGACCATTCTTTGGCAATATTTTGATACAAACTATGGCGGTGGATGGCGCTTGTTTTTCCTTTGATGATTTCACGATTGGCCGGCAAAAACGGAGCGAGTCTCGCTTTAAAATCAGACAACCAATCAAATTGAAAAGACCTGATACGTCATCCTAATTATTAATCGACTTCCATCACTAATATCTATTAATTTACGTATATTTTCACATATCTAGGATAGTTAAAATTTGACTATGGTATTGTATCCCAATGGGATTTCTGTTTCTCACAGATTCTTTAAGTGAATCTATTTTAAACTTGGGTGTGCAAGATCATTATCTTGCTGAAGGTTAATTCATCTTCTCTAATTCATTTACCATCTTTTACACGGAACATTTTTTTTGCATTTATTGAATAATGTTAATTAATAATGTCTTGATTAAAAACCAATTAAAAAATTAAAATGTTTATAACTGAGAGATAAATGTCAGTGTCAAAAATCCAGAGACATTACTGAAGACTTTTTCTATGAAATACGTACATTATATTACTTATTATTGTATTAATAGTTAAATATTTAAAATTATAGGTATATGCTATATATCCTTCATAAATACTGCCAATCCCGACAATGATTTATAGAATGAATTTAAAATTTAAAAATCTAAATATAAAGAGTAGATATAAGTAGAATTTTTGGTGTAGAGTGCGGCATACAAATGTTAAATACAAAACTTATGAAACCAAGTAAAGTGGCGAGAGGTATTGTACGGGCCACAACAGATTTTTATTACATACATTATTCCATATACTCGTACATATAAATTATAAAAAATTTAACTAAACAAATCAATAATAATCAAAATGGTTCCAATACAAATAATAAATTAATATTCATTTCAAAATAAAATAACGCAAAAATAAACAAATTTTATTAATAAAAAAATTGTTATAATATACTTTTGTGTAGTGCAAATAGCACAACATTTCAGAAAAGAAAGTGACATAGTTTTGTCTCCATTTTTCTTAGTTGGCTTAGGTTAGTTATTTCTTACAAGGGTCACGAACTATACCGAGTTGTGATACGTGTTTACAGAATTACCTTTAAAATATTTAAATGTTTTATGCATTATTCATTGCTTTAAATTGTAAGTGTTAATGTTTTGAATTTAACACTATTAAAATGTATATAAATTAGACGAAAATATAGCAAAATATTTGTTAAATATTTAATGCTAAATATAAATATTAAAAAATAATATGCATAATTATATACGAAGATATATTAAGTACTATAACTAACCTATAATTTGCATATGGGAACCTTTCATTTTGTCGGCAATTACATATCTCTATACTTCAAAAATTATCAATTACATTGTTTAATTTACACTTTAAACATGTAATAAATAAGTAAATAAATAAATAAACATTTCAACATGTACTAATAATCCTTGAAAACTAACCTATAGTCAACCATTAACCATCAAAAGCAAAAATATAAATATATCGTATATATTCCAACTATTTTTCCTCCAGACTTTTTTTTTAATTCATCCATTAGCATAGTTAATCTGTTAACAAATAGGTCAAGGAAAAACTATCGTAGAACATTTAACCTCAAATATCAAATATTTATAGAAACAGCTTTTCTTAATCTAGTTACAGTGGAAATTAAAACAAAACAAACTCACCAGTAATCACTGTTATGGTTGCCCACGCAATATTACACGTCAACAAACAATTAACAAACAACAATCAACAAACATGAGTAGTAGGTAGATTAGATTATATTTTTTTAACCTAAAAAATATGTACACTCATTTCAGAAGTTAAAATTGTGTGGTATATTTACAAACTTTAAGTTAAAATAATAATTTGATTTAAAATAAATATAAAAATCATAAACATAACACTATCAAATAAATTTATAATACGATCAAACTACCTACGACAAAATCGAAAGAAAACTGTTTGTATTTGTTTGTTGATAAAACAAAAACTACGATCACTTGTTTCACAATCAACAATCAACAACTCCAGCTTGTCAGTAGAAATTTAGAACTCCTGCGCATTCATTTATTTAACAACTATTTGTCTCTCGTTTTTCACTGTTTTTTAACGGATTTTTCGACCAATTTCGCGATAATTTGTCGGGTGTGGATAAAAAGAGCGATTTTCACTACATGTCGATCACTTGCCGGCTTATGGGAGGAGAAACAACGTGCAGAGGCAGCTGGCACGTTGACGCATGCGCGCATAGCCAACCGAGAGCTGCAGTAAACGAACCACGGCTGCACGGGCACTTTATTGGCGAAAACACTATCAAAAATATCGTAAAATAGTTTATTCCAATCGTACTAAAGGCTGCACAGAAAAAATGTCAAAATGTTTGCGAGGCGGACAGCGAAGAGTGCAGTTATACGAAGATATATATGAAAGAAAATTGGAAGATGTGTACGTATATTTTATTTTGGAATTGAATATTAGATGTATGTTTTATGAGAAAATGTAATACACAAGATTGTGTTAAAATGTACACGTTTTGTATTGTTTGAGATGAGAAATTGTAGCAATTTATATGTAAAAATAAAATGCTTTTCAGCGCCAAATATTTCTGTTTATTTTTTTGCAAGATAAATTGTGTTTGTTTATACATTTTTTCTTTTTAAAATAAAATGAATGATACGAAAATAGTACAAAAACATTTGCCGAAAATAATGTTTATACAGTGTCCACGATAACTTAAACAAAAGTTGCACTATTAGGAGATCTTTTATTTAATATTGCATCATTATTTCAGAAAAAAATGCATACACACTAAGGCGAAAATGTAAACTTCCAAGTATAAAAAAAATAATATTGGATTTTGTTTTATACATGAAAAATATGAAACTATTAGATATTAAGATAATATTGAAACAATTTTCAAATTTCGTCTGATCACAAATCTGGGAACCCGGGTTCAATCCCGACCGTTGTCAAAAGAAATATTTCACACCCAGCAATGGGTAATATGCTGTGATGATATATTTATTATTCATTTGCATATTTTATTGAAATATAAAAGACTGAAAACTAAATAAGAAAATTATCAATGAAAATAAGGTAATTATTATATTTAATTGTCTTTTTCAATTGTTTCATTGCAATAACCATTGTTTTTAACCTATAAATTTAATAATTATATCATTATTGATATTTGAATGCTAAAAAAATATTTTTTCAACAATGTAACTTTTTAAAATGGCGTGCATATAAAAATTTAATTTTAAAACCTCGAAATCCAACAGTAAAAAAAAAATTGAACATCACTGTTCGAAAGAATATAGAGACGTACAAACCAAAATTAGTATTATTTTATACTTAAAAGTTATTTACAGAAAATACGTTTTGTTTATATCTAGTAATCTATGCATTTTTCGGGCTAAACAATACATTAGACCTGCTAATAGTATAGTCCTTAAGAGACAAATATTATCTAATTTAACCAAAAACTCGAAGAAATTTAAATGTTCGTATTAATGAAATCTGAAATCAATGGTGCCATGGATTAATAAAAAAACGGCTGAAATCTAGAACACAACACTCAATTTTGAAGCGAAAAATTCACATTTTTCACAAATACAGCTTAAAAACTGATAATTATTTTGGCGCGAAATGCCTATAAAATACAAACACCCACCCAAATTGAGTTCGGTGCGCTAAGTTACGTTACGTTCAAGTATTCATAATTTTCACAAATTTAGCCTTTAAAATAGATAAATTTTGACTTTATTTTTACAAAAAAAACAAATAAATACATGCTTCCGCGCTCTATTTTTGTATTTCTTTGTTATATTTTTGCGAAAAGAAAACATTGCAACAATAAAAATGTCAAGCCGCAACTTTGTTCCTAAACTTACTATCACTAACTTTACGCGGGTTTGTCAAAATTATAAATTACTACTTTTCTTTACATTTATTATTTTTATAAGGTGTAGATAAAAAGTTAAAGTGTAAATAAAAAATTACTTTATCTATTATTAATTACTTTATCTACTGTTCATGTTAAATTGTTACTTTATCAATAAAAAATCTGATGTGGACAGGAAAATACCTTCCGTCAAAATTCTACGTATTTTGTATAATAAATCCACACAGAAATATTTTTGCAAACTATTCTATGGGTGTTTTATTTTTAGGGGAGAAATGAACTGATCTTATTACCCCGTACTGAACTGAATCTTAAAAAGAACAGTATGTTTCTTAAAATAAGACGTAGAAAATAAAAACATATATTGCATTATATTTATAACATAATAATCTGCTGAATTTAGAAATAAATAAATAAATATATCATCACTGCATATTACCCATTGCTGGGTGTGCCAATCTGCTTTATACACAGATGTCGGTAATGATGAAATATTTGTACCGTGTGGGCGCTTACCAGGCGTCACCTCGCACTCATTGCTGGCGTGGAGAGTGCACAACAGGGGTCAATTTTGTTCCATTTAGTTGTGGATATAATCTGTTGTATTACCTTATGTGATTTGTTTTTGCCAATTATTTTACATTTTTATATTTCCATTAAAATCATTTCACAAAGATATTATGTAAATTTTATTTGACACTGACATCTGTCAATTAGTAATATTTGAATAATCTAACTGTTTCCATGGTGTAGCTTTTAGCAACATTAGGTTGAAAGATATTTCTTCATAATTCTTTACCTCTAAATTCATTGAATATGAAGAAAAAAGTACAATTAAACCGAATAAAAAATAACATATTCTTTTATTTATAATAACATAAAAGGTCAAAAAATGATATTTAACAGCGTTTTTTCAAGAAAAACTTAAAATCTTCAAATTAGGGTGCTTTCAGTTAACCAATCATAACCAAAATCTAATCAACTCTTCATATGAACGTACGAAAGAGAAATATGAAAGAATTATAATTTTTGGAATTACTTATAGTATTGGAGATATCGAAGGAGAATTTTTTTGTCATACACACACACACGCACACACAAACACACACACATACAAACATCATCGTAAAAACAGTAAATTCGTATTGTAGGAACCCTATAACGTGCTTATTCATTAAAATTTTTTGACCAGACAGTACCTTCCTTACCTATAAGTGACGGAAGGTAAAAATGAACGAACAAAGCCTACTTTTAACATCAGGTACAAAACAAAAGTAAATTAATGCGTAAAAATAGAAAAAAATAGTATGAAAAACACGTATTACAATGTCTGTTCGTAATACTTGTCTTTCAATATACTTTTCCAATTCAGTAAGATACTGTCACCAGAAAAATATTGTAACTAATACGTGTATAAATCGCCTGCATTAACACACTTGATAGTTAAATAACTATTTTATCTGTCATCATAAACAGTGTTACTTTAATTCTTTAATGAGAAATCATTAGATAAATCGTAGGTGTTGAAAAAAAAAGTAATGCAAACCTATGTAATAATAAAAATAGAACTAACACTTACCGAAAGTAAAAGAACATAATAAGTTCTCAAAAATTTCACTATTTACATAATATTTTATCCGCCATCTAAACTCGTTGAACCATAACTGTTCTCAAACTACAAGTAAACCACCTGCAATATAAGCACTATGTACTCTCAGAATAAGCTTAAATGCATGAATTGTAGCCGTCGAGACAGACAGTGATGATTCCGCGGCCTTGACACGGCTCGAAGAGAAGCATACCAAGTGGCTTTGTTCTGTGATGAATGGCCTCAGAGTGGAATACCAAATAGCAGGAGAGAAAAGGCAAATAACGGCAAGAGATCGCAGCGAGATTGGAATGAAAATGATGGATGACGATGTTAAGATGTAAACATCGTGTATGAAAGTGTATATTGTTGTCTGCCAGACAATATAATAGTAGTAACTGTAATTGTGATATAGCTAACCAAGGTTGCACATGTTGTAGTGATACTGGTTTGTGTACTGAAGATCTCGGGTTTGAATTCCACTAGGCATTGATGTCTGTTTCGTCTTTAACCCTTTAGTGCTTCAAAGTATTTTAAAGTTCATTTTAAAAGGTAACAGTTTTGACTTTGATAGAGGTTTTGAGCTTAATAAGTCGTGGTTACCTGTTATTCGTTCATAATTTTCCATTTTATCTTTGTATGTTTTTATGTAACTTTTGATCTATGTTACCCTCATTTTGTAAACTTATCTTGACTACTTGTATTTTGTTATTTACCTGATGAAGACAGCACTACGCTGTCGAAACGTTAAATAATTAAATATATACAGAACTAAACCCAAATATTGTTTTATTTCATTATATTATGAGTTCTGAAAGCTTCTTTCAATATTTAATAATTTTTCTGATAAAGTATAACATAAAAATTAAAATACAGTAAAGTGTCCCAAAATTCACGCAAGAAATAATGTTAATACAAAACAGGTTTATAATTAAAAATTGTATTTTTTTTTATTAATTCATGAAGACAGTATATAAGGTTATGTATGGAATAGCATATCGAGTAAATGGCCTCCATGGCTTTGCTGGCACATTATGCACTCTTTTGTTGAAAATTTCCATGACCGTTTGGCTTAAATGTGGCTGAATTTCGTTGATACAACGCTCAATTTCCTTATTCAAGGCGTGGGTGGTCGTGGGCTTGTTGGCATAGACCTTAGACTTCAAAAAACCCCAAATAAAAAATCTGATATGGCCAACACAATACCTTCCGTCAATCCTGTGTATTATGTATAAATTCCATACATAAATTTTCTTGCAAAAGATCCTATATTTCCAGTAAAATTATTTCATAAGCAAACTATGCAAATTGCGCTTTACACTGATATCTTTTTCTTCTTCTTTAGCTTTTCCCATTCGTTAGGGGTCGCTAGTTTTTATTTTCTTCTTACACACATTTCTGTTTTTCGTGTCGTTCTCTTTCAGTTCCTTTTCTCTCAAATCTTCCGCAATTTAATCCTTCCATCTTATCTTTGGTCTTCCTCTGTTTCTTCTACCTTCTACTACTAAGCTATTCATTCGTCTTCCAATATATTCTTCATCACTCCTCATGACATGTTCAAACCAATGTAATCGACCCTCTTGTATCTATCTAGAAACGTCTGTCATTAGAGCCATTTCGCTTATTCTTTCATTACTTATTCTATCTTTCTCTTTCATAATATCCATCTCAATCCACTAACACATGTTCAAACCAATGTAATCGTGTTTCATGTATCTTTCTAGAAACTTCCAATACTAGTTATTTCCCTTATTCTTTCCGTGTCTTCCCTAACATATATCTCAACATCCTCATCTCTGCCACATTCATTTACTTTTCTTTGTTACTGACATGTCAATTTGAATTATATGAATATATTAGTTTCCATGGTTAGCCATAGCCGGCTGATTTATGAAATTCAATATCTTTATAAGTCTTTAACTCTATATCTATTGAATATGAAGCATAACATGCAATCAAATCGTACAGAGAATAATATATCCTTTAAGTTATAATAATGTTAAATGTCAAAAACTGTTCAAATCTGCAAATGAGGGTACTTCCGGTTGACCAATTATAACAAAAATCTAATCACCTCTTCTTCTGGATGTAAACTTGAGGAATACTATAAAATTATAATTTTTGGAATCGTGGTATTGAAGTTATGCGATCCGAAACTTTCGTTACACACACACACACACACACATACCTAATACCTACATACATAGAGACATCATGTTAAAAATGGTAAAATCGTATTATATGGACCCTAAAACATGCTTATTCACTAAAAACTCATCATTGAATTTTTTGACCAAAGACAATACCTTCCTTCTAAAGGTGACGGAAGGTAAAAATTGTTGAAATTTGTACTAAAACTTATGCGACACACGTTATTACCCATTGCTGGGTGTGCCAATTTGCTTTGTCTATCGGTAATGATGAAAGATCAGTAAATGAAATAAAAGTAGGAAATATATGTTTTTTGCGAGACCTAGGGGTAATAAATAAACTGAAGCTTAATTTAATTAAGAATATTGTTCTCATCTTAATTTGATCATGTGGTACAATAAGATCATATCGATACAAGCAATTTATTTGAGTGGTCTGCGTTAAGCGGTATGTAACTTCCTGCAGTTCTTGTTTTCATTGTTTTTATTACTTTGGCAATATTGATCTATAGATATATTATTGAATTCATCCAACAAATGAAGAACATAATAAAAAGTAAAAAATAAAAGTAGAGGAATTAAATATTTAATTGTTAGTGACAATGAAAAGAAAATGAATGTGGCAGAGATGAGGGAGTTGAGATAGATATTGGGGAAGAGACGGAAAGATAGGATAAGGAATGAAAGAATAAGCGAAATGGCTCTAGTGACAGACGTTTCTAGATAGACACAAGAGAGACGATTACATTGGTTTGAACATGAGTAGAGATGAAGAATATATTGGAAGAAGAATGAATAGGTTAGTAATAGAAGGTTGATGAAACAGATGAAGACCAAAAATAAGATGGAAGGAATGTATTGTGGAGGACTTGAGAGAAAAGGAACTAAATGAGGACGACACGCAAAACAGAAATGAGTGGAAGAAGAAAATAATACATAGCGACCACTAACGAATGGGACAACCTAAAGAAAATTTCAGTGTCAAGTGCAATTTGCATAGTTTGTTTATGAAATAATTTTACTGGATATATAGGATCTTTTGCAAGAAATTTTATGTATGGAATTTGTATATAATACACAGAAATTGATGGAAGGTAATGTTCGGGTTACATCAGATTTTTTATTACTATGAAAAATGTATAAACTTTCATGTTGATGTACCTCGGTTACTTCGGTATTATAAAATCTAGTATTCAGTTTATTCATTCATAGAGCCATTCTGGTGAAAATTTGCTTCATCTTCCATGATCAGTTTATGAATTATGAATAAGTTGTTGTCTTTCTAAATAAGAAAATAAAGTCAAAAGAATGTTACGCGTTGTTTTGTTATGAATTTTTCTATTAGAAATATCTCAAGAACAAATTTTCAAAATCTGAATCAAAATTTTAAAAAAATGTCCAAAAGATGTCAAATTTTTAAATAGTAAAGCAACTTAGAGGCATTTGTATTACGTAAAAACACAAATGTAGGTGATAAGAACGTTCCATTTTGCAACAAATTTATCTGTATACCTATACAACACATGTCGTTCTAATTATTTATATCAGCAGTATCAAAACATTTGAAGATTGGTGCAATTTACCGTGACCGCTTTATCAAGCTGGTGATAATTAAACGGCCGTCCACAAGTGCCCTGTACTTTGCACTTGCTTTGCTATCGCTACTTTCCATTTTGCTTCTCGTTTTCACATTCACAATAAAATGCCACTGTAGTCTTCTGATAAAAGCAATTAGTCCAAAGATAATTGGATGCATTAAAGTAATTGGAAAACATAGAAATTGGTTGATAAAAGTAATTAAATTAAAATTTCCAGGTTTTTATTTATATTTTTGGGCAGAAATTTATGAAAAAAAATCTGTTGTGGCCAGCACAATACCTTCCGTCAATCGTGTGTATTATATATAAATTCCATACATAAATTTTCTTGCAAAAGATTCTAAATTTCAAGTAAAATTATTTCATAAACAAATTGTGCAAATTGCACTTGACAATAACATCTTTTTCTTTTTTAGGTTTCCCCATTCGTTAGGGATCGCTATTTCTGTTTTACGTATCTTTCTCATTCAGTTCCTTTTCTCTAAAGTCTTCCGCAATACAGTCCTTCCATCTTATCTTTGGTCTTCCTCTGTTTCTTCAACCTTCTATTTCTATGCTATTCATTCTTCATCCAATATGTTCTTCATTTCTCCTCATGACATTTTCAAACCAATGTAATCATCTCGCTTGTATCTTTCTAGAAACTAGAGTTATTTCCTTACCTATCTTTCCGTGTCTTCCCCAACATCTACTTCAACATCCTCATCTCTGCCACATTAATTTACTTTTTATTTATACTGACATCTGTCAATTTAAATTATATGAATATATAGTAGTTTCCATGTTTAGCAAAGCTGGCTGATTTATAAAATTTAATTTCTTTAAAATTCTTTAACACTATGCCTATTGAATATGACGTATAAAATATAATCAAATCGTATAGAGAATAATATATTCTTTAAGTTATAATAACGTTAAATGTCAATAAATCAAATTTAACTGTTAAATCTTCAAATGAGGCTACTTCCGGTTCATCAATTATAACCAAAATCTAATCAGTTGTTCTTCTGGATGTAAACTTGTGGAATACGGAAAATATATAATTTTTGGAATCGTGGTATTGAAGTTATGCGATCCGAAACTTACTTCATATTCAATAGATATAGAGTTAAAGAATTATAAAGAAATTAAATTTTATAATTCAGCCAGCTATGCTAACCATGAAAATTATTAATATATTCAGATTGACAGATGTTAGTATCAATAAAAAGTAAATTAATGTGACAGAGATGAGGATATTGAAGTAGATGTTGGGGAAGACACGGAAAGATAGGTAAGGAAAACTCTAGTGTTACAAGTTTCTAGAAAGATCATTGGTTTGAAAATGTCATGAGGAGAAATGAAGAATACATATTGAATGAAGAATAAATAGCTTAGTAATAGAAGGTTGAAGAAACAGAGGAAGGCCAAAGATAAGATGGAGGGACTGTATTGCGGAAGACTTGAGAGGAAAGGAACTAAATGAGAACGACACGTAAAACAGAAATGAGTGGAAGAAGAAAATAAAAAAATAGCGACCCCTAACGAATGGGGAAAGCTAAAGAAGGAGATGTTAGTGCCAAGTGCAGTCTGCATAGTTTGTTTATGAAATAATTTCACTGGTAATTTAGAATCTTTTGCAAGAAATTTATGTATGGAATTTAACAGATTTTTTTATAATTTTTTTTTGTTGCATTATATTAATTTTTGACCAATAAAATAACTGAATACTAAAAATTATCGTCTTAGTGTCTGGAAAAAAATTACGAAATACCCTTCAAGTAGCCAAAGTGTTAAAAAGTTGAAGAAAAATTTATTTTAGTTTTCACAATAATTTTCAGAAATAGTTAATTAAAGATACAGATTCTATTAAAAGTTCACTACGTATTGTTATTCATAAATATTTACTTTTCTTTTCATAGTGTTGTTTTATTGTTCTTTAGTATAACGAATTTTCTATGACATATTTACTAACTAGAAACCTGCAAACGAGTTAGAATTGTATAAGAAATTTACGGCAAATTCTATTATTTCCAAAGTAATTATCAACTTTCCGCATTGATGGAAATATGACGGAGTGTACTATTGTTCAATTTTTTTTGTTATTGATTTGTTGACATAAACAAAGTTTTGTTTTCTTTCTTAATTTAGCTCGGTTTTCTTACAATTGTAATTGTAACAATAGTGTACTGATTGCATTGAATTTCGTGAAACAAAATTGTACTGATGAAAAATGAAAATACTATCGTAGAAACACTAATTTTAATATAATAAAAACATAATAGCTATATATGATACAAGTGAGGAAAATCATATTTTATCCTCAAACTATTTTCCGAGACCAAACAAAATACTACATTAAAACAGGAAACGTATTTTAGGACGAGTGCTTGAATTGCCTCCTGTTGCAAAGATATTTAGTGTATTTATTGCAATCATGCCAATCTCAAATAACAAAATATCACCAAAAATCGTTTAAGACTTACGCTCCTTCTAACATGAATATACGTGCTATAATGTGACATTCTATAACTCCGAAATAGAGAATAGTATATTCTACAACAAGTAATGGAATGGCCCATATTCCATACGAGCAAAAACTTTGTGGCCCGAGCCGAATATTATGCCATCCAAACGTGTTGTATACTTTCTCTAACAAGATTTTAGAAATTATATATAAAATGTTGATTGATAATAACAATATATTATCATATACCATTATTTTTTTTTTTGACGCCAGTCCATAAATTGTTTATAATAACTCCATTCATATTTTTCTTTTGATTTATTTGGTAATAACTGACTCCCTGTATCATTAGCAAGTTCCCTTATTTCTGGTGACGTACATTCCGTATCTATATCTTCATTTCCACTTGATATGTTTTTCTACGAAATGTCTTCAGTTATTTTTCTAAGTAATATATTATTATTTAGATAAACTTATTACTCTGGACAACTTCAAAAACCTGTAAAACTTAACAAAAAACTCTAAAAATGTTCAAAACTTTAAAACGTCAAACGCGAATACAGAAATAAATAATTATAAAACAAAGAGTCATAACCATAGCAACCGAACCAAGATATTTGATATACAGCGCTAATATGCGGCTAAATAGATTGGGATTCGTCGAAACCCGTGCGGAATTATTCCAAACGGCGTACGGAATTATTCCACACGGTTTGTTGGAATAATAATAATTCCAACATTATTTTTAATTGTGGAATGTGTAGTTTCCAAAATAGTGTTGGAGAAAATATTTTCTAATAAATATCTTTAAAGGTTTTTTTAACAATTTTGCTTGAAGCAGTTAAATATTATTTATTGACATTTAATGTTATTATAAATTTTAAAGAATGTTATTCTCTATACGATTTGATTGCATTTTATACTTCGTATTCAATAACGATATTAAATTACATAAATCAGCCAGTTATGCTAATCATGGAAATTGTTAATATAGATACACGGAAAGATACGATAAGGAATGAAAGAATAAGGGAAATAACTCCAGTGTTAAAAGTCTCTAGAAAGATACGAGGGACGATTACATTGATTTGAACATATCATGAGGAGAGATGAAAAATATATTGGAGGAAGAATGAATAGCAGCTTAGTAATAGAAGGTGGAAGAAACAAAGGAAAAGTACTGTATTGCGGAAGACTTGAGAGAAAAGGAACTGAATGAGAACGACACGCAAAACAGAAATGAGTGGAAGAAAAAAATTAGCGACCCCTAATGAATGGGAAAAGCTAAAGAATATGGCAGTGTCAAGTTCAATTTGCATAGTTTATTTACAAAATAATTTTACTGGAAATTTGGAATCATTTGCAAGATAGACATAATAACTAATTAATAAATGATTATTTGTAGGGAGTGTTTATACTTTTATTTCATTAATAACATAATTATACATAATTAAATGTACTATGAAACCAGTGGCACTAAAAATGTTTGCTAGAAATGAACTACCCTTATTTTTACGAATTTCAAAAAAAATCTTTTTGTTCTATTATCAGTATATCAAATTATATATGTATAATAATAAAAAAACAAAATAACTTAGTTAAATATCACTTTTATTTTCACACTGTGACTATAGTTTCAACCTACAAGGTCATCATCAGACAATATAATATATTACAAAGATTAACAGTATTTACCGTATCCTTTGATATTTACCGTAAACCTACCACCACAGATACAGCTATTCCCATAGACTCACAACATTGTTTTAAACAAAAACTTTCCACATACAAATCAATGATTCACAGAGCAGTTACATTACCCTTAGATAAAAACAAATTCGCTAGAGAAATACTAACTATCAAAAATATTGCAGTCAACAATGGTTTTTCCGATACAATAATAGATAACTTGGTTTCTAAAAAACAATCTCAGATTGCTTTAAATTTAGTTTACCCAAAAATTAAACCCGATTTAAATAAACGGTTTATATCCCTTACATATTTTGGGAATGTTAGTGAACAAATCGGTAAAATATTGTCTAAACACAATGTACAAGTTTCTTTTAAACCTTTGAAAAAACTTTCCAACTGTATATTTAATAACAAAGATACAACACCACCACTTTATAAATCTGGAGTTTATAAAATAAATTGTAAAAATTGTGATGGGGTGTACATTGGTCAAACTGGTCGCAACTTTTATATAAGATTTAAAGAACATTTACGCTCTTTTAAATTAAAAAAAGAAGATTCAACATATGCTAACCATCTTTTACAATATAACCATTCTCCGGATAATCAAATAATACCGCTACATTTTGCCGAAAAAGGTATTAAGCTTAACCTTTTAGAGTCATTAGAAATTTCCAAGCTTAAGAAAAATACCGCTACCTCTTTACTAAATGACCAGATTGACTTAATATACACTCCCCTCTTCTCTGCTTGTATGTAAATTTTGTATAAATACTGTTAATCTTTGTAATATATTATATTGTCTGATGATGACCTTGTAGGTTGAAACTATAGTCACAGTGTGAAAATAAAAGTGATATTTAACTAAGTTATTTTGTTTTATTATTGTTATCATGTATCACAAAGTTACGGCTGAACATATTGAAAATTTGGAAAAAAAATTATATATGTCATTAAAGTTTCGTGCAGAGGTATAGAAACACCCTGTATATTACCAAGATTATAACGTTGACTTTGATTTTTATAGGTTTTTTGTAGTATACCGATAATAAAACCATCAGTTTTTAAATGTTGCATCACTTATATATCAAAAAAATGTCTCCATATAAACAGATTTCGGACCAAATTATCCTCCTTTTTCATTTTTGCATCTGGTCATCTGTCATTATTATTACCGATATCTGTGTACAAAGCTGATTGGCACACCCAGTAATGGGTATACGTATACCTACATCGAAGGGTTGTAGATGTCCATCACAAAATTAAACAAATAATTAAAAATACTAATAAGAGCAAAAGTTGCTACTATCGTTTGTTGAACAACTTTAAAATATAAAAATTGTATTTAGATCCTTTTTCATTTACATGCTTCAATTGTAGCTGTTGATCAAGATATGTAAAGAAACAAATAAAACTATATTTTTTATGTATTATGCAGCTAATAAAGTCAGTTTACATGCTACAAAGCTTTATCTATTTACGTCATTAACACTGGTACAAATAATGCAAAGAATATATATTATTAAATTTGAATGGAGTAAGTACGTACGTCACTGACGAATATATAAACAAACAATTCATTCTTAAACTAGGATAAATAAATTCAAAATATCCCTGCTAGAATTTTTGCTTCTAATTTGTTAATGGTCAGTCTTGTTCACAACCCAAACAAAAATATAACCTAAACCTAATCATTTTCAACAAATTATTCACGTATGCTCTTGTAAAAACTTATTGAACTATGCATGTTGTACATTTCGTTCAAAAATATTAAATCATTAACGATTTCGTTCATGAACGAATAACTTAGAGAATAAGTACATTAGTTTAAAACAGGATAGAGTAATGGATAAATAACATAATGTTCCATTTATTATGAACTTATTTGCTTTACAACTTTCCCTTTACAATAACTACTATTATATTCTAATTTTTTTCTTCCCCAATATTTGTAAACGTTTGAAATATTTCAACCCCGATTTCTCCTGCATAAAAAATTAGAAAGTTACCCCGAAGTTTCCAAGAGAAATCTCCATATTATCTAAGGGTAGGAAAAAATCTTGCTCACAATCTTGGAGAAAGTTTCTAGTGCAAAAAGTGACCTCATTCTCATCTTATTCATAGCAGATTCAAATTCGGTTGAGAATATTCACAAAGGTGTGCGGTTTCCGATGTAGGCGTTAGTTTGCCGGGTGAACTGGATGCGAAAGGTGCGGATAAATGCATGATATAGTTGTTATAATATTAGGGAGCGAAATAAACATTAGTGCAATAATAATTGTTGTTGCGAGTGAATCAAAAATGTGATTAAAAGTTTTGAAAGTGTAACAAGAAGACATGAAGGTAAAACGATTTTTTTTATATATTTATACACCAAGTGAGTTAAGTTAATATTTATTCATGAAAAGAAAGTTTAAGTTTGGGTGAATAAACACTTTAACTCACGTTGTTTATATAATATTTTATTCAATCTTGATGAAATAGTAATAAAAACTATTATAATATTTAATTTTGTCAAAACAAAAAACTAATCAATTAGTATGCTGTGCATGACAATCGTCGTTGATAGATAAGTTGTTTATTTATAAATTATAAATAAGCTTTATTACCTCCCGCTACCCTTGGTAAGGGAAGTATAGGGATCTTGCTAAAATCGCATATCGAGATTTTGGTAAATGACCATGTTTTAAGGATATTACAATCCAATTTTAACATTTTCACGATGATGTCTGTGTGTGTGTATGTATGTACAGTAAAAATTTTGAAAGATGTCTGATCAAGGTTGTCTACGAATTGTATGAATTCAGATTTTTGCTCCGCCCATCATGACAAATTCAGTAGTGTCGTTTGCTTAGTTTTTATGAGGGTAGGTACGTAAGATACTGCTGTTATTTTATTATTATAAAAATATATATTACAGGAAAAACATTCAAAATTCAAAAATAAGTCAACTAGTAAGTTTATAAGCAAATGTAAAACCAAATATGTTAAAAATAAGATACTGACACAATGTCAGTGTCAGTGACTCTGACAGAATATAACGTTATACGTACGGCTATGAATCCAGGTAATGTATCTGAATTAATAAATAAACTTACGTTACAGCGAAAGTATTATCAACAACGAGCATCGTTTATAAATGGAATGTCCTAACTTAGTCGAAACAATATGGATTTTTGAAAGACAAGCGTGTTATATCCATCCTTATCACACAGTCTTACAGCCTTTGCAAAAGAAAGAAAGAAATGTATGCCTATTTATATATATATATATATATATATATATATATATATATATATATATATATATATATATATATATATATGTGTGTGTGTGTGTGTGTGTGTGTGTGTATGTGGATCCTCTTTACGCTCTAACTCAAATACTATCATTCAGAAAGTTTTGAAACCATGTATTTCTACCTTATTCTAATATGGAAAGAAGCCATTAGATTTGGGTGGTAATCGGATAACCGGAAATGACAGTTTACTTGAAGCGCAAGATATTTATCGACGAACTGATGAAGTTAATAAATTTAGTTACAATAAAAAATATAAAGTGTTCAAAAACAAAATAGCCAGAGATAATGTGCGAAGAACCATATATAAAATTACTTAGTGAATTTGTATGAACACCCTACTTTTTTAGTGAAAATGAAATTAAAATTTAATGTAAATTAAATGAAAATGAAATTAAAATGAATATTGCATGAATCCACTTTTATTTTCGTGGCCGCGTGCCTGAGTGTCTGGTCGCGAATCTGGGGAACCGGGTTCAATCCCTACCAACACCAAATATTTCGAATTTTAAATGGCACAAAAATGAACCCTGTGATGCACTCTCCACGGCAGAAATGAGTACCCGTGAGGCGACGTTTAGTAAACGCCCGCACGATACAAATATGTCATCACCATTACCGAAATCTGTGTACAAAGTAGATTAGCACACCCAGCAATGGGTAATATGCCGTGATGATATATTTATTATTTTTTTTATATAAATACATACCTGTATTTACTAATGCTGGAAACTATGTATATTAAGTTCCCATACAACTATTGTTCTGTTTACAATTTTCTTTTTAAAACGTTACTATTGTTAATTTGAAATGATTATTTTTTTGACAGTGACATTTATCTGTCAGTTACATACATTTTATATAAGAACTGTGTAACTAAGAAATTATGTTTATCTTTAAAACATAGAATCCGGGATTTATAAAACTGATTATTTTATTAATTTATCAATAAAATATATAGAAAAATTATTTGTACGATAACATAATCGCGAAAAAATGATATTTGAAGATATTTTTGGAATAAAAACTATTTTGAGCTTCTAGTAAAGTGCGATTTCCAGTGATCTGATTTACACCAAAATTTATGGCTTCTTTCCATATTAGAGTAAGGTCGAAATACAAAGTTTCAAAATTCTGCGATTGATAGTATTTGAGCTAGAGTGACCAGAAGATCCACACTCACACACATACACTCACACACATACACACACACATACACACACACACACACACACATTGCGAAAATGTTAAAATCGAATTCTATGGCCCTTGAAACATGGTCATTTATCAAAATCTCGATATGCGATTTTTAGCATGATTCCTATAACTCCCTTCCCAAGGGTAGCGGGAGGTTAATATGGTAGTTAAAACATCAAAATTGAATAGAAAATAGAAACAGGGTGCGTAAATAGAGGGCCATTATTTTAAAGTGCAACTTTACACATCAAAAGTATAAAAATCATACTAGAATTATTGGGAATAAAACACATGTACATTGCAGATATAATACGAGCTTATGAAGATAAGAACTTCTTAGTAATATTATTTATTTTACGGGTCAACTGTACACACAAACAACAATTTGTTTTCTTATTATTTATTGAATATATTTCCTTGAAGAAATAATTTATTCGAAAATTATCTTTGTTCTATAGCGTATTTCCTTTAACATGTTTGTATATATGCGTACGTGTTTATACGTATACGATTTGTGAATTATACACTAGTTAATATAAAAATTAATATTATAAGGTATAAGGAACCGATGACCTAACTTAGTCGAAACAATATGAATTTTTTAAAGACAAGCGTGTTATACCTATCATTATCGCACATGCTTAAAGCCTTTGCAAAAGAAAGAGATAAATGTATGCCAATTTGTTAATTCGTTCATGATACAGAAAACCTTGATCGGACATCTTTCAAAAATTTTACTGTATACAAAATATTTTTAATTAAGGTTGCCCCCATAACATTACATATAAAACTAACATATTAGGCATATGTTTATAAATACTGTGAAATATAATGTCACACTTATTCATTGGCAAAAAAACTGATAACATACTTATCACCACAATTTCGTTTACCTAACAACCATATTTTATCAGAAACCCCAAATCCCATTCACAAGCAAACCCCACCTCGAAATCAACAAGTCGTGATAATGACCCTCATTCTCCTTCCATTCTCATTTTCTCCCTTTATCATTCTTCCCTTCGCTTCGCTTTCGCTATCCCGGCGTCGCAACAAGATGGCGGCAGGCAGACCTCGCCCCATCCCTCCAATCGATCGGATACAATCAGCGCGGAATCACATCACATTCAATTAGTGTCCAACACCGACAAGGATAACATAACATACGCGAAGGGATGAGGAATAAATGGAAGAAAAAAAGTATGAGACATAAGGGAGATTACGGCGCGCACTGCTTATGGGATTAGGGTTACAGAAGGGTGGGAAATTGTTTTTGTTTTATTATTTTTGGGATGTTACAAGGGTTCAGGATATATTCATAATTTTTGGAGGATTTGTACAAGATGTAAAAAGTTATTATAAATATATCATCAGGGTATATTATCCACTGCTGGGTATGCCAATCTAATTTTATTTGCAGATTTCGGGGTAATGAATCTCAAAGCTGCCGTGGAGAGTGTACCACACGTGTCACCTTTATACTATTTGAATAATAAATATAAATAATTTTCATGTTTAATATTCATAAAATATTATACAGAGTGGAACTGAAAAAACTGGCCACTCAAAATAACTTTATTTTCAAATAAATTCCTATAAGGTGAAGTAAAATTCTAAATTTACCTGAAGAGAGAAAAATTCAAGGATGGACTCCATTCGGATTTACTATTTACGCAATAACTCTTTAGCATATTGCGACTTAGTTTTTATATTATTTTTTTGACATTGACTAATTATGGGGTTATTATATTTTTGTTTTAAGGTCCCTAGAATCCGATTATAACATTTTTACGATATCTATGTGTGTGTGTGTGTGTGTGTGTGTGTGTGTGTGTGTGTGTGTGTGTGTGTGTGTGTGTGTGTATGTGTGTGTATGTGTGTGGATGTATGTGTTGTATGTGTGTGTGTGTGTGTGTGTGTGTGTGTGTATGTGTGTGTATGTGTGTGGATGTATGTGTTGTATGTGTGTGTGTGTGTGTGTGTGTGTGTGTGTGTGTGTGTGTGTGTGCATGTTGGAGGTACGATTCCTCAAATTCTATAAGACTAGACTTGTGTAACTACGGGTTCCTCAATCTAACAGTAATGGGAAGAGTTGAATAGATTCTGGTAACAATTGGACAACCGGAAGTAGTAGTATTTTAACAAAAATCGTCTAAATATTATTTTCTAAAATTTTGTTATTTCAAATATTAAAAAACATAAAATTCTCTACCGATACATTTAAAAAAATTATTATATCTATAGATTTAAAGATATAGAAATATAATCTATAAAATAATCTGTTGCGAAATTAAAATGTCTGTAATTGACAGATAAATGTCACTAATGTCAGTGTCAAAAATTCAGAGATAGTACTGCTGGGAATGATATTTAATATTTCTTATTGTATTATTAATTATATATTTAAAATTATAGGTATATTTTACATAAACCCTTCAGAAATACCGCCAATCCCGTTAATGAATTGGAAAAACCTCGAATATTAGGAAGAAATCTTGCTCATAGAATGAAATTAAAATTATAGAAAATACGTAAATATAAAGATTAGGTGTAGGTAATTAGAGTTTTTTCTGTATGTACAAAACAAAATTATTTAGTTTTTACACAGAATGTAGGGCTGATGTGCTAGTACGCAAAGGAGGGAAAACCCTCATGTTGCTATCGCTGTCGTTCTGTTTCGTTACTAGGAGTAAGAATCTCCCATCATGGCGCATTCCAATGCTATACAAGTGTTCATTTTATTTTGTCCACTATTGTTATCTCGAGAACTTAAGAGCTATAGGTCGGTTAAATTAGCAAACAATTTCTATTTTTCTAGACTATTACAATGAGCAAAATATTTTTTTTTCTACCAATAGTTCTTAAAATACGGGATAGAACATTCTTATTTAAATGGGACACTATTTTTTTATTCGCTTATTCGATTCAGTATTTTTTTCTGAGTTCAACGATGTATATGTCATATTCTAAAATTACAAAATATTTGAGAAAAATGCAAATTAAAATTATTCTGATATACATCTATATCTCAACCAATTTCCTCTATATATTTTACAAACACTATCTGCATTATGTATATAAAATTTCTGCCTAATATAATGCTCATCGTAAGAGAACATTATTCTAATTTATTTCAAAAATTAGAATTTAAAATTATGTTAAATATATATCATTACTAAAACATATAATTTTAAAAATACCTACACAATTACGAGTGAAATACTGATAATTATTTTGACATATGTTGACGTAATTACATACAAAATGTATATCATCAGTCACCACCTTTTTTATCTACATATTATATACTCGTATACATATATTTTTACGCAAATGGAAAATTACATATAATAAGCGACAAACAATTTTTAAAATTTAATATAAAACTATTTGAGAGCTCGTGAGAAATTTGCAAAATACGAGCATCACATTAGATGAGATAAGGAAAATTTATTTTCTTCTTAATCAGCCAACTCATCCTTCATAAACAACTCACAAACAAGCCTTACATTCGCGTAAACATACAATTATAACAAGACATCACATTGTATGTAAATGTATGTATACAACACAACATGCAGTGGATACACAAGACATCTACAACTTTCAACTCTCCAGACAGGCGATTAGCAGATCGTGCCTTTCATATCCGCGAGTATAATTAGATTCAGACGGAAACTCGCCATCTTGGAAGGATGCCAGGCTACCCTTACACCGGGGGGAAAGGAGAAGAGGGAAGAGACGATGAAGAATGAAAAGAATGAGAAAAAGAATGTGTTATGGGAGAAATGAATGTGTTTATGAATAGTTTTAGAAAAAAAGATGGATTTGTAAATTATTGAAGAATTTTTGGGGAACTTCGCGCCCAATATAATAGGCGTTAAATATGTAATATTCATGACTGAAATTGGTTTAAAGTGTGGCCTATTTTAGGGTGAATATTATTAACGAAAATAGTGCCCTATACATAAGTCCTGAATAGAAATCTCGAAAATTATAAGAGATACGAATTCGGTTAATTACAAAAAAAGTTACCTTATTAGGAGACCATTTTAGTAGTGTATCGTTCTTTAAGAAAAAATGCATTGCTCACAAGATATAGGCGAAAAATTAATTTTACAATTTTATATTTTTATGAATATTTTAAAAAAATGTGAAATTTTTTGACACTTTTTATTGGTGATATTCAATTTTTTACTGTTGGACTTCCAGTTTTAATTTTCACATGGCCGCCATATTGAAAACTTATACCATTGAAAAGCTTTCTAAATAATATATAACAAAAGATACAACTATTATTAAATTTATAGGTCAAAACCAATTATTGTTTCACTGTGTGTGTGTGTATATGTGTGTGTGTGTGTGTGTGTGTACGTGTGTGTGTGTGTGTGTGTGTGCGTGTGTGTGTGTGCGTGTGTATGTGTGTGTGGATGTATGTATTTGAGGTTTTTGGAGGTACGATTTCTCAAATTCTATAAGGCTAACTACAGATAACTACAGATTTCTCAATCTAACAGTAATAAGTAGTAGAATTTTAACAAAATTCTTCGAAATATTATTTTTTGAAAATTTATGTTATTACAAATATTAAAAAAACAAAATTCTCTATCCCATATAGTTAAAAAAAATATTATATCTCCTATAGATTTAAAGATATAAAAATATAATCTACAAAATATGTTGTAATAAATCTCACAGCTCAAACATCTCCATGTTGAGAAATTAAAATGTCTGTAAATGACAGATAAAAATGTCACTAATGTCAGTGTATAAAATTCAGAGATAGTACTGAAGGCTTTTTCTGGCAATGATATTTAATATTTCTTATTGTATTATTAATTATATATTTAAAATTATTGATATATTACATACACCCTTAGAAATACCGCCAATCCCGTCAATGAATTGGAAGAACCTCGAACATTTGGAAGAGTAGGAGAAAACTTCCTCATAGAATAAATTTAAAATTATAGAAAATACCTATCTAAATATAAAGATATATGTAATTAGATTTTTTAGTTTACAAGAAATGTTAAATATGAGAGGGATTGTGATGGCCAAAACAAATTTTTAATATTTGTCAAAGACTATTTTACGACCGCATTTACTTCTCAGCCGATCTTACTCTATGGCCACTATTTTTTTTTTTAAATACAGCAAATTTACTGTTACACTATTTGCAGCTTAATTCATTTCAGACGGAATATTGGATAAATCGTTGTCGCTATCCCTCATGTTATTGTTCAAAAAATTAACTAATGAAGGTAGTTATTTTATTTTCACTTTCAGGTTAAAATAAGGTTAGGTTAATAGACAGATTGTTTTACTAGTTATGTGGGTGACAGGAAACACTCTGCAAGTGCCATAAACCAATTAACTATGAAATTTATTATTAAACAGAAATTTATAACTTTTTGTGCTATTTACATTTAGGCATAAAAGTTTTTAATCTTAATTGTAAACTTCAGATTCGGCTAGAAAAGATTACTTTTACAGCCTTGTTACAAAAATAACTATCTTGTCTTATTACATCCTCGAATGGAATAATCTTATATATCTATTTTTTTCATATTTTTAAATTAAGTGTACTCGGTCATCAAAGGCATTAATTAAAAATATTTAGGCATCAAAATATGCAGAATTTTATGTTCTAAAATTCTATGTACAAAATTTTGTTCTAAAATTAAACGGAAAGCAATGTGGCCTAAATAGTGATTTCCCATGTTGTAACTCTTCCACTTTTATAAATATACATATATACATTGTAATATGCTAACTAATACTTTATATTAATAATAAATATTTATTATAAATTTGCATCCATTTAAATATTCTTTCATTAAATGTAACTGTAATTACTGTGTGTATACATATAAAAAATATAAATGACATTTATGTTTCTTATGGATTATCTACTATTTATAAATGTTATATTCATATGTGCATGTCTAATAAAATCTTAGATTACTTAAAAAAAATGCAAATGGAAAAGCAAAGGTTATATTATAAACGCATTAATTTATATAGCAAGTTTAATTTAGCAGATCATCGATCATTTCCTTTTTCTATATTTACAATTTTTATAACTCTTTATCTGTCGTGTGTCGTTGCTTCACGTGTGATATACAAACGTTAAACTGACATGCATGTGCGTCATTTACTACATACATATATGACATATATGTATATTTTTAGATAGGATCTCTTCCTCGAATATATGAAAAATTAGATTAATGCTTTTTCGATATAAAGCATATAGATTGAGTACGTATAATATTATTCACTAAAATAGTATTTTTTATTGCTTTATTTAGTTTAGTAAATATGATATTGCAATATGAATTCGTTTTAAAACTAGGCCAAAAATATGTTAAGGATGCATGCAGCTCTGCAGTATACCTGCCTTACAGCATGCGGACGCC
This sequence comes from Harpalus rufipes, assembly GCA_951394225.1. Classification (NCBI taxonomy): domain Eukaryota; kingdom Metazoa; phylum Arthropoda; class Insecta; order Coleoptera; family Carabidae; genus Harpalus; species Harpalus rufipes. Next base: position 52,531,179 of record OX596279.1, read on the forward strand.
ATATTTAAAATCTAAATGGGGACAGTATGGCGAGAAAATTATGCATGTATTTACATACAAATTATGCCGGTATGTGTACAGACAAATTAAGTTATATTTACTGCGAAAAATTAATTATAAATACCACCATTTTATCGAAAAATTATACGAAGCTGTATTGCACATATTTTGGTAAATGGAACATGCGATGTTTAGAATTACATATACAATTTATGAGGGAAAATATCTTCATTTGACTAATAGGAATATATAATATTTTTTTTATATTTAGAACATACAAAAATGGTACATGCAAAATCCATACCAAAATTTATTAGTTAATATTTTCTAAAATGCCAAAATGCTAAAATGATTAATTTAGATATTATTCACACGATTGATTCTCACTAATTTCTCAAAGACGAAAACTTCGATTTTTATTAGATTTTTTAAAAATTGCAATATCTTAGCCGTGTTCCTTCGGGCTGTGATTCGCAAACTAAATCATCAAAGTGATTATGATTAAGAAGAAGTATGTTTTTACTTCCTTGTACGTAAGTAAAGGAAGTATTGTAATCGCGAAAAATTTCGGTTTTCAGATTTCAGCGGAAATATCCATTTTGATCATCCCTGAATCCATTTTGACTCATTTCGTCGTAACGTCTGTACGTACGTACGTACGTACGTATCTCGCATAACTCAAAAACGGTAAGCCGTAGAAAGTTGAAATTTTGTATTTAGGATTCCTATAACATCTAGTTGTGCACCTCCCTTTCTGGTTATTACACAATTTCCAGAAGTGGCACTTTACATGAAGCCTATAATAGATTTTAATGAAAAACTGTTTTAAAATATAATCCAAAACTTTTCAAATTTGGTATACAAGACTTTTATGTCAATCGAAATAACATAATAGATTTTGGTTAAAATAGGCTAACCGGAAGTGGTACATTACTTGAAGTTGTTAACAGTTTTTCTTGAATAAAATGATTTTATTTTGATTTTAGAAATAAATGCTTCAAATAAAAGTTTTAGAGAATTAATTTCTGCGTCTAGCACATCAAGTATTATTAAATTAGCCCTTTGTATAAGCGAGATATGTAAATTTAAAAATTATTTTTTTGTAATAAAGCTTGCTATGGATTAGGACAAAAAATAAAAAAAAATGTTCATGTCAAATTACGTTAAATACGTGCAATTTTATACAATAACAAATATTATATTTTTATTGAGAAATTAGTTATATTCATTGTTGTAATCAAATATTTCTTTGTTGTAATTAAAACTCTCTTTAAAAAGAACCGGGTTAGATTATGGTCGCTATATATATATATATATTACTGTTTTGAAGTTAAAATTAATATTTTGTAATTTATTTATTAAAAAAATATGTATAGTTTAATAATCGTACAAGGAAGTCGTGTGGTGTCCAGATCAGATTTTTTCGTTTCCTATTCGTTATCCTCACTTTCTCTTTTTGTGATCCCTAGAATACCTTCCCTTTTCCCTTCTGAATCATTCTTTTTGAGGGATCACACGGATTTATTTCAGAGCAAATTTAAAAATGGCTGACGACAATATGTTTTCGAGGTTAGAAATTTGTCAATGTAGGGTTTGTTGCATCAAAGAAAATATCATACATAAATGATTCGTTTTATGTAAACATATTCCATATTCCTTACCAAGAATATATTTTTCTTTACTTCTATATAATCTATTTTTAATTCTGACTATAACACTTGACAGTAGATTATTTATAAAATATTATATGTTGACGCTAGGTGGTGTTTATATTATTCAAGTTGTTTTCTTGATATCATTTTTAAATCATGCTCAAAAGGATCACGAATAAACTAATCAGGATTCACAAAATCTCAATCACAGCCCGAAAGGACACGACTCTTATAGAATGGAATTCTTTATACATCTGGACAAAATATTGGCCTAATGTCCATCGGGTACACGAAGTATAGCTAAGCATAATCAAGCTGTTAACCTATTATTTGGTATGTAACCATGATTATAACATGTAGTTAACTATATAATTAGCTAACATAGACAACCAGGGCTTATTAACATTTAACGATCAGGTGCTTCAATATCCATATTGTAAAACTGTAAGACTCAGGGCCGGACGGTGGCACGAGGCATAGATGTCAAACGAAACAAATATTGTGAACTGATAAAAAACACGACGGTAATCTTGCCATGTTCTACAATATGTATGAAATAAAATCCATAAATGGAGGTTATATAAAAAAATGTTTACAGCAATTTACACAGACTAATATCCGATGAAGAACACTCAGATTGTATCTAAATACCATTATTGCCCTGAAGATACTCGTTTCCTATTGTTCTGTTGTTTTAAGATTAATAAAGATTTATTTTTCAAGAATTTACAGCTGTTATTGATATATTTTTTAATTAATTAATCTTAATATGTTGTCCTGCATTTTTATTTGGGATATTGTACATAACAACATTGCAGTACCTAAACTTCTAGAAAGCTTACCTTTTTACATACCTAAAATTGCTTTAAGACTAAGAAATATAACATTCGAAATAGAAAATAGCTCGTCACCCCTGATAAATTGTTTTATGTTAATTAATAACTTATGTACGAAAAATGAAAACTTTGATTTATTTTATTGTAAAAAACGATTTATCATAGACCTATATTTAAGTAATGTTTAATTATGTATTATATGTTCTGTGCTTATTGTATCTGTTAATATGAAATTATGTATATGTATTTTTCTAACTGTTGATATGTAATTGGATTTTTTTCTGTATATTGACAATCTAAATAAATTATTATTATTATTATTATTAATATTATTTTATTTAATTAACTATTAATTAATTGCATTTTTTAGAAAAATTAGGAACCATTATTTGAAGTTTGCCTCAGTTTCAAAATCACCGTCCGGCTCTGGTAAATCTCCAGTTTACAATATGGATTCTGCATAATTTCTCACTACATTTAGAAAAATATCACATACATAGATGGAACGCATGTCCCTCAACTCAATTCATGTTACATACGTGTAGCTACGATTACAAATGGTTAAAAATCTCTCAACTCAATTCATGTTACATATACGTGTAGCTACGATTACAAATAGTTAAAAAAATTTAAGAGTATCGTGTGTTAATTATGCATTTATATCAAACACACTTAAAACATAAAATTGAGGTTATATTTATAAAAATATATACCACCATCTTTAATATGCAGTTATTTTATTTTCATAATAAATTTACATTAAATTATAATTTATTAATTATAAATTTGTAACAAATATTTAGCTATATTTAGGATGTCATATAGGTTAGGTATCTCCCTGTATTTTCTAATGCCATCATCATTACCGAAATCTGTGTACAAAGCAGACTGGCACACCCAGCAATGGGTAATATGCCGTGATGATAAATGTATTTATTTCTAATAAGGAATTCAGATTATTCCCAAATCAAATTTACAACAAAATACTCTGGTTTCAATAACAAGTAACAAATATTAGCAAAGCTAAATATACATATTTGTTTTTATAGAATAGTAGATTATTATAGTATTTCTTAATCTCATTTAGTACAGCATATAATAGGCCTTGTATGTGTAATAATGAAGATAGGTACATTGAATATTTATATATATATATATATTTAGCCAGTATTATTTACAGGTTTTATTCCCAGATTATATGAGGATTAATGCAAGAACAACCAATCTCAAATTTTAACCAATATGTATGAGATTGTGTATTTGGCGCTAGGTCTGCTCGTAGGAAAGTATATTTTTATATAGGTACCTGAACAACCACGGTCTTACTTTAAAAGAACTTAGTATTTAGAAATCTATTTAGGCATCTATTAAATCAATATCATGTTATACAAAAATAAACTTCTTATAACCATAATCAGTAAAGACATGAGCAAAATTGCTATAGACAATTTATTTTAAATCCTATAATTAGTAATGTTTCTAATCAACATTAATAGTGTAAACGTTTCTTCCCAAAATTACGAAAATGTTGGCATTACTTGTTCAAGCATGCGGACACAAAAATATAGGTTATATATGCAAGATTCTGCTAATTATGGGTTATACCAAATATATCGTTGATTATACCTACATATTAACAAGATCTCTATTTTTATGTTGTACTGTCTTATTTATACAAAATATATTTAACATGAATGTAGCTTAGGAGTAATACAAAAATAACCAATGTCCAATTTTGACCAAAATGATAATTGTGTAAATGGCGGAAAACAAAAACAACCACTATGCAATAAAAACCAATGTAGACATGGCAGTAAATCTAGGAGGTTATTAGCGTTATAGACAGTTTAAATAACAGTTTGTTATCGAAATTAATACTGCAGAATATTAAAGTATTCCCGGTGTAATTAACAACGAAAGTGTTGACATTGATTGTTCCTGCATTAGGCTCTAGAAATAGGTTATACATCCATTACATTTACCATGCAAAATATAGGTTATATACCATCATGCTCGTATTATGAACTTGTTATACATATATTTGTCATACCTCATCACCATGTCTGTCTTCTTCTTGTCTTGTTCGGGACACTTGCACAATAACCTGCGTCAAACTGATCTCATCGGTGCAGCACACACACACATCCACCCGCTGCATCACACACGCACACACCGGCACAGAACGCTACGCTAGGGGAGTGGTGTTGGTTTATGGCGGAGCCGAGCGCAGCCGTATATATATCTTAGTGTTATGGTCGCTGCCAGCATTGGAAGATAGGCCATCAAGCAAGCAGCTCCAGGGATTGTAAAACTTTACTCTACCCCTCTGCGCAGAAAGATGCTCCGGTAGCCGGCGAGCAAGGTAATGAAGTAATTATACACAGGTGGAATCACGGTAATGAGGTGTTATGTGCTCGCGAATAACTGAACACTTACAAAGTATGCTAAATGGTATTGATTAATAGGTTAATAGGTTTCATGCAAAATGAGAACTGTCTCGAGTCGAGTAGAGGAGTTATTGACTTTCTTGGCGCGATTATCATTGTAGCAACTGGAACGGAATTCATAATAATGTTACCCTATTGTTTACAGAGACTGATTACAATGTTTATATACTTCTTACGGAAGTTGTAAATAAAAGAATTTGCGGCTTTATGATGCTTTTTCAAGGTTCCAGCAGGAATTGAAACATGAATAATAATGGCAATTACTTTAAATTATTAAAAAATCTTTCAAAACTCATAACACAATAATAAAAATAGGTTGTGGCCAGCACAATACCTCTCGCCACTTCCTTTTTTGGTTACATAAGTGAGCAGTCATGTGACTTTGTTGGCCTTCGATAACATACATTATATTTCTTTCATATTCCTCGTTCATACATCCATATGAAGAGTTGATTAGATTTTGGCTATGATTGGTTAACAGAAAGTAACCTAATTTAAAGATTTTATCAGTTTTTCTTGAAAAAACACTGTTAAATATCATTTTTTGACCTTTTATGTTATTATAAATAAAAGAATATGCTATTTTCTACTCGATTAATTATATTTTTGCCTTCATATTCAATGAATTTAGATATTATAAAGAATTATAAAGAAATAACTTGCAACCTAATGCTGCTAAAAGGTGCATCATGGAAACAGTTACATTATTCAAATATTATTAACTGACAGATGTCAGTATCAAATAAAATTTACATAATATCTTTGTGAAACGATTTTACTGGAAATATAAAAATGTAAAAAATTTAAGATGGCAAAAGCAAATCACATAAGGTAATACAACAGATTTAGCCGTAAGTCAATTCAGCAGATTATAAATAAATAAATAAATATTTCATCACGGCATATTACCCACTGCTGGGTGTGCCAATCTGCTTCGTACACAGATATCGGTAATGATGGAATATTTGTACCATGGGGGCGCTTACCAGGCGTCACCTCACGGGCACTCATTGCTGGCGTGGAGAGTGCGCCACAATAGTCAATTTTGTGCCATTAAAATGCGATGAAATTTTTGGCGTCGGTCAGGATCGAACCCGGGTCCCCAGATTCTCGACCAGACACTCAGGCACACGGCAATATATGTTTTTATTTTCTACTTCTTATTTTAAGAAATGTATTGTTCTTTTTAGTAGTTCAGTTCAGTTCAGTACGAGGTAGTTCATTTCTCCCCTAAAAAGAAAACGCCCATAGAATACTTGGCAAAAAAATTCTGTGTGTACAAAATACGTAGAATTGACGGAAGGTATTGTGCTGGCCACATGAGATTTTTTATTATAAGTAATAGAAAAAAATGGTTCATATAATTTTTTTGTTAATTTAAATACACTATTTGATGGCAGGTGTAGATATTTTTTATAAGGTCATGTTTACCAGATACGACTATCAATTTTTATTTAATAGCAATCTATAATTATTTTACTAAAGTATAAATCGCTATTTTTTTCTCTTTTCAACGAGGTAAAGGTTTGTGTATGAAAAATTTGAGAAAAATACAATAACTGAACTGTTTATTTTGAGGATTGGTACTTTGCATACTAATAAATTTTAAATTAATTATTCATATAAAGCCTTTAATGACATACAAAATATTAAAAGAAAGTAGAATTTGTATATTGTAAGAAAGTCGACTTTGGGGCCGTTATAACGTAAATTTGAAATTGTTTTAAAAAAATTAATGATTGTACTTAACTTCCAGAGTTGGGCAAGTGACCCCCTCCCCTTACCCCCCACCCAACAGCGAAATTTTATCTATTACTGATACTTTATAATAAAATAAACAGAATTTGAAATTAGATCTGGATGTACCAGTCTGCATTTATTTTCATACGTAATATAACAAGTGATATATATGATTATCATCGATGATATTCTCGAGTGAAACCGAGCTGCGGATTTCACGAGTCCGAAGGACGAGTTGAAATGTGCTGCTTCGGTTTCACGAGCAATATCTTTGATTATTAATCATATCACGAGCTTATATTTAATGAGAGAATATAATGAATTTTTGTAATACATGTTAACCTAACTTTTGATAAACATATTCATAATAATGTATTAAAAAAAAAAATTACATCGCATTTTAATGGCACAAAATTGACCCCTGTGGCGCACTCTCCACGCCAGCAATGAGTGCCCGTGAGGTGACGCCTGGTAAGCGCCCGCACGGTACAAATATTCCATCATTACCGATATCTGTGTACGAAACAGATTGGCACACCCAGCAATGGGTAATATGCCGTGATGAAATATTTATTTATTTATTTATGTATTAAAACATGGTACTTACGAGTTTTATTTAATATATCGGAGTTTGAATTATTGTTATTACTTATTGTATACTCAAAATTAACTGTCAATGTCTTAAATAAAGAAAACAAATCCCTTAGTAACGACTATAAATAAGGTGATAATTTCTTTGTTTTTTATCATCGCTGTGATAGACATGTAACTAGGGACATGCGGAAATCATGTCAAGTGACTAATAAATTATATTCTCGCCATTATCTCACCGGGCTCTCAAAGCTATCGTGGCAAGAGTACCACTTTTGAAAATAATTTCCAGGTGTAACTGTCAAAACCCAGACCGGTCACATAACGTATTCAAAATCTTGTCACCTTATTGCCTTTTAGTCTTAATTTAGCACTTTATTTTTTCCATTTAATTCCTCTCATCTTCCAGTCCCGTTGTCCCGTAAATAAAACTAAATTAAATTTTCGCAACACTAATTTGTTATCATCCAAACATGGTCGCCGCAAAAATAAAACCATTTCGCCTTCATCCAATTACATTTCTGATCTGATGGCCAATCTGCTGGCAAGTCAGCCTCAGCTTCTCAGAAATATCCTTCACGCTGTCCACGACCGATTAACAAAAATACCAAATATAATCTGCTAAAAAACGGCCGCAAATTTAACTTAGTGGCCCATGCACGTCGTCTGGCCAGATTCAAAGAAATAGCGACTAAGTAGCTTATAGAATGGCGAATGGGTGTTAGTTTGTCTGTCAAAATAAATACATATGGCAATGGAAGATTTTAACATCTTTGTTGCTAATATTTTGTTGCATTTTTTACTATTTTGCATACGAATAGGAATTAATTCTGAAAAATGGATATTTTGTTATTTGGTGTTATTTGTATGCTAATTTATATAGGGGCACCTATATGAATTTTTATCTACTTTGCAGTTTTTATATTTGATAACCTGAAAAAATAAACGAATACCAAAAATAATGATTGAACTTTTTATTTTTTGCGGCGAGTTTTGGGCATTAAGATTGAAATAAGGAATATTAATGGGTCATTCTTAAAATTATTTATTTTAGTTCAAGACTTTAAGCGCTAACAACTTTAGTCATTGATACCTCCAAGATCTAATTCTAACAAATACAGGGTGTTAATAAAAAAACTTTACAGACTTTAGCAGGTGATAGTAGAGATGAAAACAAGAAAAAAATTCTAATACACTTAGGTCCAATACTCATTGGTTTTTAGAAAATTTATGTATGGAATTTGTACATAATACACAGGATTGACGGAAGGTATTGTGCTGGCCACATCAGATTTAACAACTAAGGACTCTAGGTGTTTACGATCAAGTGCGTGAGTCTCTTCGACGACGGCTGCAACTTTGTTTACAATTGATCGTAAACACCTAGAGTCCTTAGTTGTTAAATCTGATGTGGCCAGCACAATACCTTCCGTCAATCCTGTGTATTATGTACAAATTCCATACATAAATTTTCTAAAAACCAATGAGTATTGGACCTAAGTGTATTAGAATTTTTTTCTTGTTTTCATCTCTACTATCACCTGCTAAAGTGTGTAAAGTTTTTTTATTAACCCTGTATAAATATCATCTTCCCTTGACAGATGGAAAATATAAAAACTAATACTGAATATGCAATAATTACGCAGGTCAATAACTAGTTTACGTACACGCATGCGCATTAAAGAAATCTGTTGTAGCCAGCTCAATACCTCTCGCCACTTCTGTTTTTGGTTACATAAGTACAGGTCGCGAGCATGTGACATAGTTGGCCTTGACAAGCAGAATGATAATTAGTAATTATATACATCGATGTCAAATGTCAGAATTTTTCATTAAAATTTCAAGAACTATGATATTTGACATCTATGTACATAATTACTAGCTATCATTCTGACACGGGCCCCTATATCTGCTTGTCAAGGCCAACAAAGTGACATAACTGCTCGCGCCCTATTGTATTTAACATTTCTTGCATACCTACACTCTACACCAAAAATTCTACTTATATCTATTCTTTATATATAGATTTTCAATTTTAAATTCATTCTATGAAGAAATTTTGTCCTAATCTTCTAATTTTTCGAAATGTTTCCAATTCATTGTCGGGATTGACAGTATTTTTGAAGGGTATATGTAATATACCTATAATTTTAAATATTTAACTATTAATACAATAAGAAATAATATAATGTATGTACTTCCCTGAAAAAATCTTCAGTAATGTCTCTGGATTTTTGAAACTGACATTTATCTGTCAGTTACAAACATTTTAATTTTGCAATTGGTTTTCATGACATTATTTGGACTGTGAGATTTATTACAACAGATTTATATATACCTTCTATTTCTTTATCTTTATATCTATAAATGATATAATAAAATATTTATATGTATCAGATAGAGAATTTACTCTTCTTTAATACTAGCAAGAACAAAAATAAAATAAAAATATTTTGAAGATTTTTTTAAGTATCTGCTACTTCCGGTTGTCCAATTCCATTTTCAGCTCTTCCCAGTAATGTCCGATTGAAAATTACGTATTACAGATATTAAGCATTATACACACCCACACACACACATACACACACTCACACACGTATCATCGTAAAAATATTAAAATCGGGTTGTAGGTAGGGACCTTAAAACATGCTTATTCATTATAATCTGGATATGCGATTTTTAGAATGAATCCAATACCTCTCTTAGTGAGAGGTAAAAAATCAGATACATATTGCAAGCTTATCCAAAATTACCGGCTGAAACAAAACTACTTTAAAATTCGCGTACTGAAAAAATACATTTTGTGACATTCATCTTTTTCTCCCTGGCAATTTATCTATAATCAACATTAATCAATATTAATACTGACAGTTTCTTGTTTATTTTAAATATCTCATTTCCAAATTTTCATAACAGTGACATTGATTATTATTGTATTACATTCAATAATTACAATATATACACAGTGGGAGACTTTTATAATCAGTACATATATCAAAAATAAATGTCACCATTCCTCATCAAATTACAAATTACATTGAAAAATAATCCTCCTCAGCAGCCATGGTTGTCGTGTTGGCGTTTATTCTGCTGCAGCCGTGTCGCCATGTGAGATTTGTATTTTACGATAATCGCTCCTGTTTGCTGAGGAGTTGGGCGCTAATGGATGCAACAGTCAGAGTCAGCCATCCAATGCACCAGGCAAGGCAGAGGCTCTCATATCAACAAGCCAAGCAAGCCGGATTTGCAAATGTAAGACTTTGCATAGAAAACCAACAACAATAAAACTAAGTAATTTTATGTCACACATGACTCGTATCTTACATTTTAATTAAGAAAATACGGAGAGGTGGGTTTAAGCAAATGATCAATGGTAATGATGGAAATATTAAGACGTTCTTTTTTTTTTAATTAACATTTAAATTGTAATCTTTATACAATCTAACTCTAAGTTAGGTGTGGTTTTAAGGAAATTACTGAATATATTTATGTACAGGAGATCACAAATAACGAGCGATGCAACTAATGTACAGTAAAATTTTTGAAAGATGTCCGATCAAGGGCACCTGTATCACGAACGAATTAACAAATATGCATACATTTATCTCTTTCTTTTGCAAAGGCTGTAAGAGTGTGTGATAAGGATGGATATAACATGCTTGTCTTTCAAAAATTCATATTGTTTCGACTAAGTTAGGACATTCCATTTATAAACGATGCTCGTTGTTGATAATACTTTCGCTGTATCGTAAGTTTATTTATTAATTCAGATACATTACCTGGATTCATAGCCGTACGTATAACGTTATATTCTGTCAGAGTCACTGACACTGACATTGTGTCAGTATCTTATTTTTAACATATTTGGTTTTACATTTGCTTATAAACTTACTAGTTGACTTATTTTTGAATATTGAATGCTTTTCCTGTAATATATATTTTTATAATAATAAAATAACAGTGGTATCTTACATAAAACCTAAGCAAACGACCAGTGGCGTAGCCAGAAAAAAATTACAGGGGGGGTTTTAGGATAATAAATTTTAAATAAATATTAGGTTAAATAGGCTTAATAACAACAATCAACAAAAACAATATTTTTATAAAAATAATTTTTATTAGTACGCAATTTTTTCTTAAATCAATAAGTAAATAACAACAATGCTAAAAAATTATGCAGTGAATTTCAAACCAGTCACCTACATATGTTTATACAAACCGCAGTATAAACACAAGAAAAGTTGTAGTTGTAACACTAATAAATTCATTAACGTAGGTATTCTATTCAAGAACAAGAATATAGCGCATGAGATTCACTGTTAGCTTTCGGTAAAGCTCGGCATTTTCACGAGGACATTGCGCGAAAGGGCATCTGTAGGCTACAGACTATAGCTAATAATTGCGTGTAAACAGATTTCTACGAAAATTAATATTCTTTTACAATGTTATTAAGAGAGTTGGTGAGAGTCAGTTGAGATGGTTTGGGCATGTGAAGAGAATGGCGAGTGAACGGCTTTTTAAGCGGGGTTTTCAATTACGTGGCCGACCAGTGTGTAAGTGGATGGATGTGGTTGGTAGGGTGCTTAAAAAGAAAAAGTGTCCAAATAAGAAGAAAAGAAGAGCATGTATGAATGCGATTATGAGTGTGGCCGGGGCGAAATAAGTGTGCTTTGACAGGAATGTGTGGCGAAGAATGATTGTTGCGTAACTATTATTGTGATCCGGATGCGGTATTTCGCTACCAAAAATCGCTCACTTTAATATATTTAAGAGTAAGGATTTGTTTTATAATGTTGATGTTGTTCTTATTGTTTTCGGGTTTGTGCGAACCCACTAAGTGGGACACGCGTGATTTTATGTATGTATGTATGAAAATTAATTATTTTTGCTTCAGATTATATTATATATGAACAACAAACTAGTATGTTTTTAAATTAGTGTTAAAAGCGGCCTACCATGGTCTCACAGGGGGGGTTCTAACCCCTAAAACCCCCCCTATGGCTACACCACTGCAAACGACACTACTGAATTTGTCATGATGGGCGGAGCAAAAATCTGAATTCATACAATTCGAAGACAACCTTGATCGGACATCTTTCAAAAATTTTACTGTACGTATTCTCTAGTTAACGAAATGTACAACGTAAAAAATAGTTAATGTTTTTGGGATTTCTGTATTATACGGTTAACGTTACTCATTTTTATCTCTCGCTAAGACAGGTATAGGATTCATGCTAAAAATCGCATATCTACATTTTAATGAAAAAGCATGTTTTAAGGTCCGTCTTATACAATCCAATTTTAACATTTTTACGATGATCTCTGTGAGTGTTTGTGTGTGTGTGTGTGTGTGTGTGAGTGTATAGGTGTGTGTGTTAGTGTGTAGGTGTGTGTGTGTGTGTGAGGTGTGAGTGTATATGTGTGTGTGGATGTATGTGTGTGTCTGTGTGTATATTGGAAGGACGATTTCTCAAAAACTATGATTTAATATCTGTTTAACTACGTATTTCCCAATTGGACAATAATGGGAAGAGTTGAAAAGGTTTTAGTAACAATTGGACAAGTAGCAGATTCTTCAAAAAAAAAATCTGTTGTGGCCAGCACAATACCTCTCGCCACTTCCTTTTTTGGTTACATAAGTATAGGGCGCGAACAGTCATGTTACATTGTTGGCCTTGACAAGCAGATGTGGGGGCCCGTTTCAGAATGATAATTAGTCAGTATGTTTCATTCAGAATTTCAAGATTTTCAAAATACACGTAGTTAATTTGTCACCAGGAGTGTGGAATTTACTTGTCGAGGAAAATAAACCATATGGAATTGGAAAATCACTAAATTTAGAATGAGAAATTATGATACATCTATATACATAATTACTAGCTATCATTCTGACATGAGTCCCCATATCTGCTTGTCAAGGCGCCCTATTGTATTTAACATTTCTTGTATACCTACATTCTACACCAAAAATTGTACTTACATATATCTATTCCTTATAGTTAGATTGTTTAATTTTAAATTCATTATATGAAGAAATTTTGTCCTCTTCTAATTTTTCGAAATGTTTCCAATTCATTGTCAGGATTGACTGTATTTTTGAAGGATATATGTAATAGACCTATAATCTTAAATATTTAACTACTAATACATTAAGAAATAATATAATGTATATGTACTTCCCAGAAAAACTCTTTAGTAATATCTATGAATTTCTGACACTGACATTTACCTGTCAGTTACAAACAGTTCAACTGGTCAACTATTTTCCATGGCATCCTTTCGGCTGTAAAATTTATTATAACGTTATTTTATTTATTATATTTCTTTTATCTCTAAATCCATAGAATATATAATAAAATATTTAAATGTATCAGATAGAGAATTTAATTTTCTTTAATATTACCAAGAAAAATTTTCAAAAAATATTATTTAGAAGATTTTTTTTCAAGAATCTTCTACTTCCGGTTGTCCAATTGTTACCAAAACCTTTTCAGATCTTCCCATGAATGTCCGATTGGAAAATACGTAATTAAACAATTTTTAAGTCTTATAGTTTTTGAGTAATCGTCCTTCCAACATCCTACATACATACACACACACACACATACATCCACACACACACACACACACAGACATCATCGTAAAAATGTTAAAATCGGATTGTAGGGACCTTAAAACGTGCTTATTCAATAAAATATGGATATGTGATTTTTAGCATGAATGCAATACCTCTCTTAGCGAGAGGTAAAAATTAAATGTAATTTTTGGAAAAAAATTGTTCGTACTAATATTAAAGAAAAATAAATTCTCTATCTGATACATTTAAATATATTATTATATCTTCTATAGATTTAGCAATAAAAGAAATATAATATATAAAATAATGTGTTGTAATAAATCTTATAGCCCAAATAATGTCAGGGAAACCAATTACAAAATTAAAATGTTTGTAACTGACAGATAAATGTCTGTCAGAATTCCGGAGACATTACTGAATACTTTTTCTAGGAAACACATACATATATTATTTCTTATTGTATTAATAGTTAAATATTTAAAATTATTGATATATTACACATACCCTTCAGAAATACTGCTAATCCCGAGAATGAATTGGAAACATCTTGAAAAATTAGAAGAGTATAAGACAAAGAATGAATTTAAATTTAAAAAATCTACAAGAAATGTTAAACACAATAGGGCGCGAGCAATCATGTGACTTTGTTAGCCTTGACAAGCAGATATTGGGGCCCATGTCAGAATGTTAGCTAGAAATTATGTACATAGATGTCAAATATCATAATTTGGCGTTATTTCTGACGGGTTCATGTAATATATCTATAATTTTAAATATATAATTAATAATACAATAAGAAATATTAAATATCGTTCCCAGAAAGGCTTTAGTACTATCTCTCAATTTTTGACACTTATCTGTCAATTACAGACATTTTAATTTCTGAAGAAGTTACCAGGAAGATGTTTAAATCTATGGAAGAGGTATAATAAAAAAATTAAATGTTTGATAGAGAATTTTGTTTTTCAATATTTGTAATAACAAATATTCAAAAAATAATATATAGAAGATTTTTGTTAAAAACTACTACTTCCGGTTGTCCAAACCAGAATCTATTCAACTCCTCCCATTACTGTTAGATTGAGGAATCCGTAGTAACACAGGTCTTTAATCTTATAGAATTTGAGAAATCGTACCTCCAACAACCTCACACACATCCAGACACACACACACACACACAAAATGTTATAATCGGATTCTAGAGACCTTAAAACGTGCTTATTCACTAAAATCTGGATATGCGATTTTTAGCATGATTCCAATACCTCTCGTAACAAGAGGTAAAAAATCTCATTGTTTTAAACGTTCGTTGTAACAGAATAAGGGAATTCAGCAATGTTAACGAATTTAGTTGGAAGACGAATATTTCGTTCACGTACGTTCGATCAAACGTTAGAAAATAAGGCAAGTCGTTCACGAACGGTTTTCGTTTCTCAACATTATAATTATAAGTCATTTAATGGGTACATAAAAGATACGAAGTCAATTAATTAAACAAAAGTTGGTCCATTAAGACTAAGAGTGGTTTTATCATAATTTAAGGAATATTGATATGTTACAGAGGATGCACACCAGAAACCATATACATAAAATTAAGTACCCAAAAACTGTACGATGTATTATTAATTATTTTCCATGTCTCTCCATTCTCATTTTTTTTGTCCCCACCCTCATTCCCAGATGTGCTAGGCTAACACCTGTATATTTATATCCCGTTAGCCTTCGTCCATACACAGTCGTAAAATGCATTGTGTACGAGCGTCCAGACGCTCGAATGCCCAGGGACGTCCAGGGACGCCGGCCGAAGCGTCCCGACGACCTGGATGATTATTGTAGCTGATGTCTGCCCCCATAGGATGGACAGGGGTAGACAAATAGCATTCGGAGAGAATAGGAAAAGAATTATAGAATAATGTATGTAGGTTCAACACAAAATTTATTAACAAATTCAAAAATGTAGGGACATCTAACATTTTGTGCTTTATTAATAATATTTCAACGCCATTTGTGTACATTGTTTTTACCTTCCGTCACCTCTAGGTAAGGAAGGTATTGTCTTTGGTCAAAAAATTCGGTGGTGAGTTTTCATTGAATAAGCACGTTTTAGGGTCTTTACAATACGATTTTACTATTTTTACGATGATGTCTGTATGTGTGTGTGTGTGTTCGTATGTGCGTGTGTGTGTGTGTGTGTGTGTGTGTGTGTATGTGTGTGTATGTGACCGCTTTTTCGTGGACGATATCTCCAATACTAGAATTCCAAAAATTACAATTCTTGCGTATTCCTCTTCCTTACAACCATATGCAGACCTGTTTAGATTTTGGTTATAATTGGTCGGCCGGAAGTACCCTCATTTGAAGATTTTAACAGTTTTTCTTGAAAAAATCAGTTAAATGTTATTATAACTTAAAGAATATATTATTATCTATACGATTGATTGCATTTTATATTTGTTATTCAACAGATATAGAGTTAAAGAAGAATACAAATAATAAATTTCACATAAATTTCATAATTCAGCCAGCTATGCTAACTTAACCATGGAAACTGCTAATATTTTCAGGTAATTCAAATTGACAGATGTCAGTATCAATAAAATGTAAATCAATGAAAGAATAAGTGAAATAACTCTAGTGTTAGAAGTTTCTGGAAAGATACAAGAGAGACGATTACATTGGTTTGAACATGTCATGAGGAGAGATGAATATATTAATAGAAGGTGGAAGAAACATAGGAAGACCATATATAAGATGAAAAGACTGTATTGTAGAAGACTTGAGGGAAAAGGAACTGAATGAGGAATGACACGCAAAACAAAAATGAGTGGCAGAAGAAAATAAAAAATGGCGACCCCCTAACGAATGGGAAAAACTAAAGAAGAAGAAGAAAATGTCAGTGTCAAGTGCAATTTGCATAGTTTGTTAATGAAATAACTTTACTGGAAATATAGGATCTTTTGCAAGACAATTTATGTATGGGCGCGTGCAGTAACATTATTTTGAATTTGTACATAATACACAGGATTGACGGAAGGTATTGTGCTGGCCACATCAGATTTTTTAGATTAACTTTTTACCTTCCGTCACCTTTAGGAAGGTATTGTCTTTGGTTAAAAAAATTCGGTGGTGAGTTTTTAATGAATAAGGACGTTTTAGGGTCCTTACGATAAGAATTTACTAGTTTTACGATGATGTATGTGTGTATGTGCGTGTGTGTGTGTGTGTGTGCGCGAGAGATAATCATATAATTTTAGGGAAAGGATTATTTATACAGTCCGTGCAAAAAGTTGAATAACCGCTTGGCAACATTAACTCCACTTCGTTCGGATTCGTGTCACGAAAGATACTGATGGGTATTATGCTTTATGCTTGGGACTGTACAATATTATCTCTCTTCAACTTTGTCACTTCGCATGCAACCTTGAAATGAGTTGCTGGATTGAGACTACCGTATATATGGATGTTGATATAGGGACTGTGACATCTCTCTTATGAGCGGACTCTAATGGTCGCTAATATTTTGTATATCTAAAAAAGATGAAAAGAAACTTTTGTTCGTTTTCAACATAATCTCAATACATAAATACGAGTAGTAGGCTTTTCTTTATCGTTTATGGTTCGTAACATTTATTTTTTTCTCTCTTTATTATTCATTGTGAATATGTCATTTACTGTATTTATAGTGTACTGATAGCAGTAAAAGTAATTTATTGAATTTTCCTAGTCCAGTATCTATTTAAATGTATACTTGCAAAAATGTTCATACTTGAATATTTCGTACTCGTAGAATTATATTCTTCTCTAACGGAATACGAGTACATAAACCACATCTATAAAATAATTTAAACGTCAACGTTTAAAATAAAATAGATCGATTTATTAGCAAAATTAAAAGAATAGGACTCCAAGTTTTTTTTTTCATTTTTACCTTCCATCACCTTTAGGTAAGGAAGGTATTGTCTTTGGTCAAAAAATTCAATGATGAGTTTTTAGTGAATAAGAACATTTTAGGATCCATATAATACGAATTTACCATTTTTACGATGATGTCTGTATGTATGTATGTATGTATGTATGTATGTATGTATGTGTGTGTGTATGTGCGTGTGTGTGTGTGTGTGTGTGTGTGTGCGTGTGTGTGTGTATGACGAAAGTTTCGGATCGCATAACTTCAATACCACGATTCCAAAAGTATATATTTTTTTCATATTTCTCAAGTTTACATCCAAAAGAATAAGTTTTGGTTATAAATGGTCAACCAGAAGTACCCTCATTTGAAGATTTTAACAGTTTTTCTTGAAAAAAACACAGTTAAATATCATTTATTGACATTTAACGTTATTATAACTTGAAGAATATATTATTCTCTATATGATTTGATCGCATTTTATACTTCATATTCAATAGCTATAGAGTTAAAGAATTATAAAAATATTAAATTTCATAAATTAGCCAGATATGCTAACCATGGAAATTGCTAATATATTCAGATAATTCAAATTGACAGATGTCAGTATCAACAGGTGCGTTCAGTGAAGTAAGCAGTTCAAGCAAATGCTAGGTAAGCAAACGAGATTTGTTGCTTAATACACTGAAAGATTTGCTAGCTATATGACGACCTGACATTCACAAATGTCATCGAGAAAATTATACAGTTGTCAAATATAACATGTGTCTCTATCATATCCTTTTTATTGGTCTGGAAAGCTATACAAAATGAATTTATAGGTAGGTAGAGTTATTTGCAGATAGTGGAATTAATTTTGAACATTTTTTAGGTCTAAGAAAATATTTCAAATTTAACAATATTATGAACATTCATCACAAAATTTTGAAAGCCTTTTTGTCATGTAATTGATATAAACACACCATAAAATGAGATAGAAACAGTACAAGTTATATTCATGTATGTATAACATTTCCCGCTATTATATTTCATAAGTTAGCAAGATAAGCGAGAAATTTGGTTGAAGGTTGAAGAAACAGAGGAAGACCAAAGATAATTTGGAAGGACTGTATTGCGGAAGACTTGAGAGAAACGGAACTGAATAAGAACGACACGCAAATCAGAAATGAGTGGAAGAAGATGAAGAACATGTCAGTGTCAAGTGCAATTTGCATGTTTGTTTATGAAATAATTTTACTGGGAATTTAGAATCTTTCGCAAGAAAATTTATGTATGGAATTTATATTGACGGAAGGTATTGTGCTGGCCACATCAGATTATTTAATTTTGGAAACAAAAATATTGAATAAATATTTAAAAAATTAAATAACGTACGATATACATCGAAGAAAACTTATTTCTACGCCCCTGATAACCTGCCTACTTCTGTCCTTATAAAAACCATGTTATTGTAGGTATAGAATAATATGATTGTCAATGTATACATGTTGCTATACTACTAATATACTTATATATTATTGTAAACATATGTTTATGTAAATCCGGTTATTGTTATCAAGATTCAATAAATAACCTTTTCTTTCAAATAATATAGTAGGTACATTTAAAATTTGTAACTAACCTTTACGTTGCAGCATCAATAAGGAATAAGTGCTTTTTTATTGTTTATAAAAAAAATGTCGACAAAACTATTCACTACAATTTTTTGGCAATTATAACACGGATACACTACACTTCTAAAGCTAAAACATTACTGAATAAACAAAATACAGTAGATATTTTTTAGAATAGAAATAATTAACATTCAAGTATTTACATGATAGCGTAACATGTCTCTAAATGAAGTGTTGTTTTGTTTGGGTGACCATAGGCGTACACAAAATTAATTAATGGGGGTTCAAATAACAAATTATAAATTAATAGCAGAAAATTTTATCTTGATATTGTTTACTTTTCGTGTATTTAACGAGGGTCACGCTGGAATTATTGAAAATAAGACACAGTTCAATTTGTTTAAACTTTTATTTGAAATATGTTCAAAGTACTTCACTTCAACAATAATACACTTCACTTTCATTTCTTAAAAGCTCCTAAGCAATCTTCTTTAGGAATGCTTTCAACATAATTATGTATTGCAGGATGTTTCTTCTTCAGACGAAAACCTTCTACCGGAAAATTTTAAATGTCCAAATAATAGCCAAAAAGAGCATATTACCAAATCAAGTGAGTATGGGAGGGGTGTTCTATTACTTTTATATTTTTTTGCAAAAAAAAAAAACTGAAAAAATGATCTCCAGTTCGTTCCAAAATGAGCTGGAGTCTGGGGAAATAAATCAAAATTTCAAACAAACCCACCAGAAAAATTAGATTTTACTTTACTAGGATGCTCCTAGTATGCCGTCCGCTTTGTACCTGGAACGAAATTTACTTGTCTAACAATAGCTAACAATCGAAATTTTTCAATAAACCTTTCAATAATCCTTTTTTAAGGTTTGCACATAGTCAGAAAAATTGACTCTGTGTGGTTCAGCAACAACACTATAATTATCGTAATTATGACTAAGCTGCACACAAAAATAGCATTTATGTTATAGGAACAGTAAGATTATTATATACTCAGAGAAAATCGAAGGTTGCATTCAATGCATGTCTTCATTTCAGCAGAGCGGCGCAAATAATGAAGTTTTCAGAGGGATTTGTTTATGTATTTATACAGAATGTTAGGGAATGTTTTGGCCAAAATTCATGGATAGCTCAAAAATGAAAAATACGATTTTTCGATTTACTCGTGTGTGTATGTGTGCGTGTGTGCAATTCCAAAAATTACAATTTTTTCGTATTCCTCTTTCTTACATCCAAATGAAGACTTGATTAGATTTTGGCTACAATTGATCAACCGGAAGGTTTTAGCAGTTTTTTTTAAAAAAAAAACGCAGTTAATTATCATTTTTTGATTTTTTATTATAAATATTAAAGAATATTTAAGCCTCTATACGATTTTATTGCATTCATATTCAATGTATTTAGACATAAAAATTTACAAAGAAATTAATTTTCATAAATCTTGCAATCTTTGCAGCGCCACGCAATAATTCAATATTACTAATTGACAGATGTCAGTGTCAAATACATAATAAATGTCTGTGTAATTTTACCTAAAATATAAAAAAAATTCTGTATGAAATTAATATAAAATATAAACATAGAAATGACGGAAGATATTGTGCTGGCCACAACAGATTTTTTTTCTTCTTTATATTCAATAATTTAAAGAAATATCTTGCAACCTATGCTGCTGGACGCTGCACTATGAAAACACATCAGAATTTTTAAATATTACTAATTGACAGATGTCAGTGTCAAATAAAATTTACATAATATCTTTGTGAAATAAATTTACTGGAATTAACGGAAGGAAATGTGCTGGCCACATCAGATTTTTTTCATGGTAAATGGTTTCGTTGTCAAGTAACAGTTTAAATTTTTTAGTAGGCATACATTATTTCAGTAGTTCTCAAAATCTGGGGTATGTACAAAACAATGTATTTTGAAGAAACTATTAACCGGAGAGAAAAATGCCTCAGTACTTTTTAATTGAATTTTTCATTATAAAGTTGTTTTTAAATGTTGGCCAAAGCATTCCCTAACAGCCTATATTATTTGCAAAACAGATTTTTAACAAAATTTATTTTTATTTTAATGTAGGATAATTTTAGCTAATCTCCAACAATTAGTTGAAATGGTAGATCTCTATTGAATTCAGTAATTCCGACTAGTCCTTAACAAACAATTATTGGCGCGCCACTGGAATGTTTGATTGACAGGTTTATTACTGCAGCTCATTTTGAAACGACGTATAGGTAATGGGGTCATTTCACATTTTCTGATTTACTTTTTCTTGAAAGAATAGATCAAATTAAATATGTAGGTGTATGTTTCACACCATACAAGTCTTTAAAATCAGAAATATGATTTTTTAAGTTTTATTTCAAATATTTCAACGCTGACGACACAGCTTCACGGATACGACAGTCGATCTCTACCGGTTTAGTATGGAACTATGATTGTTTGGTTAGGTATTTATTTCAATAAATGTTTTATTTACGTACCTTATACTACACTAGTACTTTTAAAGAAATACAAAATAATAATAATAATAATCTTCTCTCTTGTATACTCTGTTGTCACCTGTCACAATTTTAGGTTAGATTGCTGTTTTGTGTTTACAACGGCTAAAACGAAAATCAAGTGGAGCGTAAATGTGTGTGTGAGAAATGTTTTCGTGTGAGAATGAAACCGTGACGTCACAAATTTCGTCCGTGTTTATAACCGCGAATATTATTATATATTACTATATTCAATGAATGATTGACAATTGTTTTAAATGACCCCATTGTCCATATATTTGCAAATCAGTTTCAAATGACAGATAAATTACTGTTTAAAAAGATAATGCAAATTTGTTTTCTATGGCATTACGGCTTACCAGATTTTCTTATTCTCAATAATTCTAGAGTGACACTCGTACAGACATTCATTTATGTTTGATTTTAATAACTATCTCTCGAGTAGCGACGGCATGAAAATTCGGCTTTGATACTGATTAAAAATCCAGTTCCAGCCGAATCATTTGGGAAATCCGGCCGAATCGTAATGAATTTTTAAGAAACTGATTTCGGTATAATTAATATTTTAGTACATATTTATTGAAAAATAATTTTGATTTTTTTATCATTTAAAAAATGTTACAGGAACACACACATCCTCCTAATGTTCATATATCGTCCTGTTCATTTCTTGTTTCGTTCGGTTTCATAACGGTCAAATCTTGACCATGAAGTTGGCGCAGATGAACTTGGCGCTCTCACAATTTAAAAAGTACATTCCGGAGTACAAAATGTACATGAAAATTATTAATTATTGAATTGGAGTAGGTAGTTATTGTTAGTATTTTTATCTCCGGCTACCCTTGGTAAGAGAGGTATAGGGATCGTGCTAAAAATCGCATATTGAGATTTTGGTAAATGACCACGTTTTAAGGTTCTTACAATCCAATTTTAACATTTTTACGATGATGTCTGTATATATATATATATATATATATATATATATATATATATATATATATATATATATATATATATATATGTGTGTGTGTGTGTGTGGATTCTTTTTACGCTCTAACTCAAATACTATCGTTCAGAAACTTTGTATTTCTACCTTACTCTTATATGAAAAGATGACATTAGATTTTGGAGTAAATCAGATAACCGGAAATGGTACTTTACTGGAAGCTCAAAATAGTTTTTCTTCGAAAAATACCTTTAAATGTTATTTTTTCGAGATTTATGTTATATAAAAATGAAAGATTATTAAATTTTCTACAGGTTTGCATTAATATTTTTTTCTATATACGAGTATTTTATGGATAAATTTATAAAACTATAATTTTAATCCCGAAGCCTACGCTTTAAACAAAACTCATACACATGGTTACACAATTCAAATCTCAAATGTTTGTAACTGACAGATATTATATCACTCTCAACAAACTAATCATTTCAAATAATAATATTAACGTTTAAAAAAAAAATAGTAGGTAAATGGAACAATAATTTTATGGAAAGGAACTTAATACAGTTTCCAGCATAAGTAAATATGTAAAAATATAGGTAAGATAATAAAAACACATCATTACGGCATATTACCCATTGATGGGTGAGCCAATCTGCTTAATATTGATGACATATTTGTTCCATGCAGTGGTTTACCAAGCGTCACTTCAAGCGAATCTTGGGAACGGGTTCGATTCCGACCGACGCCAAATATTTTAGAATTTTAAATGGCACAAAATTGACCCCTGTGGTGCACTCCCTCCGCCAGCAATGAATATAGGTAAATATACAAAATAAATTATCACGGCAAATTACCCATTGCTGGGTTCGGTAACGATGATGACATATTTGTACCGTGCGGGCGTTTACCAAGTGTCACCTCATGAGCACTTATTGCTGGCGTGGAGAGTACACCATAGGGGTCATTTTTGTGCCATTTAAAATTCGAGATATTTGGCGTCGGTCAGGATCGAACCCGGTATTTAAATTGAATTTTAAGTATTTACATGAATAAAAATTAAATTGAACGGGATGTATTGTGTTGGCCACATCAGATTTTTTTAATTTGTACTGCGGAGTGTACTTTTTAAATTGTGAGCGCGCGAAATTCTTCTGCGCTAACTTCATGGTCATGATTTGAACGTTATGAAATAGAACGAAACAAGACATGAATAGAGCGATGTATTAACGTTATGACGCTTCATACCTAGCCAATGTTACCCCAAGTAGGTACAAAACATGGTATCAATATTCAAAATTACTCTTCGGCAAATTGTGATGTGATCAATGAAAAATATTTTTTCTGTGTTGACGAAGTTAACCTACCTAGACCTACCTAGACCTAGTGCGTCGTTCTTCATAAATTATTCCTATTTCGGAAAATGTACCTTCGAAGGCTTGGCAAAAATAGATGAGCTTTTTTGCATACTTCGGGATACAGTCCACATGGGCGTCCGCAGGAATTTTCATAAAACAGGACTAACTTAAGATGGGGCTGAAAAATAATTTACTGACGGTAGGGGTTTTACTGACGCATTTCGCTAGTTGTACATAACAACATTTTTCGTTCGTTTTGGTTTTGAAAATAAAGTCTTATTATTATAAATATGTATAAAATCATACTATTTCCTCCGGTCTTTGGCCATAATCGTCATATAAAATTGTAATAAATATTTTTTTATTAATTTTATTTGTTTTTTCTTTTTCAAAATCATAGATGGGGCTCAGCCCCATGTTTCCCCCCTTTGCGGGCGGCCATGATAGTCCGCCAAATAATGGGATCAATTTTTTTATCTGCACACACCGGCAAAATTTGGGGAACACCAAAAAACACTGTATTTAAAAAAATATGAATCCTGTCTTTCATATTTGTGTTGGTAATTCTACATCTACAACAAATGACGATATAACACCTAAATATAGCCATCTAATAAAGACTGATTATCATTTATCGATGTGTTAAATATTGCTTGGTCTTTAGTTTTATTAAATATGGATGTTTAATTCGTGTTCACTGTAGATTAACAGTGATTTCTGTTTTCGTTGTCTTTTCAATTTTAAGTATTTAAAGTAAAAAATATTATTTATAAATATGTAATGGAAAACTTAGTTTAATTAAAAAATTAAATTATTCATTTAAAAAAAAAGTCATTTGTTTAACTAGGCACTAAAATACCAAATTTACAGCAGAGGCTGCCGTTTCATTGAATGAATGCTGCCGAAGCTGTAAATGTGTTGAACACATGATTTTTTTTACCGATTTTAGAATATTAATTTAGATTTTTTTAATACCTATTTTGAAAGTTATGTTGTTGTGGGTTTGTTGAACGATTGCTGTGTACTAAAAAATAAAAGTACTGTCAAAAAAATCGCACTTTTAATGTCAATCAACAAAAAATATGTAGAATCGAAAAGACAGCAAAAGTTAAAATCATTGCCAACCCTATCTAGAGTGAACATGTATTAACCACCTCGATAAATGATAATCAATCTTTAATAGATGGCTATATTTAAGTGATCGACATTTGTTGTATTACCAACATAAATATGAAAGTCAGAGGGTTCATACTTTTTGAAATACATAGCTTTTTTGGTGTTACCCTACTTTTGCTGGTGTGTGTAGATAAAAAAATTGATCCGATTATGTAGTGGAAAGACTACGACAATGACAGACTGTATACCGAATTAAGCAAAAAAGCTCACCGATTTTCGTCAAGCCCTGCAAGTAGCTTTTAAAGCGACGGCACATTTTCAAAAATAGGAATTTAAGACGACTTCAGTCTACGCAGAAAAAATAATATTCATACAATTGTCGATGTGTGTATTATTGGTAAATGCAAAATAACGAGGCGGCAGCCGAATTCCGGTGATCCGGTTTCGCGAAAGGCTGGAATTCCGGTGATCCGGTCAAAGGACGATTCATGCCGCCACTAATTTCGAGTACATAATAAAAAAGGATTTTTGAGATTATATATTTGTTAACTAGTTTACTTACTTGTGTTGTCACATTCCAGGCTTGTACTAAGTGAGATTCTGAAACATACACAAAAACTCTTGAACCGGACTCAGTCACTGATCTTTATTAATCATTTATTTATAGTAGACAAAAATAAAACAATAATAATTATAAATTGATAATGTTTATAAAACACATACATATATACGATGCTTAATAATATTATTTATATGTGTATATATAATAGGTACATTTACATACAGAAACAACAATAAGTATTATCATGAACACAACAAGTTAAAAAAAAATCAGTTAAGTAGGTGTATATAGTATATAGTACAATATTTAGGTACATTTTAATTCGTCCGTTACCGATTTATGTTTGTATGCTTCGCACATTCATTTTATGATTCCGGAGATCAAAATTTCTAAACGCGAGCGATTTTCATGGCTCTATTTACAGGTTAATTCGCTATCGCGTCCTACCATTTTTTTTTTCTTTTTTAAATAGGATGCCTCTATTCTACATGGTGGATACCCACACGGTAAAATCGGCTTCTAGAGAAAGTTTAGGTAATCTTACTTTATTTCACATTACGAACCTACAAACACAACACTAATAATCTGGAGGGTTTAAATTCGTATTCTACAAAATTAATTTTATGGCAATCAATGTTTACATATATTTCGTAGCCAGATTGTTAAATTCGTCGATTTATAAAACGCAGTCAGATTGCCAAATCTTCATATTGCTTAGAGATGTTTTACAATAAGATATTCCACATCAATCCAATTAAAATAAAATAATGAAAATTTAGTTTTACACTTAGTGCAACTAATGACGTCATATCCGGCACTATTTGTTGTTACAACACATACGTACTGCATTTTAAATGAAACGTTACAAAAGTCCAGTGCACAATATTCGGGCTGTGAAGACTTATACAGATACTTTTTACAAATAAAAATGTGACAGAATGCACTGACAAGAACTGACGATCGTAGTAAGTGCGCGCTCAGTCAGGTTCATACACTCAGTGTAAAAAAGTTCGCTCTAAATATGCTGTTAATAATAAATATTAATAAAAAAATTAAATGATATAATTAAAATACTTTGGTTATAAAGTGACGTCACGAATATGAATTATTTTGATTGGTGATCTACCTACCACCTACCAAGTTTTCAACGTATGAACATAAAGTTTCAAACAGCGTAACATCTGACATCAGACGAGCCACTATTATTCGCAAACATTTTTTTTATTTTAGTTCTTGTAATAAACTTAATAATTTAAATACACTTGCAATTATGGTTGCGTTCGGTTTTACGCTATGAGCGGTCTGAGCATTCGATGCCTTTCGGTAATTACATCTGAGCGATTTTTTTTGCTCGACTCTACGTTCGGTTATTGGCTTACATAACGCACAGAGTCCGATCTGTTCCCTTGTTCTCTAAACATATTGAGCAGTTGTCTAGCGCATGCGTATTTAAGCGCAAATTTTAAATGTTTGTCGCCGGCAATGGAAACAGTGTCTATTCTATGAATGAATGATGTCGTTTTCGTATATCAATCAAAAATGTTTGAAATTAGTCATTTTAGGAAACATTTTTCTACATAATTTTTAGCTTTAAGTTGTCCATAATCATTCTAACGTCTTAATCAGTGTTAACAGTTCTTTATTATTTTCCGTTTTTATTTTGGAGCAAATTAATAAGTGTCAATATGACAGCTAAACGCTCTATCCGTTCGGTTATTCAAGCTGCAGATCGGAAATCGCAGATGAATCTGTCACGTGATCAGATTGCTCAGAGTGGTGGACAGATTTAAATACCGAACGCACCCTATATAAGGTGTTTCACAACTTCCGGTACAAAGTTTAAGGCCATATAGTACGGATCAAAATGAGTAAAAACGAGTAATCAACATAGGTTCGATCTTCAATAGTTTCCGAGATATAAGGCAGTGAAAAATGAATTTTTACAGGGTTTAGCGAGATTGTCGAGAACTGTTAAGGCTAACGCGCACTAATGCGCGGCGTTGTGCTGGTTTCTGTAAAATATAAAACGCATTATCGTTTATGGAAACGCACTTGTCGACTGCGCAGCACTACGCCGATACATTGACTGCGCAGTCGAGTGATTTTTCACCCGAATGGTGTGATCGGCAATGTTCGTGCTTCCGAATGTAGCAAACAACAATATTAGGTTAAGAGAAGTAGCAGTAAAAATGTCTTCAAATTACGAGTAATTGCACTAATACTGCCAAAACTTTTGTTTGGCATTTTTTACAAATGTTTATGAACATATTTTTTTTGTTTTTTTTTATTTTCACAACATAAAGTAATTACAATAGCTTCTACAGAGTCTGAAACAATGGTATACATTTGTTAAAAACAATTTGGTCATAATTCCATTTTTTCGATTAAATGAAATGCTTTTGTTTAAAAAAAAAAACAAATAATTGTACTAAAATTTCTATTAGAAATTGAGAAAAATGTTTCATATAAAATTTTATTGTATTTTATAGTTTATTTACTGGTATAGATAAAATTTTGTTCGATTTCTATCTTTTTCAATTTTTTTTCGGTTCTAAAACAAAATGGCTTCTTTCAGGGAAACTGTTGAAGATCAGACCAATGTTGATTAAACTTTTTTAACTCATTTTGGTAACTTAAAATTTGTACCTCAAGTTTTGATACACTTTGTATGTAAATATTAATTTAATTTTATATGAATACAATTTTGAAATTATCATGTACTTGAAGAACATTTAGGTCCACGAAATAGCTATTTGTGTATCAAGGTTGTAAAAGTGATCTTATTTGTCCGAATCTGTCTGCAAATCAAATGAGGCTATAAAAGAAGTTTTAAGCCGAGGTGCACACAACATTTTTTAGACCACCATGTTATAAATTTTTATTTAAAAACATATTTCATATCTGATTGATCCATGTCTTTTGTATAATGCCATGTTGTCATCTTGACAATCATTCACAAAACATTGCTTACTTTCAAAATATTTTACAACCCAAAAATAAAATAAAATTTGTTGAGCAAGGAAATAAATGAGCGATAGCAACTAGCGTAAACGATTTTTCCATTATTCTCGCTTAAAATTTATGAAGCTGCATGTAATACAACACTGAATTCATTTGTTATTTAAACAAACGTTTGACAATTTAGTTTGTAAAGTAAACGCGGCCGTAAAGTAAAAGCAGCCGTAAAGTAAAAGCGGCCGTAAAGTAGTCTGACAGATATCAAAATAAAAGTGATATTTTACGGTTGCCAAAGGATCCGTAAAGCAACTATTTATGTAACAGCTGCCTAAAAAACAGTTTGAGATGAGCTCATATTCGTGACGTCACACCATAACTCGAATATTAATAGAAATGTATCACCGGATTTTCACCAATATATAAAAACAAAAATGGTGGAATACCTTATTTGGTTAGAAATTTTGTAAAACATCGAACGGGCCACATTATAATATGAATATTTGGACATTTTCGCTGCCAATTTCGTTACATAGATCTCAACATAACCTAGCCTAACGCACAAAACAACTGGGCGACAATTAAGTAGGTTACGTTATCGCCCAGATGTTTGGCGCCCAGTTGACCTCGTCCAGTTAATTATGCCCGAAAAAACTCGGTCTGAATTTTGTGTGTTAGGTTAAGTGATTGTTGTTATATTTAGAGAAATATATACGCTAACGTCACATTATAAAACATCGCTAAATCAATGACTATTTGATAATTGGACCGCGTTTTATTAAAAGACGGGTTTTACAATCTGACTACGACATATACATACACTTCTTCCAAAGCCGTAGTTCATACAATTCTCTTCTAAAACGTACGTAAAAATTAACGAGTTCAATTTAACGAAAAAACGAGACCGAATTGTTAAAAGTACGGCTCTGGATCTTAATATACAATTTGTAAAAAGAATTAAAAGTACTATTGCTGATTTAACATAAACTTTTTTTAACATGTAATTAACTTGTAACAAACAATTAAAAAAAATTCACAACTGGTTTAAAAATGGTTAGAGTTGCAACCATTTAAAGCACTACTTTCAGGAAGATAGCTCCGAGAATTATAAATAGGTAAATTCATTTTAATACAACTCTGCAATAGTTCGTATGTTGAATTTGCTTTTATTAGCGGTTTTGTGAAAAGTGACTTTTTATATCATAATAACAATATACCTAATAACAGGAATTTATTTACCGCTTTTAGTAAAAAACGGATTCACCACACGGTCCATGTTGTACTGTAACATATAAGGTGATGACAATATATCATTACTATGTTTG
Organism: Harpalus rufipes; assembly: GCA_951394225.1. NCBI lineage: Eukaryota > Metazoa > Arthropoda > Insecta > Coleoptera > Carabidae > Harpalus > Harpalus rufipes. The sequence continues at coordinate 52,561,318 of OX596279.1, forward strand.
ACTCCTTACTATGTATATGCTAATCTGTTTGACACTTCTTGACACGAATTTTAGTAATGATATATTTTACCATAGATGACAGCACACAGAATATTTTATACAATAATTGTTTTTGTTTAAATTAAATGAATTGACCTATACATTTATTAAGTATATACAATTTTCTTAAATATTTTAATAGTACGTACATTTTTCATATAACCAAATAATTTATTTTTATATAAACGTCGCATATACTGCCATATATGACGACCAGTGTATAAAAAGAGTTAAATTTTAGTAAACATGTTTGGCATTTATTATAAACAACTATATTTCAAATCAAGTAATGGCACAAATTTAAAAAAATTAAACTAAAAATATAGCTCATTTTAGTTAATAAACTAGCAGATGGCACTTGGGAGCCGACCAATGGACATTTTACATAGAAATGAGACTTCTACTGCAAATTTTTTAAACTTCAAATCATATTTTTTACGAAATGACCTCAACATGACCTCTATTGAACTGTGATCTACAGTGTCTTCAAAAAAAATCCTAACTCGGCGTAGCCTATGAACAAAAAAACATCAATTTAAAACTACTTAATTAAATATCAATTTGACATGAGATATTGTCAAAGCTTTTCTTCTTGAATCTTGTTTTAGATATGGAAATAAATTAGAAAATGGCGGATGGCAATATACTGTATCCCTTTTTATTATCTTTTATCCTTAAAATTACATTGCAAAATAAATGATGGCAATTTGACTTTTGAATTGAATATTGATCAGACATGCGTTTCATGTTCATAGCCTGCTCCGACTTCGGATTTTTTTGAACACACCGTACATTCTTGGCTGTCACCGGCAACCTGTCAGAACAGGAACAAATGCCAAGACACATTTTTGTTTACATTTGATTTGTTTTTGCATCCCGAGACACAACAATATTTTCCAACCAGGATTATAGTAGACAAAAACATTTCTTATTTGGAAATGAGAGATGACAGATTGACATAAACAACTGTGAAGTTAGCTAACCATATCATTAACCATTCATCAACATGTAAATAATTTCATAAGGTAGTTCGGACCTCTCATTTTAATCATGCGCACAACACCAGTGAAAATGGTCCATTTTACATGTATTTAAATAAATAATTTAAATTTATTAAACCCAACTTTGTTAATAATAAATATTTTTTCTGTAAAAATTAAAAATATGGAAACACATTGTCCTAATACTCATCGCCCCATTCATTTCTTATTTCGTTCCGTTTCCTAACGTTCAAATATTGACCATGAAGTTAGCGCAGATGAACTTGGCGCGCTCACAATTTAAAAAGTACCCTCCGGAGTACAAAATGTATATGACAATTATTTATTGAATTGAAGTTGATAGTTATTGTATTTTTTTTAATTTGTACTGCGGAGTGTACTTTTTAAATTGCGAGCGCCCGAAGTTCATCTGCGCTAACTTCATGGTCCAGATTTGAACGTTATGAAAATGAGCAAAATAAGAAATGGACAGGGCGATGTATAAACACTATGACGCTTCATACCTAGCCAAAAATATACAATATAATATGAAAATTAAAGACATGGTTAAATATCACTTAATTCCGTCGACAGCTGATAGTATTTTCGCTATTATGAACTGGTGTGCATTTTTACCAATCAAACGGCAGAATTTATTTTGTTATTTCTTAGTGAAACGCTCTATACAGTTGTTAATGAATACGTATAATAAATTTATAGGGTATGCAAAATAGACTAACTTTTACAAATAAACTCATATCCGGAAACGCACCGATTTCGAGGTAATTATACACCATAATTTTAGTTGACCATGACCTATACCACTTCAGTTATTAATTTTGTTTAAATTTTTTTAAATAATTTTATCCATTTTTGTAATAGGTCCATTTTGTAATAATTGCTAAAACTGACCAGCACCAAGTTCAATACATCAAGTATTACACCTCCGGAGCATGTTTTGATAATTCGTTCAATTGTTTGAATTTCATGTGCTGCCGCACGTTCATTCGGCACTACATTAATACCATATTAGCGTAACTACGAACAGTAAGTTTATTCATAATGCGTCTTCAATTCAATGCTAAAAGTTAAAATAAACAAAATAATAACTGAACTGACAGGTCACAGCCAACTACAAGTAGGTAGATAATAGTTTCCAAGTTTTTTATTTATTTTTTAATATGCATATAAAAAAATGTTAGTCTTGTATTTTGTAATTTCGCCGAAAAGTTTCTAATATGCCAGAAAAAAAATATTTAGTTTCAATAAATGAGGACCGTAAAACGAGGGCGCGTTGACGTCATCTACACCTAGAACATACGTTTCTAGAGCTGAGTGAGACGAATATATGACAAACGCGTTTAGTATGTCGTTTCATGTCACGTCAAAACCAGCGCAAACATAGCGCAGACGTGACTTTCGCGTTCGAACAGCCTTTAGCTAATAACATTTGTTAGTGTCCAGCACGTCACAAACATGGCTGATACTGAATTATATGCGATCGATTTAAATATATTAAAGTTTCATTTTGATATTAGGGTAATAAATATCAGAAAATTAATAATTATATTAACCTTAACCAATAAGTATTTTTTTTAAAAGCCGTCTATTTAGTCTATTTTACATACCCTACAAATTTGTAACACGTACAGGTGTTAGTCTATAGTATATTACATACCGAGCATTACTCTGGACAGCTAGGAGCATGGTGCTGGAATAAGCATTCACAATCAATTAGTTATCATTGAGTTGTAATTTTTTTTTAATTTTTACCTTCCGTCACCGTTTTTCCTTGTTCAATGCATATACAGTTAGAAAATTATAAATAAATTAAATTTCATTAACAGCCAGTTATGCTATAGCAATGGAAACTATTAATATATGCAGAAAATTGTTCTTGAAATAATTTTGCATGAGCATCAGTCTGTACTCATTTGACAGCAAGTATTATAGGTTATATAATTTCAGAGGTATTTCGATACAATTTTAAGCAAAATGTCATTAAGTAGTTACATCAAAATTATTTAGCAATCTTTTCAATACAGTTGTTTTTCAGAAAACTATTCAGTAGGAAAATTTTATAAATACCATTCTAGTTGTTCTCTAGAACGACATTTTAAACTTATTAGTTCAACAGCATTGTCGCAGTGAACACTAAAAATGTTGCAACCTGCGAACGAAAATTTTGAAGAAAATTCCACAACCGCGAATCAAAAACGCAAACATTTATCAGATGATGCAAAACAAATAGTTCTGAATCTGTTTTACTTTTTAAAAAGTGACGATAACGAGAGTGCGCCAATATCAAAAACTGCAGAAATGACTAAAGTGCCTTGTGCTACAGTTAGAAGGATAATTAGTGAAGGTGTACCTCTCAAAAAACACAGAAATGATACTGGTATTTTTTGTCAACACGTGTTTATATTGTAAACGTATCAAAATAAAATAAGTATTTGGTTTCCTGCAAAATTTCTTCTCTTTTTGTTATTATTTGCATCCCTTTATGAAAAACTCAGGTGAACAAAATATTTTTAAATACTACCCTGGTAAGTATAGCCTCATAAATTTCTTTAATCCTCTTGCGGAATACCTGCTGAGAGGCCAATCGTCAAATTATTTTAACCAAACTATATGCTAGCGGGTAATAATTGTAAAGAGTACCAAAGGTCGGTTCTGCTCAGCTAATTTTGTCCCAAATGTCAAGAAGTAGATACTACGTCAGTGAAATTGAAATAATTTTTAAAATGTGACAATATATGGATATATTTTTCTGTTACTACAACAAATAACTTTCATTTGATAATTTTATATTATTTAACATGACTTGTCGTCTTATACGAAGATATATACGATAAAAACACAACTTTTTACCCAGAGTTGAAAGTTCCAATCTTCTTAACGTAGATGGCACCTCACATCCTCTGAAAGCTGCAATTAAAATGCCAAATTTTTGGTTAAAATTTTCCATTTCCCTAAAAACAACATAACCAACAAAAATTCCAAAACAATTTGATATTCTCGGAGCCATCTTCTCTGAAAGTTTCGACGCGTAGCGTTCCGTACAAAGACAGAGCAGTACTGGCAATAATTTACTATGAAAAGAGACATTGATAGAGTAATATCGTACAGAGACACAGAGCACTATAAGTTATATTATACTAGCTACCAACGTGAAGATAACACACTCTATAACGCTATCCTAGTCAACTTCATTTGGTTACAAATTCAATGACAGACTTATGTACATCAGTTGGCGTGTAACTTTACTCTGATCACAGTCGTCATAGTTACACACTCGGTGTGTGTGGGTGTGTTAGTGGTGTGGCTAAATTCACCCACTACCGGATTGGATACTGGAGAATGACCCTTTCTCAACAACACAAACAATGGAAAAAATAAGTCTGAAATGGCATGGGATGAAATATAATAAATATACAAGATATTTTCTTTAAACAACTAGCGCTTTTTTGAGCGAACTAATTATTTTAGAGACAAATGTTACATACAAAAAATGATCGAGAATAAAGCTCTAATTTAGAAGTAATAACAAACCGAAAATTCAACCAACGATTCTCAAACGGTAGAACAAAATTTTATTATTTTAAATGGTACTAAAAATTAAAATGTTACAACATTGCAATAGGCTGTGAATACACAGATATTGATGTCTGTTGGCTGGGTTACACTAGCAGTAAAGCCATTATTATTATGTGTAATTTTGAATAACATTTTTATCGAAATAATTGTTATATAATCCTATACAGTCCATAAGATGTAACTTGGCGAGTTGGGGCAATTCACATTATCACTGCAGTAATGGGAAAGTTATAAAATCCATAGGCATGCCGAAGAAGAATGAAATTCAATAAAATTACGAATATTACAAAAAAAAAAGAAATTATTTATACAAAAAAATATATTACAAATATTGGAATAAATTATTTATTATATAAATCATATTATAATTAATTATTTTTTAAATTAATAAAGTTAGGAAAATAAAATTTATATTGCTAATGAGAAAAAAATGCACCAACGCTTATGTATAAATATAACTTCTTGGGTTGAAAAGTACCTGACACCCCGAGTTTGAGTGTATTAGGGTGAAATTTGCTTTGTGTAAGGCAATAAAACATTGTAAAGTCATTATTTCACTTCTGAAGCTGTGCGGCATCGAAGTAAAAGTAAATATTTGACAAAACGCAACTTAGGAATAGTGAACTGAATTACATTCTTTTGGCTCGCCAAGTTACATCGTATGGACTGTACAATATGTATATCGTTGAAACCTAATGGACTAAAAAATTATATAGGGTACCATTTAAAATAATAAAATTTTGTTTTACCGTTTGAGAACCGCTGGTTGAATTTTCAGTTTGTTATTATTGATAAATTAGTCCCTTATTCTTGACCATTTTTTGTATATAACATTTTTCTCTAAAGTCCTTAGTTCGCCCAAAAAACGCTGGTTGTTTTAAAGGAAATTCAAATGGGTGGAATATTTCATATTTCTGCGTGTGTCAATCTGCGTTTATTTGGAGATTTTTATAATGACTACACACAGCATATTAAAAAGGGCAATTTGACATTAGGATGTGCTGAATTTCAGCCAAAAGATTTTTTTTTAAATTTGGAAAATTAAGGACATGGTCCTTGAAGTGTACACATGTTTGATACCACTGACCATTACGATTTTTTTAATAAAAATAATTACGAATTAATTTATTTGTTATACATCATTAAAAAATACATTATTTTTAATAAAAAAATCGTTTTGAAAAAAATATTTTATATGAAATTTTTAAAGTGCATAAAGTCGTCAGAAAAAGTTCAGAAATCAGCACTAAAGTATGCAAATGCAGTGTTACCAACTTTGTGATAAATATTATACATGTAAAATAATTTGGGCATGTGTACGATGTAGAATAGTAAATTGGTACATAAAATGATGAAAATATGTATGAGAACGTACTAAACAATTCGGATGAATAAATTTGAGATAAAATACATCATTTTGAGTGTTCTTCACGATAACTTCAATGTTGGAGATTAGCAACATTGAATGTCAGACTTACAGATATGTATCCATAACCTATAAAAATAAATATTCCTTTCATTTTCACAATTTTTTCGGTTTGAAATAAAATTTAATATGCACCTCGGCATTGAAATTCCTTTTTATCGCTTATATAATTTATTTTCCAAATTCTTGATAAAAAAATACGTTTATATAACTTTAGACGCCTAAATTACAGGCTGAAATGAGGAACTATTTCTAGATATAAGCTGCAATATTTTTATTGCAGAAAAAGGAATAAAAATAATGAGAAATCAAAACCATTGTAGATGGTTTTGATAAGGAATATGCATATTAATAGTTAATAAATTGTAAAGAAATCATTTTTAACTTAATTTTGGTCTGTACTTTTAGTACTGTGACGTAAAGTTTGCGCGAGTGCGCGGGAAGATACGCAATCTAGTTGTCAGATGTGCGGCCGCTAGCTATACAGTGGAAACGGGCGGGGTCGAAACCATAGGAATGGTTATAAAACAAGAAAATGGGCGCCACGTAATTTAATGTTCTAAAATTTTGGAAGGGTCAGTTAATTTAACTGTCAGTTAAAATAAAAAATGTCGCATCAAAAAATTGACACGTGTAATTTTTACAACTTATGCTATATTTTTAATTTAGGTTTAGTTTAATAAAATTTAATTTAATGATAAAACATGAATGATAAAACATAAACTGCCTATATTTATCCCTGTTGGATTTCATTCAAAACATTTTTTTTGAATTTAAACGAGCCCAACCCCACATGTATTCGTACCCTCTGAAATAAATATATCAACAGCAATAAAAAAAAAATTTTAAGGTTACAATAGTTAAGACTATATTTGGGCATTTTTTTATTTTATGTAGTAAAAAAGTGTACTTGATTTAAATACAATGTTACTAACTAAATTTCTCATTTAAACAATAATCTACGGGCAAATTATAACAAAACTCCCAAAATTAATCGTTCCAAAAGTAAATAATATATTATTTATATTATTATTATCTATAAAACTGAGGGTGAAAGTAACTGATATATACTCAATTAATTGCCATATTAAATTTTATTACTTTAATAAAAATTATTTGCAAATTATTAAAGACGAAAACATTTGTCACATGCAGACAACGGTTTATTTGCAAATAAATTATTATTAAACCTAAGAAATTTTGTTATATGTAATGTATTCTAGTTCTATACACTCTAATAATACACCATATCAAAATTTGTTGAACTGAAGTAATAATCATAACATCCAGAAGTTTATTTATTCTTGTTTTTAATATAATTGTAGGTGATACTTTAATAAAAAAAACTGTACAGAGTACAATTATGCGACACTTGGTGAAACTGAAATATTATAATATTTAAAACACTTGGCACATTTCACAAGATTTCAATCTCTGAATCAACCTTTCGGTCATTTATCAGAGACTGGCCCACTCAACCAGAACCACAGACGCGTTTCGCTCTTATTGGAGCTCTTCAGTGTGGTGTACTGACGCCTCTTGGAGGCACAGAGACCGGTTAAGCGAACGGATGATAAACATCCCACAAAGATATCTTTGTGGGATGTTTTATTATTCTTCTGCTAGCCAAGCTCGTGGTTTTCTCGATAGATGGCTCTGCATGTGGTTAGTTACCTCTGCAGGCTTAATATCTTTGTGAGATGTTTATCATCCATCCGCTCAACCGGTCTCAATACACCACACTGAAGAGCTCCAATAAGAGCGAAACGCGACTGTGGTTCTGGTTAAATGACTGAGAGGTTGATTCAGAGACTGAAATCGTGTGAACTGTGCCAAGTGTTTTAAAATATTATAATAAAATATCACTTTGGAAATAATTTCACTAAAAAAATTAAATTGAATATATTATATAAACTAAAAAAAAATAGCACGTGTCTGTTGCATATATTTGCTCGCAGATTATCGTTAAAATGATAAATTTAGGTAATAACATTATATTTAAATCCAGTACACTTTATTAATACATGACAAAAAATTACCCAGATATACTACTGTAATCTAAAAATTTATTTCTTCTTACTGTTAATATATTTGGGGTTGGGTTCGTATAAACATTTGGCAGATGAGCTCTTTGTTAGTAGTAGTTATTTTTATAAATAAAATATTAGAATTATTTTATGATTGTGTTATTTGAGAAAGGGTCAATTTAGCAGTGTCCGAATTGGTAGTGGAGGAACCTAGACATGTGGTTTGTGTTGCACAAGCCCTGAACAGTCTTGTAGTATGATCACGAGTCCATCTCGTTAAAAAGTCACTGCACGTGAGTCTTAGGGTTCAGTCTCTGACGTTCAGGTTACCAACCCCGGGTACACGCCAGAGAAAGCCGGTGGTCACTGGTGATGCTTAACACCATTAGCCGCGACATGGTGTCCAGGCACCACGTGATGCTGCGAATGCGCATGATGGTGATGGTGATTCTGGTTATTAGTACTCGCGTTATTATTATTCTGCTGCTGCGCCGCCTGCCGCTGGGAGTTTTTTTTATTCTTCATCCTCCTATTTTGGAACCAGATCTTGACTTGCCGTTCGGTGAGGTTTAGGTTCCGCGCGAGCTCCCAACGTTTTTGCTTGCTGACGTAGGCGTTGAAGAGGAACTCCTTCTCGAGCTCGAGGGTTTGGAACTTGGAGTAGGGTTTGCGCTTCTTCCGGACAGTGACCTGACCGGTCCATTCCAAGGGGTTGCTGCCGGTGCCGCAAGCGACGCCTACGCCGACGCCCATGCCCGTCAGCGAACCTGCCAGGCCAGATGGGGACCCACCCCACATCACTTGCAACAGTTAGTCAGCCGCAGGAAGGGGCACAAGCATTCCAAACATTGACACACTCATGCAGGGAAGATAAAGGTCAGGGGGACGACGAGGAATCATAGATAATAGAATCAATAAATGTTTGTTTTTACCTCCCGCTACCCTTTGTTAAGGGAGGTATAGGGATCGTGCTAAAAATCGCATATCGAGATTTTGATAAATGACCACGTTTTAAGGTCCTTACAATCCAATTTTAACATTTTCACGATGATATCTGTGTGTGTCTTTACGCTCTAACTCAAATACTATCGTTCAGAAAGTTTTGAAACCATATATTTCTACCTTATTCTAATATGGAAAAAAGCCATTAGATTTTGGTGGCAACCGGATAACCGGAAATGGCAGTTTACTTGAAACTCAAGATAGTTTTTCTTCAAAAAATACCTTTAAATATATTTTTTTCGCAATTTGTTATTATAAAAATGAAAGATTATTCCATTTTCTACAGGTTTGCTTTAATACTTTTTCTATATATTTTATGGATATATTTATAAAATAATATAAAAATTATATCTCGGAGCTTATGCTTTAAACACATCTCAATGGTTACATAGTTCAGCTCAAATGTATGTAACTGACAGATAAATGTCACTGTTAAAAAAATAATCATTTCAAATTAATAATAGTAACGTTTTAAAAGGAAAATTGTAAATAGAACAATAGTTTTATAGAAACAAACGTAATATACATAAATTCTATCATTAGTAAATATGCAGGTATGTATATAAAGAAATAAATAAATATATTATCACGGCATATTATCCATTGCTGGATGTGCTAATCTGATTTGTACATACATTTGGATAATGACGATGACATATTTGTATTGTGCGGGCGTTTACCACAAGGGTTAATTTTATGCCATTTAAAATTCGAATTATTTTGCGTTGATCGGGATCGAATCGGATTCCCCAGATTCGCGACCAGACATCAAGCACGCGGCAACGAGACCCCATAGGTAAATGGCGGGAGGTATTGTGTTGGTCACATCAGATTTTTTTTATATGCGAGAAGATCTCTTTTAGGCAGGGTTTTAATCAAATGATTAATATTTTTATAATGATATCATGAATAAATTTTTATTTATTTATTTATAGAGCTATATAAGTCTAAGTACGTCAAAGTAACTTATTTATAAGCTACTTGTATACTATACATACAAATCTGTACTCTGCGAGATTTCATGACCTTTAGTGATGCAAAAACATTGACTTTAAATTTTAAATACATTATTATTAGTGACACCTTGTGCCTTTTAGGAATGAGGATGTACTCATAACTATACAAATATTTAAATTTTTAGTTACATACTAGTTTAACATAAGAACAACGCATATAATGAAACAAAAAAATGAATACATACTAATATTTTTACCTTCCGTCATCTTTCGGTAAGGAAGGTATTGTCTTTGGTCAAAAAATTCAATGAGTTTTTAGTGAATAAGCACGTTTTAGGGTCCAAATAATACAATTTTACCATTTTTACGATGATGTCTGTATGTATGTACGTGTGTCTGTATGTGTCTTCTCTCTCTCTCTCTCTCTCTCTCTCTGTGTGTGTGTGTGTATTTGTGTGTGTGTGTATTTGTGTGTGTGTGTGTGGATCTTCTGGGCACTCTAACTCAAATACCATCATTCGGAAACTTTTGAAACCATGTATTTATACCTTATTCTAATATGAAAAGAAGCCATTAAATTTTGGTGGCAATCGGATAACCGGAAATGGCAGTTTACTTGAAGCTCAAAATAGTTTTTCTTCAAAAAATACCTTTAAATGTTATTTTTTCGCAATTTGTTATTATAAAAATTGAAGATTATTCCATTTTCTACAGGTTTGCATTAATACTTTTTCTATATATTTTATGGATAAATTTATAAAGACAGTACTATAAAAATTATATCTCGGAACTTAAGCTATAAACACAACTCCATGGTTACACATTTCAGCTCAAATGTTTGTAACTGACCGTTAAATGTCACTGTCGAAAAAATAATTATTTCAAATTAATTACAGTAACATTTTAAAAATAAAATTGTAAATAGAACAATAGTTATAAAGAAAAGAACTTAATATACATAATTTCAAATTAATAATAATGTTTTAAAACGAAAATTGTAAAGAGAACAATATTTATATGGAAAGGAATTTAATATACATTAGTAAATACGCAAGTATGTATTTAAATAAAAAATAAATAAATATATTATCACAGCATATTACCCATTGCTGGGTGTGCTATTCTACTTTGTACACAGATTTCGGTGATGATAGTGACATATTTATATTGTGCGGGCGGTTACCAAGCGTCGTCTCATTGCTGGCGTGGAGAGTGCAACACACGGGACAATTTTGTGCCATTTAAAATTCGAAATATTTAGCGTTGATCGGGATCGAATCGGGTTCCCCAGATTTGCAACTATACATCAGACATGCGACAACGAGACCCCATAGGTATGTATTTAAATTAATAAAAATTAAATGGCGGGAGGTATTGTGTTGGCCACATCAGATTTTTACCTCCCGCTACTCTTGGTAAGGGAGGTATAGGGATCGTGCTAAAAATCGCATATCGAGATTTTGGTAAATGACCACGTTTTAAGGTCCCTAGAATCCATTTTTAACATTTTCACGATGATGTCTGTGTGTATGTATGTATGTATGTATGTGTGGATCCTGTATAATGTATACGCTCTAACTCAAATACTATCATTCAGAAAGTTTTGAAACCATGTATTTCTACCTTATTCTAATATGGAAATATCTGATTAGATTTTGGTAGAATCGGATAACCGGTAATGGCAGTTTACTTGAAGCTCAAGATAGTTTTTCTTCAAAATATACCTTTAAATGTATTTTTTTCTCAATTTGTTACTATAAAAATTAAAGATTATTTCATTTTCTACAAGTTTGCTTTAATACTTTTTACCTCTCGCTAAGAGAGGTATTGCATTCATGCTAAAAATCGCATATCCAGATTTTATTGAATAAGCACGTTTTAAGGTCCCTACAATCCGATTTTAACATTTTTACGATGATGTCTGTGTGTGTGTGTGTGTGTGTGGATGTGTGTGTGTGTGTGTGTGTGTGTGTGTGTGTGGGATGTTGGAAGGACGGTTACTCAAAAACTATAAGACTTAAAATTTGTTTAACAACGTATTTCCCAATCGGACATTCATGGGAAGATCTGAAAAGGTTTTGGTAATAATTGGACAACCGGAAGTAGAAGATTCTTGAAAAAAAATCTTCTAAATATTATTTTTTGAAAATTTTTCGTGGTAATATTAAAGAAAATTAAATTCTCTATCTGATACATTTAAATATTTTATTATATATTCCATAGATTTAGAGATAAAAGAAGTATAATATATAAAATAATCTGTTGTAATAAATTTGACAGCCGAAAGAATGCCATGAAAAATAGTTGATAATTTAAATTATTTGTAACTGACAGATAAATGTCAGTGTCAGAAATAATGAGTAATGAAAGAAAAATGTACTTGGAGAATCCCTTAGTTCTTGATCTGTGACTATTATGGAGATGACAAGTCTAGGTTGAAGGACTTAAATTTGTTTCAAACATTATGGGACAATGTACACCAGTACTATAGACTAGAGTAACTTTGAATTGCGAAAAAGCTATCAAATTCTTCTCAAGTAAGTTGTAAATATTGACAAAATTACACATCGATATAAGAATAATCGGAGTGCAATCTATCCGTCACTTTATTAAAGGGAATTAGTGTTATTTAGATATAACATGTATGAAAAAATAAAATGTAAAAGAAGATATGTAAGAATAGATGCACAATCCATATATACATTTTAGACCGCCCAAAATTAATGTTTTTACTAGAAGAATATGAAGAGAAAGTAAACAACGTTGTTCGAATTGAAAATTGCAGTTACCAGCCTAATATTTATATATGGTAAACTGTACTTTGTAATTTATTGTAACATAATTTATGGTAAAATATCTTCATGTTGAGACATGCTATTATTGAATAATAAAGAAGTTTATACGTCATAGATTTATATGAATATATTATTTGTATTTATAAAAATATTCTTTGCTTTATGCATACAGCCAGGTAAAATATACGGCGAGAGGTTATGTGCTGGCCACATCAGATTTTTCTATATATTGTATGGATAAATTTATAAAGTAATATATAAATTATTATATACATAGGTAAATGGCGGGAGGTACTGTGTTGGTCACATCAGATTTTTTAATATCTACCCGATCCATTAAGGCCATTTCTACGATTCATTAATTTACACATTTACAAATGTGTTAACAATAAATAATTTATTACTAATTTGGAAAGATAAAAAGTTTTAGAAAACGTTTTGCTGTAATAATCTTTGCGAAAGTGATTTGTCCGTTCCTCCGCGTGGAATAATTTGCTTTGCTAGGTTGGTGGCATTGAGCGCTGTTGATTGATGAAGCATATGTTTACAGCCTGGGCACGTGACGGCGTTTCAGAAGCAGTTAAGCGCCATTTATAGGTAATAAGAGGGCCATCGTCATCACTCACTAAAGTTATAAACACCAAAAGAAACACTCACTTTACTATTGTATTTTTACAATGCCATAAAACTGACCTGACGCAAGCTCCCGCCAACCAGCCACGGACTTTAAAATACGAGAGCGCGCATAGCACAACGATTCGGAATTATACGCTGACCCACTCATACAACGCGCATAACTATTAATAAATATGTATATTATCATAGAGTTTTACCTACTCATAGGTGTGCCAATCTGTTTTATATATGAAGAACCAGGAAGAAAAAAATCTGTTGTGGCCAGCACAATATCTCTGCCAAATCCATGTGGATTATTTTCCTTGACAAGTATATTCCATACTTTGATGACATATAAACAACATGGTATCAGAATATTTTGAATTTTTTAATAAAAAATTATATGACATTTGTGACATCTATATAAATAACTACAAGCTGTCATTCTGGCACGGACCCACAAATCTGCTTGCCTAGGCCAACAAAGTCACATGTCTGCTCGCGCCCTATAAGTAACGAATTTAACATTTCTTGTACATACAAATAATTGAAATTGTATCTCTTCTTTCGTTCTATGAGGAATTTTGTCCTACTCTTCTAATATGTTCAAAATTCTTCAAATTCATTGACAGTATTAGCGGTATTTCTTAAGGATATATGTAATATCAACATACGTATAACTTAAATACATATTTAATTAATAATACAATAATATATATTAAAAGTACTCGTATCTCCCAGAAAAATCTGATTTTTGACACTGACATTTTGCATTTATCTGTCCATTACAAACATTTAAATATCTCAACTGGTTTTTAGGCAACGAGATTTATTACAACAGATTATTCTATCTTATTAATATACTATATCCCCAAACCTATACGAGATATAATAAAAAAATTAATTGTGTCAGATTGAGAATTTAATTTTCTTTAATATTACCAAGAAAAATTTTCAGGAAATAATATTTAGAAGATTTTTACTTCCTTGTACGTAAGTAAAGGAAGTATTGTAATCGCGAAAAATTTCGGATTTTAGATTTCAACGGAAATATCCATTTTGATCATCCCTGAATCCATTTTGACTAACTTCGTCGTGACGTCTGTACGTACGTATCTCGCATAACTCAAAAACGGTAAGTCGTAGAAAGTTGAAATTTTGTATTTAGGACTCCTATAACATCTAGTTGTGCACCTCCCTTTCTGGTTATTACACAATTTCCAGAAGTGGCACTTTACATGAAGCCTATAATAGATTTTAATGAAAAATTGTTTTAAAATATAATCCAAAACTTTTCAAAATTGGTATACAAGACTTTTATGTCAATCGAAATAACATAATACATTTTGGTTAAAATAGGCTAACCGGAAGTGGTACATTACTTGAAGTTGTTAACAGTTTTTCTTGAATAAAATAATTTTATTTTGATTTTAGAAATAAATGCTTCAAATAAAAGTTTTAGAGAATTAATTTCTGCGTCTAGCACATCAAATATTATTAAATTAGCCCTTTGTATAAGCGAGATATGTAAATTTAAAAATTACATACTTTTTTTGTTTTTGTAATAAAGCTTGCTATGGAGTAGGACAAAAAATAATAAAAAAATGTTCATGTCAAATTACGGTAAATACGTGCAATTTTATAATTCGTACAATAACAAATATATTTTTATTGTGAAATTAGTCATATTCATTGTTGTAATCAAATATTTCTTTGTTGTAATCAAAACTCTCTTTAAAAAGAACCGGGTTAGATTATGGTCGCTATATATCTTAATATTTTGAAGTTAAAATTAATATTTTGTAATTTATTTATTAAAAAAAAATATATATAGTTTAATAATCGTACAAGGAAGTCGTGTGGTGTCCACATCAGATTTTTTTTCAAGAATCTGCTACTTGCGGTTGTTCAATTGTTACCAAAACCTTTTCAGCTCTTCCCATTAATGTCCGATTGGGAAATACATAATTAAACAAATATCTCGGTTTTTGAGTAATCGTCCCACACACATACACACACACACATATACACACACACATACACACACACACAGACATCATCGTAAAAATGTTATAATCGGATTCTAGGGACCTCAAAACGTGTTTTTTCATTAAAATCTGAATATGCGATTTTTAGCATGAATCCAATACCTCTCTTAGCGAGAGGTAAAAAATGAGTGTACAAAATGTGTAATTTCAAGACGCGAATTTTAAAGTTTGAAACCTTATAGAACGTTTTTGAAGTGAGATAGACTATTCAACATTAGTTTAAAACTCAGATTGATCATTCCCTAACATTATTATACCAACAGATGGATGAAGTTTCAACATGTAGGACCAATCTGAACAAATCTAGTAGGCAAAAATTATTGGACTATCATCCTTTTTACCTCTTGCTTTAAGAGAGGTATTGGATTCGTGCTAAAAATCCATATTTTAATGAATAAACACGTTTTCAGGTCCTTAGAATTCGAAGGAAGTTTGTCAGACGTTTTCTAATGGATAATCAAAAGGCAAGTTTAATTCGAATTAAAATAAAAACTACCCTGATTTTATATTAGAAGGAATTTAAATTCTTGAACTTGCTTTCACAATTAGTTTTTATATAATTATATATTCTTTTACAAAAGTTAGCTCTTTCATAAATGAATTATTATTATTAATCAGGACCAATGATTCAATAGCATATACTATAAAAATCGGTTTTCTGAAAAAATCCACATATTTAATTTTGAGCCTATTTTGACTTTTTTGAATACACGAGTATAGATAGAATTTTCAAAATTTAAACAAAATATTTCATAAACACTCAGACTAAAAATTGTTGGGGTCGACAAAAACCTGGTCTATTTGGTTTTAATGAGCTTTTTGAGTATTATTGGGCTTTTTGGGTTTTATTGGGTATAATTTTTAAATAAATATGTCATTGTCAATATAAACATTACTCTTAAAAATTAGCCAAATTTGCCATAATAAACTTTTTTTTTATTTATTAAATTGTAAGTTTAATTTTATGCCATTAATAAAATAAATAAATATATCATACGCCGTGTATTACCTATTGCTGAGTGTGTCAATCTGCCTTGTACACATATATCGGTAATGATGAAATATTTGTACCGTGCGGGCGCATACCAGGCGTCACCACACGGGCACTTATGCTGGCGTGGAGAGTGCACCACAGGGGTCAATTTTGTGCCATTAAAATAATAATAATAATATTCTAGCACAATATTTCAATATTTACAGACTGACATTCTGTAATTAACTCATATATAATAAATTGTGATTGCTTTGTATTAACTGCATTCTTATAAATTTTGAAATGTAAAAAAATATTCATTTGATCGTTCTAAAGATTTATTTTCCCGAAAAAAATCATAGGTCACTGGATAAAAATAAAAATTCAAATTTTGCTAATTTTTATTTTTGCAAAAAACTTCCAAATATGATATAATAAGAATTTTAAATAGTACTAATTTAATTACTAAAAGTTTCCTGAACTAGCAATATCTCATCTTCCATTTTTAGTAAAAATTAGTTATGAATTATAGCCAGAAAAATTGACTCTGTCAGGTCCAGCAATAAAACTATCGTAATAATTATTACGTATATGAGTGCTCTGTATAATAAAATAATTTTACTTTGCATTTAACATAAATCCTATTTTTGTTTGAAATAATTTTTACAAATAGTATTCATTCTCATAAGAAATTATTTCAAACAAAAATAGCATTTATGTTAAAGAAACAGTAAGATTATTTTACCAAATTTTACTATTCAGAGCATGTCTGCATTTCAACAGAGCGGCGCAAATAATGACCAGACTATAGTAAATTTCAGGGTAGACAACAATGTGATGACCCGGGTTCGAGCCCGACCAACACCAAAATTATTTCGACTTTAAAAACATCACAATTAAGTATATAGTTTATTTCGAAAATAAAGAATTTTAGTTTTATCAAGTAGGTATGGAGATAGTATTGAAGGTGTTTCTAGTAATAATTTGGACTCGGAAAAAATCCAAAAAATATTTGTCTGAGAATATAATTCCTTAGTCACGTGACATGTTTTCCGCCAATCAACATTCAGAATCTCCCTAGCTACGCGTTTATCACAGCGATGATAAAAAACAAAGAAATAAACACCGTATTTATAGTCGTTACTAAGGGATTTGTTTTCTTTATTTATGACATTGACAGTTAATTTTGAGTATAAAAATAAATAATAACAATAATTCAAACTCCGAAATATTAAATAAAACTCGTAAGTTCCATGTTTTAATACAATATGAATATGTATATCAAAAGTTAGGTTAGATTGCAAAAATTCATTATATTCTCTCATTAAATATAAGCTCGTGATATGATTAATAATCGAAGATATTGCTCGTGAAACCGAAGCAGCACATTTCAACTCGTCCTTCGGACTCGTGAAATCTGCAGCTCGGTTTCACTCGAGAATATCATCGATGATAATCATATCACTTGTTATATTACGTATGAAAATATGTTATTCTCGCTGTTTAAATTCAAATTTAATGTAGTCTTTCTTCGACATGTTAGTGTATAAAACTTAGTGTTAGTTAGTAGATTATTTTTCTTTTTATATCACATACATTTGATAATACAAATTTATATTTCTGAAGGCCAAGGTCGTTCAGATAAAATTGTTTTAGTAGTTTTGTAAAAATCAATAAAAAGTGAATTTATAAACAGTCAAGTTCCGCTTATAACTAAATATAATACCATTTCAACTTTGAATTTTTCAATCTGAATCCACTACTACACAATTCTCCGTCTTGCCGCGCTATAATCCTAAACATCATGATCGCTACACTCGCCGTGCGTCTCATTGCGTCGACCTATATAACGTCCGTTACTTCTACGAAGACCCGAAGTCAGTCACCCTCAGTCAGAGAATTCAACTCGACATTCGACACGAGGTTTATCGAGTTGTGACGTCACACATCGTACGCAAAGCTAAACTAAACGACCCTACTGTCTGTAGCTCACGCACGTTTAGTCTAACTATAGCCATCTATGGGCAGATATTTCAACTAGCAGAAGTCTAGACATCAGAATGGGACTTCAAAATGAGTTTCGAGAAGGGAAAAGTGTGTCACTGATGGTAAAGAAGATGTTAAATATAAATATAATAAATTTTGAATAGATATTTACAAGAAAAAAATTGATGTGGCCAGCACAATACCTCCCGCCAGTTAAATTTAATTACAACTATATGTAATAGAACTGTTGTTCCAATCATTAATGTATTATAAATATTTTCATCTTCAGAATCTTACCGTTTTATTAATCCAATGAAAATTTATTTATATAATTTGGAGTTAAAATAATAAATCAGTCAGTCAAACATGCTCCAGTGGCGCATCAATAATTGTTTGCTAAGGTGGTCGAAAAGATTGAATTCGGTAGAGAACGGCCGTTTCTGTTCTTAATATTTTTTCGATATGTCATATTATTATTATAAAAATTTGCAGGGTGTTTACGGAAAGTGAAACTTAAGCGTTTAACATGGAAAATCAGTTTTTCCGTATGCAATGCTCCCCTAATTATTTTAGACAAAAAGTTTGAAATGGATGTGGTAAAGCAAAAATTTCTACATCCGAACCAATAAAAAAATCATTCTGGCTGCTTCATAACTGCAGAAATAAAATTTGAAAATTCACGGAATTACAATTTAATAGTATTAGCCATGGAATTAGACACAAGATACGAACAAATAAATACTAATAATTTGACGTATAAAATGTTACGCTTTTGTTCGTCTCTTGTTTCTAATTCCATGGCTAATACTATTAAATTGTAATTCCCTGAATTTTCAAATTTTATTACTGTAGTTATGAAGTAGCCAGAATGATTTTTTTGTCTTTAGTCGAAAAAATATGAATTTTTGAAAGACAAGCGTATTATACCCATCCTTATTGCTAACGCTTTTTGTCCTTGCAAATGACAGAGCTAAATATATGCCAATTTATTAATTCGTTCATGATACAGATGACCTTGATAAATGGAGATGAACTTTTAAATAATTGAATAAATTTCAATACAATGTTACCAACTACAACATTACACATACAAATTTCCCTAAATTAACTCGGTTTAATACAGCACCTTTTTAAAAAAAACATTTTAGTTTACAAGGTGTTTACTTTACTCGAGAATTATAAGAGCTACGAAGTCGGAACATAAAATTATTTTTGTTGAACCTGTGGTTCACAAACTATGGAGACCAACTTTGTTATTTTAAATGCAACTATATATTTTTTATTTACTTATTCCATAGAGAATTTTATTCTGAATTCAGCGATATAATATTTTCATACCCTTAAATAACATTTTTTTTGAAAAAAAAATGCATATTTAGATTTATATTAATTTTATTTTCATATGGCTAAAATAAGTGTGCTATGGACGATACAAATGAATGTGAAAAACAATTACTTTGCAACAAAAAATAACAAATACATAAATAAACAAATTATTCTCAAATAGTCCTCTATTTTCGGTCACAACACTATAAAATATATTCATATTCACTTGTATCGTCCATGGCACACTTATTTTAGCTATAATGAAGTAAAACATATAAATCTAAACATGAATTTTTCTCAAAAAAAAAAGTTATCTAAGGGTATGCAAATATCATATCATTGAATTCAAAATAAAATTCTTTATCTAATAAGAAAATAAAAAGTATATGGTCCCATTAAAAACTGGATAAAAAAAATACGTTCATAGAAATAGTCTTGGAAAATAGAAATTGTTTACTCATTTAACCGACTTCGTAGCTCTTATATTTCTTGAGATAGCACTAGTGGATAAAATAAAATGAACACCCTGTATAAAAGACGCAAAATATTATATTTTTTAATAATATAACATCGGATTTATACAATTGGATAGCAAATTTCATGTACTTTTCAAATTTAAATAAATCTATAGGATGTACCATTTGAAAATATAAACTTATGTACAATTGCATAAAAATGGAACACCTTGTAGAAAAACTTATACTGCAGTTTTATAGACATTTTAATTTAAAATAAATTTTGTTTGATTTTTTCCATAATATTAAAAATAATTTAATTATTAAAAAATCACCCAGTATAACTTTTCAAAAGCGAATATCGAAACGTTTATTGATGTCTTTCTATTGTTTTGTTCCATGTATAAAGCGAGCAGCATTCTATGAGCACCTATAAACTTATACCTATTTTTCCACCTGATGGATTTATTTGCCGCATCTCTGACAAATTTTGATTTATTAGCCCAGTTCATTTTGGACAATTGCTAAATCTCTTTAGGCAAGTTGGCCTTTGCATGAAAAATACTATAAGTAAATATTTTGAATATTTACTAAAAAAAACTGTGTAACTCTGTGAAAACTAATAAAAACGATGTCCTCTATTGTTCCTTCTCGAAAAAGACATCATTTGAAGCATCTAAACACGTGAGGCACGAGTTACAGACTATCTGGTCTTGGATCTCATGTCAAACATGAATGAACACATAAAGTTATCGTTTTATGGGATGCCGAATTAAAACACTCTCCCGTAGTAACGTCGGAAATAAGTTTTGAGTACAAACAGACACAGCCTAGCTTCTTGTTTGGGAGATTACATTAATATTTATTTCCTAAAGACCAGAAACCTGAAGGGGAAGTTGTAGTTCAATGACGTTCGCTATCTTTAAAGTCTTTTAAGGATTTTTCAGCTGTTTTACAGATATAGGGGGCGGGATTATAGATTATAATCGGTTTTGAACCACTTGGACATGAAGAACGTTTTAAACAATTCGCAATATATGTAAACAATGTTTTTATCACTAATTACTCGAAATTATTTTTTTTATTTACTCAAAGTAAATTTGCTTGCCCAGTAATTGTTAAATATTTTTACATGTTTGAAACAGACGTCTTTTAATGGACACTTAGAATTGTTGAGGCGTGTATACTACAGGGATTACTTTTAGGTAAAAATAGTTTGCAAATAATTGATCAAAAAAATCTGATACATATTGAAATTTATATTAATTAAAAAATAATGAAATTTAAAAATACGTCTAATATGAAAAAGAAAAATTTATTTATATACAGATTGTTCGAAAAAAGCTTTTTTTAAAGTTATTATACATTCTTGTCTATTCTGAGCAATATTATTAATCTGTTTAATCACGTTTCCTTAGCAACTGTTATTATATATTGTAATTGCAATAAATTAGGATTTATTCTGACTTTATGTAGCATTTTTTTTAAATAATGAACGTTTATACATACTCGGAGTTAGTCGATACCAATAAAAGCGTGTTTACATTAGGATTTTTTTTTGTTTTGCTATGACTGATACATTCTCCAAATATTATCCCTATTTTTTGAACACCTGAACAAGCCTATTTAAAGAGTTTGTTGATTTATTAATGCCGTCACTTTTTTTTTTAGATCTTCAACAAATACTTATAATGGAAAAGGGTGGAGCGTGTTAAGGATCATCCATACAAAATCATCATGATCATCCCAGGTATGTTAGAATGTCTGAGACTACTCACCTGGAGGCGGGTACGGCGTTGGAGGTACAGGTTCCGGATAGTTGCGGAGACCGTAGCCGTCATGGGTGGTAAACCCTGCGGCGGCAGTCTCAGCCGCCACCATCGCCGCAGCGGCAGCCACCCTCCCCCGGTCATCGGCGGGAGCCAGGTACTGCGCGTGCGGGTGGTGATGCGTGTCCATGTGCCGCGTGGACGACGTGTACGGCGAGTAGTTGCACCAGCTCTGAGAAAAACTCTGATGACATGATGATACCGCCGTAGCGGGATCTGCAGAAGGACCTGCCGCTGTCCCGCTGTACTTATAATCACCAGTGGAACCTGCACCTGCTGCCGTAGCAGCTGGCGACCAGAAGGAGAGACTTGAAGCTGGTTTTCGAGCTTCTCTACCGGCCGAATCAGCTAGGTTGTAATAAGTAGGGGCGTTTGGGTATTGGTGGTGTTCGAAACCCGTATGGTGGCCATCAGCTACAGGGGAATAGTTCCAAGGTTGTGCGCCATGGTGGCCATGGCGAATGACACCAGGTTCTGCTGTACAATCGGTGCCATAACCACTAGCGGCGGTTAATCGTTTGGCGGGTATGTGTAAGGGGCCGGAGGAACCGTTGTTACTGGCTACCGAGCTACTTGGAGAGGTGCTTGTGGTGGAAGTGGTGGCCGCAGGAGCTGGAACCGTGGCGGCAGCCGCTGGAGAGGTCATGCCTGACGTGCTGATGGGCGTGGAGGCGTTCTGTGGAGGAGGCGCCGATGGTAGCGGCGCAGGTGGTGGGCTCTCCTCATACAAACTCCCGTTCATCATCGCCCACCAAGTCACCCCGGAGGAATTCCCCGTGCCGGTGGCTGGCGACGCGACGCCGCCATTACCAGGCACCGCATTGTCGTACAGCGTAGCGGCCGTGCACGCAGCCACGTGGTCCGAGATGGTGATGATGGTGATGGTTGAGGCACGGGGGTGGCAGCGATCAACACCGGCACATCGGCGCCCACCGTTGGCAACAGTGTGGAAAAGGAGATGTGCACACAGTTACCAGTTGGCAGCACCGTGCCACAGCCACAACAGTGGTGGGGATGGTGGATCACCGCGGGATAACGGGACGGTCCGCAGTCGCGTTGTGTTGACGCCCGCCACCACACACAGCGACACACGCACAGACAGGGTGCAACAACAGCAGGAACAATCAGTCAGGACGATGATGGAAATAACCAACGATTCATGAAAGAAAAACAAACTCTAATTTAGCATTAAACTCCAACAAGACTTCCTAATATTTTTGAGCACAGAACGACAATGTCACTCCAATATACAATACACAATCCGCGCAAATAAATAAATCGTATTGTTGTATGTTCACTTGTTTTATGTTTATGCCTCGTAAACAATTCTCGCAAACATCGCTATTAAATACTGCTATAACGCCACTTTCAGCACTCAAATTTATTGCGAACAATTTCCACACTTGACTAGTACTTTCGTACAAATTTTCCCAAACATTTTCCCATTTGTGATAAATTAAAAATTGACTTGTCGAAAATGTTTCGTGTTTGTTGGAGCCCTACAGAGCGTAGTCTCTCTGAAGGCTGACTGTCAGCGACTGGCGCGCACTGTGTGTGCGGACTCGTAGCTGGCGCGCTGCCTCATCGCGCTGCCCGCCGGCTTCGGAGGACACGAATTCATTCCCTCCCCCACATGCATAAAGCAACAGAAAGAGACAACGGATGCAAGAGTGTGTGTTTGCTAGACCGGCTTGCTGCTTTTCATTTCCTAATCTCAATAATACCCGCGTGTTGTCTCTGTCGCTCTTTCGCGAGCTTGCAGTACCTGAAGCGGTGCATTTGCAATTGCACCGTGGCGAGGATAGCGTCAAGTTCATTACTGGACGATGCAGGACCAAAGCCCAACGAGACTACTTTTCCCATTATGTCAATTATTTTCATCAAGTTTTACTGAATACGGAAAAACCTCAGTATAAACAAACTTCAGAAAAAGGTTTTTTGATGATCTTTCAAAATAATATTTAGTATGAACTATCATCAGTCATAACTTGATGTTGAATTGTAACAATATTTACTGAGAAACACAAATGCAGTTTTTCCATGATATATGTAAAAAAAATTAAATACATTTTTTATATAATTTAGTAATGAATACATGTTTCAAATGTTTTTGCTCTTTTAAATAAAAATATTTCAAATGAGGAAAATATAATTTGATCCCAATGAGAATCTTATAAGAATCGCCCAGCAACGTACCTGTTTCGGAAAGTTATTTATGTTTAAAAAAAATATACATAATTCCAATTTTTCTTGTAATATCTTATATTTTTGTAATACTGAGAAATAACACTTCGTTTCAAATAATATTTCGTAATACCAATTTTTTTTGTACATACATAATATCTGAATTTTTTTGAATTTATTTCGTAATCAATACCAAATCCTGTAATATCTAGATTTTCAATAGTAACATAATACTACTTTGTGTATTGAGAAAAAGAAAATCAGGCAAGCCATGAAAAAAAATACTAATAAATATTTTAAACAGGTGTGAATAAAAATATGAAAACAACCAGAGCATTTATTCATTTTTTATCGAAGAAAAATAAAAGTCATACATAATATAACTAAATGTTTAATAGTGTATTACATCCGAGGTAGGAGATGTTTCTCGAGGTGAGATACAGCGCGAGGCTGTAATGAAACTTCCACCGAAGTATGTATACTATTTTATTCACAATCATCTTTTTTTTAAATCAATAATTTTCTGCTACTTTATTATAGGGATCTATAACAATGTTCCCTACATAAACATTTCCAACCCGTGGGGTGGAAGCGTGTTCTGTCATTTCCCACCCAAGAGAATGTCATTGTCACATTTAGAAAATGCTCTTAAAAATTATTAAATTACAATTTGAAGAACTACTTGAAACATTAGTAGTTAAAGCCCAAATTTTGTCAAGAAACAACAGCAGAGCCATGAAAAAAAACATAACTATATGGTGACAGGTTGAGCAGTGCTCAACCTGACAAAATTTGGGCTTTAACTACTAATGTTTCAAGTAGTTCTTCAAAATGTAATTTAATAATTTTTAAGAGCATTTTCCAAATGTAACATTTAAATTAAAATTTTCTCTTCATTTTGTGCTGATGGACAAATTGTAGTCCGAAACGTCCACTTTGTAATAATAAAGTGACTTATATTTATGGTCAACTTTTATTGGAACCTACGGCCTTATACCTATTTCAAGTTATATTTCTTTCGATTTATATATTGTTTGTCAAACGTCACCTCAAGGACACTCACTCCCGGATCTTAAAATTATCTTTCGTACAATATATTGTTGTGTAAATCACAAAATATAATTCTCGACCTACATTTTTCCCATACTGATCTACCCTTTTATAGTTCTAAAATGATCCTAGTTAAGGTCATATTTTCTCCATATTTCTTCATGTTTTCCCTGATTTTCGTCAATTTTCTGATGCATTTACTGCACCTGCTAAACAAGAAAACAAGACTACTCTCGCCCGGCGTTAGCGCGTCCACCCTTCACACGAGGTGACGTAATGTAATGACGTAATCCCTGTATCAAGGGTGGCAATGTATTGCATGACTAGGGGTGAGGGGGTTGCAAATAGGCAGAAATCAAACTATCACTGCCATCTAGTTTATCCAGAATCCAACTAGAGTCTTACTAGGCTAAGGAAAGGACTTAACACTTTGGGGAAAAATATAGAATTTGAGGTTTCGTGACTGATAAGTTATGTGATCGGTTGACATTCTGACGGATGACGGAATACTACAATATTATTTATTATTTTCGAATTGCACAAAAGTGGGTAATTTTTGTAGTCAGACTGGTGCTGTCTTCACGACAGACATTGATTGGTAAGCGTCTTCAACGGTAGAAGGTCGAATATATCGTCATAACCGAAATATGTGTATAGAAGCAAATTAGTTCATCCAGAAATGAATAATAACTAATAAACTGATATATTTATTAATTTATATAGAACCCTAAAATTCAATCAATACTTGCTTCAAGAGGAAAATAATCAAGTACCAACATTTATTTATAAAATTGACAAAAATACGATTTTTTTTTTTAAATCTATTGTGGTCAGCACAATACCTCTCGCCAGTTCCGTTTTTGGTTGCATATGTATAGGGCGCGTGTCAGAATGACAATTAGTAATTATGTACATAAATGTCAAATGTCAGAATTTTTCATTAAAAATTTCAAGATTTTCTAAATTCACGTAGTTAATTTGTTACCAGGAGAGTGGAATTTACTTGTCGAGGAAAATAAACCACATGGAATTGGAAAATCACTAAATTTAGAATGAAAAATTATGATATTTGACATCTATGTACATAATTACTAGCTATCATTCTGACACGGGCCCCATATCTGCTTGTCAAGGCCAACAAAGTCACAAAAACCTTTTCAGCTCTTCCCAGTAATGTCCGATTGAGAAATACGTAATTTAAGCAATATTAAGTAGTATAGTTTCGGGACGCCCTATAGAAGTGATAACTTTGTCCCGATTATTTTATAGTACATTAAGATACAAGTTTCATAAGACATGATTTTAGCGCACGCGTCTTTGTTTGAAACGAGGGGTTTGCCGCGAGTTTTTTAACGGGACAAGTGCGCTGAAATGTCTTATGAAACGTGTATTTTATACTATTTTTTCTATTTTGGTCCTTTTGTCAAAAAAATATTTACAAATATACGTGATTTCATTTTTAGGAATATTTTAATTTTTATTTGACTGTTGGTAACAGTAACAATGATTGATATTCGTAACTATGACGTTTCATTGTTATTGTTTACAATTTAAATAATATTTACTTTCAAATGACAAATGTCTAAAAATGTAGGTACTACGTACCAACCTAACAGAAATTAGGTTTGAGTTCTTTTAAGAAGTACTTTATGACATCCAAATGGGTTTCATAAAGTACATATTAAAAAACCAAAATAGAAAAAGTAATTTTATCGTTTAAGTATTTGTAGAATAAATTTAATGATTTGATAAAAGGTTTGAATTAAATGAATTTTATTTTTTTATTATATTTGATAATTTATTTACGAACACAACGTACAAAATATTAAAAACGAGAGTGTGCGTGCCGTTTCGTCAGTAGCTAAGAGAACGAGAGTTGCGCGCGCATATGCTTGCCATCTCTCAGCGACAGCTTGGGCGCTAGAGTGGGAAAAGTCTTAATTGATTAGCGGTTTATCCTCCCATAAAAAGTTATCACTTCAAAAAAATGTTTGTCATACTTGTTTCTAAAGCAACATTTTTTGAACTATTTATAAGACAAAAAGTGAAACATTAAATGATATTTTCAAATTCTAGGACTTAAAAATTATACCTTCATAATGAAATATTTATTTATTGTTCTTGAATTCATAGCAGCATCATTCAAAATATCTCAAGGAGTGTATTTTTCAACAATTATAGCGAATAAGAATGTTAACGAAACCAGAAAAATTCAATTTTAATCTGTGCATCTGTCAAAATTTTACTAAAATTTTCGAATAATTGGTATTTACTACAAAACTCATACTACTGCAAATTGCTGCATATTTCTTTTAATAATTTAATAACTAGAAACCAGTATGAAAAAATTATTTATGTACCTCACACGAAAAGTGTCTTTAAAGGTACTCACAAGTATAGATACATAAAATACTATTATTATGAAAAATTATCAAGTCGTTAAGACATAATATGGCATGGTTTACATATCAACATGTATATTATATGCCATGGGTAAGTACTGAAGTTCCTAATCTCACTCAGTCTCTGAGAAAATAGCTGTTAGGGTTAGGACCTCTGGCTCGGTTGACATATCCAGTAATTCTCCAGTAATTCTAATATATTTTTATCCTTTTAATAACCTTCGTATAAAATTTCTACTGAAAATGAGATCGTTGTTCTTGTAATATTACTTACATCTACCATTTTTTATTTTTACTGAATTTTAGGTTAGGGATAATTTTTAATTTTATTATTAATGACAAATTTGGTTAATTTAGCACCTCTTACGCAACCAAAATTCTGGAGCTTGATTATTTTGATATTCGAAAATTCAAAATTAAAAATTCACACCACAAATGATTATAAAACCAAAATAAACTTTTCATATTTTACTTCATAAAATATTTCTTCTCTGCACCTTTCGTCGTCAAATTAAGTTGGTAATTAAAATCCTTGAAATTTTATTGTGTCCATCTTTCGTCAAATATAAGGGTTAAGATATACGACCATTTGTAGCAAATAACATAAAATGGTTGGAGAAATATAAACATACCCTCATATATGTTTTAAATGCAGGTGTATTAGAATATGTACTACCTACATATAATACTGTGTCTATTAGACGTGTAAGTTTCAGAAGTGAAGTGCAACAATGTCTCTAACTGGACATACATATAAAGTGTGTTTTCTTGTAAGTACATTTCCTATTATTAGAAACAGATTAATGAGTATTGTTAAACATAATATACTTTTTCATCTGTCATGTGCTTTTAGATTAAAAAAAATGAATACAAAGTATTTTATATAAAATGTTCTTCTTAATTTAGAATTATTTCAAGGAAATTCTATTGTTCATAAAATATTGTTACCTACTTATAATAAACATTTTTTGTTTCTTTCTAACGATATTTAAAAAAATTGTGAAAATAATAAGTCATTACATTATTGTTGAACAGTTCTTTTAATTAAAAAATAAAATATCTATTTATAGATTTTAAAATTACAAAAACTGAATTACGATGGTCATTTCATAATATTGCACACAATTGTTAGTTTATTCATTTGTTTATTTTTATTATACTGTCTCTTTACAATCCTTCAATATAGTCTCCTTGCTTATCAATGACCAAGTCCCAAAGTCTAAAAAGCTTTACTATTCCATTCAAGATACTATCTCTGTTCGTCTGTCGAATGGGTAAAGGCAGCATGAAGCTCTCCCAGAGACGGTCTGGTGGACTCATGTCCGGACTGTAGGGAGTATGTGGGGGCGAGCATTGTCTTGGAGAATAAGTGGCCAAACCTCGAGCAACGAAAGAATTTTGTAGAATTTTTACCTTCCGTCACTTTTAGGTAAAGAAGGTATTGTCTTTGGTCAAAAATTCAATTATGAGTTTTTAGTGAATAAGCATGTTTTAGGATCCATATAATACGATTTTATCATTTTTTACAATGGTGTCTGTATGCACGTATGTGTGATTACAAAATTATATTTTGTTCGTATTCCTCAAGTTTACATCCAGAAGAAGAGTTTGGTTATAACTGGTCAACCGGAAGGAACCTTATGTGAAGATTTTAACAGTTTTTCTTGAAACGCAGTTAAATATCATTTATTGACATTTAACGTTATTATAACTTAAAGAATATATTATTTTCTATACGATTTGATTGCATATTATACTTCATTTTCAATAGATATAGAGTTACAAAATTATAAAAAGATATTAAATTTCATAAATCAGCCAGTTATGATAACCATGGAAACTGTTAATATATTCAGATAATTCAAATTAACAGATGTCATATCAATGCAAACTAAATGAATGTGGAAGAGATGAGGACGTTGAGGGGGAAGACACGGAAAGATACGGTAAGGAATGAAAAGAATAAGGGAAATAACTCTAGTGTTACAAGTTTTTAGAAAGATACAAAAGAGACGATTACATTGGTTTGTACATGTCATGACGAGAACTTGGAAGAAGAATGAATAGCTTAGTGATAGAAGGTTGAAGAAACAGAGGAAGACCAAAGATAAGATGGAAGGACTGTATTGCGGAAGACTTGAGAGAAAAGGAACTGAATAAGAACGACACGCAAAACAGAAATGAGTGGAAGAAGAAAATTAAAAATAGGGACCCCCCTAACGAATGGGAAAAGCTAAAGAAGAAGAAGATGTCAGTGTTAAGTGCAATTTGCATAGTTTATTTATGAAATAATTTTACTGGAAATTTAGAATCTTTTGCAAGAAAATTTATTTGTATATGGAATTTATACATAATTCACAGGATTGGCGGAAGGTATTGTGTTGGCCACATCAGATTTTTTTTACCATTTATCTAGGTTTTACAATTTGTTGAAAATTTACATTCGCCGAACTAATAATGATCCAGGGCCGTACTACCTAACATAATATTTCGCAAGAATTTTTTTGTATGGTTTGTTTTACTATTTTAGCAATTATCATATTTACAATTTTCAAAACTGCATCTAAGTGCATTAAACGCACCAAACTGCACAGCTAATTACACCATAAAAAAACCAATAAAACTCCAACAAACGTCCTATTAATTAGACAAACAAAACAACTCATTCAGATTATCCTGCTACAGTGTTTTTGAATCTCGCGCCGGAAACAGAAACAAATAAACATCGGCCGCGATAATGCAATCCACATTCTGCATCCGCGATGTGCGATGCATCGATACGCTGCACTTGCAGCGGCGTAGACATGGGCAGGGACGAAGGGGGCAGGATTAAATGCAGCGGTGAGAATAAAGGCGAATGAATGCATTTTCCACCGTACACACGCACACACAATGAATTTTATATGAGGAGTAATGGTAATGAATTAGAGAATGGAATACAGTCGTATACGAGGAAAATAGAAAGGAAGCAGTTGAGATAATAGGAAAAGGAAATGGAAAAATTTAATTAACTTAAAAATAATTCATACTCGTATAAGTGTACTTTTTTAAGATCAACAAAGTAAAGTTGTGATACACACTATTATTAAACGGATGGATGTCAGATCAGATAGCTTGCTGAAGCCAATGAATAATTAAAGAAATGAGGCCTATAAAAAATAATGTGTCATAATTTAATAAGAATTTGATTAAATAATAGTTATTTATGGTACAAGTCAGTACAGACATAATTATTCACTACCCACTTTCCTGTACTGTACATATTCCGTCACCTTTAGGTAAGGAAGGTATTGTCTTTGGTCAAAAAATTCAATGCTGAGTTTAGAGTGAATATGCACGTTTCATGGTCCATATAATATGATTTTACCATTTTTATGATGATGTCTGGATTCGGATCGCATAACTTTAATAGCACAATTCCAAAAATTATAATTACATATTTCGTATTTCTCAAGTTTACATCCAGAAGAAGTGATTAGATTTTGGTTATAATTGGTCAACCGGAAGTACCATCATTTGAAGATTTTAACAGTTTTTCTTGAAAAACGTAGTTAAATATCATTTATTGACATTTAACGTTATTATAACTTAAAGAATATATTATTCTCTATACGACTTGATTGCATTTTATACTTCATATTCAATAGATATAGAGTTAAAGAATTATAAATCAGCCAGCTATGCTAACCATGGAAACTGCTAATATATTCAGATAATTCAAATTGACAGATGTCAGTATCAATGAAAAGTAAATGAATGTGGCAGAGATGGGGATGTTGAGATATATGTTGGGGAAGACACATTGGTTTGAACATGTCAAGGAGAGATGAAGAATATATTGGAAGAAGAATGAATAGCTTAGTAATAGAAGGTTGAAGAAACAGAGGAAGACCAAAGATAAGATGGAAGGACTGTATTGCGGAAAACTTAAGAGAAATGTAACAGAATGAGAACGACACGCAAAACAGAAATGAGTGGAAGAAGATGATAAAAAATAGCGATCCCTAACGAATGGGAAAAGTTAAAGAAGAAGAAGATGTCAGTATCAAGTGCAATGTGTATAGTTTGTTTTTGAAATAATTTTACTGAAAATTTAGAATCTTTTGCAAGAAAATTTATGTATGGAATTTATACATAATACACAGGACGGACGAAAGGTATTGTGCTGACCACATCAGATTTCTTTTTCGTAAAATGGAAAAATATTAATAAATTTAAAAATGTAAAAATTATTAGTTGTTATTATTTTTTTAAAAAGAAGAAAAACAATACTGGTATTAAAGAAACGTATATATTAATGAATTTACATTTATTTCTAAATCAATCCTTATTCCTTTTACGGAATATAAAATTATTTGACACAACATGGTCATTCTCAGTAGTGCCAATGTATGGTACGAAAATAAACTACAATTATTTTAAATAATTTTATATTCCGCAAAGAATAACGATTGACTTGGAAATAAATAAATAAAGAAATAAATAAATATTCCATCAAGGCATATTACCCATTGCTGGGTGTGCCAATCTGCTTCGTACACAGATATCGGTAATGATGGAATATTTGTACCGTGTGGGCGATTACCAGGCGTCACCTCACGGGCACTCATTGCTGGCGTGGAGAGTGCGCCACAGGGGTAAATTTTGTACCATTAAAATGCGATGCAATTTTTGGCGTCGGTCAGGATCGAACCAGGGTCCCCAGATTCGCGACCAGACACTCAGGCACACGGCCACGAGACCCCATGTGGCATTGCACATTACCTTCCGAAATATACAGACTTGGAAATAATTGTAAATATCATTAATAGCTATATACATTACTTAATACTAGTACTTTTTTTTCTTCTCCTTTAAATATAAATAACACCCAATAATTTCAACAAGTTGTATTTCATTTTATAAGGTTTTTTCAGGACGATGACGTGAGTCCTCTACTTATTCATTTTCACTATATTGTCTGGTTAAAAACTTCAATTTTTAGTGAATAAACACGTTTTAGGGTCCCCAAGAGACGATTTTATCAATTTTACGATTATGTCTGTATGTGTGTGTATGCAGGTATGTGTGGGTATGTGTGCTTGTGTTTGCCGATTTTTTCATTGACGATACTTCAACACTACAATTCTAAAAATAATTGTAAGTATCATTAATATATACCTACATTACTTAATACTAGTACATTTTTTTCTTCTTCTTTTAAAAATAAATAACACCCAATAATTTCTACAAGTTATATTTCATTTTATAAGGTTTTTTCAGTTTGATGACGTGCGTCTTTTGCCTAATCATTTTCACTATAGGTATCTTTCTCTGTTCATAGCTTACCCCGAGTTAGATTTCTTTGTGAACATACTGTATAAGATTTTTATACAATCGCTCTGTTGTTGTCGCACCTCACATCAAATACATAAGTAGGTACTTGTAAAATTTTGTACGATACTTTTGAAAAAATAAAATCAAACAATCCCCTAATATTTAACAATTTAAATGCTGTATCCCTCAAAGAAATTTGCACAATTTTCTTGGAACAATTCCCCATATTTTGAAAACATATCGCTAGTATAAATTTTGATTTGTCTCCGTTGACGAATGATTGACAGAGCACCCACGCTTCTATATCTATGTTAGTGTGTATTTTTAGCCCTGATGATGGTATGTTTATAAATAGTTCGTTTCGCATCGCATAAAACCTCCATTACGCCGTAAGACAAGGAGAAGGAGACGAAGACCGTAGACCTAAAAACACACCGTTGCATGTACCGTAATACCTATACTCGAATAAGAGAACCTATAAATTTTAACTCGTTCATTTGCATAACATGAACATACGACTAAATTATCGTCTTTTATATTTCTTAGAAGGAATGCTTCTGTTTTTTGGATATTTATGTAAGAACAGATAGATAAAAATTCATGTAAGTTGTTGCCAAATTTAGCAATCTTGTTTGGGTGAAACCGGTCACCTTCCAAACGAAAATTATTGTGTGATAATTGACTAGACATATTAATTAGCTGAATTCAGAGGAGGATAAAATTAGGACTAAATTATGTCGTGGAGTTTACCGTTAAAACGTCACACACACTCGACGAAAGATATAACTCATCCAGATAAACTATTCGGGGATATATGGGTGCTAGAATATTCACCAGTTTCAAATTTTAACAAAAAAATCTGATGTGGCCAGCACATTATATTCTGTCAACCTGTGTATTATATACAAATTCCATATATAAATTTTCTTGCAAAAGATTCTATATTTTCAGTAAAATTTCATAAACAAACTATGCAAATTGCACTTGACACTGACATCTTTTTCTTCTTTCGCTTTTCCCATTAGTTAGGGGTCGCTATTTTTTATTTTCTTCTTCCATTCATTTCTGTTTGCGTGTGGTCTTCTGGAATATAGTCCTTCCATCTTATCTTCCTCTGTTTCTTTAATTTTATATTACTAAGCTATACATTCTTCTTCCAATATATTCTTTATCTTTCCTCATGAAATGTACAAATCAATGTAATTATCTCTCTTGTATCTTTATAAAAACTTCTATCACTTGAGCCATTTCTCTTATCCTCTAATTCCTTATCCTATGTTTCAGTGTTTTCCCCAACATCTATCTTAACATATATTGACATCTGTCAATTTGAATTAGCTGAATATATTAGCAGTTTCCATGGTTAGCACAACTGGCTGATTTATGAAATTTAATAACCTTATAATTATTTAAGTCTATATCTATTGAATATGAAGTATAAAATGCAATCAATTCGTATAGAGAGAATATTCTTTAAAATTTATAATAACATTAAATGGCAATAAATGATATTTAACTGCGTTTTTTCAAGAAAAACTGTTAAAAGTTGCAAATAAGGCTACTTCCGGTTGACCAATTATAACCAAAATCTAATCATGTCTGCATATGGATCTAAACTCGGGAAATATGAAAAAATTATAATTTTTGGAATCGTGGTATTGGAGTTATGCGATCCGAAACGATCACATACAGACACACAGACGCACATATATATATATATATATATATATATATATATATATATATATATATATATATATATATATATATATATATATATATACAGACATCATCGTAAAAATAGTAAATTCCTATTCTAGGGATCCCAAAACGTGCTTATTAATTAGAAACCCACTCTCGGATTTTTTGACCAAAGATAATACCTTCTTTACCTCAAATAAGAAAGTTAGCAATGGTGGCCCGCTTACGGCAGACATCCTGTACATAAATAGCGGCAGAAAAAAAATCATCTCCATTATTCAACTATTCTTGTTATTAGATTTTTTCTAATTATTTCTAAAGAAAATAAAACAGTTTTTGTATCAAGATCAAGTACTTAATTATTAACGTATTATTCTAGTTGAAATCAAACTAGGCATACTATGGTATTAGAGTGTACCCGTCACTTATTTTCCCTCATACGATTGTAGTTACTTTCATCTGTTTTTAGTATTGCTGAGCGCTTCACAACAGCTAGTGCATTGCCCCTCACGTTATCTATGCATCGTCGACGACGACGTCCATCACTACATTTGTGGGGGTGGGGCACCGCCTCCTGCCGCCCCAAGCGCCGCGCGCCCAGCTGTATGATTGGACGAGGTGTGCAGAATTCATGGAGGCGCCTGTCCAAATGCAACACGGCCAGATACATCGCCACACAAGTGCAAAGTAAGTGTCTAATAGTATACTTAGTGAATGGACAATAGTTTAATGCCCAGTTGCAGCAACATGACTTAAAATTTAAGCGACCCTTAAACAAAAAAAAAAATGCATGTCAAAATTTTGACAGCAATACATTATAATTTATTTGACGTCATTTCGATGAAATATTGTCAATTTAAGGAACACTTAATATTTAAGTTACGTTAGTATAACCAGCCAAGAGTATATGTATATAAACATGTAGAGATTATAGTCAAGCAGTTTTGAGTGGAGGTTAATATATGATGGGTGGTCCCTCAAACATAGAGGTCTTCCTATCATCACCTACACAGGTGATTGAAAAAATTGAGACAAATAACTATTTTATTTATTATTGATTTTAGATTAAATTACAAAGTTGGGACCGACGTTAAATGTCATTTTTACCTCCCGCTACCTTGGTAGGGGAGGTATAGGTATCGTGCTAAAAATCGCATATCGAGATTTTGATAAATGACGTTTTAAGGTGTCTACAATCCGATTTTAATATTTTCACGATAATATCTGTAGGTGTGTGTCTGTTCTGTATATATGTGTGTGTGTATGTGTGTGTGTGTGTGTGTGTGTGTGTTTGTGTGTGTGTGTATGTATGTGTGTGTGTGTGTGTGTGTGTGTGTGTGTGTGTGTGTGTGTGGTGCGTGTGTGTGAATCTTCTGGACACACTAACTCAAATACTATCATTCGGAAAATTTTGAAACCATGTATTTCTACCTTATTCTAATATGAAAAGAAGCAATTAGATTTTGGTGTCAATCGGATAACCGGAAATGGCACTTTACTTCAAGCTCAAAATAGTTTTTCTTTAAAAAATACCTTTAAATGTTATTTTTTCGCAATTTGTTTTTATAAAAATTAAAGAAATTTTCTACAGGTTTGAATTAATAATTTTTCTATATATTTTATGGATAAATTTATAAAATAATATAAAAATTATATTCCTGGTTAGAGTTCAGCTCAAAAATATGTAACTGACAGATAAGTGTCACTGTCAAAAAAATAATCATTTCAGATTAATAATAGTAACGTTTTAAAAAGAAAATTGTAAATAGAAAAATAGTTATATGAAAAGGAACTAAATATACATAATTTTTAGTATTCGTAAATATGCACGTTTGTATTTGAATAAATATACAGCGTTTACCAAGCGTCACCTCACGGGCACTTATTGCTGGTGTGGAGAGTGCACCACAGTGGTCAATTTTGTGCCATTTAAAATTTGAATTGATCGGAATGTGACTTATTGTTTACTTCACTTTCCCAGCTAGTTGGAAAAGACTTTTATTCACATTCATTATAGTAATATATCGATTCCTAACCTGTTAGAGGTTAGGAAATGCGTCATTCCTAACTGAAATGACAGAAAACCCTTCCACCCCACGGGTTGGAAATGTAACATTGTTTTAATAGAGATGACAAAGTATTATATTTACCGGCAAGTAAGTATAGACCTGAGATTTCTACACTGTTACCAATTCATGGGTAATGTTGAAAATGCTAAGTTACGAAGCGGCAACACTGCAGGGCAAGGGACAGGGTGCGGCGAAGGGAAAAAGTTATTTGACGGCGAATATAATAAAATTAAAGATTAACTCCTTGATTTATTTTGAAAATTATTGATTTAAAAAGAGGATGATTGTGAATAAAATAGTATACATACCTCGGTGGGAGTTTCATTACAGCCTCGCGTTGTATTTTATAATATACACAAGCCCTCGGTTGCAATGAAACATTTCCCACCTCGGATGTAATATACTATTATTCACAATTGGTTATAAATGTTACAATTTCTGACTTTTAAATAGTTGAAAATTGGAAATAGTGTCTTCGATGACTTTCATTAGAATCAAAACTTGGCTGTCTGAAACGCACACAGCCATGCAACCCCATTAATAAATAAATAATTTAATACTTAAATTATATCATTTTAAATTTAAACCTTGCTTATAATAAGTAGATATACCTATAATACACTATATTTATGTATTATTCTTATAGTATCATTTGTAAGCAAAATAAAGTAATTGTCGTGACACTATCATTCTGTGCTTTTCTGTTATAAATAATAAATGCATTTATACTGGTACGTTAGGGAAAATATGACTCACCTTGATGTAAACTGGCCAGCGTGGCTGTCGGGAACACGCGCGAGAGTCTGAAACAAAAAGGAAACAATTTGTAAACGAATCTCTGCAACATGTGTTTTAGCATATGTCTGATCATATCGTCCCATTTTAAACATGAAGAAAACATGGATCAAAAATAAAAAGTTACAAGAAGGAAATGAGCCACTTAAAAAAGTATATGTTTATCCTTAACATCAATGGCATTTTGTATTTGACTCTGACATACAAATTCTGCCATTATTGTGGCTAAGTATGACGATAAAAACAGTAGGGTTCGTTCTTAAATTTTGATCCTAAACAATTGCATCTTTAGGAGACAAAGAAGCGTACTTAGCGGTAAGTATAGACGCTGAATACACAAAATTTATGACAGCGTACTTAAATAATTTAGGCAAATCATATTTAAGGCGTCATTTCCCTGGCTCTCAAAGCTATCGTTGAAGAAAAATTAAAAAACTATGATTCATTTCTCTTTTTCGTACTTTCTAGAACGCAGTACTCCCAAGGTTCTTTTCTTTCTCTATCTAATCTCCTTCATAGTCACCTTTTCTATTTTTGTGAATAGCAAATGCGTATCTCTTGAATAGAACAATGTGTCATACCTGTCAATCAATCATTATTTCATCATTTTTATCAGAAGTGAAGCAGTGTGCCGAGGACACCGCGACACGTAATGCAATGCCGGTTTATTGCTTGTTTAATCATCTTTGCTAATTACAAATGGCAACAGTGCATAATGCTATTCAACCGACACCGCAATAAGATATTTTTATTGAGAACCATGAATCAAAATCGAGGAAGAAACAAGAAATCATTTGCATTATGAAAAAATCTGATGTGGCCAGCACATTACCTTCCGTCACAGAAAGTTTTTTTGCAAAAGATTTTATATATCCAGTTTTTTCCCTTCCGTCTGGCCTATGTAAATTGTACAAATTTCATACAGAAAATTTCCAGTAAACACAAACATACTATATCAATTGCACTTGACACTGACATCTATCAATCAGAATTTTCTTATTATAGTAGCTGTTTCCATGGTTATAGCATAGCTGGCTGATTTATAAAATTTAATTTCTTTATAATTCTTTAACTCTATATCAATTGATTATGAAATATAAAATGCAATTAATTCGCATAGATAAGAATATTTTTAATAACATTAAGTGTCAAAAATAATATTATTTTCAAGAAAAACTATCAAAATCTTCAAATGAAGGTACTTCCGGTTGATCAATTATAACCAAAATCTAATCAAGTCTACATATGAATGTAAGGAAGAGAAATACGTAAATATTGTAATTCTTGCAATTCTAGTATTGGAGATATCGCGGCCGAAATTATAGTCTCACACACACACGTACACACATACACACACACATACACATACACACATCATTGTAAAAATAGTAAAATCGTATTGTAGGGACCCTGAAACGTGCTTATTCATTGAAAACTCACCACTGATTTTTTTGACCAAAGACAATACCTTCCTTACCTAGATGTGATGGATGGTAAACATGATATTTAACTGCGTTTTTTCAAGAAAAACTGTTAAAACTTCAAATGAGGGTGCTTCCGCTTGACTAATTATAATCAAAATCTAAACACGTCTACATATGAATGTAAGGAAGAGGAATACGAAAAAATTGTAGTTTTTTGAATTGTTGTCGGATCCGAAAGAATCGTCATACACACACACATACATACATGCAGACATCATCGTAAAAATACTAAAATTGTATTATAGGGATCATTCACTGAAAACTCACCACCGAATTTTTTAACGAAAGACAATACCTTCCTTACCTAAAAGTGACGGAGGTAAAAATGATTGTTCAAAAACAATGCCCGGTGGCACTGAAGCACACTTCCATACCCAATATTTAGTAAAAAAGAATCAATTTGAAATATTTTTATAAATCATTTCAGTGGTCAAATTTTAGTTCTGGTCTTCTAAGAAATCTCCTGCCTATCAAAATTCCTGTCAGAGATTTGAAATATTTAGTTTCAAGTACATCACTTCACATTATCGTATAGCAGGGTCAACATTTCCTAAATCAAGCCGATTCTTCGAAAAGCAATAAATCAAGCTATTTTTAAGTAAATGTAATCACCATTTCTCACGAAATAGAGACGGAGAAAAAAATCTAGAATGAAACAAATGCACGCAGCCAATGGCGCGTGACTGCAGTTGAGTTTCAGTTTATGTTACACTTGAGCTGCTTCGAATCCGAAACGTACAAAGAAAGATTTTGTGAGGATTAAAAATGCATGGGCGGAGACCGAAATATTCAAAGCAAACAAAGTTTTGTAAACAAAAAGGGATGATATATGTGACGAAATGTGTGAGATTTGTAACCAAGGAGAGAATGAAAACAGTTCGTATAAGTAACAGAATATTCGTGGTTATAATAACATATATGTAACAAAAGTTTTGAGAAAAAGTTAAGACTGATCTGATGTGGCCAGCACAATACCTTCCGTCAATCCTGTGTATTATGTATAAATTCCATATATACATTTTCTTGCAAAAGATTCTAAATTTCCATTAAAATTATTTCATAAACAAACTATGCAAATTGCACTTGACACTAACATCTTCTTTAGCTTTCCCCATTCGTTAGGGGGTCGCTTTTTTTTCTTCTTCCACTCATTTGTTTTGCGTGTCGTTCTCATTCAGTTCCTTTTCTCTCAAGCATTCCGCAATACAGTCCGTCCATCTTATCTTTGATCTTCCTCTGTTTCTTCAACCTTCTATTACTAAGCTATTCATTCTTGTTCCAATTTATTCTTCATCTCTTCTCATGACATGTTCAAACCAATGTAATCGTCTCTCTTATATCTTTGTAGAAACTTGTAACACTAGAGTTATTTTCTTAACGTATCTTTCCGTGTCTTCCCCAACATTTACTTCAAAATCCTCATCTCCGCCACATTCATTTACTGTTCATTGATATTGACAACGGTTAATTTGAATTATCTGAATATATTAGCAGTATTCATGCGTAGCATAGCTGGCTAGTTTATGAAATTTAATATCTTTATAATTCTTTAATTCTATATCTATTGAATATGAAGTATAAATTATAATTTTTGGAATCGTGGTATTGAAGTTATGCGATCCGAAACTTTTGTCACACAGACACACATACATACATACAGACATCGTGAAAATGGTAATATCGTATTATAGGGACCCTAAAATATGCTTATTCACTATAAACTCATCATTGATTTTTTTGACCAAAGATAATATCCCCCTTATTTAAAGATGACGGAAGGTAAAAAGAATTTTTTCCAACTGGTACGCGAGAGAATTTTAGGTGGTACGCAAGATTTAATAATAATACAAAACAAAATTCCTGGTCAAAATAGCAAAAATGCCTCGGGATACAATGATGCAGTAATATGAAATGGTTACGTAATTTTTCAATAGAAAAAGACGCATCTCATAAAATTGCCAGTTTATTACGATTCGGAAAATCAACTGTAACTAATATTTTTGCTAAATTTATACCTCTGAAATGTGTAGCAAATCGAAAAGAAATGGTTGTCCTCGGAAAAAACTTTACACGTGTCGTGAAACAAATAAGGTGAAAATTTGCTATGTTTTGGCCCATTTAAATAAAAAAATTGATGTGGCTAGCACTGTATATTATGTACAAATTCCATACGTAAATTTTCTTGCAAAAAAAGCTTCCTCAAGTCTTCCGAAACTTTGTAGCAGTGTCCGATGCTAATTTCCCTGACATGAAACAGAACTTTAATGTCTGCAATTACAAAATCGCCGATCATGTCAAACAGCGCTTATGAAAATAATCACACTGATCGCTCAAATGTTTCCCCAAGGATGATGCTTAGGAAACAGATCTAAAAGGATGTCTAGTGAAGATACCTAGCGCAAGAAATCGCAATTAGGACCCTATCACCCACCAAAAAATAATTCTCGTTATTTTTGAATTATTTATTGCCTTATATTGACCTCTACTATTATCAATCAATATTAAAAAAATCTGTTGTGGCCAGTACAATACCTTCCGTCAATCCTGTGTATTATGTATAAATTCCATACATAAATTTTCTTGCAAAAGATTCTAAATTTCCAATAAAAATTTTTCATAAACAAACTATGCAAATTGCACTTGACACTAACATCTTCTTCTTTAGCTTTCCCCATTCGTTAGGGGTCGCTATTTTTTATTTTCTTGTTCCACTCATTTCTGTTTTACGTGTCGTTCTCATTCAGTTCCTTTTGTCTCAAGTCTTCCGCAATACAGTCCTTGCATCTTATCTTTGGTCTTCCTCTGTTTCTTCAACGTTCTATTACTAAGCATTCATCCAATATATTCTTCATTTTTCCTCATGACATTTTCAAACCAATGTAATCATCTCGCTTGTATCTTTCTAGAAACTTGTAACACTAGAGTTATTTCCTTACCTATCTGTTCGTATCTTCTCCAAAATCTACTTCAACATCCTCATCTTAATTTACTTATTAATTATTCTGACATCTGTCAATTTGAATTATATGAATATATTAGTAGTTTCCATGTTTAGCATAGCTGGCTGATTTATAAAATTTAATTTCTTTAAAATTCTTTATCTATTAAATATGAAGTATAAAATGCAAGCAAATCGTATAGAGAATAATATATTCTTTAAGTTATAATAACGCTAAATGTCCATAAATCAAATTTAACTGTTAAATCTTCAAATGAAGCTGCTTCAGGTTCAGCAATTATAACCAAAATCTAACCAGTTGTTCTTCTGGATGTAAACTTGAGGAATACGAAAAAAATATAATTTTTGGAATCGTGGTATTGAAATTATGCAATCCGAAACTTTTGTCACACACATACAGACATCATCGTAAAAATGGTAAAATCGTATTATAGGGACCGTAAAACATGCTTATTCACTAAAAACTCATCATTGAATTTTTTGACCAAAGACAATACCTTCCTTACCTAAAGATGACGGAAAGTAATAAAAATGGTGGTCTCTCAAAACACCCCATACAAATAAAACATATTAAAAATAAATGTCATTATTGTTTCT
Organism: Harpalus rufipes; assembly: GCA_951394225.1. NCBI lineage: Eukaryota > Metazoa > Arthropoda > Insecta > Coleoptera > Carabidae > Harpalus > Harpalus rufipes. The sequence goes on from OX596279.1 coordinate 52,603,929, forward strand.
ACTTTGTAAGGAGTTAAACCCGTATTGTATATAATGTCGCCCATCACCTTGCGTCGTCACACCGTCCCCATTCCACTTTTAACGACTTTGTATTTAAAACTAACATAAGAACCATTACTCAACCAACAGGACTTCTAATCTATGTCACGGCAACACTCATCTTCTTGCAATCTTTTTGCATCCTCGTAAAAAATTCTAGTTTCCTCCCTGTGGATTAACGCTCTCCTCCCCCATATAGACATTAAACTTTATTCTCTCCATATCTCCACACATGCATCTCTCGCGGTTTCCATATTTGCCAGCAGCCAGGATAATCCCTAGAGGAAGATTTTCTGCACGTACAAGGCTTACTATTTGTCGGGAGATTACTACATGTCAAGAGATTGATTTGTAAGCGCACACATGATTGGAGGAGGAGAATTTGCACTAGCTTTGTTCCAACCTGCTATTGCTGATGGTTTGTGACTATCAGACAGACACATGCGCAAAATACTACCATTTCAACCGTCAGAATTTTTCATAAAAATTTCAAGATTTTATAAATTCACGTAGTTAATTTGTCACCAGGAGTGTGGAATTTACTTGTTTAGGAAAATAAACCACATGGAATTGGAAAATCACTAAATTTAGAATGAAAAATTATGCTATTTGACATCTATGTACATAATTACTAACTATCATTATGACACGTAACCCCATATCTGCTTTTCAGGGCCAACAAAGTCACATGACTGCTCGCGCCCTATTGTATTTAACAATTCTTGTATATCTACACTACACAAAGAATTCTACTTATATCTATTCTTTATATTTAGTTTTTTTAATTTTAAATTCATTTTATGAAGAAATTTTATCCTACTCTTCTAATTTTTCGAAATATTTCCAATTCATTGTCGGGATGGACAGTAATTTGAAGGGTATATGTAATATACCTATAATTTTAAATATTTAACTATGAATACAACAAGAAATAATATAATGTATGTACTTCCCAGAAAAAATCTTCAGTAATGTCTCTAGATTTTTGATACTGACATTTATCTGTCAGTTATATACAATTTAACTTTTTCCATTGGTTTCCATGACATTTGGGCTGTGAGATTTATTACAACAGATTATTATATATCTTTATCTCTAAATCTATAAAAGATATAATAAAATATTTATATGTATCAGATATAGATGTACTCTTCTTTAATACTAGCAAAAATAAATATTTTCAAAAAATAAATAAGGTTTTTTTTTAAGAATCTGCTACTTCCGGTTGTCCAGTTATTACTAAAACCTTTTCAGCTCTTCCCAGTAATGTGTGATTGAGAAATACGTAGTTAAACAGATATTAAATAATGTAGTTTTTAAGTAATCGTCCTTCCAACATCTCCACACACACACACATACACACAGACACACCTTAAAACGTGCTTATTCATTAAAATCTGGATAAAAAATAAACGAAGCCCTGAATAATACTTAATTTTACCAACACTTCAAGCAAAACTGAAAAAAAATTAAACGAGTTTAGGTTGTAATGATTTTGGGTTTTATTACATAAAATGCATAAAAGAATTACAGTAAAACAATGGCTGGTATCACCGCTGTTTTGATAATGCCAAATTTCAATATTTAATTTCACCCATATGTTTAAAAATCTATTTTTTTCAAAATATTATTTGTAGTTTGTATTCAAATAAAGATTTTCAAAAAAAAATCGTTCTTTAAACATAAGGCTGAAATTTGGCATTTTTAAAATAACGTTTTCAAAACAAGGTTTGTGGTACCAGCCATAGTTTTTACTATAAATTACTACTGTACTTCTTTTAGACATTTTATTTATTAAATCCTAAAATCTTTACAACTTAAATTCAGTTTTTTTTTCAGTTTTTCTTGAATTGTTGGTAAAACTAAGTATTATCCTTCTCAGAAATATGGTACAATTAAATGCCTAATGAGAAGAGCTTCAGAAATTTTGTCATTCAGAGAAATGGAAGAAAAAATGAAAGAAATTATGAATATTTTTATGAAGAATGGTTTTTCTAAATCATCTACCGAAAAATGCCTGAAACCGAAAAGACCTAAAACAATGCTAATGAAAGAGACGTATTGTTTACTTCACTTCTTTTTGTCGAAAATGTCACGGATAAGATTGGTAGAATTCTTCGTAAGAAGAACATGAAGATTTCGTTTTCTCCATATATTAAAATTCAACATATGTTGAGGCAAGTTAAAGACGTCATTGCTCTTCAGTCATCAGGGATTTACTAGATTCCATGTGTCTGCGGGAAAGTTTACATTGGCCAGACTGGTAGAACCATTTCTAAAAGATTGAATGAACACCAGCGTTCGATCATATTGAACCAGCCAGAAAAATCTTCAGTTACAGAGTATGCCCTGGAAGAATTCCACCGTACAAAACAGGTTAATTAGAGCAGCCATTGAGATTTTCAAAACTAAGAGTAATAATCTCAAACATTGTGACGATCTAGATCTTAGTCGTGCATGGCTTCCTATATTAAATATGCTGTAATTGTCACCTTGGTTACCTGTTGCTAATGTTTTTGCTATTATTTATTTATTTATATATTTGTCGATTTCTTGTTCTTTCCTGAAGAAGGCAGTAGTTTATACTGCCGAAACGTTGGTATTTAAATAAATAAATAGAAATAAAATTAAAAAATGTATCATTTTAATTGAAATATGAGTTCTGAAAGATTTTTTAATAATTTATTATATTTTACATTAAACAAAATATTTTAGAAAATATATCTTGTTATGTGTCATTAGAACGACAAAATTTCCGTAATATTAATAAAAATTGACGATAATTTATATTAGTTATTATTTGTATCATAAATTATTAACTAAATATAATGAAATTAAAGCTGATGGGCCAAGCGATGTGGGACGGGGCTCGTATAATGATTATTGGGCCTCTCAGGGCCAGTCGCAGTTATAGGGTTAAATAAATGTCTTTTAAATTATATTTTGGTGTTCAAAATGTTTATTTATTATCTCCTTAATATTTTAAAATAGATGTTACATTTACTACCGCATTTTCGAATCAAATACTATTAATAGTCCATAACTCTGTCACATTAAATACATTTTAATCTCTTCTAATTTATTATTTAGCATTTTCTAAAATTTATCTGTCTGTAATCTCGAATCTATAAATCCTTCATCTTCATCGAAGGGACAAGTTCATCTAAACATGATGGCGACTGTCGCTTGTCGGTTAAACTAAATATAAACTTCCTTATCTGTGTTGCTGTTTGGATGGTGGGTAACTAAACTCTGTGTTTATTTTCATGCGAGTTCCGTCGACATCGACACGTTTTCACTCATTTATCATTGGGTAGGAAACGCTACGCGATGGCGAGGAGACTGAAGACTGAATCCAGAAGGAGCTAGATGAGATAACCAAAGACGAGTAAATAAACCTAGGGAGACGAGAAACTTAACAGACAACAAGAAAAGAATAAGAAATAATAAATAGAAAATAATTCTTTGGGAAATTAGAAATCGTCTTTCCAAAAAGATGGTGTTTTTTACTTCCTTGTACGTAAGTAAAGGAAGTATTGTAATCGCGAAAAATTTCGGTTTTCAGATTTCAGCGGAAATATCCATTTTGATCATCCCTGAATCCATTTTGACTAATTTCGTCTGTACGTACGTGCGTACGTACGTATCTCGCATAACTCAAAAACGGTAAACCGTAGAAAGTTGAAATTTTGTATTTAGGACTACTATAACATCTAGTTGTGCACCTCCCTTTCTGGTTATTACACAATTTCCAGAAGTGGCACTTTACATGAAGCCTATAATAGATTTTAATGAAAAACTGTTTTAAAATATAATCCATAACTTTTCAAATTTGGTATACAAGACTTTTATGTCAATCGAAATAACATAATAGATTTTGGTTAAAATAGGCTAACCGGAAATTGTACATTACTTGAAGTTGTTAACAGTTTTTCTTGAATAAAATTATTTTATTTTGATTTTAGAAATAAATGCTTCAAATAAAAGTTTTAGATAATTAATTTCTGCGTCTAGCACATCAAGTATTATTAAATTAGCCCTTTGTATAAGCGAGATATGTAAATTTAAAAATTATATACTTTTTTGTTTTTGTAATAAAGCTTGCTATGGATTAGGACAAAAAAATAGAAAAAAATGTTCATGTCAAATTCGTCAATAATGTGCAATTTTATGATTCGTACAATAACAAATATTATATTTTTATTGTGAAATTAGTCATAATCATTGTTGTAATCAAATATTTCTTTGTTGTAATCAAAACTCTCTAAAGAACCGGGTTAGGTTAATGTTAATTTAAGAATGATAGTAGTAAATGAATTATTTTTTGTTCTATATAAAAATATTTCTCGGGCTTGGCTTTTAAGCCTGTCAATATTTTGTAATTTAATTATTAAAAAATATGTATAGTTTAATAATCGTACAAGGAAGTCGTGTGGTGTCCACATCAGATTTTTTTTCTTTCGTCACCTTCGGTAAGGAAGGTATTGTCCTATTGTCTTTGGTCAAAAAAATCGATGGTGAGTTTTTAATGAATAAGCACGTTTTAGGATCCCTAGAATACGATTTTTACAATGATGTCTGTATGTATGTGTGTATGGTGTGACGAAATTTTCACCATCCATAACTCCAACACTGCAATTCTAAAAGTTATATTTTTTTCGTATTCTTCTTCGTTACATCCATATGAAGAATTGTTTAGATTTAGATTATAATTGGTCAACCGAAAGTACCCCCATTTGCAGTTCTTAACAGCTTTTCTTGGAAACAGGAAACTGGTGATATATTTAAATAATTCTAATAGACATATGTCAGTGGCAAGTGCAATTTACATGGTATGTTCATAAGACAAAGTTAGGATAAGGAGGAGAGGATACGGGTAATGGCTCGAGTGATACAAGTTTCTATAAAGCTACAAGACACTCAGAGGAAGACCACAGAGAAGATGGAAGCACTGTATGCGGAAGACTTGAAAGAGGGTGACACGCAAAATAGAAATGAAAAGAAGAGGAAAATCAATATTAGCAACACCTAACGAATGGGAAAACCCAAACACGAAGTTCGTGGAAATATAGAATCTTGTCCAAGGAACTATCTGTATGGTATTTGCACAAAATACATAGAATTTTTATTAATCATGGTGCACGTTTGTTGTACGATCGATGGTAATAATTGTGAAAGGAAATGATTTATGTATAATATGTTTATCTAGGACTAGAAAAGTATAGAGTAGTTTCTTACCTGTTAGACAACTCGAATGGCCGAATAGTCTTCTCCACGTCTGCGAACAGTTTGAGGCATTACATGGACAACGACAATAGGAAACACAGCCTGCAAAACAAAAGAAAAAACAATATTAGTATTAATTAAATCAATGTTGAATAATATTACCCGAGTCTTGTATTTTTCTTGTTCTTGTCTTATTCTTGCAGAAAACGCAAGACAAGAACAAGGCAAGAGTGATATATTTCGTTGCAAGACAAGACAAGAATCTGTCTTGCAAGAGAATTTAAGAATAGCCAGATTTTCTAACATTTTCTTGCATTCTTGCACTCTTGCAATATTATATTATAATTAAAATATATCAACATATTATTAGAGTTTTTTACCTTCCGTCACCTTTAGGTAATGAAGATATTGTCGTTGGTCAAAATATTCAATGCTGAGTTTTTAGTGAATAAGTATGTTTTAGGGTCCATATAATACGATTTTACCACTTTTACGATAATGTCTGTATGTATTTGTGTCTGTGTGTGTGTGACGAAAGTTCGGATCGCATAACTTCAATACCACGATTCCATAAATTATATTTTTTTCGTATTCCTCAAGTTTACATCCAGAAGAACAACTGATTAGATTTTGGTTATAATTGGTGAATCGGAAGTAGCCTCATTTGAAGATTTAACAGTTAAATTTGATTAATTGCACTTAACGTTATTATAACTTAAAGAATATATTATTCTCTATACGATTTTATTGCATTTTATAGTTCGTATTCAATAGATATAGAGTTAAAGAATTTTAAAGAAATTAAATTTTATAAATCAGCCAGCTATGCCAAACATGGAAACTTCTAATATATTCATATAATTCAAATTGACAAATGTCAGTATAAATAAAAAGTAAATTAATGTAGCAGAGATGAGGATGGTGAAGTAGATGTTGGGGAAGACACGAAAAGATAGATAAGGAAATAACTCTATTGTTACAAGTTTCTAGAAAGATACAAGAGAGATGATTACATTGGTTTGAAAATGTCATGAGGAGAAATGAAGAATATATTGGATGTAGAATGAATAGCTTAGTAATAGAAGGTTGAAGAAACAGATGAAGACCATAGATAAAATGGAAGGACTGTATTGCGGAAGACTTGACAGAAAAGGAACTGAATGAGAACGACACGTAAAACAGAAATGAGTGGAAGAAGAAAATAAAAAATAGCGACCCCTAAGAAATGGAGAAAGCTAAAGAAGAAGATAATGTTAGTGTCAAGTACAATTTGCATAGTTTGTTTATGATAAATTTTACTAGAAATTTAGAATCTTTTGCAAGAAAATTTATGTATGAAAATTATACGTAATACACAGGATTGACGGAAGGTATTGTGCATTTCCAAGGATTAAATATTCAAAACCAAAAACAATTAAAAAATAAAATAATGCAAATAAATATATCATCACGACATATTACCCATTGCAGAGTATGTCAAAAGATTACTAAATTTTTAAATGGTATGAGCAACTTATGTTTATAATAGTACAAATCATGTTTCAGGAAATGAGAACTTGAAAGAAAAAAAATTGATAGTAAAACATCTTTCCGTATGTTTCTGTATGAATCTGCTGGATATAAAGAAGAAAGTTGCAGATCAAGGGTTTAATTTGCAACGCGTTAAGGCCGTAACGGTACTCGTATTGGCGGCAAGAACTGCAAGTCGTTGCATTATGGACGGTAATAAGTAACGCGGTAAAGTAACGGGACATACACGCAAACAAAAACAACCTGGGTGTGGTGGACATCTGAGGATATGCAGAGGACAGGATGCATATTCACCATCTGCTATAGGTCATTAATGATTGCATAGATAATATTACGATCGGATTGGCGGGTACTTAACACGTAACTAGTAGTTATTTATGATACAAATATAGTAATGATAATTTTATACAATGATAATTAAACCTTTCCAACATTACTATGGACCTTGATAATATTATCAGTTAAAAATCGAACATTTCCCTTAATTTCGGATTTGCTCAGTATGAAATCCGAAAAAATCGATGACAACACGCTCATCGTTATTTAATTTAAGTTCATAATTTTGTAGCTTATGAAACAGATAAGTATTTAAGAAAATTTAATTTTAACATTTTCGCTGCGTACGACGCACACGTTGCGTCCTGTATGTTGTTGAACCATTGCGCACGCCGCAACAGTTGCGTCCAGTACTCTATATTATTTCAACCGGCATCGTTTCGTCAGTTTTGTAAAGAGAACACTGTGCGTTGGTCAGCATTGTCAGATGACTACAGAAAAGTGATTTGTGGGGTTAGTTTACAGTTTTTTTTTGCGTCATGGAGACAACGACCAGGTCTATTTACAACTCAAAAGGGCTAAAATAATGGCTATTACATAAATAAAAGATAAAACATCAAGCAAATAAACATGAATGTCTAACAATATGTTGATTTCAGAATTCAAGAGGCTGGACGTATAGGTGCGTCGTTAGCACTGCCGCACAAAAGTCAAAAGATGTCCACAATACTGCCGACGCACCTTTGGCGTTAAAAAAAAATACTGAAAAATAAGAGTAAAGACTTCTACATACACACAATATTAACAAATTGAGAAAAAAAACTAGAGTTGCACCAAAACTCATTACCGCAGTACGGCTGCGACGCGTGAATTTATATGCAGCGAACGTATTAACTAAAAAAATCTGTTGTGGCCAGCACAATACCTTCCGTCAATCCTGTGTATCATGTATAAATTTCATACGTAAATTTGGTTGCAAAAGATTCTAAATTTCCAGTAAAATTATTTCATAAACTATGCAAATTGCACTTGACACACATCTTCTTCTTCTTTAGCTTTCCCCATTCGTTAGGGGTCGCTATTTGTTATTTTCTTCTTCCACTAATTTCTGTTTTACGTGTCGTTCTCATTCAGTTTCTTTTCTCTCAAGTCTTCCGCAATACAGTCCTTCCATCTTTTCTTTGATCTTTCTCTGTTTTTCAACCTTCTATTACTAAGCATTCATTCAATATATTCTTCATTTCTCCTCATGACATTTTCAAACCAATGTAATCATCTCGCTTGTATCTTTCTAGAAACTTGTAACATTAGAGTTATTTTCTTATCTATCTTTCCGTGTCTTCCTCAACATCTACTTCAACATCCTCATCTCTGCCACATTAATTTATTTTTATTTATACTGACATCTGTCAATTTGAATCATATGAATATATTAGTTGTTTCCATGTTTAGCATAGCTGGCTGATTTATAAAATTTAATTTCTTTAAAATTCTTTAACTCTATATCTATTGAATATGAAGTATAAAATGCAATCAAATCGTATAGAGAATAATATATTATTTAAGATATAATAACGTTAAATGTCAATAAATAAAATTTAACTATTAAATCTTCAAATGAAGCTACTTTCGGTATACCAATTTTAACCAAAATCTAATCAGTTGTTCTTCTGGATGTAAACTTGAGGAATACGAAAAAAATGTAATTTTTGGAATCGTGGTATTGAAGTTATGCGATCCGAAACTTTTGTCACACACACACACAGAAGCACATACGAGTACATACATACAGACATCATCGTAAAAATGGTAAAATCGTATTAGGGACCCTAAAACATGCTTATTCACTAAAAACTCATCATTGATTTTTTTGACCAAAGACAATACCTTCTTACCTAAAGGTGACGGAAGGTAAAAATTCATTTTCAATTCATAATTACTATTTACATTTAGAGCGCATCCCTATAAAATGTACTCTTAATGAAATTAATGTTTTTGCAAAGTTGCGTAACTGGATGTAAAAAATCTGATGTGGCCAGCACAATACCTTCCGTCAATCCTGTGTATTATGTACAAATTCCATACATAAATTTTCTTGCAAAAGATTATTATATATTGATATTATGCCTTTCCCGGCAACTGAATTTCATACTCCTGATAACAAACAAACCACATGAAATAAGAAAATTATGAAATTTTGATTGAAAAAATTATAACACTTGTCAGTTATGGACATAATTAATTGCTGTCATTTTGACATGGGTAAAAGTCATGTTACTGCACGCGCCCCATACATAAATTTTCTTGTAAAAGATCCTATATTTCCAGTAAAGTTATTTCATAACCAAACTATGCAAATTGCACTTGACACTGACATCTTCTTCTTCTTCTTTAGTTTTTCCCATTCGTTAGGGGGACGCTATTTTTTATTTTCTTCTTCCACTCATTTTTGTTTTGCGTGTCGTCCTCATTCAGTTCCTTTTCTCTCAAGTCTTCTACAATACAGTCTTTTCATCTTATATTTGGTCATCCTATGTTTCTTCCACCTTCTATTAATATATTCATCTCTCCTCATAACATGTTCAAACCAATGTAATCGTCTCTCTTATATCTAGAAACTTCTAACACTAGAGTTACTTCCCTTTTTCTGTCATTGATTTACATTTTATTGATACTGACATCTGTCAATTTGAATTACCTGATTAGCAGTTTCCATGGTTAAGTTAGCATAGCTGGCTGAATTATGAAATTTATATCAAATTTATTATCTTTATTCTTCTTTAACTCTATATCTGTTGAATATCAAATATAAAATGCAATCAAATCGTATTGACAATAATATATTCTTTAAGTTATAATAACATATAACTGAGTTTTCCAAGAAAAACTGTTAAAATCTTCAAATGAGGGTACTTCCGGTTGACCAATTATAACTAAAATCTAAACAGATCTGCATATGGTTGTAAGGAAGAGGAATACGCAAGAATTGTAATTTTTGGAATTCTAGTATTGGAGATATCGTGCACGACACGGCGGGGACACACACACACATACACACACACATACACACACACACACGCACACACGAACACACACACACACATACAGACATCATTGTAAAAATAGTAAAATCGTATTGTAAAGACCCTAAAACGTGCTTATTCAATGAAAACTCACCACCGAATTTTTTGACCAAAGACAATACCTTCCTTACCTAGAGGTGACGGAAGGTAAAAACTAATTATCTTACTTTGTTGTGAATAGCGTATAATTACATAATTTAGTTGGTTCTACACAAAAACCCTTTCCATTTTGATTCCCGGATCGATTCTTTGACAGAAACAATTCCTATGTGGCATGGCGTAGCAAATCCATTTAGCGAGCGGAGCACCCCGGCAAGTGACGTGCATACGTATTTCCTATTCCGCGTAATGCGATAGAAGTGGAAATTGCCAGGCGGAAGGACGAACACAGGAAAGCTTTTCGCAAAGCGCTCACAGCGCGAAACTCCATCGCTGATTGCACAGTGGAGAGAACTATTGTTTTAACATACGAGTAGGGAACGATCACCGAGATAAGTTGGGGATGAACAAATTCAATTACAATAATTAAATCAATGAATGTATTACTTTTCAGAATTATTTCCCCGCCCATATTTTAGTATATTATTGCTGTGGTTCTACAGAGTGTCCAAGATGAAACAACCATATTTAGTAGTTATTTTAATGCTGTCATTAGTTATTAATAACTATAATAATCATTAAAGATATTTCCTTGCAACGACTGATTATAGGATCATTGTCTTGCTCGAACTAAAACCTTCCTACAACTTAGAAGTTTGGAAAAAAATGTTTCTCGCAAAAAGTATTTTATTCACAAAACATTTCTAGAAAAAAGTCCTATAAAAATAAGTAATTATTATGTAATTGCTCATGATTGTTTATTTTTCTAATACTAACCAGTAAATAATTTTCTATTACCGGGTTTTCCAATATGAACTTTTTACCGTCCGTCAGCTTTTGGTCAAAATATTCAATGATGAGTTTTTAGTGAATAAGCACGTTTTAGGGTCCATATAATACGATTTTACCATTTTTACGATGATGTCTGTATGTATATATGTATGTGTGTGTGTGTGTGTGTGTGTGTGTGTGTGTGTGTGTGTGTGTGTGTGTCTGACAAAAATTTCGGATCGCATAACTTCAATACCACGATTCCAAAAATTATAATTTTTTCGTATTCCTCAAGTTTACAATCAGGAGAAGAGGTGATTATATTTTAGTTATACTTGGTCAACCGGAAGTACCCTCATTTGAATATTTTAAAATGAATGATAGAAATTTCTAAAAAGATACAAGAGAGACGGTTACATTGGTTTGAGTATGTCATTAGGAGAGATGAAGAATATATTGGAAGAAGAATGAATAGCTTAGTAAAAGAAGGTTGAAGAAACAGAGGCAGACCAAAGATAAGATGGAAGGACTGTATTGCGGAAGGAACTGAATGAGGACGACACGCAAAACAGAAATGAGTGGAAGAAGAAAATAAAAAATAGCAACTCCTAACGAATGGGAAAAGCTAAATAAGAAGATGTCAGTGTCAAGTGCAATTTGCATAGTTTGTTTATGAACTAATTTTACTGTCAATTTAGAATTTTTTCAAGAAAATTTATGTATGGAATTTGTACATAATATACAGAATTGCCAGTCTTTGACAGATGTCCAAATAAAAGTGATACTTTACGGTTGCCAAAGGATTCGTAAAACAACTAATTGTGTAACGCCTAAAAAATTCATTTTATAACTGCGAAAGTATACGAAATATTTGTTTTGACATTAAATTACAATTAACATGAAACAAAATATTCAATTGTTTTCTTCAAAGCACTCTTATTACAATCAATTTTAAGTTAAATAAGCATAATTTTAATTTGCATGTTTCTCAAATATTTGGTAATAGGGTATTACATATGTATGTATATCATTGAATTCAGAAAAAAATCTGAATCGAGTAAGCGAATCAAATGAATAGCTTTCCATTTAAAATAAAAAAGTTGTATCCCGTACTTTGAGAACCACTGATAGAAAAAAATGTTCTAGCTCAGACCTCGTAGGTTATATAATTCTCGAGAAAGCAAACAAAAAAAATATATTTTTATCACTTTTTTTACAGATCAATAATATTTACAGTTTTGTACAAAATACAGCCATTCATTTCAGTCTTTATCATTAAAATGGCGACTTTAGGAAAAATATTTACGTTTGAATTGTAACTAGATAGGCACTCTCGAAACAAATAAAATAGAAAAATACCGGTGGATAAATAAATACTGTGCGGTATACCCGGTAGTAATATTAACGCAATCGGGATTTCATGATTTTTTTTTTATACATTGTGAACTTTGGATTTGCCTATTTGGTTTTGGTACTTCGTTAATACCATTTTCCCTTGTTTCCCTTGTTTCTCTACTCATTGTCCGTTTACCTCATTTTGTCATTTTCTATTTGACTTTGCGACGATGTAGACAGGGGTTGAAAATACTTCCGTGAACCTTGAGAACCCTACGAACCCTTTTCGTGGCATTGACGCGTGGAAGAATGGCTGAAAAGGACGGTAACGCAGATGGAATGATTTCATCAAAAGCTAATTTACGCTCCAACGATTCCAAGGGTAAAATAGTTTATTGATTTTTCAGGTTACCAAAAGGGAAGCGAAAGACCGGGGATGAGAATGAAAAAAATTAGAAATTTTCATTCATTTCGTTAAATGTACTTTTATAGTTACGTAACTTAGAAAGGAGAATGGAATTGTTTCCAAAATAATCTCCTTGTTCTTCTTATCATATTAATATAAATAGTAAATGATTATTAAATTCACAATATAAGTTACTTGGTTTATCTTTTAAATTAATGATAGGTATTTACGTGGGCTTCACGCTGTAATAAAACATCTAGCATGTCAGCGTGTCAACTGTTGTTGATTACAAATAACTAATACCCGCCTTGCTGATGTATCGCGTATTATTTATTGCAATTACCAACTTTGTGCCTACATTGTATTCAGTTAAATATACCTGCCTGACTGCCAATAATACTGAGATTTCCATGTTCAATTACGTCAAGACGATCAAGAATTATTGCGACGAACAATGCTGCGATTTTTTGCTAAATGACATAATTTTATAAAAACATTGTTTACAACTGTTGCAAAATATAAAGATGCAAATATTTTGTATACTAAGTTTTAGTTGCATTTCCACTGTTGCAAAGGTTTTTATTAATTTTCGAATCACTCGAACATAAAGTAAAATAGTTTTTTTTTAATCTACGATAGTGCGTAAATAGTTATTTAAGTATTAAGGGCAGTAAATGCACTTTACCGGTTGAGGATTAGTTTGGAGATCGAGACAAAGTCGAGATATCCAATACTTCCGATACCGGTAAGAAGCACTTAATGCCCGCAATCGTCCCAATAATAACAAATTATAGAATTATTTAAAAATTATTTTGACATTTTAAAAAAAATAGTTTTCATTTTTAAGTAAGCTATGATCGTTGTTTTGTTATCGTGAAAGCTTTAAAAATTGTACATTTTTATTTATGTAATTTTCACCGCCTCCAGATCGGTAGGTAGTCACATCACTTACTGGTCAGTCATATCACTTACTGATCAGTACCACATCACTTACTGATCAGTAATTTGTAAACAAAACTTACTGCCTTGGAAACCCTATCGGTAAAGTTTAAAAAAAAACCTGATCGTGCAAAAATTGACATTTAGTTGTCAGTTTTAAGTTTGTGAAACGATTTTTTTGTAAGAAGGTTTCATTAGTCACGGGGTGCCGAGCAACGAGTGATTAAATGTTTTTATCCACCACTGTCAAATAATATACCCATAATTCAACCGTTTTTTTATCAATTAATGACCTTCGTTACTGTTGCTAATTGAATAATATTGACAGTTGAATGGAATAATATTATTCAATCGTTATGTCAATTTCAAATCTTACCTTTCAAAAAGTACAAACAAATTACTTTCAATAAGTAATTTTCTACATAAAAAGCCAAAATTATACTAGTTTTCTCATTTTTTATAGTTTTATTTTATTATAAAGCTTAAAATGTAGCTAAATTTTAAAATTTTCTGCTAAATGTCAAATCCCTTCATAAATTTGTTAAAACAAATACCTAACAATCAACGCTTATGTTTATGTTTGTAAACAAACAATTTTCTAAAATTTGTTTGGTTATTCCTGATTTATAATAGTGCAGTATGTTATTCTTTGACATTTGTGGAAAAAGTATAGTATTCTATTCGCATCTAATGTCTATTACTCACTCTCATGAGTAATAGTATACATTACATGCTCCTTGAATAATATACTATAAACAGGCTAATAGCACTATTCTGAAAAAATCTGTAAATCTTATAGATGTGTAAATCTGAAATGATGAACAAAATACAGATTTCTAGATCTGTAAGACTTACAGATTTTATCAAAATTGGCCTATAAATTTGCAAAACCAAGATAAATATTTTGTTATCATGACGAACTTCTCATTTAATATTGTGATCCTAATTCATAAAAAATAGTTATTTTTATACAATACGATAAAATTATATTTTATCAACAAGCGGAATGTTCAATTCTCGAGCGATTTCGCGAGTCGATAAGTTAATTTTATCGTCGTGTATAAAATTCTATTATTTTCTAAAGCAGATATTAAAGAAAAAAATACCAACTACAAATAAACACAATTTTAAAATCCCAGTATGTACCTATGTAGGATTTTGTATGTAAATAAATAGAATTAAAGTATTTTATCTACTCTTGCGGTTAAAGTGCTACTTTATCTACTATTTTCAGTAGATAAAAGTACACTTTAACACCAGCTATAGAAAAAATGACAATTATGACATTCGTTCTTTAATACTATTAAAATTGTAAAGACTAAAATTTTAGGTTTAATTTAAAATTTCACTTATGGAGATAAGATCAAACAATACCTTCTGTCAATTCTTTGTATTTTATATAAATTCCACACGGAAAGTTATTATTTTTTCACTAAAATTATTTCATGTACATATTGTGTAAACTGTACATGACACTGACATCTATCAATTAGTAATATTGAAATATTGAAACTGTGATGCAGCAAATATTACAAAATTTATGAAAATTAATTTCTTTATAAATTTTTATGTGGAAAATAATGCAATCAATAGAGAATAAAATATTCTTCAATATTTATAATAACATGGATGTCAAAAAATGTTTTTAAGAAAAACAGTTAAAAGCTTCATTTCCGATTGTTCAATGGCGTATTCCAGTGTAGTAAAATTTAAAAGAAAAAACATTATAATGTTATTAATTAGGTTGAAAAACGACCGAATTCTGAAAAATAAACTCAAAATTGTTTTATTTATATGATTTTCCATGTGTTTTATTTTAGCGCGAATTCACGTGATGTATGACGTTCATTCGCTTGTGGAAAAAGAAAAAGCAGTGCGTTCACCATTGATGCTTTCTCGTTTCTCAGCTGATCTTTGTTTGTGTTTCTTGCTAGTTTTGACATGACAGCAACCAAATTCTTAACTAATAATACTTTAATATAGTTACAACTAAAATCCACGGATAACAAAACAAATAAAACAAATGAAAGTCATCCAAAACAAAATAGCATCTGACACTGTGAACAAACCAATTCCCGTCCCCTTACTCGATCCAAGCCAAGCGACTAACAGCTGTAGTCTTTCCACAGATCACGTGATGAAGCGGATAGACGTCATACCATATAATTCAAATTTTTAAGCATAATTCAAAAATTCATATCTCGCGGAAATGACACAATAAAAAACTCAAATTTTCACATTTGTATTTCAAATTTATGGAAGTTTCAGAAAAAAAATAAAAAAATTACTGGAATACCCCATATCTTCATTTAGATGTAAGAGTTATCGTGGCCAAAACGATCGTCACACAGTCACACACACACACATGCACACACATACAGACACCATCGTAAACATAGTAAATTCGTATTCTAGGGACGCTAAAACGTACTTATTCATTGAAAACTCATCATCGAATTTTTTGACCAAATACAATACCTTCCTTACCTAAAAGTAACGGAAGGTAAAAATTGATAATAAATGAATCATTACGGTATATAACTACGATTTTAATAATGTTAACAATTTTTATTTTATAAGTATGTATTTTTCTCTTAAATAAATGTTTATATAAGGCATTTACGAGTGTCTGATGTTGACGGATTAAATTAATAATAAGTATTAACAGTATAGGGAACATTTATAATGTTCTATTTTGCTTGTGAAAGATATCTCCATCTTCATCAATTAGATCTTATATCAATGAAGACAAGTACCTCAACTTTGTAAGAAAGGTATAGGAGTGAGTAGGTATCATTGTGCGCTATATAATAATTACATTATATGGGAGGGGCGTGCCATTAAAACAAACAGTTAACGATGCTATTAATTTAATGTAGGCGCTGTGCTGTGTTGTACTGTAGGTGGTCCAGACCCCGCAGGCGTAAAGCTGCGAAGCATGTCTGACCCCTGCCATGCCGTATCGCATACTGGACGTAGACGTAGACAGGGACACACATTCACATTATAAAGATGGCCTGCGAAAATGTCCAGAATAGGAATGGCCAGAAATGAGATAGTAAAAGGGAGGATAATAGTTAACAACGAATATTTATAAAATTATATTTTATTTTAAGAGCTTCAAGTACTTCCGGTTGAACAATTATTTTTTTTAAAAGAAACTTCAATAAAAGTTTCTGAAATTTGCACATCACTAATCCCACTATATGCAGGGTTGCATCGTGTACCTGGGAGTGAGGCAGGTTTTCCTACCCTAACCATCGACCTTTTAAAAAGGAAGAATTGTTCAATTTTGGGGACGCATATAGTTACAACCCAAAAAGGTAGCTGCAACTACGTCAACACTTTACAGTATAGCTGTTGAGGACATTAAAAACTTAAATATTTTTACCTCCCGCTACCATTGGTAAGGGAGGTATAGGGATCGTGCTAAAAATCACATATCGAAATTTTGGTAAATGACCACGTTTTAAGGTCCCTACAATCCAATTTTAAAATTTCCACGATGATGTCTGTATGTATGTATGTATGTATGTATGTATGTTTGTATGTAAATATACATATGGAAATATGTCATTAGATTTTGGTAACCGAAAATGGCACTTTACTGGGAGCTCAACATAGTTTTTCTTCGAAAAATACCTTTAAATGTAATTTTTTTGAGAATTATTTTATATAAAAATTAAAGATTATGAAATTTTCTACAGGTTTGCAATAATATTTTTTCTATATATTTTATGGATCAATTTATAAAACTATATATAATTTTAATCCCGGAGCTTACGCTTTAAACCCAACTCATACACATGGTTACATAATTCAGATCTCAAATATTTGTAACTGACAGATATATATCACTGTCAACAAACTAATCATTTCAAATAATAATATTAACATTTTAAAAAGAAAATAATAAATGGAACAATAATTATATGGAAAGGAACTTAATACAGTTTCCAGCATAAGTAAATATGTAAAAATGTAGGTAAGATAATAAAAACATATATCATCACGGCACATTACCCATTGACGGGTGAGCCAATCTGCTTTCTACGCAGATGTCGGTAATAATGATGACATTTTTGTTCCGTGCAGGCGTTTACCAGGCGTCACTTCACGCGAATCTTGGGAACGGGTTCGATTCCGACCGACGCTAAATATTTTAGAATTTTAAATGGCATAAAATTGACCCCTGTGGTGCACTGTACACGCCAGCAATGAATATATGTAAGTATATAAATAAAAATATCATCACGGCATATTACCCACTGCTGGGTCTGCCAATCTGTACATAGATTTTAGTAACGATGATGACAAATTTGTACCGTGCGGTCGTTTAACAGGTGTCACCTCACGAGCACTTATTGCTGGCGTGGAGAGTGCACCACAGGGGTCATTTTTGTGACATTTAAAATTCGAAATATTAGGTATTGGTCAGAAGCTAACACGATATTCAAATTTAATTTAATTTTAAGTATTTACATGGATAAAAAATTAAAATAAACAGGAGGTATTGTGTTGGGCACATCAGATTTTTTTTGTATATTTCATATTGCTGAAATCTTTTCCGAGAAAAGAATTTGTGAAACCTCCGTGGGAAATATTAAATAAAGCTTGGCCATTCCCGGGAGCCAGTTTAGGAATAGAATGAAAAATGCGTGGGCTGAATAATCCACAACAAGAGAAATTTAACATACGCCATTTAGCGCGCCTGCTAAATACATTAGCCGAGGATTACAGGCAAGCCGGAGGCCGGCCTGTCAAATATACATTCTTTATTTCACTCTGCGGATGTATTTTACACCAATTTAACTCAAAATACGGGCATTTCTTTTCAAGCAATATAACTCTGCTTGGGTAGAATGAATACAGACGGTGACGATATTTACATAGTGGGGTGTGGAAGCAGAGCAGTCTAAGCGCTCGGTTCATTTCAAACTTTCTGTATACAAATACAAGGATCTATTTAAATACGTAATTTCAGTGTTGGATACAAACGCAGACTCTGCTCGAGTCTATGTGAGTTGTACCGTGCAATACCCGGTACATTGGTATTAATGAACGTTTGAATTGAATTCATTTTGTTATGAATTTTGAACCTGCCGTTTTACGTTTATGTCCATATTAAATGGAAATTTTCAAATCTGGAATACCCTTTTTGCTTACAATTTTTATTATTTGTTTCATTTATCGTTGCATGCAACTTCTGCAAACATTTTTTATCTACATAAAATATGAGTAGTTTACATGTAAATATCATATTATCATATGTGTATAACTATAATAGTGCTAGAAATATTCTTAAATAATTTCACATTTATATGCTTATGTGTTTGCATTTTAATTTTTATGTAGTAAAGATAACGAATTTATTACTTCTGTTACTAGTAGATTATTATAGGAAAGATACAGAATGTACTATACGTATATTATATTAAAACTTACTCGTATTACTTACATAATACGAAAATGTATTCGTACCATCTGAAATAAATATATTAACAACAATAAAATATACATTTTTAGGTTACAATAGTTAAGACTATATTTGGGAATTTTTATTTTATTTTTTGTATTAATAAAGTGTACTGGGTTTAAATGCATTGATTTGAGCTTCCAAATTTTTGTGGAAGGGGAATACGAGTCACAGGAATTAGCTACTGACGGAATACAATTTTTTTAACTTACGTAGTGCCACATTGAAACATAAACTTTACAAATGCTAGGAAAAACCATTAGAATTATGATGAGAAACAATCCATAATAAATATCATGAAGAAAAATAAAATAACCGCGACTGACGATACGACCCTCATATATTATCTGGAATTCTTTTATAATGTTTTCCATTATATCCGTAAACGTAATAGTTGTTACGACTAAATAATAAATAAATATGTAAGAAATATCTGAATATGAAATTTGTTTTTTAATTTGCACGGGGTAAGTAAAATTACCCTTATTTCGTGTCAAACGGGCTTTAGAATAGTTTTGTAAAATAGTATTTCTTTTCTAATTTAACCTACATTGTATCTCTAATATACTCGTGTGCAAAATTCTTTATATTCATGGACGGTATTACGTATTAGCAGTATTTCTTAACTGTTGATTCTTGACACTGACATTTTGCATTTATCTGTCAGTTATAAACTTTGAAATATCTCAAATGGTTTCCATGGAGTTGTTTAGGCAGCGAAATTTATTACAATAGATTATTCTATATTATTATACAATATATTTCTAAATCTATAAAAGATAAAATATAATAATTTTTTTAAATGTATCAGAATGAGAACTTAAAATTTCCAAAAATAATATTTCGAATATTTTTTAAGAAACTACCACTTCCGGTTGTCCAATTGTTACCAAAACCTATTTAACTGTACCCATTATAGTTAGATTGAGGAATCCGTAGTTAAACAGGTCTTTAGTTGTATAGAATTTGTAAAATCGTAAAAATGTTATTCTAGGGACCTTAAAACGTGCTTATTCAATAAAATTGAGATATGCGATTTTTAGCATGAATCCAATACCTCTCTTAGCGAGAGGTAAAAAGCATATATTTTGCAGGATCAAAAATAAAAAATCTGTTGTGGCCAGCACAATACCTTCCGTCAATCCTGTGTATAATGTATAAATTCCATACATAATTTTTCTTGGAAAAGATTCTAACTTTCCAGTAAAATTATTTCAAAAACAAACTATTCAAATTGCACTTGACACTGACATCTTCTTCCTCTTTAGCTTTTCCCATTCGTTAGGAGTCGATATTTTTGCGTGTCGTTCTCATTCGGTTCTTTTTCTCTCAAGTCTTCCGCAATACAGTCCTTCCATCTTATCTTTGGTCTTTCTCTGCTTCTTCAACCTCCCATTATTAAACTACTCATTCTTGTTCAAATATAATTCTTCATTTCTCCTCATGACATGTTCAAACCAATGTAATCGTCTTTCTTGTATCTTTCTAGAAAATTGTAACACTAAAGTTATTTTATTACCGTATCTTTCCGTGTGTTCCCCAACATCCTCATCTCTGCCACATTAATTTACCTTTTAGTGATACTGACATCTGTCAAGTGTCAATTTGAATTATATGAATATATTAGCAGTTTCCATGTTTAGCATAGCTGGCTGAATTATAAAATTTAATTTCTTTAAAATTCTTTAATTCTGTATCTATTGAATATGAAGTATAAAATGTAAGCAAATCGTATAGAGAATAATATATTCTTTAAGTTCAAATCAAATTTAACTGTTAAATCTTTAAATGAGGCTACTTCCGGTTCAGCAATTATAACCAAAATCTAATCAGTTGTTCTTCTGGATGTAAACTTGAGGAATACGAAACAGACACACAGACACCCACACACATACATACATACATACATACAGACATCATCGTAAAAATGGTAAAATCGTATTATAGGGACCCTAAAACATGCTTATTCAGTAAAAACTCATCATTGAATTTTTTGACCAAAGACAATACCTTCCTTACCTAAAGGTGACGGAAGGTAAAAAATAAAATTGTAGCAATGAACAAGCTGTAGTAAAATTTTGACAATACGATCAATATTATTTATGATATTTTTGTTTATGTATCGCACATGTATAATACTCATACCGGAATGCGTCGCGTGTTCTAAGTGATATTGCTTGTCTTCATTTTTATGTCTTTTTCTAGGACAGAGACAAGTAGATAAAAGATAGGGGAAAATATTCATGTAGGATTCAATAAAAATGATTTATATTTGTAAAACAATCAAAATAAATAAGATGTGCTTTCCTTTCCCCATTCCCCGAAGTCTACCCGCACGTATGTTTATTCAATTTGGGTAAAGATCGTAAAGCTTCGGAGATGAAAGTTATGATAAATCCTTGCATTCGAGGAAACTCGCTTACCAATAAAATAACTCATGAAAAATTATGTTCTTCATGCAATCAATACGAATAGGACTTACTACAAGTATATCCACCGTGCCATACCACAAGAATTATTTACATTATTTTAATGAAATACAGAAAACAATAAAAAATATATGAAAAATTTATGAAGCTACCACAATATATACCTCGCGTCATACTAATTTCTGTAGTATTTCAAGTATTTTTATTTATTTTTCCTTTAACAGATTAATGCACTTGCGACTCACAGTTGCTTCGAGGGGCGGATCTAAGTTTTTCGAGGCCTAGGGCTTGAAGTACAAGGGGGCCCCATTTTTTGTTAAAAATCTTTAAATTGGGGTTTAAAATTCATTTTTTATAACATCAAAATTAGAGTTGAACTATATTTATTTATGAAATGGTGTTGAATGACAAACATCATATATTATACACAAAAATATAAAAAAATAATATTATTAACAAAAACGTATAAACAAACAATATTTCCAGTAAAATTATTTCATAAACAAACTATGCAAATTTCACTTGACACTAACATCTTCTTTAGCTTTTCTCATTCGTAAGGGATCACTGTTTTTTTATTTTATTTTCTTCTTCCACTTATTTCTGTTTTGCGTGTCGTCCTCATTTAGTTTCTTTTCATTCAAACCTTTTGTCTTTCTCTAAGCTATTCATTATTCTTCCAATATATTCATCATTTCTTCTCATGACATGTTCAAACCTATGTAATCGTCTCTCTTGTATCTTTCTAGAAACTTTATCACTCGAGCCATTTCCCTTACCTTTCATTCATTACCCTATCTTTCCGTGTCTTCCCCAACATCTATTTCAATATTCTAGTCTCTGCCGCATTCATTTTCTTTTCTTTGATACTGACATCTGTCAATTTGAATTATCTGAATATATTAGCAGTTTCCTTATAGTTTATAGTGGCTGATTATGAAATTTATTATATTTATAATTCTTTAACTCTATATATCTATTGAATATGAAATATAAAATGCAATCAAATCGTATAGAGAATAATATATTTTTTAAGTTATAATAAAATTTAACTGAGTTTTTCAAGAAAAACTGTTAAAATCTTCAAATGAGGATACTTCCGGTTGACCAATTATAACCAAAATCAAGTCCGCATATGGTTGTAAAGGTACGGTTTCCTAGACGCGACAAGCCGCGGCGACAGGTCACGCGGCACCTCTGCGTATAGGCAAATTGTAAGAAGTGGTTTCCTCGGCGCGACCGCGACTGCGCGGCAAATCGTCTGCCGCGGCGACAAACGAATGACTGGTATAGTGAGCAGTACTCCGCGACAGTCGCCGGCGACAGGATAGCGAAATCAGCATTTTCAGCTTTAGATGATGGGAAATTAGTTAAAGAAGTTCGAGAAAATAATGTTTTGTATGATATGATCAATGATAAGTATAAATATGTAATATATAAAGACGAAATATGGATGGGGATTACAGAGAAAATAGAAAAATTAGGTAATTGTAAATGAAATAATATAAAAAAACTTAATGCTGTTATAAATTGAAATTTACATTTGTAAAATGTAATTATTTTGTAACATAATTCGCTTCATTTCGAACTGCAGCTGTCGCGTCTAGGAAAACAGTAATGCTCTGCGACTAGCGATCGGAGTAAAGTCGCGGCGACCAGCCGCCGCGGCTTGTCGCGTCTAGGAAACCATACCTTAAGGAAGAGGAATATGCATGTAATTTTTGGAATTCTAGTATTGGAGGATATCATACATACATACACACACACACACACACACACACACACACACACACACACACACACACACACACACACACACACACACACACCTACAAACAGACATAATCGTAAAAATAGTAAAAAAATATATATATATTAACATTAATTGTCAAAAAATAATATTTAACAGCGTTTTTCAAGAAAAACTATTAAAATATTCAAATGAGGGTGCTTACTAGTATTGGGGATATTGCCCGAAATTATAGTCTCACACACACATACAGACATCATCGTAAAAACAGTAAAATCGTATTGTAGGGACCCTAAAACGTGCGTATTCATTGAAAACTCACCACCGAATTTTTTGGCCAAAGACAACACCTTCCTTAGGTAAGGTAAAAAAAACATAATTATCGTATATCTGGCAATACTGGATGATACGATGACTGCAGAGGTAACTAACCCCATGCAGAGCCATCTATCGAGAAAGCCGTGAGCTTGGCCAGCAATAAATAATAGGTTTGTTCATAGAACATATTTCCAACGGTTGGAGTTTGAGTTTGAGTGCGCATGTGTGGTTTCAAACTGGTTGCAAATCAAACTGTTTGAACTCTTCTGTGAACAGCATTATGACACTTAACTTTTTAAAATGAATAATAAATGTCTGCTTAATTTTGGTAGTAAATATATCGATATTATCGATCACTGTAGTGACACTTGTCAGTGACTCAGTCTTTTATTATTTTATTACATTAATTTACAATGATTTACTTACCGTAAAATATTTATTTCACTAATTTATTTTATTTGTAAGTATATAACCAAACATTAAATGAAATCGAAACCTGTAATCAAAACAAACACAAATGTCTTGTCAAAATAGTGTAAGTGCGCATGCCTCAAATTTAAAATTTCCTCCCGAGTTGGAAATTATTCTGATAGTTGGCAACTGATCAGCAACCAGTCAGAATATTTCTATGAACATTGAACTAATAATTAGAGTTGGAAATTTGTGACTCTGCGAACGCTTTTATGCCTCTGACGGTTGCTGACGGTTTCAAACCGTTCTATGAACAAACCTAATAAATGTATATAAAGTACAATTACGATACTCAGTGAAACTGTTTTAATACAATATTTAAAAACCGAGAGGTTGATTCAGAGACTGAAATCTTGTGAATCTTGTCAAGTATATTTTTTCAACAGTATCTTAAAACAGTTTCACCAAGTATTGTAATTCTACTTTATTTTACATTTATTATTAAAAATATGTAACCTATAATGTGTGCCTCTGTATTTCTGCTGCCTTATCTTGCAGTCGTATAAAAAGTATAGTTTGTATCTCTAGTCGCTCCACATTTTGCACGAAATGTTCTTTTTGTAAGAAGATAGAAACACATAAAAATCTTTCATTATCGATATCTACTTTAGACGTGCCACTTAAATTAATGAAAATTTGACGTCACTCGATTCAAACTCTCAGCTACGCTTAGCAAGTAGTTAAAACGAATAAACGAAATTATGAATGTAGAGGAGGTAGAAACTCAAGCTAACATACTAATACAATATTGGATGTGGAATGCTTTTAGAAAATAAGTTCCGTTTAAATTTGCGATTCCAATCTTGTCCTATCTGAAATAAAATCAATATTTTTCAGATTGAACCCTGTCCAAATCTTTTCGCAAAGTGCCCATATTTTCTTGAGTTCCGAAACTTTCCGATTCCAGCCGAGATGATACGACTGGGCGGCGCCAGGCTGCATGATGGCGGAACCCAGCGATTGACCTGCTGGCGCTGCCAGCAGCGGCAACTCGCACAACTATCCGAGGAGGAAACAAGATCAGCCTTTTTCCTATTCAAAGCAAGGGGAAGACAGTATTGATAGTTCCTTAAATGCAAACATATAATGGATAATCGCGGGATTGTCATCAAAAGTTGCTTCTAGTCGTAAAACGGGGAATTACATGCAGATACACCGTGCCGTTTAACAGGATATTGTGGAATTAAAGCACCTAATTGAATAAACAATGCGTTAATTGATTGATTTCTTAGGGGCAAGGGGGTGATGCCTGATGAAACACAATAAAGCCTCGATATATTTCATTAGCTGATACTTTTTATTTCTGCTTTATCATCTTTGTTAGTTTAATTGAACGAAACTAATTAACAATAGTGTTCGCTATTTACATATGCATTACTAATCAATTAAATGAAATGAAGAGTTTCTCATCACATAAAAAAACTACATGTCATTAAAGTTTTTATATAATGCCTGGTATGCCAATTTGATTTCACGGCGATTTAGATATTATGTTATTACCACAAATGATGTTTACCAGTGGCGGATGACGTATTAGGGGGCATGAGGGATATAGTTTTTGGGGGCTCTTTTTTGTTATACGTCAAATATATCAGAAACAGCAAACACAAGTTATTGTTTTATTTTTCATGGCGCTCTGATAATTGACTTTTTCAATGTAACAGCTATCTCTTTCTATCTTTGTACATAGTAAGATAAATGGCGCCTGCAATTGCCAGCTGGGCTGTCAAACGAAATGTCAAAAATAATGCAGTAACTAATATACCTGTATTCTCTCTAAAAAATCATAGAGTTAGGTATTTTTATTATCTTTTTAATATTTATCCTAATTATTTATCGTTTAATAAATGTATTATTTTAATTAATATTTTTCTAATTTTAACACTCCACCCAAATAAATAAACGTTACAGTATTGTCTTTGGTCAAAAAATTCGGTGATGAGTTTTCAATGAATAAGCACGTTTTTGAATCCCTACAATACGATTTTACTATTTTTACGATGATGTCTGTATGTGTGTGTGCGCGTATGTGTGAGACTATAATTTCGGGCAATATCTCCAATACTCGAACCGTAAGCACCTTCATTTGAATATTTTAACAGTTTTTCTTGAAAAACGCTGTTAAATATTATTTTTTGACAATTAATGTTAATATAAATATTAAAGAATATTCTTATCTATACGAATTGAAAGAATTTTTTATTTCATATTCAATGGTTATAGAGTTAAAGAATTATAAAAAAAATACTTTATGAATCAGTCAGCTATGCTATAAACATAAAAACAGCTACTATATTAAGAAAATTCTAACTGACAGATGTCAGCGTGAAAAGAAAATGAATGTGGCAGAGATGAGTATGTTGATAGATGTTGGTGAAGACACGGAAAGATAGGATAAGGAATGAAAGAATGAGCGAAATGACTCGAGAGATGAAGAATATATTGGAAGAATGAATAGCTTAGTAATAGAAGGTGGACGAAATAGATGAAGACCAAAGATAAGACGGAAGACTTGAGAGAAAAGAAACTAAATGAGGACGACACGACCGCGATCTCTAGCAAATAGAAAAAGCTAAAGAAGAGGAAGATGTCAGTGTCAAATGAACTTTGCATAGTTTGTTTATGAAATAATTTTACTGGAAATATAGGATCTTTTGCAAGAAAATTTATGTATGGAATTTGTACATAATATACAAGATAGACGGAAGGTAATGTACTGGCCACATTAGATTTTTAAAAGTTGTTAAAGACTTTCCTCGCATTTTACGTCTAAATTTTGATAAAACAAACGCCATACATCTTATATGGCAAGCACGTAACTATGACTCCCGCCATTTGTTGCCTTACTATGTGCAGATCCCATTGCGCATATTTTCTATCTCTTTAAATTGAAAAGTTTATTGCAGTAAATTGCGTATTTTCTTTTGCTTGTAACTCGTATAGGTGTAATAAAGAATTACAGTTGCCTAAATAAAATTTTATACTCTACAATTTTTATTTGCAGTTTTACCTCTCGCTAAGAGAGGTATTGGATTCATGCTAAAAATCGCATATCCAGATTTTATTGAATAAGCACGTTTTAAGGTCCCTACAATCCGATTTTAACATTTTTACGATGATGTCTGTGTGTGTGTGTGTGTGTGTGTGTGTGTGGATGTGTGTGTGTGGGATGTTGGAAGGACGGTTACTCAAAAACTATAAGACTTAAAATTTGTTTAACAACGTATTTCCCAATCGGACATTCATGGGAAGATCTGAAAAGGTTTTGGTAACAATTGGACAACCGGAAGTAGAAGATTCTTGTAAAAAAATCTTCTAAATATTATTTTTTGAAAATTTTTCGTGGTAATATTAAAGAAAATTAAATTCTCTATCTGATACATTTAAATATTTTATTATATATTCCATAGATTTAGAGATAAAAGAAGTATAATATATAAAATAATCTGTTGTAATAAATTTGACAGCCGAAAGAATGCCATGAAAAATAGTTGATAATTTAAATTATTTGTAACTGACAGATAAATGTCAGTGTCAGAAATAATGAGTAATGAATTAAAAATGTACTTGGAGAATCCCTTAGTTCTTGATCTGTGACTATTATGGAGATGACATGTCTAGGTTGAAGGACTTAAATTTGTTTCAAACATTATGGGACAATGTACACCAGTACTATAGACTAGAGTAACTTTGAATTGCGAAAAAGCTATCAAATTCTTCTCAAGTAAGTTGTAAATATTGACAAAATTACACATCGATATAAGAATAATCGGAGTGCAATCTATCCGTCACTTTATTAAAGGGAATTAGTGTTATTTAGATATAACATGTATGAAAAAATAAAATGTAAAAGAAGATATGTAAGAATAGATGCACAATCCATATATACATTTTAGACCACCCAAAATTAATGTTTTTACTAGAAGAATATGAAGAGAAAGTAAACAACGTTGTTCGAATTGAAAATTGCAGTTACCAGCCTAATATTTATATATGGTAAACTCTACTTTGTCATTTATTGTAACATAATTTATGGTAAAATATCTTCATGTTGAGACATGCTATTATTGAATAATAAAGAAGTTTATACGTCATAGATTTATATGAATATATTATTTGTATTTATAAAAATATTCTTTGCTTTATGCATACAGCCAGGTAAAATATACGGCGAGAGGTTATGTGCTGGCCACATCAGATTTTTTTAAGTAAAATAATTAAGGAAGCAGGAAATTATGATATTAAATTCCTACGTTCGGAAATTTCAATCACCACCCTGAATGTATGTATGTAATTGTATTAATTTTGTGTTGATTATTAATGCACCAATACTATATTATTTCTTCCACCCTTGACCTTTGGGGCCGTTCAATGTCCCTTACATATTCTATGTAGACAACACACGCTCGTCTAACTTTAAAGCGAAACTATCTAGTGTCTTCGGCGGGTTCTGGCAATTCCAATCTCGAATCCAATCCAATGGAACTATCGGTAAACAAACAGGCGATCTCGAGACGTGCAAATGCATTTAGAACGGCTCGGTACGTGGATATCAAGCCGGCAGATCGGACGCATGAAACCGGTTCGTGAACCAAGCACAAATGGAAATCAAAACGGACGCGAATAAATTGTGCACAACGCTTTTTCACAATGAGAAAAATATTCTAGAAATAAAAAATTAAACGATGTTTAAATCGTATTTGATGAAAGATGTAGTTTCTTCTCAAAGATTGTACTCATATTTGAATTTTAAAGGAAACTGACCTGAAGTTTAGCGTATTTTTCTTTAAATTCCTTACATTTTGTTTAAATTCCTACAACTTGCTACATAATCATTTATTGGCATTTAATGGTATTATATTTTAAAGAGTATGTTATTCTTTATACGATGTGATTGCATTTTATACCTCATATTCAATAGATAGAGTTAAAGAATTATAAAGATATTAAATTTCATAAATCAGCCAGTTATGCTAACCATGGAAACTGCTAATATATTCAGATAATTCAAATTGACAGATGTCAGTATCAGTGAAAAGAAAATAAATGTGGCAGAGATGAGGATTTTGAGATTGATGTTGGGGAAGACACGGAAAGACAGGTAAGGAATTAAATGATAAAGGAAATGGTTCGAGTGAAAGAAGTTTCTAGATAGTTACAAGAGAGGCAATTACATTGGTTTAAACATGTCATGAGGAGAGATGAAAAATATATTTAAAGAAGAATAAATAGCTCAGTAGTAGAAGGTAGAAGAAACAGAAGAAGACCAAAGATGGAAGGACTGTATTGCGGAAGACTTGAGAGATAACTGAATGAGGATGGCACGCTGAACAGAAATGGGTGGAAGAAGAAAATAAAAAATAGTGACCCCTAACGAATGGGAAAAGTTAAAGAAGAAGATATCAGTGTCAAGTGCAATTTGCATAGTTTGTTTATGAAAATTTATGTATCGGGCGCGAGCAATCACGTGACTTTGCTGACCTTGGCAAGCAGATATGGGGGCTCGTGTCATAATTTTTCATTCAAAATTTCATGATTTTCTTATGTCATATGGTTTATTTGTTATCAGGAGTGTGGAATTCAGCTGCCGAGAAAAGGAATCATACGATACTAAACAAATTTTGAATGAAAGATTAAGACATAATTCTCTGGTGCGTGGGCAAAAGAGTATAAGTACAAAAACTGTATTTCGCAGGAGATAGGTTTGAATGTTTAACGTGTCTTCGAAGATCATTGATAAGACTAAAAATAAAATAATAAATGATTATTGTTTGTAAAACGGCACAAGAACAAACATACACCACAATTTTGAAAAAAATACATATTTTTAAAAAATAAGTGACTTATACTACTTTGATCTCAGAAACATTCATTTAACAAATGACTTATACTAAATTAACCAACAAAGTACAACAAAACTGACATAATGGAACGAGAATGTGTAAAAACACGTGAAAACGCTTAAAAACAATATTCACAGACGCCACTTACAAACTTTTGGATTATGTTGCTACGTGTAAAATAGTACAAATGAACACTTGGAAATTTAATGCAGTGGTTCTAACAGTATAAGTACATATATATACTATTAGAACCAATTTTTAAAATCTCTGGTAAAAACAGTACAACTTCACTTATACTCTATTGGTCACTAGTCACTAGTGAATAATACGTTTCAACATAGACTTAAAAGATCACATAACCTAACGGTCAAAAGCAAGCTTTACTCATACTGTTATAATCACACTAAAGATACTGAATTATTAAACCTAGTAACACAATTAGCTTGTTTTGACCAAAATTTGACATACTCTTTTTCCCACGCACCAGAGAATTAATAGCTGTCATTCTGATACGAGCCCCCATATCTAAATGCTAAAGACAGCGCCCTGTGGTACTTGTACGTAATACACAGGATTGACGGGAGGTAATGTGCTGGCCACATCAGATTTTTTTATAAATTATAAACAAGCTTTAATTTCTGTCATTTGTGTTGGGAAAAGTATTGAAAATGGCTAATCTGTCTGTTAGACTGTGGTGAAATTGTTATTTTCGTGCCTGATATTGTTTAAAATGCATTATTTGTTGCAGAGTAAGTTAAAATCCTGTGAGATTGACTTAATTGACAAAATTGAATAAAATAATTTAAACGTCATCTTTCATTCGCTAGTCGTACCATATTGCATTTCTGCGGACCTGAGTTTGGGAAATGCTGGTACCTATAGGACATATACATATACATATACACATAATCTTTTCTTTGATCATCCTTTTTAGAATCTATAGATGATATACACGTCTGAGACTATTCGCAATTGCATACATATGTATATTAATTAATTTATTATATTTCAAGTGAGCTGCTGTACTGTGTATGATACTTATTAGTATTTACTAAATGATGATAATAATGATGTTGAGGTCTTTTTAATGAGGGATGTGCTTATAATTCATTGGTTTTAATGACGGTGAATATAAAGACAACAGGTGTAGGTGGTCGCGTGCGAATGTAGCTGTAGCCTTCTGATCAACGTTGTTAGTCGCGGACGCGGAAAGAAGGCACACGTCAAGCTTTTTATAGTCTGACAGATCGTAAACCACTGCATTCTAACTGCCAGGGGTTTGTTCACACTTATCTAAAATACTCGCCAGCATTTTCACGCAATCAGGAATTCATATACAAATCATTACACGCATCGCAAAAATTTATTAAAAGTATAATTAATAGAATAATACAGTCTCAAATATTTTATCAAAATACACATAATACAATAATAGTGATATGATTATGGTGTTCACGGAACTCTTCTACGATGGATTGACTAGTCTATAAACAACCGTTCTGTTTGTCTTTGTTAATGGCTTCAAGTCGCGTACAATAAATGTTCCATCAGGTGTACCACAAGGATCACATTTAGGGCCGTTACTATTCAATCTGTATATAAATTCAATAGTTGACTATTTTCGTCATTGTGAGACAAATTAGACAATATATTAAACAATTGCGTTACATTGAAGATAATGATCATCTATCAGTGTTGTAAAATTCAATTTTTTATCTCCTTAGTTTATGGGAACAACCCCTTATTTCAATGTTTCAATAATAAAAAAAAAATATTTAATGATGAGATCTAACTTTTTCTTAAAACGTTTGTTAAATATGTTACTACTATCGAAATTAATAGACTACGGGCCAATCTTACAATCTCCTAAATGTCAAATAAATAAACAAAACAGACACGAAATTAACTGCCATATGACAAATTTATCATTGCTGTCAATAATCGGATTTAATATTGTTTATTTATTTGGAAGATTAAATGATAATATTAGTATTCCTATTTACAGTATTTTATGAGTTATTTTTTTGGGATCTTTTTTGTCAGAACAACATACATTATTTTGTATCATTTACACACTGACATATAAGAGTCATATGAATTGCTAACATATGTAT
The DNA here is from genome assembly GCA_951394225.1 of Harpalus rufipes. NCBI lineage: Eukaryota > Metazoa > Arthropoda > Insecta > Coleoptera > Carabidae > Harpalus > Harpalus rufipes. Next base: position 52,636,034 of record OX596279.1, read on the forward strand.
GTCAGCACTTGATATTTCGAAAAGGCACATATGTTTATCATTACAGTGTATATCTTGAAGAATTATGTATTAGGGAAGCCCAAAATAAGCAGTTTGCTTTTTATCTAAATAAAATAACCAATCAACCAACTACGCAAGTGATATCCTTAGATTTTAGACGGCTATCCATTCTGGTACTCAATTATCTCTGGATGAATTAATCAGTTTATATTCGTAAATTTTGATAATTACGGTATATCTGTACAGTAAAGACCGTTTTCCAGGCGTCGACCTACGATATATAAATTTAAAGCTGATTTACAATTTTGCGGAAACTATAATTTCAATAATATCTGTAGAAATTAATAGTAAAAGGTCGTATTTTGAAGCTTTTTAGTGGGAGAACACGTTTTTTCTCTCTACTCTATTTAAGGAGTACCACTTCGAGTTAAAGTGCCTGTTTATTAATTATTAATTATTAATAATTAAACTGAAGGTTAGAAGCGATGCGAACAACAGCTTTAACTTCCAGTTTCAAGTTAGCTCTAACTAAAGGTGGTAAGAACAATGTAATATAACTGTTGGTCAACTCTAAAGGTAGATGACGCTGACGTTTCATATTAACACGTATTATGTCATGTTATATGAAAATCTAATTCATTATTATTTATTGGAATGTTCAGATTGTTCTGATATGTTGTGTTCTGATGTGTTATTGCGTCAGATAAAGTCGGATGCGCATTATTACGTGTTATTTGATTTACAAACTCCCAGATTTTGTCAGGTATCACGTATCAGATAGCGTTAGAAAGGTATGTACAATATATTTTAGGTTACATTTTTTTTAACTTTTCACTGTCTTTTATATATTCTTCTGAATTTTTAGCAAAATGGATGAAGAAAAATTGATAGAATATGTTAAAGTTAGAGTACGAGAATTTATATAATCCAATACATGAAGACTATAGGAATTAAAATATTAAGCAGAAAGCTTGGGACGAAATAGGAGGGAAACTAGGATAATTTTTTTAAATACTTTATAATTGTGGGTAATTTCTCAACTATGTTGTGGATTAGGTGTTAACAATTACCCAAAAGTTCAGTCAAACAGCATTTATTTTTACTATACCAACGTTTCGGTGCACCCTTGTACCTTCTTCAGGGTCTACAACAATTATACAACAAAATTGTAATACATACAAAATAACATGGACATTATCACACCAGTAAGATCTTACAGATTGTTACAATTCATGTACACAAAATATATTCGTACAAAACATTCATCTAATTTATTAAAAATCGTCCCATACACATATCCATTTGCTCTACAAAACGACAACCAAAAGATACAGAAAATTGCCGGAAATATCATGAGTAAGGATTCTGGTGAAATCATTGATACGGACTCCTATTGGTCGTCTATACACCGATAATAATGTAGCAAGTTGTAGGACTTTAAATAAAATGTAAGGAATTTAATGGAACTCAGTTTGGCCTGAAATTTGCCTTTTCCTTTTTTGAACTTTTCCAATATACCAAAATATATGCTGTCCTTGATTATCAGTTCTTGCATTGATGTTATTGCAATCATCCGGATATGTAACATTTCAAGAAACATATGTTTGGAGTAATTATGGTCTTCCTCCAATATCTTTATCCAGATCAAAAGTGTGTTTTAGTGTATTGGAATGTGCTTTTGCTGGATATTATAGTCCTTATGATATAGTTTTAAGGTCTAGTTGACCCATGATCCATGTTTTAATATGTTTTTCTACAGTATACATAGAAAGTAGCCATTTGCGCTTTCTTTTGTCAACGCAAAATGTCACTTTGCCGCTCTAGCGCGACAAAGCAGAAAAAACGTTCGCTGTCCAAATTTCTAACTATACAATGTTGAGAAATGTCACTTGTCTACATTCTTAATGGAAACGTTTAGTCTAATTAATGGCACTATACCACCTTTACAAATCAATCTGACATATAACTGCTCTGTCGGTATATTACATAACCAAAAAAAAAAAAAAATGCCGCACTATTGTGAAAATAAAATAGGGCATTCATTTACACAAACGAAAGTATAAAATAAACATTTTATCTAAACAGATTAGATTGCAGCAATAGGTCAAGAAGAATGGCAAATAACGATAAATTAAAATTAAATATAAAAGACGTTTTTACTTCCTTGTACGTAAGTAAAGGAAGTATTGTAATCGCGAAAAAATTCGGTTTTCAGATTTCAGCGGAAATATCCATTTTGATCATCCCTGAATCCATTTTGACTAATTTAGTCGTGACGTCTGTACGTACGTACGTACGTACGTATCTCGCATAACTCAAAAACGGTAAGCCATAGAAAGTTGAATTTTTGTATTTAGGACTATCTAGTTGTGCACTTCCCTTTCTGGTTATTACACAATTTCCAGAAGTGGCACTTAACATGAAGCCTGTAATAGATTTTAATGAAAAACTGTTTTAAAATATAATCCAAAACTTTTCAAATTTGGTATACAAGACTTTTATGTCAACCGAAATAACATAATAGATTTTGGTTAAAATAGGCTAACCGGAAGTGGTACATTACTTGAAGTTGTTAACAGTTTTTCTTGAATAAAATGATTTTATTTTGATTTTAGAAATAAATGCTTCAAATAAAAGTTTTAGAGAAAATTTCTGCGTGTAGCACATCAAGTATTATTAAATTAGCTCTTTGTATAAGCGAGATATAATTATATACTTTTTTGTTTTTGTAATAAAGCTTGCTATGGATTAGGACAAAAACATAAAAAAAATGTTCATGTCAAATTACGTTAAATACGTGCAATTTTATGATTCGTACAATAACAAATATTATATTTTTATTGTGAAATTAGTCATATTCATTGTTGTAATCAAATATTTCTTTGTTGTAATCAAAACTCTCTTTAAAAAGAACCGGGTTAGATTATGATCGCTATATATCTTACTGTTTTGAAGTTAAAATTAATATTTTGTAATTTATTTATTAAAAAAATATGTATAGTCTAATAATCGTACAAGAAAGTCGTGTGGTGTCCACATCAGATTTTTGCTTTATATTAATCCTTATTAATTGAGTAGTAGTGTAAGTACAAAGTGTACATTTTATTATTTTTTGTTATGGTGGCGGCTGTAGAACAAAATCTTGTGTGTGTTTCGACCGCAAATGGACATTGTCGATTTCGAGAGAATGCCCGCGACATCGTCCTATTTTGCGCTCTTAATACACAAATAGCTATACTATGATGGAGGACCCATTGTATATGTAATGTATCATACTACAGTAATCATTCTTGCGACTCCATAAAGTGTACTATCTATATATTTATTTCAACAATTTGTTCTTTTCTTGCTTTGCGGAACCATTTTCTCTCATCTATTCTGTTTCTATCTCTTTGTAAAACAACCACATTCCACAACAATAAACAAACGGCCGTAAACATCGCTAATATTAGCCCGGTCTGACACATCGCTTGCGCGGGCGTGTGCTCAAACACACACGTGGCATACGGACTCGCACGTTAGAATACAATTTAGTTATGCTGCAGAGTATACCACGCAGGACAGGCAATAGGGTTTATGTGGACAGCAGGACAGGACAAGCATGTCCGGGTTATACGTTTTCCTTATAACTCATATGGTGGGATGTAGGGTATGTGGATAAAATATTAAAAAAAGGAAGAAGGGGACACAGTTCCCGGAAAAATGTTTTCTGTCAATATGGATGAGATAAACGATATTTGAAAATATACATACAAGAATAACATTTCCAACTAAATAATAAGAATATTTAAATAATTCAAATATTTAAAAATGGCATTTGTTACCGTGGTTACATTAACGTTTCTATTTCATTCTTCACCGTTGGTTGGACGTAGATAGCATATACGCACCCCTCTGTAACACGTAAGATAATGAGAAGGTAAAAAAAAATATGTTGTGGCTAGTACAATACCTCTCGTCACTTAGGGCGCGAGCAATCATGTAACATTGTTGGCCTTGACAAGCAGATATGAGAGCCCGTGTCAAAATGTAGTAATTATGTACATAATGTCAAATGTCAGAATTTTTCATTAAAAATTTCAAGATTTTCTAAATTCACGTACTTAATTTGTTACCAGGAATGTGGAATTTACTTGTCGAGGAAAATAAACTATATGGAATTGGAAAATCACTAAATTTAGAATGAAAAATTATATTTGACATCTATGTACATAATTACTATCATTCTGACACGGGCCCACATATCTGCTTGTCAAAGCCAACGAAGTCACATGACTGCTCGCGCATTTACCATTTCTATTCTTTATATTTAGATCTTTTAATTTGAAATTCATTCTATGAAGAAATTTTGTCCTACTCTTCTAATTTTTTTAAATGTTTCCAATTCATTGTCGGAATTGACAGTATTTTTGAAGGATATATGTAATATACCTATAATTTTAAATATTTAACTATTAATACAATAAGAAATAATACGAGTATAATGTATGTCTTCCCAGAAAAAGTCTTCAGTAATATCTCTGGATTTTTGACACTGACAATATCTGTCAGTTATAAACAATTTCATTTTTCAATTGGTTTCCATGACATTATTTTGGCTGTGAGAATTATTACAACAGATTATTATACAGGGTGTTTATTAAACATAGGGCAAAAATTGAAGGGATTATTCCCTGGACCATTCTAAGATGATTTTGTCCTTTGATGATTTTTGAAAAGCCGCTTTGTTTCGAAGATACAGGGTGAAAAAAAATTCTACAAAACCAATTTTGATATTTTTCAAATTATTAATCTAGTAACAGCAGGCAAGTTATATGTCAAATTTGTTGAGACGTTTGGCTGTTTGACGTGTATTTTCTGTCTATAATACTTAAACTTTTGTTAGTGAAGTCCTCTTATCATGAATAGCTATATACGAACGCCGAGATGACTGACATGCATTTCATTTATGGACTTGCTGATGGCAATTCATTACAAGCTAGGCGGATTCTTGCATCGTAGCTGGAGGTAGTCATTTTCAACAGTACTTGTAGATTAAGAAACTTTACATGTAATTTTTGGTATTAAATGTTGTTATTGTCGAATTTTTTTTTCGCCCTGTATCTTTGAAACAAAGCGGCTTTTAAAAAATCATCTTAGAATGGTCCAGGGAATAATCCCTTCAATTTTTGCCCTATGTTTAATAAACATTCTGTATACCTTACATTTCTTTATCATTAAACCTATAGAAGATATAAAAAAATATATAAAGAATCAGATAGAGAATTTACTCTTCTTTAATACTAGCAAGAACAAAACTTTTCAAAAAATAATATTTAGATTTTTTTAAGAATCTGCTACTTCTGGTTGTTCAATTATTAGCAAAACCTTTACAGCTCTTTCCAGTAATGTCCGATTGAGAAATACGTACTTAAACAGATATTAAATATTATAGTTTTTGTGAAATCGTCCTTCCAACATCCCCACACACACACACATACACAGACATCATCTTAAAAATATTAAAATCGGATTGTAGGGACCTAAAAACGTGCTTAATTATTAAAATCTGGAAAAAACGATAGAATACCCTATTGATATTAAGACATATTTATAAATAAAACGATATTTTTTATGAACTAATGAAGTCAATATATATTCTGTATAAGCTTTATCGTTTTATATTTGCACAAAGCAAATTGGCATATCAAGTAACGTATAAAATTCTGTAATGATATATTTATTTAAATTAAACTGTGTGACTATTCATATCTGTAGTGGATAATAAATAAGATAGTCTTTATGAATTTTAATTTTTCACAGATTTATCTTTTGCAACATCAGAATTCATAAAAAAATATCCATGTTAGGAAAGAGTTCTTTCTTATATGATAATTCAGATATAACAAACGATTCTATATAAAGCCATATGAAGCATCCACAAAGGGAAGCCGGTTGTTAATATAAAAAGAAATGAAGTATCCTCCTCCATCTTCCATGTATAATACCTTCCATCTCCAGAAGGAAAGTTTATAAATTTGGCTCTGGCGTGTCCAGGACGTCATTTCTGCAGGAACGCGCTACGAATCCCAAATTCCCAGAAAGAAAATGAGTTTTTTTTTGTTCGGCAGAGGCACGGGAGATGGCAATAAGTTCGCCCCGCGCACCTAACGACAGCCTGGGGGATGATCCCGGGTAAATGTCGCTAAATTTTCAGCAGCCGAGAAGCTAAAGCCTCGCAAAGACGAGGGAGATTCCGGCTGATTTCACCGAATTACCAACGAGAACGAGAAGAAAATGCCGAAAGAAAGAATCTGATACTCTTTTACTCAATTACCTACACGTACAATTGTTCGTAAAATTGTTTTTGAATTTTAATTTTATGATCTCTGTTTTTTCTGGGAGTAAAAATATGTTTTAAGCTGTAGTAATTTAAGTAACAAGACTTGAAAGTGTGCAAGCTGTAGGCGAGCTTTGGAAGCTTGTAAGACCAGTAGACACTTCCAAGCCATGTTGGGCATTCAATATAAGGAAGAAAATGCAATCAATTCTTTAATAATAATAATGATAACTTCAAATAAGTGTACTTCCGACTTAGCAATTATAGCCAAAATCTAATCAACTCTTTAAACGGACGTACAAAAGGGGAATATGAAAAAATTATAATTTTTGAAATTGTAGTATAGGAGTTATCGCAGGAGAAGTTTTGTCTCATACTCAAACACGCACGCATGTGACGGAAGGTAAAAAATAAATAAATGGCGAGAAGTATTGTGGTCAGCACAATACCTCTCGCCACTTTCGTTTTTGGTTACATAAGTTTAGAGCGCGAGCAGTCATGTGACATTGTTGGCCTTGACAGAATGTAGTAATTATGTACATAATGTCAAATGTTTGAATTTTTCATTAAAAATTTGAAGATTTTCTAAATTCACGTACTTAATTTGTCACCAGAAGTGTGGAATTTACTTGTCGAGGAAAATAAACCACATTGAATTAGAAAATAGCTAAATTCACAATTTTTTTCGCGAACCTTAAAAAAATCTGTTGTGGCCGGCATAATACCTCCCGCCACTTCCTCTTTTGGTTACATAAGTATGGGCGCGAACAGTTATGTTACATTGTTGGCCTTGACAAGCAGATGTGGGGACCCGTTTCAGAATGATAACTAGTAAATATGTACATAGATGTCAAATGTCAGATTTTTTCATTACAAATTTCAAGATTTTCTAAAATCACGTAGTTAATTTGTCACCAGGAATGTGGAATTTATTTATCGAGGAAAATAAACCACATGTAATTGGAAAATCACTAAATTTAGAATGAAAAATTATATTTGACATCTATATACATAATTACTAGCTATTATTCTGACATGGGCTCCCATATCTGCTTGGCAAGGCCAACAAAGCCACATGACTGCTCGCGCCCTAATGTATTTAACATTTCTTGTATACCTACACTCTACACCAAAAATTCTACTTATATCTATTCTTTATATTTAGATTTTTTAAATTTAAATTCATTCTATGAAGAAATTTTATCCTACTCCTTCTAATTTTTCGAGATGTTTCCCATTCATTGTCGGGATTAACAGTATTTCTGAAGGGTATGTGTAATATACCTATAATATTACATATTTAACTACTAATACATTAAGAAATAATATAATGTATATACTTCCCAGAAAAAAATCTTCAGTAATGTTTCCGGATTTCTAACTCTGACATTTATCTGTCAGTTACAAACATTTTAAATTTTCAACTATTTTCCATGGCATGCTTTCGGCTGTAAAATTTATTACAACAGATTATTTTATATATTATATTTCTTTTATCTCTAATCTATAGAATATATAATAAAATATTTAAATGTATCAGATAGAGAATTTAATTTTCTTTATTACCAAGAAAAATTTTCAAAAATAATATTTAGAAGATTTTTTTCAAGAATCTTCTACTTCCGGTTGTCCAATTGTTACTAAAACCTTTTCAGATCGTCCTATGAATGTCCGATTGGGAAATACGTAGTTAAACAAATATGAAGTCTTATAGTTTTTGAGTAATCGTCCTTCCAACATCCTACATACATACACACATATATCCACACACAAACACACACACATACACACACACACACACACACATCGCAAAAACGTTAAAATCGGATTGTAGGGACCTTAAAACGTGCTTATTCAATAAAATCTGGATGTGCAATTTTTAGCATGAATCCAATATCTCTCTTAGCGAAAGGTAATAATAAATAAAACTAGGTATGCATAAGGGTATGCATTATTTTATTTTTTATTGCGAGGAAATAAGAAATAAATAAATAAACAACTGATCGCCATGGAAACACTAATGTAGGAATCGAAAGTTACTGTCCGACAATTTTCCGAGCTAGATCATTAAAGAAGGATTTTCTGATCCAAAAAGTAATCAAGAAAAGCTCATTTTCTGGACGGTCGGGAAGAAAACATATTTTTACCGTTTGAAAGTCGAGTGGGGTACTTGAATCTACTTTTGTGCATTTTTACCTCTCGCTAAGAGAGGTATTGCATTCATGCTAAAAATCGCATATCCAGATTTTATTGTATAAGCACGTTTTAAGGTCCCTACAATCCGATTTTATCATTTTTACGATGATGTCTGTGTGTGTGTGTGTGTGTGTGGATGTATGTGTGTGTGTGTGTGTGTGTGTGTGTATGTATGTAGGATGTTGGAAGGACGGTTACTCAAAAACTATAAGACTTTAAATTTGTTTAACTACGTATTTCCCAATCGGACATTCATGGGAAGATCTGAAAAGGTTTTGGTAACAATTGGACAACCGGAAGTAGAAGATTCTTGAAAAAAAATCTTCTAAATATTATTTTTTGAAAATTTTTCTTGATAATATTAAAGAAAAATAAATTCTCTTTCTGATAAATTTAAATCTTTTTATATATATTCTATAGATTTAGAGATAAAAGGAATATAATATATAAAATAAACTGTTGTAATTAATTTTACAACCGAAAGAATGCCATGAAAAATAGTTGAAAATTTTACTTATTTGTGACAGATAAATGTCAGTGTCAGAAATAATGAGTAACGAAAGAAAAATTTACTTGGAGAATCCCTTAATTCTTGATCTGTCTCTATTATGGAGATGACAAGTCTAGGTTGAAGGACTTAAATTTGTTTCAAACATTATGGGACAATGTACACCAGCACTGTAGACTAGAGTAACTTTGAATTGCGAAAAAGCTATCAAATTCTTCTCAAGTAAGTTGTAAATATTGACAAAATTACACATCAATATAAGAATAATCGGAGTGCAATCTATCCGTCACTTTATTAAAGGGAATTAGTGTTATTTAGATATAACAAGTATGAAAAAATAAAATGTAAAAGAAGATATGTAAGAATAGATGCACAATCCAGATATATACATTTTAGACCGCCCAAAATTAATGTTTTTACTAGAAGAATATGAAGAGAGAGTAAACAATGTTGTTCGAATTGAAAATTGCTGTTACCAGGCCTAATATTTATATATGGTAAACTCTACTTTGTAATTTATTGTAACATAATTTATGGTAAAATATCTTTATGTTGAGACATGCTATTATTGAATAATAAAGAAGTTTATACGTCATAGATTTATATGAATATATTATTTGTATTTATAAAAATATTCTTTGTTTTATGCATACAGCCAGGTAAAATATACGGCGAGAGGTTATGTGCTGGCCACATCAGATTTTTACTTCCTTGTACGTAAGTAAAGGAATAAGTATTGTAATCGCGAAAAATTTCGGTTTTCAGATTTCAGCGGAAATATCCATTTTGATCATCCCTGAATCCATTTTGACTAATTTCGTCGTGACGTCTGTACGTACGTACGTACGTATCTCGCATAACTCAAAAACGGTAAGCCGTAGAAAGTTGAAATTTTGTATTTAGGACTCCTATAACATCTAGTTGTGCACCTCCCTTTCTAGTTATTACACAATTTCCAGAAGTGGCACTTTACATGAAGCCTATAATAGATTTTAATGAAAAACTGTTTTACAATATAAACCAAAACTTTTCAAATTTGGTATACAAGACTTTTATGTCAATCGAAATAACATAATATATTTTGGTTAAAATAGGCTAACCGGAAGTGGTACATTACTTGAAGTTGTTAACAGTTTTTCTTGAATAAAATGATTTTATTTTGCTTTTAGAAATAAATGCTTCAAATAAAAGTTTAAGAGAATTAATTTCTGCGTCTAGCACATCAAGTATTATTAAATTAGCCCTTTGTATAAGCGAGGTATGTAAATTTAAAAATTATATACTTTTATGTTTTTGTAATAAAGCTTGCTATGATTAGGACAAAAACATAAAAAAAATGTTCATGTCAAATTACGTTAAATACGTGCAATTTTATGATTCGTACAATAACAAATATTATATTTTTATTGTGAAATTAGTCATATTTATTGTTGTAATCAAATATTTCTTTGTTGTAATCAAAACTCTCTTTAAAAAGAACCGGGTTAGGTTATGGTCGCTATATATCTTACTGTTTTGAAGTTAATATTAATATTTTGTAATTTATTTATTAAAAAAATATGTATAGTTTATTAATCGTACAAGGAAGTCGTGTGGTGTCCACATCAGATTTTTTAAATTTGAAATAACTCATAGGTGAAGCCATCCTACGTCACGCACCAATTTCTGAACTTTAAAAATTCATTTCTCGCTTATTACGTTTAAATTTCAATTCTCGTTTGCACTAAAATTCTTTGTTAATCCTGTTCTTCCAGAAAAAAAATTGGTATGGACCCCATTAGCGTCATTTACACAATTTATGACGACTATAGCTCCCAACTCACTCAATCCCTAATTCAATCCACCTGTCGTTTCGTTGTAAGTTGAAGGAGGAAACCCCATTTACAATTACAAAAAATATTTCTGTTTAAAAATCATTAAACTGGACAAATCCCATGTGTATTCCTTCATGTTTAGCTTCTTCCTTCGTCTGTGTCCAGCTCGGGGATGTCCTGTTTTCGCTAGGGTTTATTTAACGATAGACGTGCTTCATCTGTGGTCACTGTTGGTCCACTTAATACCAACTGCGTGCGGACCAGGCCTCGTCTGGCTCTTCTATTACACTATTAAGCTACGCCTCCCCCGCCCTGTATTACTAAGAATATCCTGACTTTGCGTTACAATACACGTCACCTACAACATTGACACAGACATAGATGGAGATAGAGATTGTATCGTAAATTCATTACACATTAGAATTAGACAATGTAGAAGGCAATAATTGATGGAGGAATTGAAAATTATTACCAATAAGATTACAATGTATAGGTAGCAAGTGTATCAGTTATTAAATTGCATTTGTTCACATTTTCAATCAATTATAAAACCTAAATCAATGGTTAGAATTTTCTTCAAAATTCTTTCGACAAATTTAACCCTAGAAATTTCTAATAGAGTTTTCAATTAAGACTTTTTTTACCTCCCGCTTACCTTGGTAAGATTTTGGTAAATGACCACATTTTAAAGTCCCTATAATCCAATTTATCATTCTGACTCTCAAATACTATCATTCAGTAACTTTTGAAACCATGTATTTCTACCTTATTCTAATATAGAAAGAAGTCATTAGATTTTGGTATCTCTCGGATAACCGGAAATGGCACTTTAATTGAAGTTCAAAATAGTTTTTCTTTAAAAAATACCTTCAAATGTTATTTTTTCAAAATATGTTATTATAAAAATTAAAGACTATTCCATTTTCTACTAGTTTGCATTCATACTTTTTATATATATTTTATGGATAAATTTATAAATATCATTTTTTTTTATATTTAATGTTATTATAAATATTAAATAATATTCTATTATCTATACGAATTGATTGCATTTTATACTTCATATTTAATGGATATAGAGTTAAAAATTAGCCAGCTATAACCATAGAAACAGCTACTATATATTGACAGATGTCAGTGTCAATGAAAAGAAAATGATGGATGTTAGGGAAGACACGGAACGATAGGATAAGGGAAATGGCTCGAGTGATATAAGTTTCTAGAAAGATACAAGAGAGACGATTAAATTGGTTTGGACATGTCATGAGGAGAGATGAAAAATATATTGGAAGAAGAATGAACAGCTTAATGGTACAAGGTAGAAGAAACAGAGGAAGACCAAAGATAAGATGTAAGGCCTGTATTGCGAAAGACTGAACGACGACAACAAGCAAAATAGAAATGAGTGGACGAAGAAAATCAAGAATAGCGACCCCTAACGAATGGGGAAAAAAAGATGTCAGTGTCAAGTGCAATTTACATAGTTTGTTTATGAAATATTTTTTATAGAATATTTTGCAAGAAAATCTATGTATTGAATTTATATATAATACACAAAATTGACGGAAGGTAATGTGCTGGCCACAACATATTTTTTTGTAATTAAAATGTACCGGTTGGGTGGAAGAACAGCCTTTGGCTGAACCCCGCCGTTGATTCTGGTTAATAAAATTAATATTTATTTATTATTTATAATTTAAAGGTTTATCTTCTAGTCTTGATTTATCTTCTATCGAGACTCTTTACTTTTGACTGAATGAAAAACAAGTTCGTGAAAATCCAGTGCGTACAGTAAAACCAATCTTGCAAGACATTGAGGGACAATACTCTAATTTCTAATAGAAAAATGTGCAGAAATTGTGGCTACAATACCATTATGAGTTTGGGCTCGTATACAGATAACAGTAGTTTAAAATTCAAGATTAGATGTCCAACAAATTTCATTGACTTCGGTTTATCTATTTATATACAAAAAGCTAATTTAGTATTTTTTTGTGAGGTTAATACGAAATAAAACGTCTTCCTTCCTCCTTTGGTTATTATAGAGTAGAGGGGCAAAGCCTTCGTTGGTAATGAATGGAGCATGAAATTTCTCGGTGGCACTTTTTTCATCATAATAAAGCAGCCAATGATTGAGGAATTTCCTTGTGAATTGTCCCGGCGTTTAATGCGATTAAGCCATATCGCATTTTATAGTTGTTATAATTTAACAGCTTTTTGCATGAGCCGCAGGCAAGCGGCAAGCGGGTGGCCCTATATATTTTAGATAATGTTATTTTACGGCCCACGTTTTATGGTTAATCTTTGTGAACATTCCCCTGTAGACGTAATTGCGTATTGATAAAGTTGTTCTTCCTTCTGCATTCAAGAATTTTTTTCGGTAAACGCTACTGAGATTGGTGCATTCTGACATTCTTATCTTGAATTTTAAACAATCCCACAATTTAAGGAAGATAATTTTCTTTGTTCCACGGCTTAATTTTTCAGAAATGTTATCCTGATTGCTATAATAGTCCTAAGTTATTTTAAAACTTGAATTGTTGAATTTTGTATCCATAGTATTGCAGTATAACGGGTTTTTCAATAATAACTTTTTTACCTTCCGTCACTTTTAAGGTAAGGAAGGTATTGTCTTTGGTCAAAAAAATCAATGATGAGTTTTTAGTGAATAAGCATGTTTTAGGATCCCTATAATACGATTTTACCATTTTTACGATGATGTCTGTATGTATGTGTGTGTGTGTGTATCTGTGTGTATGTGACGAAAGTTTCGGATCGCATAACTTCAATATCAAGATTCCAAAAATTATATTTTTTTCGTAATCCTCAAGTTTCCATCCAGAAGAACAACTGATTTGATTTAGGTTATAATTGGTGAACCGGAAGTAGCCTCATTTGAAGATTTGGTCTTCCTCTGTTTCTTAAACCTTCTATTACTATGCTATTATTCTTCATTTTTCCTCATGACATTTTCAAACCAATGTAATCATCTCTCTTGTATCTTTTTAGAAACTTGTAATACTAGAGTTATTTTCTTACCTATCTTTCCGTGTCTTCCCCAACATCTACTTCAACGTCCTCATCTCTGCCACATTAATTTACTTTTGATTTATACTGACATCTGTCAATTTGAATTATATGAATATATTAGTAATTTCCATGTTTAGCATAGCTGGCTGAATTATAAAATTTAATTTCTTTATAATTCTTTAACTCTATATCTATTGAATATGAAGTATAAAATGCAATCAAATCGTATAGAAAATAATATATTCTTTAAGTTATAATAACGTTAAATGTCAATAACTCAAATTTAACTGTTAAATCTTCAAATGAGGCTACTTACGGTTCACCAATTATAACCAAAATCTAATCAGTTGTTCTTCTGGATGTAAACTTGTGGACATCATCGTAAAAATGGTAAAATCGTATTATAGGGACCCTAAAACATGCTTATTCACTAAAAACTCATCATTGAATTTTTTGACCATAGACAATATCTTCCTTACCTAAAGATGACGGAATGTAAAAATTATTTATTCAATGAAAAATATTTCTGAATTTCAGTATGGCAAAATACATAAACTTAAAATGTTTATAGATTATTATATCAAATTCATAAACGAAACGATAAGCATATTCTTTAAAATTAACAAAACATGAAAGCAATTCCCATCTTAAACTCCTCGGAATTAAAAAACGAGAATAAAAACTTAATGAAGACACCCATTGGAACAGTATGGAGTCTCGAATCCTGTTCAACTCGTTCTGGATTGTAAATCAAATGAGATCAGTCGCACATATGAGGAGATTTCTTAATTAATGTGTGAGCAACAATGTATGGCGGTGACTTCAAAGTCAGACTAACCCCGCCCCCTCCCGAGAAGGGTTAGGTTAGGACATAATGTGAACCATGTTCAAATTAGAGACGTAGGATGTGTTAGAAATAGAACACACATGGTGGAATAACAGTGAATAATATATGATTATTGTTGCTAAGCAACCTACTCGTATATGAACACGTGTTCTGTAATTCATATTTTTAACAAAAATGTTATTTAGAATGGAGTTATTTGATTTACACTTTTATTATGAATGACATGACAGATCCTACGCCTTTGAAATGTAATGATATGTTCTTCTCAGATGATTTCCGCAAGTACTATTAAAATAATGAATAAAGCTTTTGCAGAATACAAATTGACTAAGTTTTTTAAAACAAAAAAAAATAGAATTATTTTTATGGATAAATCTGAAGATATAATAGACCTTTTCAATTAAAAGAGATAAAAAAATATGCACAATGAGATCTGCGCATATTAATCCAACGAATAGCAAGAGTCATTGTAACGTGCTTGCCATATGGGATCTATGGCGTTTTTACTTCCTTGTACGTAAGTAAAGGAAGTATTGTAATCGCGAAAAAATTCGGTTTTCAGATTTCAGCGGAAATATCCATTTTGATCATCCCTGAATCCATTTTGACTAATTTCGTCGTGACGTCTGTACGTACGTACGTATCTCGCATAACTCAAAAAACGGTAAGCCGTAGAAAGTTGAAATTTTGTATTTAGGACTCCTATAAAATCTAGTTGTGCACCTCCCTTTCTGGTTATTACACAATTTCCAGAAGTGGCACTTTACATGAAGACTATAATAGATTTTAATGAAAAACTGTTTTAAAATATAATTCAAAACTTTTCAAATTTGGTATACACAACTTTTGTGTCAATCGAAATAACATAATAGATTTTGGTTAAAATAGGCTAACCGGAAGTGGTACATTACTTGAAGTTGTTAGCAGTTTTTCTTTAATAAAAGTTTTAGAGAATTAATTTCTGCGTCTAGCACATAAAGTATTATTAAATTAGCCCCTTGTATAAGCGAGATATGTAAATTTTAAAATTATGTACTTTTTTGTTTTTGTAATAAAGCTTGGCTATGGATTAAGACAAAAAATAAAAAAAAATGTTCATGCCAATTTACGTTAAATACGTGCAATTTTATGATTCGTACAATAACAAATATTATATTTTTTTGTGAAATTAGTCATATTCATTGTTGTAATCAAAACTCTCTTTAAAAACTCCCTTTATGGTCGCTATATATCTTACTGTTTTGAAGTTAAAATTAATATTTTGTAATTTATTTTTTAAAAAAATATGTATAGTTTAATATTCGTACAAGGAAGTCGTGTGGTGTCCACATCAGATTTTTTTTTTTCAAAATTTAGAACGTAAAATGTGGGGAAAGTCTTTGCAAATATAAATGGATGACTCAAAAGTTTTTTCATGCTAAAGTGTCAAATGATGCTAACAGATTCGATATTTCGTTTGACAGCCCACCTGACAGTTGCAGTCGCCATTTTAATTAATATGCGCATGATTGAATTTTGGTAAATGACCACGTTTTAAAGTACTTAAAAAACCGATTTTAACATTTTCACGATGATGTCTGCGTGTGTATGTGTGTGTGTGGTGTGGTGTGGTGTGGTGTGGTGTGTGTGTGTGTGTGTGTGTGTGTGTGTGTGTGTGTGTGTGTTTGTGTGTGTGTGTGTGTGGATGTGTGTTAGATTGTTGGAGGTACGATTTCTCAAATTCTATACGATTAAAGACCTGTGTAACTACGGATTCCTCAATCTAACAGTAATGGGAAGAGTTGAATAGATTCTGATAAAAATTGGGCAACCGGAAGTAGTACTACATTTTAACAAAAATCTTCTAAATATTATATTATATTCATGATCCCGACCGACGCCAAAAATTACATTTTAATGGCACAAAATTGACCCCTGTGGCGCACTCTCCACGCCAGCAATAAGTGCCCGTGAGGTGACGCCTGGTCAGCGCCCACACGGTAAAAATATTCCATCATTACCGATATCTGTGTACGAAGCAGATTGGCACACCCAGCAATGGGTAATATGCCGTGATGAAATATTTATTTATTTATTATTTTTACAAATATTAAAAAATAAAATTCTCTATCCAACACATTTAATTTTTTTATTATACCTTCTATTGATTTAAAGATATAGATATATTATCTATAAAATAATCTGTTGTAGTAAATCTCACAGCCTGCTCACAGCTCAAACATCTCCATGGTAACTATTTGAGGAATTAAAATGTCTGTAATTGACAGGCTTTTTCTGACAAAGATATTTAATATTTGTTATTGTATTATTAATTATAAATTTAAAATTATAGGTATATTACATGAACCCTTCTGAAATAACGCCAATCTCGTTAATGAATTGGAAAAACCTCGAACACTTAGAAGAAACGGAGAAAACTTGCTCATAGAATAAATTTAAAATTATGGAAAATACGTAAATATAAAGATTAGGTGTAATTAGATTTTTTTGTGTGTACAAGAAATGTTAAATACAATACTTATATATACCACAATAGAAAGGGCGCGAGGCGTATTGTGATGATCACAACAGATTATTGTTAATTTATTATCAATGCCTCTGACATAAAATAAATATGAAATTATCTTCATTTCGTTAAACCTCCAATGCGCATACGCAATATAACACAGTTTACATACTCTACACTTTGTCTATATTTGACATAATTCTTTACATTGTTTCGCATTATCTATCTATGTATGTATAAACTACAATTGATTACGCGCAGACACATCCTTGCCCAAAAGCTACAGATCTAACTTTTTACTTTTAAATACATTTTATATATGTTTATTATTCTCATTAATTAGACACATTATACCATAGCAATTATATAATCATAAGATGATCTTTTACTTAAGGAAATACTGGAAACAAACATCCGTTATCGGTTATCCTGTTGTTTTTTCTCACGAAGGCAGATTAATGTAAAGATACAGATACAGTGTATTTTAAAACGGGAATTTAGAGTAAGTTATTTCGATCAAAAGACTGTTTAATTCTACAAGTAAATATTTAGCTACATGTTGATGTTTTTGGTGGTAAACTGTCATGTTTGTTGATGGCATTTGTAACGCTGGATGCACAATTGTAGCATTCGTGCTTGCAAAGTATTCCAGAGGACAAAATAACATTTCCTCGACTTCTTTAATTACGTTTAATTACTATTATTATAGCAATTTCCTCAAGTGCGATCACATTCTGCAGTTACTGCGATTGTGGAGCGGTGCCCTAGCTTTTTACGCCATTCTTTTATACCGCCGTCTTTGTTTCCGCGTTTCCCTTTTAATTCTAACCGCCTTCATTACATTTTTGTCTTTATCATCGCCTTCCTTCTCTTTGTATTTTTCTTTAATTAAACAATCAAACGGACGCGTCTACTTTTTGTTTTTATCACGATGACATTTTGGTAAATTGGACACTGTTAGACTGTGAAAGTTTATAGGGATTATAGGCTGGCAAGGAAGGGTCTAAATGTTCGTCTCCCTCGAGGTGCAAAACAAAATCTGCGATGCCTGATTGTTCTTGGAAGAGTTCGCACCAACCGCGATTTTATGTCCCCTTTGTTTCCTCTTCCGCCATTTTACTTTCCTCATTAGTTCCGGGATGACTTCGGCCCTATTCCTTCAAGGATTATTTCAAAGACGACGTAAATCATATCTGTTGAAAAATGGACCGTACCGTAAAAACCCGCATTCTACAAATATTAAACATTTCCCGTGTTCCCTCGGGCTGTAATTCGCAATCTAAATGATCAAACTGATCATGATTAAGAAGAAGTATGTTTTACCTCCCGCTACCCTTGGTAAGGGAGGTATAGGGATCGTGCTAAAAATCGCATATCGAGATTTTGGTAAATGACCACGTTTTAAGGTGTGTATGTGTGGATCCTCTTTACGCTCTAACTCAAATACTACCGTTCAGAAAATTTTGAAACCTTGTATTTCTACCTTACTCTTATATGGAAAGATGCCATTAGATTTTGGAGTAAACCAGATAACCGAAAATGACACTTTACTGAAAGCTCAAAAAAGTTTTTCTTCGAAAAATACCTTTTTCTACAATCTACATAGAAAGTAGCCATTTGCGCTCTCTTTTGTCACCGCAAAATGTCACTTTGCCGTTTTAGCGCGACAAAGTAGATAAAACGCTCGCTGTCCAAATTTCTAACTATACAATGTTAAGAAATATCACTTGTCTACATTCTTAATGGAAACGTTTAGTCAGAAACTAATGGCAATGTAGTGACACATTTACCACCTTTACAAATCAATATGACATAACTGCTCTGTCGGTATATTACATAACCAAAAAAATGCCGCACTATTGTGAAAATAAAATAGAGCATTCATTTACAAACACGAAAGTATAAAATGTTTAGATTTGATTGAAGCAATAGGCCAAGAAGAATAGGAAATAACGATAAATTAAAATTAAATATAAAAGACGTTTTTTCTTTATATTAAATTTGTGAAAAATTCATGGACCACAGTTCAAATCCCTGCGAGGTCAATTATTTTTCACAAATTCTTTCTTCGTTGAATTAAATAATTCTTCGACCATACGACCTATTTCTATGTTTAAATATTAATACAATAAGAAATAATATAATGCATGTTCCCAGAAAAAATCTTCAGTAATGCTCTGGATTTTTGACCCGGGCATTTATGTCTGTTACAAACATTTTAATTTTTCAATTGGTTTCTATGACATTATTTGGGCTATAAAAGATATAATAAAATATTTATTTGTATCAGATAGAGAATTTATTCTTCTTTAATACTGGCAAGAACAAAAATTAAAAAAAAAATATATTTCGAAGAATTTTCTTAAGAATCTGCTACTTCCGGTTGTCCAATTATTACCAAAATCTTTTCAGCTCTTCCCAGCAGTGGCGGATTTACGATTTTGCCGCCGCTAGGCTGAAATATTTTGCCGCCTATTCTCAGGAGCGGATTTAACTCTTTTGGGCCCTAGTCAAAATCTTTATTTTAGGCCCCTACGTAAAAACATAAAATATAAATAATACATGTATATAAATAGTTCGAATCAATTGCCTCTTTAGCCTAGGCCAAAGTCCACCCCAGCCTATTCTTGTCAGAAGGGTAAGATTTTGGTACATTTTTAAGCCTTTCTAGAAGTAGTGTACGTTGTAATTCTCCTGTTACCTACGAATATTTACCAAGGTAAAGCATCTAAAATAAATCTAAATTTGGATACAAAACACAGCAAATAAAAATCTGATGTGGCCAGCACATAACCTCTCGCCGTATATTTTACCTGGCTGTATGCATAAAGCAAAGATTATTTTTATAAATACAAATAATATATTCATATAAATCTATGACGTATAAACTTCTTTATTATTCAATAATAGCATGTCTCAACATGAAGATATTTTACCATAAATTATGTTACAATAAATTACAAAGTAGAGTTTACCATACTCGTATATAAATATTAGGCTGGTAACAGCAATTTTCAATTCGAACAACTTTGTTTACTTTCTCTTCATATTCTTCTAGTAAAAACATTAATTTTGGGCGGTCTAAAATGTATATATCTGGATTGTGCATCTATTCTTATATATCTTCTTTTACAATTTATTTTTTCATACTTGTTATATCTAAATAACCTTAATTCCCTTTAATAAAGTGACGGATAGATTGCACTCCGATTATTCTTATATCGATGTGTAATTTTGTCAATATTTACAACTTACTTGAAAAGAATTTGATAGCTTTTTCGCAATTCCAAGTTACTCTAGTCTATAGTACTGGTGTACATTGTCCCATAATGTTTGAAACAAATTTAAGTCCTTCAACCTAGACTTGTCATCTCCATAATAGTCACAGATCAAGAACTAAGGGATTCTCCAAGTACATTTTTCTTTCATTACCCATTATTTCTGACACTGACATTTATCTGTCAGTTACAAATAATTTAAATTATCAACTATTTTTCATGGCATTCTTTCGGCTGTCAAATTTATTACAACAATCTAATTGTTTTATATATTATACTTCTTTTATCTCTAAATCTATGGAATATATAATAAAATATTTAAATGTATCAGATAGAGAATTTAATTTTCTTTAATATTACCACGAAAAATTTTCAAAAAATAATATTTAGAAGATTTTTTTTCAAGAATCTTCTACTTCCGGTTGTCCAATTGTTACCAAAACCTTTTCAGATCTTCCCATGAATGTCCGATTGGGAAATACGTTGTTAAACAAATTTTAAGTCTTATAGTTTTTGAGTAACCGTCCTTCCAACATCCCACACACACACATCCACACACACACACACACACACACACACACACAGACATCATCGTAAAAATGTTAAAATCGGATTGTAGGGACCTTAAAACGTGCTTATTCAATAAAATCTGGATATGCGATTTTTAGCATGAATCCAATACCTCTCTTAGCGAGAGGTAAAAAATTAAACTCTATTAAAATTATAAAAGACAATAACATATGAAATAAAATAAAGAAACAAACGGCCGTATTCACCATTCCTTAATCAAGGCTTGATCCACTGATCAACTAAGAAGTGCAAATCGTCAAGAAATCTTCTAGTTTACACACGTACGTGGACGATCGCTTATGAAAGATAGAATCATAGAATTTTAATTTAAATCCACGTATCGCACACGCAACATTCGTGGTCCATGAGCACATATGCACACATGCGCGTGCAAACAGCATAGGGTATTCAGCCGAGAGAAATAAAGTTTCCCGTCTAAATAAAAATTCATAAAAGTCTCAAAGTCGAAATTAGGTATCCGTCGAAAAATTGCCGTCGTTAAAAATTTGCCGTCGTAGGCTTCAGCCTACTTAGCCTAATAGGAAATCCGCCACTGCTTCCCAGTAGTGTCCGATTGAGAAATACTTAGTTAAATAGATATAAAGTATTATAGTTTTCGTCCTTCCAACATCCACACACACACACACACACACACACACACACACACACACACATACATCCACACACGCACACACAGACATCATCGTAAAAATCGGATTGTAGGGACCTTAAAATGTGGTTAATCATTAAAATCTGGATATGCGAATTTTAGCATGAATCCAATACACCTCTCTTAGCGAGAGGTAAAAATTGGTGGAATCCTTTGGCTTCTTCCATATAGATAGTAAAGCACTTAGTAGTTAAAATTGGGTGTGATGTGATTAAAAAAGTAGCAATAAAGACATAGTAACAAGACAATAAACGTAGCAATAATATTAATTTATTAGTTATGGGCAATGAAACGAAACGGAAAGTGGCGTTAAAAGCTTTTGCATTATTTTAATGCAGACAATAGTGAGTCTGTTAACACAATGTATAAAGTTTATGTGGCGACTTTATAGATCATTTGATTAATTTCACGATTTAATCAACACCATATCTTTTACTCGAGTGTGATAATTGTAAGACCATTAGCTTTACAATGCATTTATTGTTATTTCAAGCATTTTATTATTTCTTAAACACGATATTAAATTGCTTTATTGCTAATGCAACACTTTCTGTTTTGTTTATTTTTACCTAAACACCAGTTTTATGTCTATATTATGTTCGTTTCATTGCTGCATGAATGTCAGTCACCACACCACTGCACATAGCAGGAAATACGAGGCGGCAGGAACCCTGACATTTCGGGGCGCCGATAGAAAACAACATTTTTTTCATATTTTATTAAATTACATTGTTATTAGGAGAAAACAACAATCAAAAGATTATATTGCAAACTACTAGATACATGTTTGTGTTATTGATTACTTGTGTTAATATGTAGAGAAAGTTTACTGACAGTAATAAAATTTAAGAATATGAATAATTACTCATATGATTTATACATCTGTTTGTATATTTGAACTCCTAGTCTGTGAAGTTCGCGCATCTTGCAAATACAACCGAAGGATTTTTTTCGAAAGAAGATTAGCATACACATTACAATATTTTGAGAAAAATCGATCCATTTAATTCATGGGTAAATATGTTATTATTTGATTGTATTTTAATTTATTATATAAAGAATACCTACCTGAACGTTTGTACAAATATTTTTTTATATTGCAAATTAGGATCCACCCTATATTAATTTTTGGATATGATGCGTAATGGCACTAAATTTGGATATATCCTCTTTTGTGATAAAAGCTAGGTACATGTAGTATTAATAGTATCTAAGGAGTTAAAAAGTAGACAATAAATTTAATGTAAAAATAATTTTTATTCTGAATAAACTTAAATAAATCAAAATAAAATATAAAATCACGGCATATTATCCACTTCAAGGTATGGCAATCTGCTTTGTACAGGGTGGACAATATTAATAGGCACCACAAGAATTTTTCATCGTATTTTGCTTTTGAGCTACAGGTTAAAACTTATATTTCGTCAAAACTTATTAACCCGACTATATTGTATAGGTACCTACCGCTGATCGCTGTGTGTGATTTTGCTTGTTTTGTCATATTACCTTGCAAATACACGTGAAAATAAAACAATAAACAATTAAGAATACTAATATAAACATCAATAAAATAAGATATGAATAAGATTTTTATTATTTGTACTGTCACGAGAGATGATGTTTCTAAATTTCAGCATTCTGATATGTCATTAGCAAAAACCACGGCATTCCGGTAAAATTAAAATATTTTAATAAAATATCATATCTCGCTTAAATTAAATGAAAAACACCTTAGAATATCACATTTCCACATATGTATTTGCAAAAGATTGTATATTTCCAGTAAAATTATTTCATAAACAAACTATGTAAATTACACTTGACACTGACATCTTCTTCTTTAAATTTTCCCACTCGTTAGTGGTCGCCATCCTCTGATTCCGTATCCTATCTTCCCGTCTTTTCCCCAACATCCATATCAACATTCTCATCTCTCTGCCATATTTATTTTCTTTTCATGGACACTGACATCTGTCAATTAGAATTTTCTTAATATAGTAGCTGTGTCCATGGTTATAGCATAGCTGTTGTTTCTCTTACACAATAAATAAATAAATGACATTGTGTCAAAAAATGATATTTAACAGCGTTTGTTCAAGAAAAACCGTTAAAATCTTCAACATCGCAGAAATGGTAAAATCGTATTATATAAACGATGGGAACTTTAAATTACAAAAATATAAATATTTATTTGAACTGATATTATTTTGCTGCTAGTTTCATGTAATGACAAGATGCAACCAGTTATTTATTTTTCTTTTGTCGCCAAGTAATCTCGGGCAAAATCTGACCCGACTTCCTTGTACGATTATTAAACTATACATATTTTTTTAATAAGTAAATTACAAAATATTGACAGGCTTAAGCCAAGCCCGAGAAATATTTTGATATAGAACAAAAAATAATTCATTTACTACTATCATTCTTAAATTAACATTAATCTAACCCGATTCTTTTTAAAGAGAGTTTTGATTACAACAAAGAAATATTTGATTACAACAATGAATATGACTAATTTCACAATAAAAATATAATATTTGTTATTGTAGGAATCATAAAATTGCACGTATTTAACGTAATTTGACATTTTTTTTTATTTTTTTGTCCTAATCAATAGCAAGCTTTATTACAAAAACAAAAAAGTATATAATTTTTAAATTTACATATCTCGCTTATACAAAGGGCTAATTTAATAATACTTGATGTGCTAGACGCAGAAATTAATTCTCTAAAAGTTTTATTTGAAGCATTTATTTCTAAAATCAAAATAAAATCATTTAATTCAAGAAAAACTGTTAACAACTTCAAGTAATGTACCACTTCCGGTTAGCCTATTTTAACCAAAATCTATTATGTTATTTCGATTGACATAAAAGTCTTGTGTACCAAATTTGAAAAGTTTTGGATTATATTTTAAAACAGTTTTTCATTAAAATCTATTATAGGCTTCATGTAAAGTGCCACTTCTGGAAATTGTGTAATAACCAGAAAGGGAGGTGCAAAACTAGATGTTATACGAGTCATAAATACAAAAGTTATGCGAGATACGTACGTACAGACGTCACGACGAAATTAGTCAAAATGGATTCAGGGATGATCAAAATGGATATTACCGCTGAAATCTGAAAACCGAAATTTTTCGCGATTACAATACTTCCTTTACTTTCGTACAAGGAAGTAAAAAGAGTAACAATAGCCTAAGACGACGAGGATAATTTGATGTCGCTACAAACTCATCATTGAATATTTTGACCGAAGACATTTCCTTCCTTACCTAAAGATGACGGAAGGTAGAATTTTTAAAAATGCCGTGGAATACCCCATTTTAAGCGACCTGAAAAAAATGCTAATCCATTTTGTGACAGTAATACATAATAATTTCATTTGACAGTTAATTTCAATGCAATATTGTCAATTTAAGGAGCGCTTAAAATTTAAGTTTTGTTGGAGCAGCCGGCCATAAAATAAATAATATATTTACCAGATTTTAAAATCAAACAAGAAAACTATATCACCTCGAAATTTATACTATGATCAATGCATTTCTTGTGTGGTACAAGACAGCATTTGATAAATAAAACATAATAAAGACATTAACATAGTGAATAATGCAACATACGTCTATCCCCCATCCTCGTTTTCATCTCTACGACACCTGCATGGAAAGGAGGGCTTTAGCTCTGAGGATTTGAACGGTTGAGTTTATGCGCCAAGCTTCCAGGATTCTGGATACGGATCCTGTTCCAGGGACAGGCAGATAAGGCGGGACCTGGAGCCTGGAACGTGGAATAGAATGGAGGATATGGAATGGATATAGCCACATACCTAGCTGTACTCGGTGATTGTGTACACTCAAAGCGAGAAGTTAGTTTGGAGAGGAATGTTGAAAGGAATACCTCAAATAGGGAAAGTTAAAGGATAGAAGGGTATGAATGATGTACAAAATGTGTATTTTGCTTGATATAATGTAATAAGGTCCTCCGCTATTTTTTTTTTATGGAAATTCATCTAAATTAAAAGCGATCTGTAGTTCTAGATAGTTATAATTATTATTCGTTAAAATAAGAATTATTTGTGACCAACCGTAACATATTTAAACATAGAAATAGGCCGTAGGGCCGAGGAAATATTTAATTAAACGAAGAAAGAATTTTTCACAATTCTTCAATATTGGATATCGCTAATGATTGGAGTCATAGCAATTGATCTATTTCAATATTTATAAAATATATAAATATAAGTTCGTACCGTATTTGGTTTCTAGGACAAGGGTGTCCTGGAAAACAATTTGTTAGACAATATGTTAATGTTGGGATTTAACTTCGGATTTTTGTTTTATGTAATTTCCTGCTCTCCTACTCATTTTACGCTAAAACTTATAGAGTTGTTCAGAATTAAAAGTTCCGTCACCTTTAGGTAAGAAAGGTATTGTTTTTGGTCAAAAATTTCGATAGTAAGTTTCTAAGGATTAAGCACGTTTTGGAGTCTCTAGAATAACAATTTACTTTTTTTACGATGATGTGTGTGTGTGTGTTTCTGTGTGTGTGTGTGTGTGTGTGTGTTTGTGTGTGTGTATGCGACGATTGTTTCGGTTCGCATAACTCCAATATCAAATTATAATTTTTTCGTATTACTTTAGTTTAAATTCATATGCTGACTAACATCTTCTTTAGTTTTCCCATTGTTAGGGGTCGGTATTTTTTATTTTCTTCTTCCACTCATTTCGATTTTGCGTGTCGTCCTCATTCAGTTTCTTTTCTCTCAAGTCTTCCGCAATACATTCTTTCTACCTTCTACTATTATGATAGACATTCTTCTTCCAATATATTTTTCATCTCCCCTCATGACATGTTTAGAAAATTATAATCGGCTCTCTTGTATC
Source organism: Harpalus rufipes (assembly GCA_951394225.1). Classification (NCBI taxonomy): domain Eukaryota; kingdom Metazoa; phylum Arthropoda; class Insecta; order Coleoptera; family Carabidae; genus Harpalus; species Harpalus rufipes. Next base: position 52,662,654 of record OX596279.1, read on the forward strand.
TATCTGGAAATTTCTATCACGCTAACCATTTCCCTTATTCTTTAAATCCTTACCCTGTCTTTCCTTATCTTCCCGAACATCTATCTCAACATCCTCATTACTGCCACATTCCTTTTCTTTTCATTGACACTGACATCTGTCAGTTAGAATTTTGTTAATATAGTAGTTGTTTACAAGGTTATAGTATAGTTGGTTGATCTATAAAATTTAATTTCTTTATAATTCTTTAACTCTATATCCATTGAATATGAAATATAAAATGCAATCAATTCGTATAGATGAGAATATTCTTTAATTATAATAACATTAAATGTCAAAAAATAATATTTAACTGCGTTTTTTTAAAAAAACTGTTAAAATCTTCAAATGAAGGTACTTCCGGTTAACCAATTATAACCAAAGCTAATAAAGTCTGCATATGGATGCAAGGAAGAGGAATACGTAAAAATTGTAATTTTTAGAATTCTAGTATTGGAGATACACACATATACAGACATCATCGTAAAAATAGTAAAATCGTATTGTAGGGATAGGGACCCTGAAACGTGCTTATTCATTGAAAACTCACCACCGAATTTTTTGACCAAAAACAATACCATCGTTAGAGGTGACGGAAGGTAAAAATGTAAGTACAACTTTGCAGTCTATAATTTTAGTCGTAAAATGAAGAGGAGAGTAGAAAATTGCTTAAAACAAAAATCCTATGTTATATCCTTATGTTCACCCCTAACTGCCACCACACTGTATAATCTTTGAATTTGCAAATTTTGTGCAAAAATTGTGTAAATTATTGTTAAAATAAAATGGAATGTCAAATAAAAAAAAAGCATTTCCGACATATCCTTTTGAGTTTAAAAGAGCTAAAACATCGAAGGCAGCTAGAACAGAACCATTTGAGCCCTTTATGGAGAAAACGCCATTGGAGAAAGTACAACACGAAAATGATTTTCTCGTTTCAAGGAAGGCCAGTTTGACACGAACGATTCTTTACCTCCAAACCACGAGATAGTTGGGAGGCAATCGTTAACAATGGAGTAGAATATATTCTTGATTAGTTCATATATTTTCTACATTAAAAACTTATGCAATAACCTGGTATTATATTATAATACACTGCGGACAACTGCATTGAGTTTAGTATACCCAACTGCTGAGTACGCAGCCTCTGTTTGGTTAAATAGTGTCCATGTTAATAAAGTTGATATTATTCTCAATCAGACAATGCATATAATCTCTGGTTGTATCCAAAGTACTCCACTCCAGTGGCTTCCAGTCCTTAGTCACATTTAACCGCCTAAGATCCGAAGATGCAAAATTTTAATTAAACAGTATAAAAAGGCATATCAAAATTTAGATTTACCAGTTCATCGGGATGTAATTGAATTTAAAAAATTGAAATCCAGAAATCCTCCAATAAAAACTGCTAAACATTTGGTTAATGTAAACTTCAACGGGTCAGATGCATGGCGTATTGAATGGCAGAATCAACTGATTCTACTGGGTATTCAATATTAAATCCACAAAAACGTCCGGATGGCTTTGATCTTCCACGCAAAATTTGGGTTCATTAAACAGGGTTAGAACTGGGTATGGTAGGTGTGGATCTTCATTTTACAAATGGGGTTTGCGGTCAGATCCAAAATGTGATTGCGGCACTGAACAACAAACAATCAACCACATTGTAAATGAATGTCCACTTCGAGCATTCCAGGGAACAATGGAAGACTTCTTTCAAGTTACTCCAGAAGCTATCGTATGGTTGAACAACCTTGACTTGGACCTATAATAAATATTTATTTAATTTTTTTATTAATTTTATTATAATATTTGTGTATGTAATGCCATAAGCTAATAATAATAATGGTTAAAATGACTTTCGCAGTCAATACATAATTGGAAATATATATACATGGAAAATAATTAATTTAATAAAATATTTAATTATAAAAAACTACGTACCTACTTACATTATACTTAGTCCAAGTTTTGATTGCCACTGGCATTACAATGTTAATATTTAAATGAGTAATGACATATTCGTACATAAACATTTATTATCATATTATATAACAAGTATAATAAAAATACAAATTGTATAAGATATATGGGTAAACATCGTCTATAAGTCATTTTTTCTAGAATTCTGAATAAGATATTTGCATATAAATGTTGCCTTAACATTTCTACTTCTTCAATTACTTCATTAAGAAACCGGTTAGAAAAAGAATAAATTTACTTGGAATAATTAATAAAAAAGAGAAAGGTAATCTGTATAACCTTGACCTCAAACGTTTAAGATAATTCGGTGCAAATTTGATTCGGAATGAGTGTTCGGCATTGTAAATCATTTTATATTTGATCTTTATGGGCACATAAAAAGCCTAACAACTGTTAAAGCATTATATCGCGACACCCAGAATTGTTTAACGTTTTAAGCAGAGTTTGTATGTGTTTCACTGCATTATGTGTTATGAGCAATTTGTAACTGTGAATTGTATACACGTCAAGTGGATTTCTCAATTTGCTACTCTTTACCTTTTCCTTATTACGGAGATATGAAGAGTGAACCTTCACTTTTATTATACTATACAAATATTAGATTATACTAATTATTAATAATACAAGCTATATACAAAAGGTCAAAGGAAATGTTTTACAAGAAAGTGGTAGGTACGTTTCTTATTTATTTGTTCTCGAACGTAAATTCTAAATCCTGATTATACGATGTAACTCTATTACAGAAGAAGCATTTTTTTAAACATATATACACCTATAGAATTATCATTGAGGGGTTTTTCACAAAAACTGAGTATATCAAAAAATTCTAATTTTCATTGTATAAAGATGGCAATTTTTCTCCGTACTTAAATGTAAAAATAAGGAGTATAATAAGAAATTTTATTTGTGGATCCATTATTTATTAAAAAATGACAAAAAATATGTGTCCAGCACATTACCTTCCGTCAATCCTGTGTATTATGTACAAATACCATACATAAATTCTCTTGCAATAGATTCTATATTTCCAATAAAATTATTTCATAAGCAATCTATGCAAATTATACTTGACACTGGCATCTTCTTTTTCTTCAGCTTTTCTCATTCGTTAGGGGTCGCCATTCTTTTCTTCTTCCACTCATTTCTATTTTGTGTATTGTTCTCATTCAGTTCCTTTTCTCTCAAGTGTTCCGCGACACAGCCTTCCATCTTATCTTTGGTCTTCCTCTATTTCTTCTACTTTCCACTACTAAGCTCTTCATTCTTCCTCAAATATAATTATTATCTCTTCTCATGACATGTTCAAACCAATATAATCTCTATTATCTCTCTAGAAACTTCTATCATTCAAGCCATTGCCATATTTTTATTATAGTAGCTGATTTATAAATTTTAATTTCTTTAAAATTCTTTAACTCTATATGCGTGTCGTCCTCATTCAGTTCCTTTTCTCTCAAGTCTTCCGCGATACAATATTTCCATCTTATATTTACTCTTCCTCTGTTTCTTCAACCTTCTATTACTACGCTATTCATTCTTCTTCCAATATATTCTTCATTTCTCCTCATGACATATTAAAACCAATGTAATCGTCTCTCTTGTATCTTTTTATAACCTTCTTATTCTTTTATCGCTTCTCCTATCTTTCCGTGTCTTCCCCAACATCTATCTCAACATCCTCATCTCTGCCACATTCATTTACTTTTCATTGATACTAACATCTGTAAATTTAAATTATCTGAATATATTAGCAGTTTCCATGGTTAGCAAAGCTGGCTGATTCATGAAATTTAATTTCTTTATAATTCTTTAACTCTATATCCATGAATATTAAATACAAAATGCAATCAATTCGTATAGATAAGAATATTCCTTAATATTTATAATAACATTATATGTCAAAAAATAACATTTAACAGCGTTTTTCAAGAAAAACTGTTAAAATCTTCAAATGAGGGTACTTCCGGTTGAGGAATTATAACCAAAATCTAATCAAGTCTGCATATGGATGTAAGGAAGAGGAATAAGTAAGAATTGTAATTTTTGGAATACACACACACACACACACACACACACAGAGAGCCATCATCGTGAAAATAGAAAATCGTATTGTAGAGACCTTAAAACTAGCTTATTCGTTGAAAACTCCACCGAATTTTTTAACCAATGACAATACCTTCCTTACCTAGAGGTGACAGAAGGTAAAAATATATTCATTTTTTTGCAACACCGCATTGCAAATTATCCTGATTGATTACATGATATTAGTAATGTGCATATAATGTCACTTCTTAGGTTGTGTTCTGAGTACAGATATAACTTTTTCATTAACGATATAAGCTCGTAAATGAAAATAATTATATCCTTACTATATAATACCTTCTGTGAAAAAATAAATTATACTAATTAACTTTAGTATGTTTATAAAATATAAACTGCATTGATACAAAACAGGGTTTAGACATTTAGTAAGAAAGTCCGCATATATGTACATATTTTATTTCATGCTGGTAGCTATAAGTTTATTATTTCTTAACTGTTCATGTCTATTGCTTGAGATTGATACAAAGTTGTGTACCTATAGTCTAGCTAAAAACTTAATATATACAGTAATGAAGTAGCCAGGAAGCGGGTAGGTTAGTATATGCATGGCTTTCGCAACTGGCAACCTTGGCGCTATCTGTCTGCAACCTGCCCGTTAGCTTTTATTACCGATTGATATGTGCATGTGTGTGTATGTAATTAATGTTATATTAAAATTACCGTTTCTAAAAATCCGTATACAATTATATACAATCTGCTATATTGTAGATATAAAATGATAGGAGGAAATAATTATCTATCTGATTTTATTACAATCTAGAACAGATCTTTGAATATTATTTGATAAATCCTTAAAATTAAGTGCCATTCGTTCTGTATGTATGTAAACTGTTTTATACCGAGTGTCTACTTAATATCTGTTATATAGGAAATACAGTGTTCAGAGAGATTCCACTGTAATTTTCGTAACCTAAATGTTCCGAGCCATAGAATAGAAGCAATGACAAAAGCCGTGTTCCTTCTAACTGTGATTTTGATTTTGTGAATCCTGTTTAGTTTAATCGTGATCCTTTTGAATCATGATTTAAAAATTATATCAAGAAAACAACTTAAATAGTATAAACAGCATCTAGCGTCAAATATCATAAACACACCAATACAAACTAATTTATTTTATTTTATAAATAATCTACTGTCGTGTCTTATAGTCAGCATATTAAAAATGAATCATATAGAAATATAAGAAAATTGTTGTTGGTAATATATGAAGTATGTTTCCTTAAAACAAATCTTTTATGTAACATATTTTCTTTGTTTTCAAAAATATGGTGAGTCATTACATTATTTTGTAGGAAAATCATATTTCCTTTGATGCAAAAAACCCCACATTGATATATTTTTTACGTTGTCGTTAGCCACTTTTAAATTTGTTCTGAAATGAATCTGTGTGATCACTCAAAAAGGATGATTCAGAAGGGAAAGGGGACGGTTGTCTAGTGATCACAAAATGAGAAAGTGGGGATAACGAATAGGAAATGAGAAAACATACTTCTTCTTAATCATGATCACTTTGATGCTTTTGATTGTGAATCACAGCCCGAAGGAACACGGCTAAAGTTGACCATCTTTCAACTTTCTTGTTGCTGCTTCTACCTCTGACCAATCAGGATACACTATTTCAAATATCAGTATATGTGTCTGTTTTGGCAGTAAATATAAAATTAAAAAATCTGAGGTGGCCAGCATATTACCTTCCGTCAGTGTATTATGTACAAATTCTATACATAAATTTTCTTGCAAGAGATCTTATATTTTCAGTAAAATTATTTCATAAACAAACTATGCAAATTGCACTTGACACTGACTACTTCTTCTTCTTTAGCTTTTCCTATTCGTTAGGGGTCGCTATTTTTTATTTTCTTTCACTCATTTCTGTTTTGCGTGTCGTTCTCATTCAGTTCCTTTTCTCTCAAGTCATTCGCAATACAGTCCTTCCATCTTATCTTTGATCTTCCTCTGTCGTTTCAACCTTCTATTACTAAGCTATTCATTCTTTTTCCAATATATTCTTCATCTCTCCTCATGACATGTTCAAACCAATGTAATCGTCTCTCTTGTATCTTTCTAGAAACTTGTAACACTAGAGTTATTTCCTTATCGTATCTTTCCGTGTCTTTCCAAACATCTACTTCAACATCCTCATCTCTGCCACATTCATTTACTTTTCTTGGACACTGACATCAGTCAATTTGAATTATCTGAATATATTAGAAGTTTCCATGGTTAGCATAGCTGGGTGATTTATGAAATTTAATATCTTTATAATTCTTTAACTCTATATCTATTGAATATGAAGTATAAAATCCAATCAAATCGTATAGAACATAATATATTCTTTAAGTTATAATAACGTTAAATGTTAATAAATCATATTTAACTGTTAAAATCTTCAAATGAGGCTATTCTGGTTGACCAATTATAACCAAAATCTAATCACTTGTTCTTCTGGGTGTAAACTTGAGGAATACAAAAAATTATAATTTTTTTAAGGACTGTATTGCGAAAACCTTGAGAGAAAAGGAACTGAATGAGAACGACACGCAAAACAGAAATGAGTGGAAAAAATAAAAAATAGTGACCCTTAACGCATGGGAAAAGCTAAAGAAGAAGAAGAAGATGTCAGTGTCAAGTGCAATTTGCATAGTTTGTTTATGAAATAATTTTACTGCAAATTTAGAATCTTTTGCAAAAAAAAATATGTATGGAATTTATACACAATACACAGGATTGACGGAAGGTATTGTGCTGGCCACATCAGATTTGTTCTTACTAAAATTAGCACAATGTTGAATTTCAAAAATATGTGACTTCATGGACATTAATTTCTGCCTAGTAGATTCGATAGTCACACTGCTAAAATTATATTAGTCCGGCATAAGTGGCAACTCTATGTTACTTCAAAAACATTCCATGGGTTTCAACTTCAATTCGAGTACTTACAAAAAACACATTTTGTGACATTCATTTTTCCCCTGTCTCTTCATTTGTTATGTTGTATTATGTTCTTTATCAAAACCATTATAAAGGGCTGCACAATTAATTAAAACAATGCTTATATGAAGTACGACTATGTCTTTCTGTCCTTATTTTGTAAAAAGTCTTATCAATATAAATCATTAGCATTTATGGAGATAGTCTGAATAATACACAATTAAAAGAGTCTCCTGCAGCACTCAGATATATCAGTATTTTATAGTTATTTGTTCTTAAGAATAAGATTTAAATCGTAGATTTGAAAGTTGCTAAGTAAGAACGCTAGTACATATTACATATTTTTAGACAATAAAATTTTATCTTGAAATCCTCTCTCCTTACATATTAAGCAAACTCATTCAAATCAAATGCGTATAAATTAATAACGCATAAAACTAAACGAAGCATATAATTCAACACGATATTTTACGACTTTGCCTTCGTCCTAAGGACAAAAGAATGTTCTTCTTCCCGTTGCAATGGCGTCCGATGCATTATAACTAGAGGATGGCAGCCCTGCGCCCTGTGTGGTTAATATGCAGGGACAGTGCAGCCAACATAACGCCTGTATTGTTTTATAAAACAATAGGGGTGTCTGCTTTTAATGCGAATGAAATCGGCGGATATAAAATTTTAGTTGCTTTGGGGTGGACATTGTTTTACGGAATTTTGTTTGGCGTTTCAAATCGAAAGCTAAAACAGACAAAAAAGCAACTAGGCAACTAGGCACGAAAAGAGTAATGTATGCTGTATTCTTTAGAAGTGCAGAACTGGTAAATGCAATTATGTTGGATGGACACAAGAGCTGAATGGTAGACTATAATTGTTTGTCAAACTAGAGAGGAAAGCGCTTGTTTTACCCACTCGAGCTCGAAGTTTGCTTCATGAGCGCAGCGAATTCGGTTCACAGTGTTGACAACCAGTGCATTATTCATGAAAAGACCCTTGTATTATCGTTGAAGGTAATTACTTCGAACATAACTCGTATAAATAAAAAAATTAAAAATCTGATGTAGCTAACACATGACCTCTCGCCATTTCCATTTTAGGTTACATAAATAAATATATCATCACGGCATATTACCAACTGTTGGGTGTGCCAATCTACTTTGTACACATATATCGATAAATGATGAAATATTTGTATCCTGTGGGCGCTTACCAGACGTCACTTAACGGGCACTCGCTGCTGTCGTGGAAAGTACACCACAGGGGTCAATTTTGTGTCATTAAAGTAATTTTTGGCGTCGGTTGGCATCGAACCCGGGCCATAATTAACGAATTTAACATTTCTTGTACATACTAATAATTCAAATTGTATCTATCCTTTCGTTCTATGAGGAATTTTCTCCTACCCTTTCAATATATTCAAAATTCTTTGTTCGACAAAATCAATTTTGATATTTTTCAAATTATTAATCCAGTAACAGCAGGCAAGTTATGTGTCAAATTTGTGTTGTAATTGTGGGTGACTGTCTAATTGGACCGGTATTTCTACCAGAAAGACTTACCGGCGAGGTGTATCGCAACTTTTTGGAACATACTCTACCTCAGTTTCTGGAGGATATACCATTGGCAACAAGAAATGCAATGTGGTTTATGCACGTTGGTGCACCAGCGCATTTTAGTGTGGTTGCTCGTGATTTTTTAACAGTAACATACAAAGATCGCTGGATTGGTCGAGGTGGACCTCACTTATGGCCTGCTCGATCCCCGGACTTAAACCCCCTGGATTTTTTCCTATGGAGCCATCTAAAGTTATTAGTTTATTCTACTCCATTGGCATATTTGGAAGATTTAGGTCATCGGATAATTGCTGGGTGTAACTCCATAAGAAACGACCCTGGTGTTTTTGAAAGAGTTCGGCAATCAATGAGAAGAAGATTGGATTCTTGCATCGTAGCTGGAGGTAGTCATTTTCAACAATTCTTGTAGATTAAGAAACTTTGCATGTAATTTTTGGTATTAAATGTTGTTATTGTTGAAAATTTTTTTCGCCCTGTATCTTCGAAACAAAGCGGCTTTCCAAAAATCATCAAAGAACAAAATATTCTTAGAATGGTCCAGGGAATAACCCCTTGAATTTTTGCCGTATGTTTAATTAACACCCTGTACAATATATCTCTAAATCTATAGAAGATATACATAATATATTTTTTAAATGTATTAGATTGAGAATTTAAAGATCTTTATTGTTGTATGAACATAAATTTCAAAAAATAATATTTAGAAGATTTTTTTAAGAAACTACCACTTCCAGTAGTCCAATTATTACCAAAACCTATTCAACTCTTCCCATTAATGTTAGATTGAGGAATCCGTAGTTAAACAGGTCTTTAGTTGTATAGAATTTGAGAAACCGTACCTACAACATCCTAACACACACACACAGACATCATCGTAACAATACTAAAATCGTAAGGGACCTTAAAACGTGCTTATTCAATAAAATGCGGATATGCGATTTTTAGCATGAATTCAATACCTCTCTTAACGAGAGGTAAAAATATGAACCATGTGTCCTATTCTCAATCATTTTAGCATGACCCCTAGAACATATAGCAGTCTTATGCATATTATAAATTGTGTTACATTGTCTTTCTCCTTTTAAAACAAATTTATCAGCCTTTCGATCAATATCCTCCCAAAAAATCTGAAAATTTTCCAGCAAACTTTCATCTATCAATTCCTACAAACAAACGTTTCGCGTGGGACGAGTGAACGAGTGAGGAAAATACATCGACGTTTCAAAAATATGGTAAAGATAAAAGTAAAGTTGTTTGGTTTACGGGGCGTAAAATGGAACGAGACAGCCATGATGCGCGGAGCGTCGCTCGAACCCTTTGTCTCTACACTGGTTAGAGGGGAGGGGGTAGCATATATGAACCACTCTGCATCTGGATGGGGGTGGGAATTGAGCTGTGGATAAATATAAGACATTTGGACGAGATCTATGCAAAATTTGGCGCTTAGATGTGTTGGAAAAATTTCAATAAGATAATCATAACAATACAGTGGAATTTCTCTAAATTGCACTGCACTGGTCGCCGATGATTTGTCCGGTTGAAAGAGGTGTCGGTTTAAAGGAAATTTAAACAGTGAATTTTTCGTAACCTAAATGTTCCGAAATTTACTTAGCTGTCGCTCTAATTATCAATCTCGACAAAGTAATTTTATTAGAGAGAATTGCCAGAATAGTGGTAAAACTGTTTCCAAGTAAAACAATAATGTCAACGATTTGTTACAAGTGGCCAGCACAATACTTCTCGCCACTTCCGTTTTTGGTTACATAAGTAAAGGACGCGCGCAGACATGTGACATTGTTGGCCTTGACATGCAGATATGGGGGCCCGTGTCAGAATGAGAATTAGTAATTATGTACATAGATGTCAAATGTCAGAATTTTTCATTAAAAATTTCAAGAGTTTTAAAATTCACGTAGTTAGTTTGCCTAGACAAGCAAATATGGAAGCCCTTGTCAAAATGACAGTTAGTAATTATTTACATAAATGTCAAATGTCATAATTTTTCACGTGGTTAATTTCTCACCAGGAATGTGGAATTTACTTGTCGGGGAAAATAAACCACATGGAATTAGAAAGTCATGAAATTTGGGATGGAAAATTGACATTTAACATCTATGTGCTTAATTTCTAGCTGTCATTCTAACTCGGGCCCCCATATTTGCTTGTCAAGTCCAACAAAGTCACATGACTGCTCGCGCCCTATAAATTTCTCAAGTCTTCTTTATGTTTAGATTATTTTTACAATTTTAAATTTATTTTTTGAGAACGTTTTTTCTTACACTTGTAAATGTTCGAATTTCTTCCAATTTCTTGACAGGATTCCTGATGGGTATATGTATATAGCTATAATTTAAAATATTTAATTGTTATTATTATTATTATTATACAAGAAATATTAAACATACCAATACCACAGAAAAATTCTTCAATAATGTCAGTTAAACTTCTTTATTTAACATAAAAGCGTAATTTGACGTTTTACTACTATGTTGCCAAAACAAATTCTAAGATTTGGTTTCAGCTAAAATCTACATAAAACTATGACAAATTTTGAATCGGTTCTTATCCACTGTCATGTGTTTAGTTAAAATAGACTTAAGGTCAAGTTTTAGAATTGAGCCGCCAATACCGCCTAAATAGTTTTATGAACTACAGTTTTTGACACTGACATTTTTCATTTACAAATATCTTATGAATACTATGGAGTTGTTTAGGCTCTGAAATTTATTACAACCGATTATTTTACGTTCTTTAATACTAATAATAAAAATGTTCAAAAAAATAATATTTAGATTTTTTTTTTGAGAAACTACTACTTCCGGTTGGCCAATTGTCACCAAAACTTTTTCAGCTCTTCCCGTTATTGTCAGATTGAGGAATACATAGTTAAACAGGTCTTAAGTCTTATAGTTTTTGAGGAATTGTCCTTCCCACATCCACACACACACACACACACACACACACACACACACACACACACACACACACACACACACACACACACACACACACACATACACACACACACAAACATACACATTCACACATCGTAAAAATGTTAAAATCGGATACTAGGGACCTTAAAACGTGTTTTTCCACTAAAATCTCGATATGCGATTTTTAGCATGAGTCAATACCTCTCTTAGCGAGAGGTAAAAAAACTTGACTTATACATTACTCTAATTTTCAATGGTTCATATCTTAAGTAACCCTTTTAAATTTCTTTTGATTTTCCATAATTACCTCTCGCTAAGAGAGGTATTGGATTCATGCTAAAAATCGCATATCCAGATTTTATTGAATAAGCACGTTTTAAGGTCCCTACAATCCGATTTTAACATTTTTACGATGATGTCTGTGTGTGTGTGTGTGTGTGTGTGTGTGTGTGTGTGTGTGTGTGTGGATGTGTGTGTGTGTGTGTGTGGATGTGTGTGTGTGGGATGTTGGAAGGACGGTTACTCAAAAACTATAAGACTTAAAATTTGTTTAACAACGTATTTCCCAATCGGACATTCATGGGAAGATCTGAAAAGGTGTTGGTAACAATTGGACAACCGGAAGTAGAAGATTCTTGAAAAAAATCTTCTAAATATTATTTTTTGAAAATTTTTCTTGATAATATTAAAGAAAAATAAATTCTCTTTCTGATACATTTAAATATTTTTATACATATTTTATAGATTTAGAGATAAAAGGAATATAATATATAAAATAATGTTGTAATTAATTTTACAACCGAAAGGATGCCATGAAAAATAGTTGCAAATTTAAATTATTTGTAACTGACAGATAAATGTCGGTGTCAGAAATAATGAGTAATGAAAGAAAAATGTATTTGGAGAATCCCTTAATTCTTGATCTGTGACTATTATGGAGATGACAAGTCTAGGTTGAAGGACACTGGACAATGTACACCAGTACTGTAGACTAGAGTAACTTTGAATTGCGAAAAAGCTATCAAATTCTTCTCAAGTAAGTTGTAAATATTGACAAAATTACACATCGATATAAGAATAATCGGAGTGCAATCTATCCGTCACTTTATTAAAAGGAATTAGTGTTATTTAGATATAAGTATGAAAAAATAAAATGTAAAAGAAGATATATAAGAATAGATGCACAATCCAGATATATACATTTTAGACCGCCTAAAATTAATGTTTTTACTAGAAGAATATGAAGAGAAAGTAAACAAGGTTGTTCGAATTGAAAATTGCTGTTACCAGCCTAATATTTATATATGGTAAACTCTACTTTGTAATTTATTGTAACATAATTTATGGTAAAATATCTTTATGTTGAGACATGCTATTATTGAATAATAAAGAAGTTTATACGTCATAGATTTATATGAATATATTATTTGTATTTATAAAAGTATTCTTTGCTTTATGCATATAGCCAGGTAAAATATACGGCGAGAGGTTATGTGCTGGCCACATCAGATTTTTTTTTAATAATTTTTCTTTTTATCTTTTTCATCTCACGGTATTACCATATTAAAAAATGTATGCGATAATCATGTTCTCCGTAACATCTCCATCTTCATTTTAATATTTAATTCCTCCCACATATTCATCTCCCATCTGCATCATTAACATTATCTTCTTTTTCTTCAGGTCTTCATCAGGCTCGCTGCATGCTGGACAGTTATGTAATATACAGCCTTGTATCGCCAGCTCACAGAAGAATGCAGCTGGCCGTAGGATATTTAATTATGCGGACGTGAGATACGTACAAGACAGGACATGTCTTATATATCTCATACCTCAGGACTTCTCATTACGGGACGAGAAGGGTTGATGAGAAGTTATAGAGGAAGGAAATTTTTAGGGAAGGATCTCCCTAACGCATAAGGGATGAAATAGGGAGGATTATGATGACGTGGATAACTTTGTTCCATTAGGAAAAATGTAATAAAAGGGCGACAACTTATATAACGTCTTACGTTACGACTATTACCAGTAATGTATTATACACATATTAAGATTCATATGTCCACGCCTTTTAACAACTATTATTAATTTTAATAATGATACAGCCAATGACATGTGATGCTTTTCATTTGGCACGTAGTTCTACATAAGATGTCACGCATGTAACAAAAATTAATCTAATTTTACAACACTGATAGTGGATCATTATCTTCAATACGACGCAGTTTTTTAATACCTTGTCGTATTTATCTCTGGATGATGTATCCACTACCCGGATCTTCAGAAATATTTTTGTCTGTAATTGTTTTAGTATTCCCAGCCATTATTGTATATTTTTCTGCCAGGAAATGCCCAAAAGTCTTCAACCAGTCGCGTCTGAAAAACATTTGGGGGATTATACTCTATAAAATGTTGGCTAGTTGGAGCATTTGGAGATTCACTCAAGATGGGCCGCATTCTATTTCGTTCTATTATTTCTTTTTCGAAATTTATATCATTCCTGACCAAAATTCTGCTATAATTTGGTTCACGAAAGATGACAATTCAAGGTTATTTATGAACAGTATGGTATAATATTACTAGCAGATAACTTCACTGCATTTCGTATACATAGACGTGCAACATAAAATATTTATGGATACATTTTAACTGAAAAAAATAAGTGTAATTTATTTGAAAAGTTTATTTCTTTTTAAATAATGCCTTTCTCAGGTATTTATGCTCTTCACCTATGTATTTGCAAAACCCAAAAACATAAACTTGACAAAAACCATGGAATAATAATTTGATTTAAATGTCAACGTCACTGGGTAACTATTAGGACAGAGGGCAGTGCAGTAGATAATTGGATATCTGTAACTCTACGACATACGTCATTACTATTTGTAATGTGTTCGAAAGGAATGTCAGCATGTATAGGTATATCTGTCACACAACATAATCTATATAGACATACGTCAAATAATTTTTCTCTTTCTAACATGAAATGTTGCTAAGCTACTACTGTATATTCTTTCTTCGAACAAATGACATTGAATAGTCATCTTTCGTGAACCAAAGTATAACAATAATTTTAAATAAACTATACAAATTGTACATCTTCTTCTTCTTTAGCTTTTTCCATTCGTTAGGGGTCGCTATGTTTTATTTTCTTTTTCCACTTATTTCTGTTTTGCGTGCCATCCTCATTTAATACCTTTTCTCTCAAGTCATCCGCACTACAGTTCTTCCATCTTATCTTTGGTCTTTCTCTATTTCGTCTACCTTCTATTACTAAGCTATTCATTCTTCCAATATATTCTTCATCTTTCTTTATGACACGTTCAAACGAATGTAATCGTCTGTCTTGTATCTTTCTAGAAACTTATATCACTCGAGCCATTTCCCTCATTTTTTAGTTCCTTACCCTATCTTTCCATGTCTTTGTCAACATCTATTTCAACATCCTCATCTCTGCCACATTAATTTTCTTTTCATTGAAACTGACATCTGTCAGTTAGAATTTTCTTAATATAGTAGCTGTTTCCATGATTATAGCATAACTAGCTGATTTATAAAAGTTAATTCTTTTATAATTCTTTAACTCTAAATCCATTGAATTTGAAATATAAAATGCGATCAATTCGTATAGATAAGAATATTCTTTAATATTTATAACATTAAATGCCAAAAAATAATATTTAACAGCGTTTAATTAAGTCTGAATATGGATGTAAGGAAGAGGAATACGTAAAAATTGTAATTTTTGGAATTGTAGTATTCCAATACATTCATCTCCCCTCATGACATGTTCAAACCACTCTCTCTTGTATTTTCCTAGAAACTTATAACACTAGAGTCATTACCGTATTTTTCCGCGTCTTCCCCAATATCTACTTCAACTTATCTCTGCCACATTCATTTATTTTTCATTGTTACTGATATCTGTCAATTTGAATTATCTGAATATATTAGCAGTTCCATGATTTGCATCAGTTGATTTATGAACTTTAATATCTTTATAATTTTTTAACTCTATGTCTATTGAATATGAAGTATGTAATCAAATCGTATAGAGAATAATATACCTATACTTTAAGTTATAATAACGTTAAATGTCAATAAATCATATTTAACTGCTAAATTCTTCAAATGAGGGTACTTCCAGGTGACCAATTATAACCAAAATCTAATCACTTATTCTTCTGGATGTAAACTTGAGGAATACGAAAAAATTATAATTTTTGGAATTGTGGTATTGAAGTTATGCGATCCGAAACTTTCGTCGCACACACACACAGACATACATACAGACATCATCGTAAAAATGGTAAAATCGTATTATAGGGACCCTAAAACATGTTTGTTCACTAAAAACTTATCATTGAACTTTTTGACCAAAGACAATACTTGCCTTACCTAAAGGTGACGGAAGGTAAAAAGGTTTAAAATGTTAAAAGGAAACAGCAGAATTTCTACTATTTGTAAAAATGGGTGATTAGTTAATACATTTAATTGATTTTAAATATAGCATTAAAAGAGAAAGTATGCAACAGATGAAAAAATATTCAAATAAGTAGGAATTGATTCTGGAAAGTATCTACTTATATTTATTTGCAATGAGGATTGGCAGTTTCTCATTTAAAATTTTTCTCTCACTAATTGATTCCATTCCTTCAAAACAAATAAAACTTTACGATGTTTCCATCTTCATATGCAATTATTCCAATTAGGTGCAGTTTGCAAAACCTTCAATTATCAGAAAAACAGCAACATTCTCCGCAGAAGCAGAGATATAAAAAGTGCAAACCGCCAACTGGTTGCAAATGCGAATGCGATGCAGCAGACCCGCTCTGTTCTTTTCTCATCAGGTCATTGACCAGCAAAGCAAAGCAACCAGCCAATCACGCGAAATGCACGCGAATATTCGTGATGTGATACACACCAGACCCAGAACCAGTTTGAGTTTGCCATTGCCAGTGGACGAGATGGTGATGGTGACATGATATGGCACGAGATGCAGATGCAATGAAATGTAAACAAGAAATGCATGCGGCATTTGGCGGACTTTCTCCGAACGAGGACTACTTTGTATTTTACGCGCTAAAGATAGAAACTTAATAATGTATTTATATATAAATTAATATGTACCTACATAGAATGCAACAGAAATCACTATATGCATATTAGACTAGGACTGTAAATTTATAAATAAAATATGTGAGAGGGTGTGGTTCTAACAATTCAAGTAAATTATATAATGGTAAATAAATAATTGTAAGAAACATTATTTTCGGCCTTTTTGGGATCATTTTTTACCTTCCGTCACCTTTAGGTAAGGAAGGTATTGTCTGTGGTCAAAAAAATTGGTAGTAATTTTCTAATGAATAATAACGTTTTGGGGTACCTAGAATACGAATTTACTATTTTTGCGATGAAGTCTGTATGTATGTGTATATGTGACGATCGTTTCGGATCGCATAACTCCAATACCACGACTCCAAAACTTATATTTTAGATTATTAGATTTTGGTTATAATTGGTTTACCGGAAATACCCTCATTTGCAACTTTTAACAGTTTTTCTTGAAAAAAGAAGTTAAATATAATTTATTTATGTTAATCTCTAGAGAGTTAGAATATTATAAAGATATTAAATTTCATAAATCAGCCAGGTATGCTAACCATGGAAACTGCTAATATATTCAGATAATTCAAATTGACAGATATCAATATCAATGAAAAGTAAATGAATGTGGCAGAAATGAGGATGCTGAGCTAGATATTGGGGAAGACATGGAGAGATAGGATAAGGAATGAAAGAATAAGGGAAATAACTCGAGTGATAAAGGTTTCTAGAAAAATACAAGAGAGACGATTACATTTTTTTGAACATGTCATGAGGAGAGATGAAGAATATATTGGAAGAAAAATGTGTAGCTTACTAATAAAAGGTAGACGAAAAACAGGATGACCAAAGATAAGATGGAAGGACTGTATTGCGGAAGAGTTGAGAGAAAAGGAACTGAATGTGAACGACACGCAAAACAGAAATGAGGGGAAAAAGAAAATAAAAAATAGCGACCCCTAACGAATGGGAAAAGCTAAAGAAGAAGATGTCAGTGTCAATTGCAATTTGCATAGTTTGTTTATGAAATAATTTTACTGGAAATTTAGAATCTTTTGCAAGAAAAATTATAGGTATATGAAATTTATACATTATACACAGGATTGATGGAAGGTATTGTGCTGGCCACAACAGATTTTTTTTTCTTGTTACAGACAACAAATATGGGATCTGTATCTATTGAATATGAAGTATAAAATGCTATCAAATCGTATAGAAAATAATATAGTCTTTAAGTTGTAATAACGTTAAATGTCAATAAATCATATTTAACTGTTAAATCTTCAAATGAGGCTACTTCCGGTTCACCAATTATAACCAAAATCTAATCACTTGTTCTTCTGGATGTAAATTTGAGGGATACGAAAAAAATATAATTTTTGGAATCGTGGTACCTATTTAAGTTATGCGATCCGAAACTTTCGTCACACACACACATTCGTACATACATACAGACATCATCGTAAAAATGGTAAAATCGTTTTATAGGGACCCTAAACCATGCTTATTCACTAAAAACTTATAAATGATTTTTTTGACCAAAGACAATACCTTCCTTACCTAACGGTGACGGAAGGTAAAAATTGTATTAATTATTATAATTGTAAACAAATAAATGCAGTCTGTTAATAGTATTTCACTATCACAACGATGCAGCAAACAATCAGAACGAGGCGGACCTTCAATCATTCCGGATCACTCTGTATAATTCAACAAAAAAACAGCGTCTGCACTATCTGTTGTGTTAATTATTCATATTTTATTCCTCATCTACTAATTATTTCAAATCTAATTAAAATAATCTTCCCTTTCCATACAATAGGTACTCGTTCTTACATTCGTGCGTTATTATCAGCTCCCATACATTAAGATAAGACAATTTCCGCAGTATGGCGCCGTGGCTAGTTGGCGGCGAGTTCTAACGCAAACGCAACGTTTTTCCTTTGCCCACAAGGCAAATATAAATAACCACCTTGCTCTGTACGCCATGTCACGCAACGCAGGACAAGCATTCCTGCCACTGCATGCGAGCAGGTTAAAAATAAATCCTGCACTCTCAATTTAAACACGAGAGCAGTCACTAACCATTGCAGGAATTACAAAGAGCACGAGAGCCAATCTACGTAAATCATTATTTGCAGATTAAATTTTGTTTATTGGTTAGGATTGCTTGATACATATTTAAATAACAACGCCTAATTATTTTCGCTCAGGTGATCTATGTAAAATAATGGGGTCCTTCAATATTTTAAAAAAATAAAAAATTATGAAACTTCATGTGAAATGAACGCGATCTGTAGAATGTCTTAATTATAACGTATTCGTTAATAATTGGAATCACATAAATTGATCTATTTCAATAAGAGTTTATACTTAATTTTAAAAATATATACTATACTCTTATGTAATAGTATATTAAAGAACGAATCACCAACTATCTACGATATATTCTATTTCTTTCTAATTTTGTTACTCTATTATTTCTTTTTTTCATATTCTTACTTTTAAATTCAAAATTATATAAAAATGAAAAAATTAACAATCGGTTGTGTTCATGTATTTAGCGAGACTTACTATTTAAAATGTTTTAACATTCATTGCAGCACTGGAATGAGTTATTAACGTACGATTTTGGGTGCTGTAATAACTTTATTATAAACGTAAAATGGAAAAATATGTTTAAAATAACTCGTGGCCAATAAATGAAATATGCTTGGTTAATATAATATTTAGTAAAATAATTAATAAAAAATCTGATGTGGCCAACACAATACCTTTTGTCAATCATGTGTATTATGTACAAATTCCATACATAAATTTTCATGTAAAATGTTCTATATTTTCAGTCAAATTATTTCGTGAACAAACTATGCAAATTGCACTTGACACTGACATCTTCTTCTTCTTTAGCTTTTCCCATTCGTTAGAGGTCGATATTTTTTATTTTGTTCTTCAACTCATTTCTGTTTTGCGTGTCTTCTCATTAATTTCGTTTAATCTCAATTCTTTCGCAATATAGTCCTTCCATCTTATTTTTAGTGTTCCTCTATTTCGTCTACCTTCTATTACTAAGCTATTCTCTTCATGACATGTCCAAATCAATAATCGTCTCTCTTGTATCTTTCTATAAACTTCTATCACTCGAGTCATTTCCCTTATTCTTTCATTCATTATCCTGTCTTTCCGTGTCTTCCCCAATATCTATCTCAACATCCTCGCCACATTCATTCTCTTTTTATTGACACTGACATCTGTCAGTTACAATTTTCTTAATATAGTAGCTGTTTTTAAAGTTATAGAATAGCTGACTGATTTATAAAATATAATTTCTTTATAATTCTTTAACTCTATATCCATTGAATATGAAATATAAAATGCATTCAGTTCGTATAGATAAGAATATTCTTTAATATTTACAACATTAAATGTCAAAAAATAATATTTAACAACGTTTTTTCAAGAAAATGAGGGTACTGGCGGTTGACCAATTATAACCAAAATCTAATCAAGTTTACATACAGATGTAAGGAAAAGGAATACGTAAAAATTGTAATTTTTGGAATATTAGTATTGGAGATATTGCGGCCGAAATGCTAGTCATACACACCCACACACACACACACACACACACACACACACCCACACACACACACACACACACACACACAAACACACACAGACATCATCGTAAAAATAGTAAAATCGTATTGTAGGGACCCTAAAACGTACTTATTCATTGAAAACTCATCACCGATTTTTTGACCAAAAACAATACCTTTCTTACCTATAAGTGAAAGTGACGGAAGGTAAAAATAAGCTATACATATTTTAATTTGTTACGTATAGGTGGCGACCCAATTTTTTAAACATTTTTTTTTTTTGTTTCTTTTTGTATAAAATAAGAAATAGCAGCAGTTGTTATTGTTTCGTAAGCACTAATTGTTACATAATCTTAAAAAATGGTTCATAGATTCCTTCGAAATGAATGCTGCTTATAAATATAAGTAACACCAGAAATATTTTAAAACAAAACTACTGTACCCAATAATGGGTGAAAGGTATAGTAATCTATTTTAATTTTAAAATGAATATAAAATTTTGTATAATGTATAATATACATTATCCCCATTTTCGTTTCAGTGCACTCATCTAATTAAAACCTGCATATCGCGTTAGCCTTGCATGCAGCTGTGACGTCGCACCCCCCACCTCTTGGCGTGGTCTAGCCAACCTACAGCTCAGCCCACTATGACTATCTAACTAGACAAGCAAATAACTCTTGCACACTGTGTTCGCCTGATATTAAATATATTCAGAATGCAATATATATTAGTTTAAATAATTGTTTATTTATTATATTTATATATTCTGAACAGGTGACAGCTGGGCTCTGATTGGCTGCTGGATTTTGCATGGAGTTTTTGGCAGTGACGTCACAAATACTTCCAAGAGGGGGGGAGATTCGGATTGCGTGGGACAAGAAATATATTTAAATAGTATTTTTTAATTGAAATTTGTTTATTTATATTGAAATATATATTATTTATTTGCATTGCATTATGTTCTAATATATGAAGAAACAATAATTATTTTTTATTTATATATTATGAATATTTGTACATATAGACAACAAAATGTTTTGTATATGAAATACTTTTTATTATATTTGTAAAACAAATAATATAAAAATAATTATCAATATTCACTTGTACATTATTATATACATTGTTATTATATAATTATGTATATATATTTAATATATTTGTATCATAAATTATATATGAATCTACTAAAAATTATCATAAATTCATATACTAAATCCAAAAAATATACTTATCCCTTAATAATAACAAATATACAATAATCTTTCTCCATCTCTGTCTTTCTTAAAAGCCAGTGTATATGTTTCTCTCTCTCGCTCCTAGATCGACGCCTAGCTTAGATGCACCGAAGTGCATACGACGCTGTATGCACTTGCATCTAGGCGAAAGGTAAGGGGAAAGAGACCTGTATGATCTAGCGTTACGTACAGTGTATCAGGAGAACAGCGTATGACAGAGTACGTGAAAGAGTTAAAAGAGGATAGTTAATGGTCAGTGTACAGAGAGAGGGAGTGCGAGAGAAATGAGACTATGAGAGAGAGAGAGGAAAAAACATGTAAATGTTTGTACATGATATTGTTTTGCATATACGGGCCCACCCGCTTCAATTTCATTTTATTTAGGTAATTTATGATACAAATAATAATTAACATAAATTATTGCCAATTTTTATTAATACATATTACATTTTGTCGTTCTAATGACACATAGCAAGACATGTTTTCTAAAATATTTTATTGTTTTAATGTAAAATGAAATACTTAGTTTTACCAACAATTCAAGAAAAACTGAAACAAATATGACGAATTTAAGTTGGAAGGATGTTAGGTTTTATTAAATAAAATGACTAAAACAATTGCAGTAGTAATTCACAGTAAAAAAATCTGTTGTGGCCAGCACAATACCTTCCGTCATTCTCGTGTATAATGTATAAATTCCATAATTTTTCTTACAAAAGTTTCTAAATTTCCAGTAAAATTATTTCATAAACAAACTATTCAAATTGCACTTGACACTGGCATCTTCTTCTTCTTTAGCTTTTCCCATTCGTTAGGGGTCGCTATTTTTGCATGTCGTTCTCATTCAGTTCCTTTTCTCTCAAATCTTCCGCAATACAGTCCTTCCATCTTATCTTTGGTCTTCCTCTGTTTCTTTAACGTCCTATTACTAAACTATTCATTCTTGTTCCAATATAATTCTTCATTTCTCCTCATGATATGTTCAAACCAATGTAATCGTCTTTCTTGTATCTTTCTAAAAACTTGTAACACTAGAGTTATTTTCTTACCGTATCTTTCCGTGTATTCCCCAATATCTACATCAACATCCTTATATCTGCCACATTAATTTACTTTTTATTGATACTGACATCTGTCAATTTGAATTATATGAATATATTACTAGTTCCCAAGTTTGGCATAGCTGGCTGAATTATAAATTTAATTTCTTTAAAATTCTGTATCTATTAAATATGAAGTATAAATTGTAATCAAATCGTATAGAGAATAATATATTCTTTAAGTTATAATAACGTTAAATGTCAATAAATCAAATTTAACTGTTAAATCTTCAAATGAGACTACTTCCGGTTGACCAATTATAACCAAAATCTAATCAGTTGTTCTTCTGGATGTAAACTTGAGGAATACGAAAAAATTATAATTTTTGGAATCGTGGTATTGAAGTTATGGAATCCGGAACTTTTGTCACACACACACACACACACACACACACACACAGACACACAGCAACACATACATATAGACATCATCGTAATAATGGTAAAATCGTATTATGTGGACCCTAAAACGTGCTTATTCAGTAAAAACTCATCATTGAATTTTTTGACCAAAGACAATACCTTCCTTACCTAAAGGTGACGGAAGGTAAAAAATGGTACCAGAATCCTTGTTTTGAAAACGCTGTTTTAAAAATGCTAAATATGTATTTAATAAAACTAACAGCTGAATTCACTATTCCTTAACCATGAGTTGATCCACAGATTAACGCTGATTCTGAATCAATCCATTTCACCATTAAAAATCAAGCAAATCTACTGATCAAATTCAATGATCAACTGATGATACCACTTCCGGTTTATTAGTAATTAATATCAACTTTGAAATTTCAAGTGGAACATACTATATTTTTTACAAATTTGAAAAGTACATCAAATTTGCTTTACAATCATGTAAAATAATCCATATGTTACATTATTAAAAAGTAAAATGGCGGGCACTTTTTTATACACTTAGTCGAAAAGAGAATAGTGCGCCTATAAATCTGGCTTGAAATAAAACAATTAACTAAAACAATTGTAACACGGTAAATTATTAGTGAGTATTTATAGGTTGACATTTACTGTGTTACTATTGTTTTAGTTCATTTAGATAATTAGTTAAGTGATCAGAAAGTATTTTGGTAGTTTTTAAATCTCACAGAAATTAGTTTGGAAACGTTTCAAAATGTTTAGTTGAGAGATTTTAAGAAATTAAACGATAGAAACATGATGTGTAATATTATAGAGGGGAACTATTTTGAACATTTTTAAAATACTTTTTTAAAAAATCTGATGTGACCAACACAATACCTCCGGCCATTTAATTTTTTATTATTTTTTTACCTATGGGGTCTCGTTGTCGCGTGCCTGATGTCTGGTTGCGAATCTGGAGAATCCGATTCTATCCCGATCAACGCCAAATATTTCGAATTTTAAATGGCACAAAATTTACCCCTATGGTGTACTCTTCACGCCAGCAATGGGTGCCTGTGAGGTGACGCATGGTAAACGCCCGCACGATATAAATATCACCAATATCGAAATCTGTGTACAAATCAGATTAGCACACTCAGCAATGGGTAATATACCGTCATATATATATATATATATATATATATATATATATATATATATATATATATATATATATATATATATATTCGTTTTAAAACGTTACTATTATTAATTTGAAATGACTATTTTTTTTTACAGTGACATTTATCTGGCAGTTTACATACTTTTGAGTTGAACTGTGTAATCATGGGGTTGTATTTAAAGCATAAGCTCCGAGATATAATTTTTATATTACTTTATAAATTTATCCATAAATTATATAGAAAAAGTATTCATGCATGCCTGTAGAAAATGGAAGAATATTTAATTTTTGTGTTAACAAATTGCGAAAAAAATAACATTTAAAGGTATATTTTGAAGAAAAACTATTTTGAGCTTCAAATAATGTGCCATTTCCGGTTATCCGATTGACACCAAAATCTAATGGCTTCTTTCCATATTAGAATAAGGTACAAATACAAGGTTTCAAAATTTTCTGAATCGTAGTATTTGAGTTAGAGCGTAAAAAGGATCCACACACACACATACACACAGACATCATCGTGAAAATGTTAAAAATGGATCTAGGGACCTTAAAACGTGGTCATTTACTAAAATCTCGATATGCGATTTTTAGCACGATCCCTATACCTCCCTTACCAAGGCTAGCGGGAGGTAAAAAATATGACCATGTATGTCTTATTGTTATTAAATGGATGCTTTATTAATAAATATTAATATCCTAATTTGTCTATTCTTAGAAAACAGCAATTCTTTTTCCTCCAATTCACTAATAATATAAAATAAATCATTCCACCAAAATCAATTCATTTCTTGTGGGTTTCCAAAAAATGAACCAATTTATTAAATGATGTCCGCACGTTTTGATGACTCAAACTTTTTGTAATTCTGCCCAATCACCGACGTACGTTTCTAGTGTTTGTTTTGTGCAAAAAGAAGACGTGCAAGTGGAGTGTGTCTAAATTTGATGAAATTGTGCAGACGATCGTTGTCTTCCTCTTCCATGTTGTGTTTGCAGTAAGGAGATAGGGGTTACGAGTAAGATTGAATAGAGACCAGTGCGCAGTCCGACGATACAGTAAATTGAAGAATTTTACACAAGATTTACTTAAAATGTTACATTACATTTAGTGTAATGGATTTTACATAAAAATAGTTTGCAGTGATTACATTATTATACTCGTAATATTACATACGTATGTGTGTATAAAAGTTGTAAAAAAATCTGATGTGGCCAGCACAATACCTTCCGTCAATCCTGCGTATTATGTACAAATTCCATACATAAATTTTCTTGCAAAAGATTCTAAATTTTTGGTATTATGTGATTCCCTTTCTCGGCAACTGAATTCCATACTCCTGATAACAAACAAACCACATGAAATAAGAAAATTATGAAATTTTGATTGAAAAATTATAACACTTGTCAGTTATGGACATAATTAATTCTTGTCATTTTGACACGGGTCAAAGTCATGTTACTGCACGCGCCCCATACATAAATTTTCTTGCAAAAGATCCTATATTTCCAGTAAAGTTATTTCATTAACAAACTATGCAAATTGCACTTGACACTGACATCTTCTTCTTTAGTTTTTCCCATTCTTTAGGGGGTCGCTATTTTTTATTTTCTTCTTCCACTCATTTTTGTTTTGCGTGTCGTCCTCATTCAGTTCCTTTTCTCTCAAGTCTTCTACAATACAGTCTTTTCATCTTTTATTTGGTCTTCCTATTTTTCTTCCACCTTCTATTAATATATTCATCTCTCCTCATGACATGTTCAAACCAATATGTAATCGTCTCTCTTATTTCTAGAAACTTCTAACACTAGAGTTACTTCCCTTATTCTTTCATTGATTTCATTTTATTGATACTGACATCTGTCAATTTGAATTACCTGAATATATTAGCAGTTTCCATGGTTAAGTTAGCATAGCTGGCTGAATTATGAAATTTATATAAAATTTATTATCGTTATTCTTCTTTAACTCTATATCTGTTGAATATCAAATATAAAATGCAATCAAATCGTATAGACAATAATATATTCTTTAAGTTATAATAACATTTAACTGATTTTTTCAAGAAAAACTGTTAAAATCTTCAAATGAGGGTACTTCCGGTTGACCAATTATAACCAAAATCTAAACAGGTCTGCATATGGTTGTAAGGAAGAGGAATACGCAAGAATTGTAATTTTTGGAATTCTAGTATTGGAGATATCGTGCCCGAAAACGAGGTCACACACACACACATACACACACACACACACACGCACACACGAACACACACACACACACACATACAGACATCATCGTAAAAATAGTAAAATCGTATTGTAAAGACCCTAAAACGTGCTTATTCAATGAAAACTCACCACCGAATTTTTTGACCAAAGACAATACCTTCCTTACCTAGAGGTGACGGAAGGTAAAAATTAATTATATTTTTAACCAAGTAAAAAAAAAGATTATTGAATTTTATTATTCCCGGAGTCTATGTTTTAAAGATAAACGCAATTTCTTAGTTACATAGTTCATATTTCAAATGTATGTAACTGACAGGTAAAGGTAACTATCAAAAAAATAATCGTTTTAAATTAACAATAGTAATCTTTTAAAAAGAAAATTGTAAATAGAATAATAATAATATGGAAAGTAATTTAATATACATAGTTTCCAGCATAACGGCATATTAGCTATTGCAGGGTATGCTAATCTGCTTTGTGCATAGATTTCGGTAATGATAATGACATATTTCTATCGTGCGGGCGTTTACCAAGCGTCGCCTCATGGAAACTCATTTCTGGCATGGAGAATGCACCACAGGGGTCAATTTTGTGCCATTTAAAATTCTAAATATTTGATGTTGGTAGGGTTTGAATCCGGTTCGCCAAGCACTCAGGCACGCAGCCACGGGACCCCTTAGGTATATGTATTTAAATTAATAAAAAAATAAATGGCGGGAGGTATTGTGTTGGTCACATCAGATTTTTTGTTTACATTTCTTGTATAAAATAGTTTAATAGCCAGTTGTACAGCTTATAGTTAATATCTTAATTACAGGTTAACAAAAAAAAGAACGTATCGACATTTTCACAATAATATTTTACAACTCATTTGACATTTCGTTTCGATACGATATTGTCATTTTAACCAACAACTATAAGCGGTGCAACTGGCCATTAAAGTATTTAAAAAGTTGCAAAAATCAGCCATATTGTGACGTCAGCGTTTTAGAACTACAAGTTCAGACTCATTTCACAGCCGCCAATGGTAGAATAAAATAGCCCCTGAATGTCGGGAAAGTAAAGCGCGTTGCATATTGGCAAAATTCAAAATGAGAGTATTTTGCGCGAAAGATTAGAAACTGGTGAATAAAATGACAGATACACCAGAAGATGAAACTATACACAAATCGGGAAAGATAAGAGATACGAGTAGAATAAAATACCTCGATTAAGGTAACAAAAAAAACCATACGTCAAATAATTATGTTACAACAGATTGGACAATCCAAACATGAGAATATTTATAAGATGCAGTCGCCAAAGAACAGCTCTACAATTGACGGAACAAGAAAACATATAAAGATGATTAAAAGTGATGCAGGCATAAATGAAATCACAATAAATGTTCAAAATGGCCACCGTCAATATCAATGACTGAAGGCGTCGACGAAATGATGTAACTGTTATTCTCTCAATATCCTCCAAATTGTCATATGTGACACTCTGTGTTGTAGTGCTATTCTTCGAGCTCAGCAACCTTTTCAATATTCTGTATATGATCAGGGCGTATTCTACCATGATCTTGAGTAGCAGGTTTAAAAGACTAATGATCTCGGAGATTTATTAATTTAATTTACATACATGTACAAAGGTACTGATTATAACTTTTATAATAGTTATTAATCGATTTATTTGTCAAAATTTATTTGAAAAAGTTGACAACTCACATTTGTCAAAACAATTGTTTCATTGTTATTGTTACTAGATCAAATTATTGTGAAAATACCTAAACGACTCGTTAATTTATGAGGGGGAGGGAGGTAAAAAGCTAAAAAAATAATGTTGGTCTCGACGAATTCTATCACTGGTTAAATTTAATGTACTTATTTCTGTTACACCCTGTATTATGAAAAACTTATTTGTTAAAGATGTCAAAATATTAGTAACCCAGATAATAAATGTTACAATAGTAAATTCTGTTATTAGGAATAGAAAGCGGTCTTTTTGTGTTGAACCCAGCTATTGCAAGCAAGCTGGGTAAAACCCAAAAAGGGCGTTCTGCTCCGAATAACATATACTATTTTTTCTTCAAGTGTTTCAAAGAAAACTGGGTTTTTTTTATATTTTTCTAGAATTGTTTTAATTATAGCGTTTGCAATTTCAGCCGTAGTTGGCTGTGTACACTACAAAACACAAACGACACAACCGTCAAATAACAATTTTTCAATATGGCCTGTGTTGCTGTGACGACTGCTGCCGCCAGCGGTGAACTAAGAAGCTAACATTTTTTTACTAGTACAATAATGAACAACATTGTTGTACTAGAAATAAAATGAATATCTTCTATAGTGTGTGTATAGTAACATAATATGAATATTATTGTACACTTGAACAAAAAAACTATTGTTACTGCCAATATAATTGTAGTTTTAATTATTTTATTTACCTTTCCCGAATATTAAAGTTATTCACTGTAGGTATAATAAATGTCATCAAAACACATCTATTTTGCTATATTTTTTATTTCAAATTTTAATTTTATTAGGTAGCTAACAAATTTATTATGTACTTGAAGTTTTTTCAAATTTAATAATGAATAAACAATTTATAAGGTACCTAATAACTTATTTGGATATTGAAATATGCAAAAAAGATGGTGAAGAGATTGAAATACTTAATATAGTAAAGCATGGATATAACCGTTAATTTTCTCTCTCCGGCTCGTCGTCTATGTGTATGCTGGTCTCTATAGCATGTGATTGAATGGAGCAAGTTTGGCGCTCTGCTCTGCTGAGTTCGTAGTTCGTCTCGTTTACCGTCTCTGAGTCTCATCTCCACTTCCACTTCACGTTTAGCTCAAAGTTTTCAATCCGAATTTCCCTTTAACTTTATTATGCGCCTCACATATCCTCACCAGATCTCTCGGCTTGGCTTAATCATGCAGAAATTTTACATTCTTCAGACCTACCTCATTTACATGGCTGAATTAAATTCTTCATTAATTTTCTCAGTTAATTAAATTTCTGTAATAAGTGGGTTTTTCAACCTTGCGGAATTTTAATTTGGAAAATGAAGGAAAAGGCAATCGATAATCGGTGTGAAATTGTTTCCTTATTCCTATATAAATATTTATTTTTTTCTAGAATTTAATGTGAAAAAACATTGGAAACATAATTATGGTAAGTTTTCTTTTATGGTAATGTCATTGAACGCTTATTAAAACGGATTTAATTAACTTCAGACTTATGCTTAATTATTTCTGTTTTTGTTGTTTTTTAAGGATATCTCTTACTTTTCAAACAAGTATCTTCAAGTTCCTATTTAAGGGATTTTTTTTTATTATCACCATTACTAAAAAAGCCTTTTTTTAAGTTAATGTCTTCTGAATGACGTTTGTTAATATTTTCATACAATTTTTAATTTTCGACGATACCACTATATTTGAACAAATATATTTATTTATTTATGTTGAACGCCTTAGTCTGTAAGTATAAACACTTTTTCAATGTAGTAAAACAAGTGCTAATTGCTAGTTTTATTACATCAGTGTCAGAATTAATGATTGTCAAAATAAATACTAATAATTTCATGATAAAATGTTACGCTTTTGTTCGTCTCTTGTTTCTATTTCCATGGCTAATACTATTAAATTGTAATTCCGTGAAATTTTAAATTTTATTTCTGCAGTTATGAAGTAGCCAAAATGATTTTTTTTATTGATTCGGATGTAGAATTTTTTGCTTTACATCATCTACTTGAATTTGTCTAAAATAATTAGGGGACCAATGCGCACGGAAAAACTTTGGAAGGCCTGCTAATAAATAAAATTTTATATTGTGTAATTATTTTAGAAATGGCATTTTATTTTACATTAATTGAGAAAACATATTTTAATTTTGTTCTCTTCTATAATTAATTATAATTCGTGTCTGGTCGCGAATCTGGGGATTCGATCCCGAACGACGCCATATATTTCGAATTTTAAATAACACAAAATTGACCCCTGTGTTGCACTCTCCACGCCAGCAATGAGTGCCCGTGAAGTGACGCCTAGTAAACGCCCGCATGGTACAAATATGTCATCATCATTACCGACGACTGTATACAAAGCAGATTGGCACACCCAGCAATGGGTAATATGCCGTGGTGATATATTTATTTATGCATGATGAAAGGTGACTAGCGAGGAGTTGATTAATTTTCTATAACTGTTATTTGAAGCTTTTGTTCTAAAATAATCTATAATCAATTGACAGAGCTAATCAAACTAAATCACTTGTTCATACTACCACCCATTAATCCTTTGATTAATAATCAGCTGATTAAGGAATCAAGCTGATGTGTAGATCAACGTATGTTCTAATTCCCAACTTGATTTCGGAATCAAGGAATCATGATCAACAGATTCACAGTTTTGTTTTGGTTTAATATAAAAGAATATTTGAAAATAATAAAACCAATTCGTTTTAAATAAAGATAAAAAAATCTGATGTGGCCAGCACATAACCTCTCGCCGTATATTTTACCTGGCTGTATGCATAAAGCAAAGAATATTTTTATAAATACAAATAATATATTCATATAAATCTATGACGTATAAACTTCTTTATTATTCAATAATAGCATGTCTCAACATAAAGATATTTACCATAAATTATGTTACAATAAATTACAAAGTAGAGTTTACCATATATAAATATTAGGCTGGTAACAGCAATTTTCAATTCGAACAACTTTGTTTACTTTCTCTTCATATTCTTCTAGTAAAAACATTAATTTTGGGCGGTCTAAAATGTATATATCTGGATTGTGCATCTATTCTTACATATCTTCTTTTACATTTTATTTTTTCATACTTGTTATATCTAAATAACACTAATTCCTTTTAATAAAGTGACGGATAGATTGCACTCCGATTATTCTTATATCGATGTGTAATTTTGTCAATATTTACAACTTACTTGAGAAGAATTTGATAGCTTTTTCGCAATTCAAAGTTACTCTAGTCTACAGTACTGGTGTACATTGTCCCATAATGTTTGAAACAAATTTAAGTCCTTCAACCTAGACTTGTCATCTCCATAATAGTCACAGATCAAGAACTAAGGGATTCTCCAAGTACATTTTTAATTCATTACTCATTATTTCTGACACTGACATTTATCTGTCAGTTACAAATAATTTAAATTATCAACTATTTTTCATGGCATCCTTTCGGTTGTAAAATTAATTACAACATTATTTTATATATTATATTCCTTTTATCTCTAAATCTATAAAATATGTATAAAAATATTTAAATGTATCAGAAAGAGAATTTATTTTTCTTTAATATTATCAAGAAAAATTTTCAAAAAATAATATTTAGAAGATTTTTTTTCAAGAATCTTCTACTTCCGGTTGTCCAATTGTTACCAAAACATTATGTATCAGAAAGAGAATTTATTTTTCTTTAATATTATCAAGAAAAATTTTCAAAAAATAATATTTAGAAGATTTTTTTTCAAGAATCTTCTACTTCCGGTTGTCCAATTGTTACCAAAACCTTTTCAGATCTTCCCGGGAATGTCCGATTGGGAAATACGTTGTTAAACAAATTTTAAGTCTTATAGTTTTTGAGTAACCGTCCTTCCAACATCCCACACACACACACACACACACACACACATCCACACACACACACACACACACACACAGACATCATCGTAAAAATGTTAAAATCGGATTGTAGGGACCTTAAAACGTGCTTATTCAATAAAATCTGGATATGCGATTTTTAGCATGAATGCAATACCTCTCTTAGCGAGAGGTAAAAAGTAGTATAAGACAACGTTACAACAGCCAGAATTCTGACATAGTTACAAATGTTAAAATTAGGATTAAAAGGTATGATCAGTCCTTGATTCATACAATATGACGAATCAGTTGATCATTGAATTTGATCAGTAGATTAGCTTGATTTTTAATGGTGATTTTGGTTGATTCAGAATCAGCGTTAATCTGTGGATTAAATCGTTAATCATATACCATACCCTATACCCTGCTGTAAATTAATTTCAATTTTGTTCCACTTTTAGTAATTTTAACAATACCGGTTTTTCAAATAAAAATACCGAAAAACCGGTATTCAATTTTTCGACAGGTATTGCATTGCCTACTACAATTTTAAGGTATTGTTTTAATATAAATGGCCCATGTTCTAATTTGTTACTATGGTAGAGGGCCAGACTGTATGCCATTTATACCATAATTAAGTAATACAAAATAAGTAAAAAAAAATATTCTTTTATCGTGCGGTATTTAGAATATTTTCTTATGTACGTACTGTATAGAATGCAACAAAACAATCAAAGTCTTTCTTCTTGACTAATGACGGTATGTATCCGTATAGATTTTTACGAGGCAAATGTCAACGCACAGACCTCAACTTATGTTAGTTTATTTACGTTGTTTACTACGGGATATTAATAAAAGCGGAGCGGATGACGCAACGGCCGTGACGTCATACTTCACGCTCTGTCAACCTTCGATTGTAAAGCCAACTTCATATTTTTGCACTTTATTACACTTAATGTACTCTGAAATATTACTGTCACTTACTATTAAAATTTATTTGCCTTTGTGATTGGATTAAAGATTAAAGAGACGGCAAGATTAATTTATTTAAGCGCTTTACAAGTCATAGAATTAATAGGAACAATATGAATATTATACAATTTTTTTTCGTGTACCCCTTTAATGTGGAACATTGTGAACCATTAGTTTTATGAGGAAATCATAGAACATAGGAGACAATTTTGAGTTGTCAACATTTTAATGGTCATCGTAAAGCACATCGTGTAAGTAATAATGATTCTACAAATCGTCTGCTTAGAATAATAGTGACCTAAATTTATTTAGGTTTATTTTATAGGACATCAAAATAAATGACTCAATACAGAAATATTTCGTGCATTTTTTGAAGTTAAAATACACAAAAAAAAATACACAAAAGATCTTATAATTCATATACACAAAGTGACTATAATAGGACTGATTTTCTATAGCGCAAAATAACAGCGCCATCTACGAATTGGCACTCAAACAATTTGTGACTAACCTTCATCAACATCCCCACCAGTTTTTTACCTTTCGCTAAGAAAGGTATTGGATTCATGTTAAAAATCGCATATCCAGATTTTAGTGAATAAGCATGTTTTAAGGTCCTTACAATCCGATTTTAACATTTTTACGATGATGCCTGTGTGTGCGTGCGTGTGTTTATATGTGTGTGCGTGTGTTTATATGTGTGTGCGTGTGTGTGTATGTGTGTGGATGTTGGAGGTATGATTTATCAAATTCTATAAGACTAAAGACCTGTGTAACTACAGATTCCTCAATCTAACAGTAATGGAAAGAGCTGAATAGGTTCTGGTAACAATTGGAAAACCGGAAGTGGTAGTCTCTAAAATATTTTTTTGTAAGTATTATTTTTTAAAAATTTATCTTACTTCAAATAATAAAGATTATTAAATTCTCAATCTGACACATTTATTTTATTATATCTTCTATAGGTTTAGAGATATAGTATATAATAATATAGAATAATCTGTTGTAATAAATCTCGTTGCCCAGACACCAGTTGAGATATTTAAATGTTTGTAATTAAAAGATAAATGTAAAATGTCAGTGTCAAAAATCAGCAGTTTTACTATCAGTACTGGAAGATTTTTCTGGGAGGTACGAGTACATTTAATAATATCTTATTATATTATTAATGCCAGATTGTGGTCATGAATCTGGGGAACCGGGTTTGATCCCGACCGACGCCAAATATTTCAAATTTCAAATGGCACAAAATTGGCCCCTGTGGTGCACTCTCCACGCCAGCAATGAGTGCCCGTGAGGTGACGCCTGGAAAATGCCCGCGCGGTACAAATATATCATAATAATATCCAATATCTGTGTACAAAGCAGATTGGCATACCCAGCAATGGGTAATATGCAATGATGATATATTTTATTTATTAATTATAGGTATATTAATATTACATATAGTCCGAAGGACGAGTGAAATGGTCTGCTTCGTTTCCACGGGCAATATCTTCGATTATTAATCATATCACGAGCTTATATTTAATGAAAGAATATAATGAATTTTTATAACACATTTTGTGTGCTGCTAACCTAACTTTTGATATAGATATTCATATTATATTAAAACATGGTACTTACGAGTTTTATATAATATATCGGAGTTTCAGTTATTGTTATTACTCATTTTTATACTTAAAATTAACTGTCAATGTTGTAAATAAAGAAAACAAATCCCTTAGTAACGATTATAAATAAGGTGATCATTTCTTTGATTGGCGGAAAACATATCATGTGATTAATGAATTATATTCCCTTAAGAAATACTGCTAATACCGTCAATGAATTTGAAGAATTTTGAACATATTATAAGAGTATTAACATTAATTGTGTAGATGCGGTATCTATAGTTACTTTTAAATTTATAATAAAATCGTTTATTAATAGAAATACATCCATAACAGTGTCATTAATAAACAATTTTCTAGCACTAATCAATCTTATAAACAAACGACAACGGAAATAAATACAAAACTACTATTAGGCGTGGTTCATTAATCGTAAACTGATAGGTACTGTTTGCAGATTTTGCATTTTAAAACGACAGGATAAACAATATACATATATTATAGTTTCGAATGTTTGTTTTTTGTAGAAATAGTCCCCTAAAAAAATTGAAAACGATGGTTACATATTTATCGTAACCGCAACTAATCCGATTACTTTGTGGTGCTCAGTGAAGAACAGTTACCATGTAACTATAAGTAACTTTTAGTAAACCGCTCTGAGTAAAAAAATGTCTATTGTGGTTACCTACTACGCAAACATCTACATTAGATTCTTGATAGTTATGTTTGACAGCGCAACTATAATATTTTTACACTTGTTACATAAATAACTATTACGATTCAAATGAACTTACTATATACTATGTACCTGTAATAAATTTCGTAAATATTCATGAACTAAGCATTTAAAGTTTCAACTAATTTACGCAATAAAATAAGAATACATGGAAATATTTTTTTAGGTTACCTATG
This sequence comes from Harpalus rufipes, assembly GCA_951394225.1. Lineage (NCBI taxonomy): Eukaryota > Metazoa > Arthropoda > Insecta > Coleoptera > Carabidae > Harpalus > Harpalus rufipes. The sequence goes on from OX596279.1 coordinate 52,698,094, forward strand.
TTTACAGATGTCAACTCCAGCAGCTACCTTCAGCCTGTGCTTAATGCTTAATTAATCAGTTTTTAGTGGTTGCTTGATTCACGCCATGCCCAATACGATCGAAGCCACATCTTCGAAATGATATATTTATTTATTTAAAAATCTGGCCAACATATAACCTTCCGGCATTTCTGTGTTATTATGTACAAATTCCATACATAAATTTTCTTGCAAAATATTCTATATTTCCAGTAAAATTATTTCATAAATAAACTATGTAAATTGCACTTAACATTGATTTTAGCTTTTACAATTTATGTCGGCTCGTCCTTCTTGATTTTCTTCTTCCATGCATTTCTGTTTTGCGTGTCTTTATATTTATAATAACATTAAATGTGTAAATAATATTTCATAGTTTGTTTATAAAATAATTTTACTGGAAATATAGGATCCTTTGCAACAAAATTTATGTATGGAGTACGAGAAGTCACGTGACTTTCTGACCTTGGCAAGCAGGTATGGGGGCCCGTATCAGAATGACAGCTATTAATTGTGTCCATAACTGACAAATGTCATAATTTTTCATTCAAAATTTATTTTTTTGGTATTTTATGATTCCTTTCCTCGGCAACTGAATTCCACACTTCTAATAATAAAAAAACCACATGAAATAAGAAAATCATGGAATTTTGAATGAAAAATTATGACATTTGTCTGTTATGGACGTAATTAATAGCTGTCATTTTGACACGGGTCCCCATATCTGCTTGCCAAAGTCAGCAAAGTCACGTCACTGCACGCGCCCTATATATAAATTTTCTTGCAAATGATCCTATATTTTTAGTAAAATTATTTCATAAACAAGCTATGCAAATTGCACTTGTCACTGACATCTTCTTCTTCTTTTGTTTTACCCATTGTTTAGGGGGTCGCTATTTTTTATTTTCTTCTTCCACTCATTTTTGTTTTGGGTGTCGTCCTCATTCAGTTAATTTTCTCTCAAGTCTTCCACAATACAGTCCTTCCATCTTCTCTTTGATCTTCCTTTTTGCTTCTATCTACTATTACTAAACTGTTCATTCTTTTTCCAATATATTATTCATCTCTCCTCATGACATATCCAAACCAATGTAATCGTCTCTTTTGTATATTTCTATAAACTTCTATCACTTGACCCATTTTCCTTATCCTCCAATTCCTTACCCCATCTTTCCGTGTATTCCCCAACATCCATCTAAACATCTTCATCTCTATGCCATATTAATTTTTTTTTCATTGACACTGACATCTGTCAATTAAAATTTTCATAATATTGTAGCTGCTTCCATTATTATTATAGCATAGCTGGCTGATTTACGAAATTTAATTTCTTTATAATATTTTAATTCTATATCCATTTAACTCTATATGAAGTATAAAATGAAATCATATCGTATAGATAATAGAATATTCTTTAATAATTATAATAACATTAAATGTCAAAAAATTATATTTAACAGCATTTTTCAAGAAAAACAGTTAAAATCCTTAAACGAGGATACTAACCAAAATCTAATCAACTCTTCATATGAATGTAAAGAAAAGGAATATCATCTATGAAAAAATCGCCCCTCACATACACACACACACACATACATATACAGACATCATCGTAAAAATGGTAAATTCATATTGTAGTGACCCTAAAACGTGCAAGAAAGTCTGTTTTAATAGTATTACCAAGCAAATATTTGTCCTAAATATTTTGACTACCACTTTGCTATTTTGAAGAAAATCTATTTATTCATTCTAACATTGAAATTCTCACTACTTTCTAATTTTTTCTATTCCTCCGCTATCCTTTTATTCTCCTTCTTATCCTCTATTTCTATTATCTTGGAGAAAGCTCCTCTGTCCCAGTTTTTGCTACGCTTTCCCTGAATTCAGCCACTTATATTCATATTTTTTGCGCAATAACCCGGGAAGGGAGACCACAAAAACAAGGTACACAAAGGAGAATATTTGAATATATTGGCAGTGGAAAGAAGCTATGAATAACTTACGGATGTAGGAAGCAAAAAATTTAGAAAGTTTCAGCCCACGAAAAATCGAGGAAGAGTTAGAAATATGTTTAGTAGTAGAGAAGATTTTGAACAGATGTGAAGTTTATTTTTATGCAGTGATTTGTTCAGAAATAATAAAAATATTATATGTATAAATGAGTTTTTGTTGTTAAAATAATTTAATATTTAGGGTAAGTGAATTAAGATCTTAGGTGCCTTATTATTACTTAAGAATAAATGCTGTATGAGCGAGATTTCTGTCGTAACATGTGTCACAAAAGTTTTAGGAAAAATTGAACTTGCTTATTACTACAATAATTAACATAGCTGTTTAATATAGAGCTAATGGCTCATTTTCTTCAATACGACGAAGTTTGAATGATGACATATTTGTTCCGTGCAGGCATTTACCAGGCGTCATTTCACGCGAATCTTGGGAACGGGTTCGATTCCGACCGATGCCAAATATTTTAAAATTTGAAATGGCACAAAATTGACCCCTGTGGTGCACTCTCCATGCCAGTAATGAATATAGGTAAGTACATAAATAAATAAAATAAATATATCATCACGGCCATTAGCCATTATTGGGTCTGTCACAGGGGTTATTTTTGTGCTATTTAATATTCGAAATATTTGGCGTCGGTCGGGATCGAACCCGGTATTTATATGTAATTTAATTTCAATACCACAGTACCTTCCGCCAATCCTGTGTATTATGTACAAATTCCATACATAAATTTTCTTGCAAAGGATTCTAAATTTCCAGTAAAATTATTTCATAAACAAACTATGCAAATTACATTTGACACTGACAACTTCTTCTTCTTTAGCTTTTCCTATTCGCTAGGGGTCGCTATTTTTTATTTTCTTCTTCCACTCATTTCTGTTTTGCGTGCCGTTCTCATTCAGTTCCTTTTCTCTCAAGTCTTCTTATCTTTGGTCTTCCTCTGTTACTTCAACCTTCTATTACTAAGCTATTCAATATATTCTTTATTTCTCCTCATGACATTTTCAAACCAATATAATCATCTCGCTTGTATCTTTCTAGAAACTTGTAACAATTAGAGTTATTTCCTTACCTATCTTTCTATGTCTTCCCCATCATCTACTTCAACATCCTCATCTCTGCCACATTAATTTATTTTTTATTTATACTGACATCTGTCAATTTGAATTATATGAACATATTAGTAGTTTCCATGTTTAGCATAGCTGGCTGATTTATAAAATTTAATTTCTTTAAAATTCTTTAACTCTATATTTATTGAATATGAAGTATAAAATGTAATCAAATCGTATAGAGAATAATACATTCTTTAAGTTATAATAACGTTAAATGTCAATATATCAAATTTAACTGTTAAATCTTCAAATGAGGCTACTTCCCGTTCACCAATTATAACTAAAATCTAATCATTTATTCTTCTGGATGTAAACTTGAGGAATATGAATACACACACATATATATACATACAGACATCATCGTAAAAATGGTAAAATCGTATTATAGGGACCCTAAAACATGCTTATTCACTAAAAACTCATCATTGAATTTTTTGACCAAAGACAATACCTTCCTTACCTAAAGGTGACGGAAGGTAAAAATAAATTAAATTGGAGGTATTGTGTTGTCCATATCAGATTTTTTTCCGAAAACTTGTTAAATGCTCCCATGATAGAACCACCTTAAATTGGTACTTTAAACGTTTCATTTCATTCAGTAACAATTCTTATTATATTAAGAATGTTTATTAATAAGCAGAGTACTAATGATATAAATGTGTAGATAATAAATTATAAAATAAAGTAGACATGATAGCGAAAGAGTGTGCATTTGAATAGTTGTAAGTAGATATGTGTATATATGTATGTTCGTAATTATCCGCCATATAAAGCTTACAAATATGTGACTACAGTCTGTATCAACTGCAAATATTTTATGTTAATTCCTTGTGCAGAAATTAACATATTCTTTCCACGAATAATTAACCAAGAAATTTAAATTGTAAATTCAAAAGCCGGTACATAAAGCACAGTTTACAGAGTTCCAAGATGGCGTAAACACATTAGAGATATACTTATAAAGGCCAAGCTCCACTTGTAAATAACTTGGCGCTCTGACAAAAAGTATTAAAGTCGAACAGTTTATGATAACTGCTGCTCCCCATACCAGCGGATACACTAATGAACTTTAATTCACATAGTTTATACGCGCCAAACAAATAAAGTGTGCAAATTATGTTGCAGTGCAGGTTTGCTGGACTCCGATGCATTTGTCGCGAACGCGGAGGCCAATTGCCGTTTGCGCAAAACGGCCACAAGTATTGTGGGGCGTTTACGAGCAAACAGCCAATCGCAAATACTGAATATTTCATATTTTTGGATTACCACACACAACAAAAAAGAGGTATGATTATCCAAAACGAAATGGAGATAACTCTCAGATAATGTTAATAAATATGGATTAGGATTTATATTAAAATTATACAGAAAAAGAAATATTGAGAGAAATATGTTACTACGAAGTTTTACCCCTCACAGGGTGTGCCATAGTGTTAGTATTATTAGTTCATAAATTAATATACATACAGTAAAATTTTTGAAAGATGTCCGATCAAGATTATCTACGAATTGTATGAATTCAGATTTTTGTTCCGCCCATTCTGACAAATTCACTAGTGTCGTTTACTTAGTTTTTCTACGGGTACATAAGATACTACTGTTATTTTGTTATTATAAAATATATTTTACAGTAAAAGCATTCAAAATCAGATACTGATTAGATTACTGAAAGTGTCAATGTCAGTGACACTGACAGAAAATAACGTTATTCGTACGGCTATGAATCAAGGTACTGTATCTGAATTAATAAATAAACTTACGTTACGGCGAAAGTATTATCAACAACGAAGATCGTTTTAAAATGGAATGTCCTAACTTAGTCGAAACAATATGAATTTTTGAAGGACAAGCGTGTTATATCCATCCTTATCGCACACGCTTATAACCTTTGTAAATGAGGGAGATAAATGTATGCCAATTTGTTAATTCGTTCATGATACAGAAGACCTTGATCGGACATCTTTAAAAAAAAATTACTGTACGTATTTAATTTTAAAAACTTGATACCTCCCGCCATTTAAATTTTATTAATTCAAATACATAATGGGATCTCGTTGCCGCGGGCCTGATATTTGGCCGCGAATCTGGGGAACCCGATTCAATCAACGCCAAATAATTAAAATTTTATTTTTATCCATAAAATATATAGAAAAAGTATTAATAAAATATTATAAAATAATTTTTAATTATAATAATAACAAGTTGCGAAAAAATAGCATTTAAAGGTATTTTTAGAAGAAAAGCTTCAAGTAAAGTGCCATTTCCGGTTATCCGATTGACACCAAAATCTAATGGCTAATATCCATATTAGAATAAGGTAGAAATACATGGTTTTAAAATTTTCTGAATGATAGTATTTAAGTTAGAGCGCCCAGAAGATCCATACACACATACACACACACACACACACACACACACACACACACACACACACACATACACACACAAATACACACACATACACACAATCATCGTGATAATGTCAAAAACGTATTCTAGAGACTTTAAAGCCTGGTCATTTACCAAAATCTTAATATGCGAATTTTAGCACGATCCCTATTGACAACTGATAAGCTGCGACATGACATCTGGTGGGAAAAATATGAACTTTCCGATTTGGTACTATTTGTGACTATATGCTTGAGTTACATGTGGTTTGATCATTTGATGTGAATAAAAATGGGAAAAAGTCGTACAAATTGTTGTATATTCTGACGTCACTCTCAAGATCTGGTCGAGACACAGGCATTGGGTTTTATAATTTTCCGAAACATGGCCAAAATAAAGTTAAAATTACGACAAGAGCAAGTGTTGAAATGGATATGGATCGACGAAAAGCATGGGAATATGCAATTCGTAGTGCAAAACAAATAACAAAACATATGAAAGTTTGTTCTCGTCATTTTAAATCGGATAATTACATATTTCGTGGTCTTTATCTAGCTTTACACGTGCATTCTGCACTAATAATTTTTAAATTTTCTCTAAATGTATTTTGATTTCATGTGGTTTTGCAGAAATTGCACTGGTTCGCAGACAAAGTGCAAATATTACCCACATTATACCGTCATTTTTTAATATTCCACATAATATTATGTGGTTAGCATTTATAATTCGCTCACCTGCGATCATCAATTTCGATTGATTAAATATATATAAAATTATAAATACATTTTAACATATCTTCTATAATACATTTAGAAGTAGCTGTTGCTTCCAGAAATCTAAAATGTTCTGTGGTACCAAACCCCATTTTAAGTGAAAAAAATTGCTTTTGTTGTTTGTTCTCATATGTCACAACACTGCGAGTACCAATTCAGAAGCAGCTGGTCGGCCCGATGGTGCTGCCGCCATCGGACATGTCAGTTCTCAATACCTCCCTTATCAAGGATAGCGGGACATAAAAATCTGATGTGGTCACAGTTTAGTTCTATGTATTTTGTACGAGCCATATGTAATATGACCCAGGTTTACCGAGGTCAACTATGAGCGCGATGCTGTAATTTGCATATCCGCGAGGTGTGTATACTATTTTATTCACAATCAATTAGTAATAATTGAGTTTCAAATATTCATTTTATTAATATTTAATATAAGGCCGTGTGCCTGATTGTCTGGTCGAGAATCTGGGGACCCAGGTTCGATCCCGACCAACGCCAAAAATTACTTCGAATTATAATGGCACAAAATTGACCCCTGGGCTGCACTCTCCACGCCAGCAATGAGTATCTGTGAGGTGATGCCTGGTAAGCGCACGAACGGTACAAATATTTCATCATTACCGACATCTGTGTACAAAGCAGATTGGCATACCCAACAATGGGTAATATGCCGTGATGATATATTTATTTATTTATTTTTATTAGTTTTTTGACAGTGACATCTATCAGTCATATATATTTGAAATGTGAACTGTGTAACTAAGGAATTGTGTTTATCTTTAAAACATAGGCTCCGGGATTTATATATTTTTTTTTAAATTTATCTCTAGAATAAATAGAAAAAGTAGAAATCTTTAATTTTTATAATAACAAATTGCAAAAAATGACATTTAAGAGTATATCTCAAAGAAAATCTATTTTGAGCTTCAAGTAAAGTGTCATTTTTGGTTATCCGATTGCCACCAAAATCTAATGCCTTCTTTCCATATTAGAGTAGAGCCGAAATACAAGATTTCAAAATTTTCCAAATGATAGTATTTGAGTTAGACCGTCCAATGGATTCACACGCGCACACATACTTACCCACATACATCATTGTGAAAATGTTAAAATCGGATTCTATGGACCTTAAAACCTGGTCATTTACCAAAATCTCGATATGAGATTTTTAACATAATATACTTACCTCCCTTATCAAAGGTAGCGAGAGGAGAAATACTGGAAAATTCTTAGATTTAGCCGTTTGTCTGGTTGTGAGCAATTTATGTTTCTTTTGAATAATTTTCTAATCTGGAGTTAATCCGTTCGTAAGTCCGGAAACAAATCTCGTGTTAAATCACGTATTTTACTGGCGAAATCTGTTTAACATTCTTGAAAAATCTCTCTCTTAGTGATTCTAGTATGGCTTCCATTCGAAGGAGGCTGAACCTCGCGTAAATAAGAATTAGTGTCTGGGCCCACGCCCTGCCCTGACCGTTCGTTGCACACATGAATCGGAGCTATATTTGTGCCAGCCAAGCCAGATACATTGTATGCACAAATACACATGCGAGTAAAAGATTCCATACACAACACAACAATAAATACGAAATACTGAGAATGTGAAGTTTTTTTAAACGAATTTGGAATAACAACAAATAAATTCACATTCTTTATAATTTGCTGCAGGAATATAAAAATGCAAAATTGGTTTCTTTTGTTAGAAGCGTTTTCCATGTATATATTTAGTGCAAACTTCATTGATTGTATAACTCGTTTTCCATTTAAAAGTGTATTCTTTTTAGGGGGACGATGAACTGATCTCACCTCGTACTGAACTGAACTACTCCTAAAAAATATGATGTGGCCAGCACATTACCTTCCGTCAATCCTGTATATTATGTACAAATTCCATACATTGCATTCTTGCAAGATTCTATATTTCCAGTAAAATTATTTCATAAACAAACTATGCAAATTGCACTTGACATTGTCATCTTCTTCGTCTTCTTTAGCTTTTCCCATTCGTTAGGGATCGCTATTTTTTATTTTCTTCTTCCACTCATTTCTGTTTTGCGTGTCGTCCTCATTCAGTTCCTTTTCTCTCAAGTCTTCCACAATATAGTCCTTCCATCATCCATCTTATCTTTGGTCTTCCTCTGTTTTTTTCTACCTTCTACTATCAAGCTATTCGTTCTTCTTCCAATATCTTCTTCATTTCTCCTCATGATATGTTCAAACCAATGTCATCGTCACTCTTGTATCTTTCTAGAAACTTTCCCTTATTCTTCCATTCCTTATCCTATCTTTCCGTGTCTTCCCCAACATCTATCTCAACATCCTTAATATAGTAGCTGTTTCCCTGATTTATAAAATTTAATTTAACTTACGGTAAATTTATTATTTACAATTATCTTATGATTCATTTAACTTTCAGAAATTTAAATGTCATATGGATTATTGGACTTATTTTGTGTAGGTACCATAAGAAGTACAAGGTATAAAAAAACCTCAAAAAATTAACGTATATTTTTCATTGTGAGAAATAAATAGTAAATTAATTTTTACCTATGAGAAACATTTAAAAAAATTATTATATCTTCATAGATTTAGAGATAGAAATATAATCTATAAAATAATCTGTTAGCCCGAACAGCTCTATGGTAACTAGTTGAGAAATTAAAATGTTTGTTATTGACAGATAAATGTCACTAATGTCAGTGTCAAAAATTCAGAGATAGTACTGGAGGCTTTTTCTGAGAACGACATAATATTTCTTATTGTGTTATTAATTAAATATTTAAATTTATAGATATATTACACACACTCTTCAAAAATACCGTCAATCCCGTCAATGAATTGGAAGAACCCGAATATTTAGAAGAGTAGGAGAAAACTTGCTCATACGATCAATTTAAATTTATAAAAAATATATAAATATAAGGAATAGATATAATTAGAATTTTTATGTGTACAAGAAATGTTAAATACGATATCCCCGAATGGAAAGGGCGAGAGAGAGAGATTTTTTTTTTATTATACGAACGGTTTTGTTCAAATTCACTTTCTTCAAAATGTTCTGCAAGAAAATTACAAATGTTAATGTGACAATAAATCTATGACTATTTTTCTCACTCAGCACAAGCGATTATTTTGTGTTGGAATCCAATCTTTCCGTCGACAATTCATCAACCATCTTTCACGCGTTTTAGAATCTGCTGGAAATCTAATAAAATAACTCAAATAATTTTAATTTACAATAAATCATTTGTCGATCTATTATCTTCAATTTAACAATATTTAATATCTATTGTATGGAAGGAAAAGTAAGTTAACCTCTAATAATTTTTTACAAATTTTATAATTTCAATACTTGTCTATAAAAATATAATCCATCACTTGTACGGCTTGCACACCTTGGCGCTGAACAATCCGTCATTTGAAGTACTTTATTTAGACCAAGCGTTAATATATAGCAAAAACAAAAGGACTAACAGTATATGGCTTTGTGATATCGCTTGTGCGTCGACTGGAAAGTTGGATCCAAGATGGAGGGCGCGTCAGTTGTGATTATCTAGCAGCTATAAGCTACACTAAGTGCAAAACTAAGTATACAAATGGCAAACGCTATAAGTTAACCGACTTAGCGTCTCTATTTGTTCTTGAGATCCTTATCTTAGACACGTTATCCTAGACATCTATATATATTTATATATAGGTAGAATAATTTTACTTAAATTATTTTTTTCTACAGTCTACATAGAAAGTAGCCATTTGCGCTCTCTTTTGTCAACGCAAAATGTCACTTTACCGCTCTAGCGCGACAAAGTAGAAAAAAAATGGTGAGAAATGTCACTTGTCTGCATTATTAATGGAAACGTTTAGTCAAGGAACTAATGGCACTGTAGTGACATGTTTACCACCTTTCAAAATCAATCTGACATATAACTGCTCTGTCGGTATATTACGTAACAAAAAAAAGCCGTACTATTATGAAAATAAAATAGGGCATTCATTTACAAAAACGAAAGTATAAAATGTTTAGATTAGATTGAAGCAATATGTCAAGAAGAATGGGAAATAACGATAAATTAAAATTAAATATAAAAGACGTTTTTACCTTCCGTCACCTATAGGTGAGGAAGGTATTGTCTTTGGTCAAAAAATTCAATGATGAGTTTTTAGTGTATAACCATGTTTTAGGGTCCCTGTAATACGATTTTACCATTTTTACGATGATGTCTGTATGTATGCATGTGTGTGTGTCTGTGTGTGTGTGTGTGTGTGTGTGTGTGTGTGTGTGTGTGTGTGGGTGTGTGTGTGTGTGTTTCTGTGTGTGTGATCGCATAACTTCAATACTACGATTCCAAAATTTATATTTTTTTCGTATTCCTCAAGTTTACATCCAGAAGAACAAGTGATTAGATTTTGGTTATAATTGGTGAACCGGAAGTAGCCTCATTTGAAGATGTAACAGTTAATTTTGATTTATTGACATTTAAGGTTATTATAACTTAAAGAATATATTATTCTTTATACGTTTTGATTACATATTATACTTCATATTCAATAGATACAGAGTTAAAGAATTTTAAAGAAATTAAATTTTATAATTCAACCAGCTATGCTAAACATGGAAACTACTAATATATTCATATAATTCAAATTGACAGATGTCAGTATCAATAAAAAGTAAATTAATGTAGCAGAGATGAGGATGTTGAAGTAGATATTGGGGAAGACACGGAGAGATACGGTAAAAAAATAAATCTAGTATTACAAGTTTCTAGAAAAATACAAGAAAGACGATTACATTGGTTTGAATATATCATGAGGAGAAATGGAGAATTATATTGGAACAAGAATCAATAGTTTAGTAATAGGATGTTGAAGAAACAGAGGACGACCAAGGATAAGATGGAAGGACTATATTGCGAAGACTTGAGAGAAAAGGAACTGAATAATAACGACACGCAAAAATAGCGACCCCTAACGAATGGGAAAAGCTAAAGAAGAAGAAGTCAGTGTCAAGTGCAATTTGAATAGTTTGTTTATGAATTAATTTTACTGGAAATTTAGAATCTTTTGCAAGAAAAATTATGTATGGAATTTATACATTATACACAGGATTGACGGAAGGTATTGTGCTGGCCACAACAGATTTTTTTCTTTATATTAATCCTTATTAATTGAGTTGTAGTGTAAGTGCAAAGTGTACATTTTATTATTTTTTGTTATGGTGGAGGACCCCATTGTGGCGACTGTAGAAAAAAAACTTGTATGTGTTTCAAATACCTATTATCTGCATTTGGAAATATATAATTGCCGGCTAATATTATTGAGAAACTAATATTTTATGGGACTAGTCTGCTTTTCTATCAAATTTTTGTTCTTTTATACTCAAAGGTTGGCTTTGTGTTATTTTTGGCGTGTTTTGAGTATTTAGCAATAAACAAAAGGCGAACACGCAAAACAAAGAGAAATTTATAAACAGGTCTTGTGTATGAACATGTCGCGTTCGCGTAAGCAAGCAGGCGACCAGTAACTGTTTCTTTCAATAATTACAGTAATAAATTACGCTTAACAGATTAATTTTAATGCAAGAGCAAATTCTAGAGTAGTGAGATCACTGCCGCACAAGCACTGCACAGCGCACGTAAACACGCGGTATAAATAATGTCCGGTATCTCGGGCATTTTAATACACAACCACAAGTGGAGGAGATATTCGGCACGAACGAAACAAAGCGAAAGGAAGGTCTCAATTTGCTGGCCAAAAAAGAAACGCAAAAACCAAAGCGCATTGCCAGAAAACATAATTAGTAATACTGCAAGTTTCATTTCTTACGGATGAACCAATACACAATCTCCCTAATCATGAGCATAACAATGGTAAAATTAGATATACTAGTGGATGTTTTAGCAATTAAAGTTTAATTTTTTAAAGATCAAAGTCATCTTCGAATTATATGAGTTAAGATTTTAGCTCCATCCATAGTCCAGTCAATGGAAACCAAAAAAGACCTTTGCCTTACAAAAGGTGGGGTAGAAATGATTTTAACATATGTTGTTTAGGTCGGGACCGGGATGAAAAATTTAAATTTTCGACCTTGGGCAGGATCGGCGCGAGCCATCTTGGATCAAAGGTACAAAAAATGTTTTTTTTTGGGTTTTTGACCATTTTCTCGAAAACTGTAGGAATCAAAATTTCACAAGAAGACAAAATTAAAGCTCGTAATTTTTTGTACAAAAAGGGATCTTATATTTTTTTACTTAGGCTTAACTCTCAAAGAGTTATGTTAAAAAATACACAGTATAACAGTTTATGAAAAAAATTAAATTACTCAAGAAATAAAAAAAATATTAGGTATTTAATATTTAGTTTAACCTTTAAGTACTCGCGTGCTCTGTGTGACATTAGTGCTCGCGTGGCGTCATATGACGCCAAGTCGGAGGATAGGTTTTTTTTCGGTCAATTTTTGGCAGAAAAAGTTTGAAAAATTTTTTTTAAGACTTTTTAAACCCTATAATATTTATATAACATAATTACATTTTCAATATTTTAAAAACATGAACCAAAAAAATATATAATTTACATTTGAACACATGGTTTACTAGTGGCATTCAGAACACTGAGTTCTTTGATGTTCCTGGCAGACATGATTGTAGCAGGTTATGCAAGTTACGCTACTTGATTTGTTTTTTGATCTTGGGCAGATGACACTTTTTTTGGGTTTTTGGTCCAAACACCGCAGGTGGGTCATAATTTATCATTAGTATCCACACCCCGACAAATGACGCCAAATGGCGCGCTGTATTACTAAATTGATTATAGCTTCAAATTGTATCATAGAAAAAACATAATAATGGGCATTTATATTTCTCAAAACTATAATAAAAGAATAATTTGGGGGTAGAACTCCGAAAAAAAAAGTGTATAAAAATTGCAATACTTCAAACTTCCGTTGGCGTCATATGACGCCACGCGAGTACTTAAAGGTTAATAGGTTTTACTATTTATAACATTTAGATTCGCTGTGGCATCAAAAGAAGTAAATTATCGATTATTTTAAAAAAAAATTAGCCATGGTTTCCTACGCGGTTGGAAAATTTGAATTTAGCATGAAATTCCCTTATCCTCTCATTCTTTATCCTATCTTTCCGTATCTTCCTCATTCACTACGGATCGCATTTTTTTATTTTCTTCTTCCACTCATTTCTGTTTTACGTGTCGGTCTCATTCAGTTCCTTTTCTCTCAAGTCATCCACAATGCAGGCCTTCCATCTTATCTTTGGTCTTCCTCTGTTCCTCCATATCTATTGAATAGGAATAAAAAATGTAACCAAACCGGATAAAGAATAAACTATTCTTTAAAATTTATAATAATATAAAATATCGAAAAATGATATTTAACTGCGTTTTTTCAAGAACTTAAATTGAAAACACTTCCGGTTGATCAATTATAACAAAATCTAATCAGTTCTTTATATGGATGTAAAATAGAGCAATACGAAATAAATATATATATATATATATATATATATATATATATATATATATATATATATATATATATATATATATATATATATATATATATATACCTATATGTATACAGGGTGTCCCTTAACTTCGAGCAAAAACTTTAAGGGCATATAGTACTGACCAAAATGAATAAAAAAGCTTCATCAACATAGGAATGATCTTCAACTGTTTCCGAGAAAAGCGAAAAATCTAAGAAAAACTGACAAAGATAACGATCGAATAAAATTTTGTCTATGTCAGTAAAAAGACTATAAAAAACAATAAAATTTTATATGAAACATTTTTCTCAATTTCTTATAGTTACGTAGTTATATGAAAATTAAATATTGACCAAGGTCGCCACAACATTTCACTTTTGATTTTTATAAAATAACAAAAGGCCATCTAAGATTACCTCTCAAAGGTAAACAAAAAGTCTCAATTAATCAAAATCGTAATTCTTATAGTTTTTGAGATAGCAAAGGTAAATCTCGTAAAAACTCATTTTTCACTGCGTTATATCTGGGAAACTATTAAAGATCGGACACATTTTGACTGAGCTTTTTTTACTCATTTTGATCAGTATTATATGCCCTTAAAGTTTGTGCACCAAGTTAAGGGACACCCTGTATATAATCTAGGAACCCTAAAACGTGCTTATTCATTAAAAACCATTGAATTTTTTGACCAAACACAATACCTTCCTTACCTAAAGGTGACGGAAGGTAAAAATCTCATACGTGCATTGAAAGAAGGGCGCTCGATAAGTATGGCTATAACAAGTTTTTCTTCAAAATTCATCTTGTTTGGACAGGTTTCGACATGCCATTTTAAAACTATACTATATAGTTGTTGACAATACTGTCGCTGTAATGCAAATCCATGTATTATTTCGGATGCGTAAAGCGTTATTTTATGTCTGTGTCAGTATCTTATTTTTCGCATACTTGGTTTCACATTTGCAAATAAACTTACCAGTTGATTTATTTCTGAATATTTAATGTTTTTACTGTAACATATTTTGAAATGAAATTTATACATTTTATATATTTTATATCAAAACTGTCATAGATTGTTAACTATACATGTGCACACTAAATGTTAAATGGTTAATATATCTATTAAGTTTAATATCCTTCATTACAAAATATCTGGCATATCTAGTGAGTATTAAACCTATAAAAGTATTTTTGCAACTTGTGCCACACACAAGATATAAAGGTTATTTTATAAATTCCCAGATCTTGTGCGTTTATATTGTAACTAATACTGTTATAAACAGCAAAAATAAAATATGTTTATGAGTGCTGCACGCTTAACGAGCATGTTCCTGCCGCATACCTGAAGGAAAAAGAAAAGGATATTTATGGAAGCACAAGGTGTTTTCGAACCTACCTAGTAATTAGAATCTGTTTACAACAAAACAATAAATCTTAATTTTTACAAAGAGCGATAGCTCAATGCGTATTTAGTTCCTGTAGTGATTTATTAAGAAAATATTAAATTTTGAAAAGCGTACAATGAAAGATTTATTAGTTATTTACTTCTCCATTAGAACAACGACAAAAACGTATTAACACTTTCGAATTACCGGATCATTTTTTCTTCAATTTTTTTTTTAATTTTAAACGTGCGCCTCAATTATTTGTACTAATTTAAAGTAAAAGCATTGGTAATTGACACTTTAAGAAATGAAAATGTGTAAAATTGTTTTTTAAAGACATGATTTAATGTTTAGCGAAAATACAAGCAATTATTCGCATTCATTGACGTCTTAAGAAATAATATGCCTATGAAAATAACAATTAACATTAATTATTTTTAAAAAAAATGAATACATGTTAATTTTTACCTGCCGTCACCTTTGTCTTTGGTCAATAAATTCAATGATGAGTTTTTAGTGAATAAGCATGTTTTAGGGTTCCAATAATACGATTTTACCATTTTTACGAAGATGTCTGTATGTATGTGTGTGTGTGTGTGTGTGTGTGTGTGTGTGTGTGTGTGTGTGTGTGTGTGTGTGTGTGTGTGTGTGTGTGTGTGTGTGTGTGTGTGTGTGTGTGTGTGTGTGTGTGTGTGTGTGTGTGTGTGTGTGTGTGTGTGTGTGTGTGTGTGTGTGTGTGTGTGTGTGTGTGTGTGTGTGTGTGTGTGTGTGTGTGTGTGTGTGTGTGTGTGTGTGTGTGTGTGTGTGTGTGTGTGTGTGTGTGTGTGTGTGTGTGTGTGTGTGTGTGTGTGTGTGTGTGTGTGTGTGTGTGTGTGTGTGTGTGTGTGTGTGTGTGTGTGTGTGTGTGTGTGTGTGTGTGTGTGTGTGTGTGTGTGTGTGTGTGTGTGTGTGTGTGTGTGTGTGTGTGTGTGTGTGTGTGTGTGTGTGTGTGTGTGTGTGTGTGTGTGTGTGTGTGTGTGTGTGTGTGTGTGTGTGTGTGTGTGTGTGTGTGTGTGTGTGTGTGTGTGTGTGTGTGTGTGTGTGTGTGTGTGTGTGTGTGTGTGTGTGTGTGTGTGTGTGTGTGTGTGTGTGTGTGTGTGTGTGTGTGTGTGTGTGTGTGTGTGTGTGTGTGTGTGTGTGTGTGTGTGTGTGTGTGTGTGTGTGTGTGTGTGTGTGTGTGTGTGTGTGTGTGTGTGTGTGTGTGTGTGTGTGTGTGTGTGTGTGTGTGTGTGTGTGTGTGTGTGTGTGTGTGTGTGTGTGTGTGTGTGTGTGTGTGTGTGTGTGTGTGTGTGTGTGTGTGTGTGTGTGTGTGTGTGTGTGTGTGTGTGTGTGTGTGTGTGTGTGTGTGTGTGTGTGTGTGTGTGTGTGTGTGTGTGTGTGTGTGTGTGTGTGTGTGTGTGTGTGTGTGTGTGTGTGTGTGTGTGTGTGTGTGTGTGTGTGTGTGTGTGTGTGTGTGTGTGTGTGTGTGTGTGTGTGTGTGTGTGTGTGTGTGTGTGTGTGTGTGTGTGTGTGTGTGTGTGTGTGTGTGTGTGTGTGTGTGTGTGTGTGTGTGTGTGTGTGTGTGTGTGTGTGTGTGTGTGTGTGTGTGTGTGTGTGTGTGTGTGTGTGTGTGTGTGTGTGTGTGTGTGTGTGTGTGTGTGTGTGTGTGTGTGTGTGTGTGTGTGTGTGTGTGTGTGTGTGTGTGTGTGTGTGTGTGTGTGTGTGTGTGTGTGTGTGTGTGTGTGTGTGTGTGTGTGTGTGTGTGTGTGTGTGTGTGTGTGTGTGTGTGTGTGTGTGTGTGTGTGTGTGTGTGTGTGTGTGTGTGTGTGTGTGTGTGTGTGTGTGTGTGTGTGTGTGTGTGTGTGTGTGTGTGTGTGTGTGTGTGTGTGTGTGTGTGTGTGTGTGTGTGTGTGTGTGTGTGTGTGTGTGTGTGTGTGTGTGTGTGTGTGTGTGTGTGTGTGTGTGTGTGTGTGTGTGTGTGTGTGTGTGTGTGTGTGTGTGTGTGTGTGTGTGTGTGTGTGTGTGTGTGTGTGTGTGTGTGTGTGTGTGTGTGTGTGTGTGTGTGTGTGTGTGTGTGTGTGTGTGTGTGTGTGTGTGTGTGTGTGTGTGTGTGTGTGTGTGTGTGTGTGTGTGTGTGTGTGTGTGTGTGTGTGTGTGTGTGTGTGTGTGTGTGTGTGTGTGTGTGTGTGTGTGACAAAAGTTTCGGATCGCATAACTTCAATACCACGATTCCAAAAATTATATTTTTTTCGTATTCCTCAAGTTTACATCCAGAAGAACAACTGATTAGATTTTTGTTATAATTGGCGAACCGGAAGTAGCCTCATTTGAAGATTTAACAGTTAAATTTGATTTATTGACATTTGACGTTCTTATAACTTAAAGTATATATTATTCTCTATACGGTTTGATTGCATTTTATACTTCATATTCAATAGATATAGATTTAAAGAATTTTAAAGAAATTAAATTTTATAAATCAGCCAGCTACGCTAAACATGGAAACTACTAAATATATTCATATAATTCAATTTGACAGATGTCAGTATAAATAAAAAGTAAATTAATGTGCAGAGATGAAGATGTTGAAGTAGATGTTGGGGAAGACACGGAAAGATAGATAAGGAAATAACTCTAGTGTTACAAGTTTCTAGAAAGATACAAGCGAGATGGTTACATTGGTTTGAAAATGTCATGAGGAGAAATGAGGAATTTATTGGAAGAAGAATGAATAGCTTGGTTTGAAAATGTCATGAGGAGAAATGAGGAATTTATTGGAAGAAGAATGAATAGCTTGGTAATATAAGCTTGAAGAAGCAGAGGAAGACTGTATTGCGGAAGACTTGAGAGAAAAGGAACTGATTGAGAACGACAGTAAAACAGAAATGAGTGGATCAAGAAAATAAAAAATAGCGACCTCTAACGAATGGGGAAAGTTAAAGAAGAAGAAGAAGATACTAGTGTCAAGTACAATTTGCATAATTTGTTTATGAAATAATTTTATTGAAAATTTATAATTTTTTGCAAGAAAATGGAATTTATACATAATACATAGGATTGACGGAAGATATTGTGCTGGCCAAAAAATTTTTTTAATATAGAATTACAATGCCATGAAAGAAATATGTGAATATTTTGTTTACCTTTACATTTATTAGAACAAAATGTACATTTCTTTCTGTCAGGGCACTCTAATTCTATGTAAAAAAAATCTGATGTGGCCAGCACATGACCATCCGCCAATTCCATGTTTAAAATAGAAATGAGGAAAAGTATCATTTCCAGGTGATTGTTTGTCAACAAAAACTAACTTGTTCCAATAAATAGAAAAGTCTGTAATACGAAATTTTGGATTATATTTTATTGTTGTTCCTTGAAAATTTGTTGAGAGCTCCAAATTAAGTGCCACTCCCGGGTTATCATATATAGTCCAAATCTAATATGTTGTTTCAAATTATATACGAGTTTTAAATACCAAATTTGAGAACAAAAGCGTAACGTTTTATACGTCAAATTATTAGTATTTATTTTGACAATCATTATTTTGACACTGACGTAATAAAACGTTACGCTTTTGTTCGTCTCTTGTTTCTAATTCCATGGCTAATACTATCAAATTGTAATTCCGTGAATTTTCAAATTTTATTTCTGCAGTTATGAAGTAACCAAAATGACTTTTTTTATTGATTCGGATATAGAAATTTTTGCTTTACAACATCCATTCGAAACTTTTTGTCTAAAACAATTAGCGGAGCAATGCGCACGGAAAAACTGATTTCCCATGTTAAACGCCAATGATACACCCTGTATACCTATATAATTTTGTCTAAACAGAAATATTTTTTTAATTGAGATGAGTGTTTTATATGAATGTATGGGGGAAAATATTTAAGAAAATCTAGTAGCCGTTTACAGGCGACCTTACGATGTTACCGGTTGAAAAAAAGTATTATCTGGCACGTAAAATTAAGGTTTTATGTTGGTTTTATGGCTTTGGCTGTCGTGTCGAGCAGACAGACACACCAAGCTATGCCTCTACCCTCCCCTAACAGGACAAGACACGTTGACAACACCTGACATTCATAGACACCACGGCTTTGAATAATTACATCAATCAAAACAGGCAATAGATCGAAACTTTAAAAGAGCATTCATTAACAACAATACTGAATATTTTATTTTTATTTTTGGGGTCAGTTCGTTAAGAAGCCGGTTATTAGTCGGAAGGAACGATTCGAATCTGGCTGATTGCAAATTATTTACTATTTTCAAATAAGAGAATCACGGTAGACTTATTGAGAATAAGAAAATAAGGAAAGCCATGATACCCTCGTAGGACAAAAATGGCCTTTGTGATAGCTTTCACTGCCCGAGAGGTGTCGCCTGGTAAGCGCGCTGAATGGTACAGATATATTGTCATTACCGAAATCTGTGAATATTAAATAATATAAAAACTGCAAATAAACATAAAATAAATAATAAAAACACAATTAAAAAATAATAAAAACACAATTAAATTCTCATAAAAATGTCTAATGTATCTTAAATTTAAATAACGAATAAAAAAAGTGCTTGAAAATTAAAACAATAAAGCTATAAACTTTATGTAATTAAGCAATTTCCTAAAGTAACAAATTAAAACACTACGAGTAGTTTTATTATAAATTCATAAAGAATTCATAAACCTGAAAATGACCCATCAAATATAAATGATTCCTTTATGATTTCATAAATCATTTTAAGTATTTAACAAGTTATAAAATAAGATTTATTATTCCATATTATTCTTCATTTCTCCCATTCATTTATTTGATTTTGATGCTTGTAAATTAAAAATTATATCACTGAAAATTTTATATCTTTTTCATTCATATTTTTTATAACAAAAATATTAAACAAAACTTTATAGATATTACAATAATAAAATAAATACCTAACAGTATATTATTCAATGTGCCATTTTACTAGAGAGGTATGTCATTTTAAGGACGAATCCACAGATCCTTTAAATTGATTTTCCTGTGCAGTGCTAACTGATCCAACAGCCGATTTTAGTGTCAATTGATCCACCACTACCTGAGCCTTTAACTACGGGGCAATATATATGAGATAAATAAGAGGATCACAAAGAATAATTGAGAATGAGAAAATAAGGAAGCTCGAAGAAAATAAAATATACACTATAATTTTAAATAGTTATAATGGCCCGTATTACGAGCGCAATTTTATAATAAAAGCGCTTTTATCAATGTTTTTTTAAACCCGTCAGTTTTTACCTTCCGTCACTTTTAGGTAAGGAAGGTATTGTCTTTGGTCAAAAAAACCGATAGTGAGTTTCTAATGAATAAGCACGTTTTGGAGTCCATAGAATACGAATTTACTATTTTTACGATGATGTCTGTATGTGTGTGTCCGCGTCTGTGTGTGTGTGACGCACGTTCCGGATCGCATAACTCCAATACCACATTTCCAAAAATTATAATTTTTGCGTATTCCTCGAGTTTAGATCCATATGCAGACATGATTAGATTTTGGTTATAATTGGTCCACCGGAAGTACCCTCATTTGCAACTTATAACAGTTTTTCTTGAAAAACCACAGTTAAATATTATTCATTGACATGTTTATAAATTTTAAAGAATATGTTATTCTCTATACGATTTATTTGCATCTTATACTTCATATTCAATAGATATAGAGTTAAAGAATTATAAAGATATTAAATTTCAAAAATCAGCCAGCTATGCTAACCATGGAAACTGCTAATATATTTAGATAATTGAAATTGACAGATGTCAATATCGATGAAAAGTAAATGAATATGACAGAGATGAGGATGTTGAGATAGATGTTGGGGAAAACATGGAAAAATACGGAATAATGAATAAAAGAATAAGGGTAATAACTCTAATGTTACAAGTTTCTAGAAAGATACAAGAGAGACGATTACATTAGTTTGAACATGCCATGAGGAGAGATGAAGAATATATTGAACGAAGAAGGAACAGTTAGTAATAGAAAGTTGAAGAAACAGAGGAAGGCCAAGTTTTTTATGAAATAATTTTACTGGAAATATAGGATCTTTTGCAAGAAAATTTATAGGGCGCGAGCAGTGACGTGACTTTGCTGACTTTAGCAAGCAGATATGGGGGCCCGTGTCAAAATG
This sequence comes from Harpalus rufipes, assembly GCA_951394225.1. Lineage (NCBI taxonomy): Eukaryota > Metazoa > Arthropoda > Insecta > Coleoptera > Carabidae > Harpalus > Harpalus rufipes. The sequence goes on from OX596279.1 coordinate 52,719,472, forward strand.
ACAGCTATTAATTATGTCCAAAATTTCATGTTTTTCTCATTTCAAGTGATTTATTTGTTATCGGGACTGTGTAATTCAAGGAAACATACAATACCAAAAAAGAAATTTTGAATGAAAAATTAAGACATGTCAGTTATGGACATAATAGCTACCATTCTGATACGGGCCCCCATATCTGATTGCCAAGGTCAGCGCCTTCTGGAATTTGTACATAATATCCAGGATTGACGGAAGGTAATGTGCTGGCCACATCAGATTTTTTATTTTTAGCTATTCATAGAAAGAATTTCTAAAAATAATATTTTCCAATTATTTATTTCTGTCATATTTCTTTATATCCCTTTCCATTCGTGTTTCGAAATAACTGATTCTTCTCTTAGCTCTTAACATTCCCGTCTCGTGTTCAAATCGTTAGAATTCCTCATGCTCGCTGAAAACTTCAAATCCCATGCTGTCTACTGGCTTGTATTTCAACCATTTTTATCTCGTTCTCCGCCTTTCTTCCCAAGTTGAAGGCGAATGCGAAGGCGTCCGAGCAAATTTGAATGCAGAGGTAGTCCTCCACTTATTTGTATTCAAATGAACTGCGAAAATTAACATTTTGTATAAATTCATCTTGACGACAATCGACAATGCTTTTTATAGCCGACTGAAGATTTTTATTTTTCGTGAGGGGGTTAAATATGTCTTGTAATGTCACAAGATATACAAAGATTCGAACCAGAATTCCCAGAAGAAATAGGAAGATATGAGTTACAGGTTGTACTGCAAAAAGTATAAAATGTCACGCATTTCTTAAAGCTGCATTTTTTACCTCTCTCTAACAGAGATATTGGTTTCATGCTAAAAATCGCATATCCAGGTTTTAGTGAATAAATATGTTTTAAGGTCCATAGAATCCGATTATAACATTACGATGATGTATGTGTGTGTGTGTGGATTTGCGTGAGCTGTGTTAGAAATTAGGATATTGCGTAGATACGATTTCTCAAATTCTATAAGATCAAAGACCTGTGTAACAACGGATTCCTCAATTTAACAGTATGTAATGGGAAGAGTTGAATAGGTTATGGCAACAATTGGACAACACGAAGTGGTAGTTTCTCAAAAAAAATTCTAAATATTATTTTTGAAAATTTATGTTACTACAAATAATAAAGATAATTAAATTCTCAATCTGATACATTTAATTTTTTTATTATATCTCCTATAGGTTTAGAGATATTGTATATAATAATACAGAATAATCTGTTGTAATAAATCTCGTTGCCCAAAAAATAGTTGAGATATTTAAATGTTTGTAATTTGACAAATAAATGCAAAATGTCAGTGTCAGATTTTTCTGGGAGGTATGAGTACATTTAATATATATTATTATATTATTAATTAAATATGTATTTAAACTATAGGTATGTTAATATTACATATATCCTCAAGAAATACCGCTAATACCGTCAATGAATTTGAAGAATTTTGAACATATTAGAATAGTAGGATAAAATTTCTCATAGAAGGAAAAGAAGAGAAACAATTATATGTGTGTACAAGAATTGTTAAATTCGTTACATATAGGGCACGAGCAGTCATGTGACTTTGTTGGCCTTGGCAAGCAGATATGAGGATCCGTATCAGAATGACAGCTAGTAGTTATTTACACAGATGTCACAATTGTCATATGTCATAATTTTTCATTCAAAATTTCAAAATATTCTGATGTTTATTTGTCATCAATACTGTAGGTACATGGATTTCGAAAATCATGATGTTTTGTGAAAAATTATGATACTTGACACCTATGTACATTATTACTGGCTGCCATTCTGACACGGGCCCCCATATCTACTTGCCAAGGCCAACAAAATCACAGGATTGCTCGCGCCCTATGCAATATAAAATGAAAATGGCGAGAGGTATTGTGCTGGCTACAACAGATTTTTATTAATATTACGGACATTTTGTCATGTCATAATTTTTCATTCGAATTTCAAAATATTCTGATGGATAGAAAATCATGATGTTTTGAATGAAAAATAATGATACTTGACACCTATGTACATTATTACTAGCTGTCATTCTGACACAGGCCCACATATCTGCTTGCCAAGGCCAACAAAGTCACATGACTGCTCGCGCTCTGTGCAACATAAAATAAAAATGGCGAAAGGTATTTTTTTCACTGCTTCTAGCCTGAAAATATATTAGCTGGTAGCATGAACGATTGAAGGTGATTAGAGAGCAGTTGACTAACACTGTTTTATCAGTTACAAGATTTAATTTTAAGCATCATTTAAAAAGTCTACTTGTGCACATATTTGGAAAACATACTCATAATTAAATAAAATTATTATATGAACAACGTTCAAATTTATTGACAAAATGTCAAAAGGCAAGTAAAATAATTTGATTGATGTACTTCCTGTGATTCTAGGAACCCTAAACAAGTGTTTAACACTACCCTTCATCCACGATGTGATGACAATGAGAATGTTTGTCACGTAGTGTCACAGTCTGGTGTCGCGTATCTCTGATTGAAGACTTCAGCTTCACCCGTTACTTGAAGGCCGGAGATTTGAAATGCAACGTGGGTGTCTTTTTAAACAGGAAGCTACTGTGCGAGCCAAAAGATTCAGAAGAGGACACAACAGAAATAAATATTGATAGGAAAGTAAATAATAATTTTAGGAGGAATCGTGTGTAGAATGATTTGGCCAAGGTATGTTACGAGTAATATAATAAATAAAATACCAACAATAACGTCACCTAACGCACGAAAATCACTCTTGAAAAACTCGGGGCGAGTTTTGTGCGTTAGGTGAGATTATTGTGATTATTTTTGCATTATTCAAATTCCCCAGCACTAATAGCCGGGAATTTTACATAATTACCAGTATAATCAAATATACTGTAACATATATACATGAATTTATGTTTAGGAATCTGTAAGATCTTACTCTGCTGATGGTTCTCATTCAGTCCTTCTCTCTCAAGTCTTCCGCAATACAGTCCTTCCATCTTATCTTTGGTCTTCCTCTGTTTTTTCAACCTTCTATTACTAAGCTATTAATTCTTCTCCTAATATATTCTTCATCACTCCTCATGACATGTTCAAACCAATGTATCATCTCGCTTCTATCATTCTAGCAATATGTAACACTAGAGTTATTTCTTTATCGTATCTTTCCGTGTCTTCCCCAATATCCATTTCAACATCCTTATCTCTGCCACATTCATTTACTTTTCATTGATACTGACATCTGTCAATTTGAATTATCTGAATATAGTAGCAGTTTCCATGATTATAGCACAGCTGGCTGATTAATAAAATTTAATTTCTTTATAATTCTTTAACTCTAAATCTATTGAATATGAAGTATAAAATGCAATCAAATCGTATAGAGAATAATAGATTCTTTAAGTTATAATAACGTTAAATATCAATAAATCATTTTTAACTGTTAAAATCTTCAAATGAGGCTACTTCCGGTTGACCAATTATAACCAAAATCTAATCACTTGTTCTTCTGGATGTAAACTTGAGGAATACGAACTAATTATAATTTTTGGAACTGTGGTATTGAAGTTATGCGATCCGAAACTTTCGTCACACATACACCAAAGACAATACTTTCCTTACCTAAAGGTGACGGAAGGTAAAAATGCTATGTAATTCAAAGTTCGAAACAAAATCAACTATATTTTGAAAACATTAAAGAAAAATCTGTTGTGGCCAGCACAATACCTTCCGTCAATCCTGTGTATTATGTATAAATTCCATACATAATTCTTTTTGCAAAAAAAAAATTCCAGTAAAATTATTTGATATCATCTTCTCCTTCTTCTTTAGCTTTTCCCATTCGTTAGGGGTCGCTATTTTTTATTTTCTTCTTCCACTCATTTCTGTTTTACGTGTCGTTCTCATTCAGTTCCTTTTCTCTCAAGTCTTTCGCAATACAGTATTTTCATTTGCCTTACCGTATCTATTCCGTGTCTTCCCCAACATTTACTTCAACATCCTCATCTCTACCACATTAATTTCCTTTTTATTGATACTGACATCTGTCAATTTGAATTATATGAATATATTAACAATTTCCATGTTTCGCATAGCTGGCTGATTTATAAAATTTAATTTGTTTATAATTCTTTAACTCTATATCTATTGAATAAATCAAGTATAAAATGCAATCAAATCGTATAGAGAATAATATATTATTTAAGTTATCATAACGTTAAATGTCAATAAATCATATTTAACTGTTAAATCTTCAATTGAGGCTACTTCCGGTTCACCAATTATAACCAAAATCTAATCACTTGTTCTTCTGTATGTAAACTTGAGGAATACGAAAAAATGACTTACACACACACACACATACACACACATACACACACATACATACATACATACATACATACATACATACATACATACATACATACATACATACATACATACATACATACATATACGTACATACATATATACATACAGACATCATCGTAAAAATGGTAAAATCGTATTATATGGACCCTAAAACATGCTTATTCACTAAAAACTCATCATTGAATTTTTTGACCAAAGACAATACCTTCCTTACCTAAAGGTGACGGAAGGTAATTGGAATTCACAGAAATGAAAATGAATTAAATATCTTTAGATTTCTCTTGAATGACTGTAAAGCATAAATTATTATTCGATTACTAATATTAATACATGTGTATCGATACCACTCGTAAAGTTCTAGTTAATAAATGAACAATTACAAATTATGTTCGTTAAATGCCCAGCAATAAATCAACATTTTATTTTTTCTATCATGCACCATTTTCTAGATCTAGACGTCTATGGTGTATGTCCGTAATGTTTACGCGTTCCAATGTGTTCAAAGTCTCTGTTTATGTTATCCTAGCTGTTTATTTATCCTGCACCAAAATGTGTTAGAAAGTGCTTTGGCCCGAGAAATAATAAACCAAAAGTTATGAGTTTGTAGTTATCGCTTTTTGTTAGTCCGTGTTGATTTTGACGGGTGGGGATTAGAAAAATAATTTATTGAAATTTGAAACGGAACATTGAAAAAAAGATCATAATTTTAAATTTAATCTATTTTATAACTAGACAAAGGATAGAACTCTCCACGCCAGCAATGAGTGTTCGTGTGGTTACACATAGTAAACGCTTGCATGGTACGGATATGTCATCATCATTACCGATATTTATATATAAAAGCAGAGTGGCAGACCAAGTAATGGATAATATGCCGTGATAATATATTTATTTATATTTATTTAGAAAGAACAAACATTAATAATTTGAATACCTACTAGCTTACTATATATTACAGTGAAAGTATTAAAAATTCAAAACTAAGTCAACTTGTTAACTGGTAAGTTTATTAGCAAATCTAAAACCAAATATGTGAAAATAAGATATTGACACAGTGTCAATTGACACTCAATTCGTACGGCTATGAATCTAGGAAATATAGCTGAATTAATAAATAAACTTACGTTACAGCGAAAGTATTGTCAACAATCGAAACAATATGAATTTTTGAAAGACAAGCTTGTTATATCCATCCTTCTTCCACACGCTTGTAATCTTTGCAAATGAGAGAGATAAGGTATGCGAATTTGTTAATTCGTTCGTGATACAGATGACCTTGATCGGACATCTTTAAAAAATATCTAACAGCAGAATTTGCAAAGTCTATGGATTCAATGCCTAAAGTTATTAATAATTAACTTGTCACCTTTAGGTAAGAATGGTATTAACTTTGATCAAAAAATTCGATGGTGAGTTTTTAATAAATAAGCACGTCCCTAGAATACGAATTTGCTATTTTTTCGATTACGTCTGTATGTATGTAATGTGTGTCTGTGTGAGTGTGTAACAAAAAATTCTTCTTCGATAACTCCAATACTACAATTAGAAAAATTATAATTCTTTCACATTCCTCATTTGTACGTCCATTTGAAGAATTACTAGATTTTGGTTCTACTTGGCCAACCGAAAGTACCCTCATTTGAACATTCTAACAGTTCATTTTTTGAAATTTTACGTTATCATAAATATTAAAGAATATTTTATTCTCTATACGATTTAATTAAAATCATTTTTTCATATTCAATTCACCATGAAACACAATATTCAAATATTATTAATTGACAGATGTGTCAAATAAAATTAACATAATATATTCGAGAAATCATTGTACTGGAAATATAGAATCGTTTGCAAGAAACTTATGTGTGGAATTTGCATAAAATACGTAAAATTATTGACGGAAGGTAATGTGTTGGCGACATCAGATTTTAAAGTTTAAAATCTTTTTTCGTTGAACGTTTATTAATAGATTATGTTATTCATTAATGACCCCTATTACTGTATGATTTTAATAAATCATTCATTAATAACCCGTATTAATGCATACTATTTATTAATTAACGATTTTAGTGGGTGTATTTTTTTGTCATGGAATAAAATTAGATTTTCCAATACAGTAAGATACATGGTCAACGGAAAAATAGTGTAACTAACACGTATGTTAATTGGCAACTAATGATCTCTATAATTAATGGGCTCGTTTAATGCTCATCCGTTAAGATGTCAACCATTAATCGCACTCATTAACACACTTGATAGTTATATAAATAATTAGTCGAAAGAAGTTCATGAAAAATGTAAACAGGCCGTACTATTATGAGCCTGGGCTGGTACACCTAAATCATTAATAATACGTAATACACTACCATCTTTGAAAAAAATACTGAACTATAATTTAGTTTGTAGTTCCAGATTTTGATTAAGGATAACATTATTATTATTTGAAATTAAAAAAATATCATTCAAGATATTAGCATTATCATTTATCTTTAGCAGTATAATATAAATAAAAATAAAATACACAAATAAAATCCTCAATTATTTAGCTTTGATTTTGACCTCTGATCTTTTTCCTAACAGTGTACTCACCAACACTTAAACCGCTCTGTGCAAGATGGCGGTTTGCGCGTCTGCAGCCATCGACTTCTAACAGTTCTTGTGCGGTGGATTTCCAGAGGAATACCACAATAAAGAAGTAAGTTCACACACCCACATACACATAACAACACTCGGGAATGCATGGTGGAAAAGAATTGTAATTACAACACTGAGAAAATAATAAAACAAAAAGAATGAAACACGTGTGAGTTCAAAGAGACGCGTATGGGTACACTGCTAAAATTTGGACGAAATTTTAATAGGATGAAGATAGAGAGAAAAAAGAATTATAATTTTAATATAGGAACGTTGAAATAACTGAAATTTGTGTTTTTTTTTTAATAATATTTTGTTGTGGTTTTTTTAAAATCATTTAAAATTATTAGGTATACAGTGGTTTATAAAATGTGTAACAAACTAATAGATTATTGAGGAGGTCAAATTATCATATCAAATATAGATCCTATTGCTTTTAGTTACAAAATACAAATCAAAGTTTGTTAATCAAGATACTTTTTAACAACAATATGCTCGAATTATTGATAAGAACATCTTGAAGAAGACAGGGTGGATAACGTAATTTTCACTATTATTTTAAACAGTTCGGTACATATTAATCTGTCATTTGAAAATAACTTGCAAATGTTAAATTAAGGTAAAGACACCAATAGTAGATATAGCACTTGAGTTTAAATTACAATATAATAAACAAATTTGACGGTTTTTAATATTGCTTTTGCTGTTAATATACTAGTATAACCATTTGTGTTGAAAATATGTAATATTATTTAATACCAAAACCATCACATTGTACAAAAGTAGAAATTCATCGAACATTGCGAGTTTTTTGTACCTGACTTGCTGAATTGTTGTGTAAATTCTTAAGAACATAAGTTTATATAGTACTTCTTTCAATTTTTACTGTTGACACTGGATTTAATAGGAAGTGACCTTATACAATTATATAAAATATTAGTGATTTTAGGTCATGTTGCAACTTTATGACTTTATGTGGGGTGTTAAATACTGATACACATTTTTCGCAGTTTTTATTAGTTGAGACCCACTGGCAATAGCTAATATAGGGCATTTTTCTAAAAAAATATATTATAGTATTTCCAGTATTTGATGTCCAATAAATGCAGCTACATGTATACCCTAATTCTACTTTGAACATACCTATTTAAAATAAAAATCTAAAAATCATGAACCATGTGTCTTATGGAAATAACTTTCTCCAGCACTATTTAGGAAACTACACATTCCACAACTAAAAATTATGTTGAAATTAATATTATTCCAACAAACAGTCTGGAATAATTCCGTACGCCGTTTGGAATAATTCCGCACGGTTTTCGACGAATCACAATCTATTTAGCCATACATATTAGCGATTGCTATGGTTATGACTCTTTGTTTTATATTTATTTCTGTATTCGCGTTTGACATTTTAAAGTTTTGAACATTCTTAGAGATTTTTGTTAAGTTTTACAGGTTTTTGGAGTTGTCTAGAGTAATAAGTTTATCTAAATAATAACATATTACTTAGAAAATTAACTGAAGACATTTTATAGAAAAACATATAAAGTGGAAATGAAGATATAGATATGGAATGTACGTCACCAGAAATAAGGGAACTTGCTAATGATACAGGGATCCAGTTACTACCAAATAAATCAAAGAAAAATATGAATGGAGTTATTAAAAGCAATTTATGGACTAGCGTCAAAAAAAAAAAATTAATAGTATATGATTATATATTGTTATTATCAATCAACATTTTATGTATAATTTCTAAAATCTTGTTAGAGTAAGCATAGTCTACAACACGTTTGGAATGGCATAATCCACACTCGCAAACCGTAGTCCTCGCCTTCGGCCACAAACTTTTTGCTCGTGTGGAATATGGGCCATTCCATTACTTGTTGTAGAATATACTATTTTATAACGGTTGGATTTTAAAATTTTTAAATGGTCGTCATGGTTGAAAGTAATACGAATGAAAAGAACATATTTTTTTGCTTTTCAACGATTACTAATTTGTCCAAATTCATTTGTTTAAATGCCAAAAATGCAACTTGAACTGTTATTAAAGTTATGGTGTAAAAATAGTGGTCCTAAAAAACTAAAACCAAAAACATGTATTAAAAATTAAATCATACCTAGTTATTTGTAAAAATTACAAATTACAAAATTATATTTTCGCCTATATCTAATGGCTCAACTTTTATTTAATTAACCGACTTCGTATATATTATAGTTTTCGAGATCTTCATGTTGAACCCTGGGCATCGTGTATATTTATTATAATATTTTTCTTAATTTGTTTATTGGTTATTATGGTTTTTATTTCTATTTTCTTGTTGTATTAACGCTTTGAAGTATCTCCTTTATCTTGAAATTTGAAATTCATTTCTTTTGAAAAACGCACTTTTGTGATTGAATCAACTAAACCAATACTGTTAAATTTTACGGCCATATTATGCACCCTAAAGCTATGAAAGTACAAATTGTAATTCATTTCTTATACTTCTCGAAATGGTCTTTCTTGGCATGGATTTATTCATATTGCTTCTCCAGTTTATTCGATTTCTTTAAAGATTTCCTTGTAAAACGATTGCTATTTTCGAAAGCGAATCTTGAGGATATGAAATTATACATTTACTGCATATTTCCATTAATATCAAGGATATGTTCATAAAGAATTTCACAAATATTTTGGATTTCCTTGGATATAATTCATAACTATGTAAAGAAATGGCGTTCATAGTGTATTTCAAAAGAGAAAGTAGGACTGCAAAGAATGTAAGGGCGTAACAATAGTTCCAAACAAATGGGACAGTCGGGTCAGTTAAAAAAAATGGATACCTGATACAGGAAAGACTTTCCATAGTTGTGTTCCTTCGGACTGTGATTGTGATTTTGTGAATACTGATTAGTTTAATCGTGATCCTTTTCATGATTTAAAAATTATATCAAGAAAACAACTTGAATAATATAAACACCATCTAGCGTCAAATATCATATGCAGACCAACACAAATTAATTTATTTTATTTTATAAATAACCTACTGTCGAGTGTTATAGTCAGCACATTAACAATGGATCATATAGAAGTAAAAAAAAAAGTTTTTGGTAACATATGAAGTATGTTTACTTAAAACAAATCTTTTATGTAACATATTTTCTTTGTTTTCAAAAGTATGGTGGGTCATTATATGCTTTTGCAGGAAAATCATATTTCCTTTGATGCAACAAACCCCACATTGATAAATTAAAACGCTCGAAAACCTATTGCCGTTAGCCATTTTTAAATTTGCTCTGAAATGAATTCATGTGATCACTCAAAAAGGATGATTCAGAAGGGAAAGGGGAAGGTCGTCTAGTGATCACATAATGAGAAAGTGGTGATAACGAATAAGAAACGAAAAACATACTTCTTCTTAATCATGATCACTTTGATGATTTGCATTGTAAATCACAACCCGAAAGAACACGGCTAATGTTATATAATATTATATATTTTGTAAACCGATTTCCAAAATGTGTTTCTTAATTATTTTTTCAAATACTGACTAGTCCTATTTCAATTTGTATTGATTATTAATTTTAATAAATGATACAATTGTTTGTCGTAGCCAATTTGTAAAATCAGTCCTTTCATAAAACGCCTAAACATTTTATAAAATGCGGCTAGATTTTCAGCTTACTTAGCTTGTATGCAAATTTCTCAGAATGTAACTTAACGCGGTCCTAATTTTCCAAAAATATTATGCGTTAGTTTGGGTTATTTTGAGGTGTAATTTGTAGAGAAATTACAAACGAAAATGTCAAAATATTCATATTACAATGTGCCTATAAGATGTTCGTTGTTCGATAACATGTCTACGATATACCAACGGAAATTTGACATTCTATGGCTGCGTGATTAGGCGTTTTGAAAATGGACGTATTTTACATCTATGGCTACCTTAATGTAAATGTAAAATGTTTTTCTCCAAGATTTATCGAAAGATATCAAAAAACCATATGAAAACAACTATTTAAAGTTGCATATATTCGTAGATACAAATCTGATAATAATACCAGCATGTCTGTAATGTTGTCTATTTTCTTGTTTTCTTATACTTGAGACCACCTCAGCACCTGACATTTGCATTTACAAGTATGCATTTCAGCTAATGCCCGTATTATTGTAGTATAAATAGTTTGAATCAAAATAGTTTACCTTTATACAAGGTGTTATGTAAGTAAAGTGTCATACATAACATTTAATAAACAAGGTTGCAATGTATCGTAATCTGCAATTTTTTATCTTCCATCACCTCTAGGTAAGGAATGTATTAATTGTCTTTGGTCAAAAAATTCGGTGGTGATTTTTAAACTAATAAGCACGTTTTAAGGTCCTACAATACGATTTTACTAATTTTACGATAATGTCTGTATGTGTATGTGCGTGACTAAAATTTCGGCCGCGATATTTCCAATACTAGAATTCCAAAAATTACAATTTTTACGTATCCCTCTTCCTTACATCCACATACAGACTTGATTGGATTTTGGAAGTACACCCATTTGAAGATTTTAACAGTTTGTCATCAAAAAAACGCTGTTAAATATTATTTTTTGACATTTAATGTTATTATAAATATTAAAGAATATTCTTACCTATACGAATTGATTGCATTTTATATTTCATATTCAATGGATATAGAGTTAAAGAATTATATCAATTTTATAAATCAGGCACCTATGCTATAATAATGGAAACAGCTACTATATTAAGAAAATTCTAACTGACAGATGTTAGTGTCAATGAAAAGAAAATGAATGTGGCAGAGAATACGATATTGACATAGATGTTGGGGAAGACACGGAAAATTAGGGTAAGGAATGAAAGGTAAGGGAAATGGCTCGAATGATAAAGTTTCTAGAAACATACAAGAGAGACGATTACATTGGTTTGAAATGTCATGCGGAGAGATGAAGAATATATTGGAAGAATGAATAGCCTAGTAATAGAAGGTAGGCGAAACAGAGGAAGACCAAAGATGGAAGGAATGTATTACGGAAGACTTGAGAGAAAAGAAACTAAATGAGGACGACACGCAAAACAGAAATGAGTGGAAGAAGAAAATAAAACATAGTGAGCCCTAACGAATGGGAAAAGATAAAGGAGAAGATGTCAGTATCAAGTGCAATTTGCATAGTTTGTTTATGAAATAATTTTACTGGGAATATGAGATATTTTCAAAGAAAATTTATGTATGGAATTTGTACATAATACAGAGAATGTACTTGTATTGTAATCGCGAAAAATTTCGGTTTTCAGATTTCAGCGGAAATATCCATTTTGATCATCCCTGAATCCATTTTGACTAATTTCGTCGTGACGTCTGTACGTACGTACGTTCGTACGTACGTATCTCGCATAACTCAAAAACGGTAAGCCGTAGAAAGTTGAAATTTTGTATTTAGGACACCTATAACATCTAGTTGTGCACCTCCCTTTCTGGTTATTACACAATTTCCAGAAGTGGTACTTTACATGAAGTCTATAATAGATTTTAATGAAAAACTGTTTTAAAATATAATCCAAAACTTTTCAAATTTGGTATACAAGACTTTTATGCCAATCGAAATAACATAATAGATTTTGGTTAAAATAGGCTAACCGGAAGTGGTACATTACTTGAAGTTGTTAACAGTTTTTCTTGAATAAAATGATTTTATTTTGATTTTAGAATTAAATGCTTCAAATAAAATTTTTAGAGATTTAATTTCTGCGTCTAGCACATCAAGTATTATTGTATTTGTATAAGCGAGATATGTAAATTTAAAAATTATGTACTTTTTTGTTTTTGTAATAAAGCTTGCTATGGATTAGGACAAAAAAAAGTTCATGTCAAATTACGTTAAATACGTGCAATTTTATGATTCGTACAATAACAAATATTATATTTTTATTGTGAAATTAGTCATATTCATTGTTGTAATCAAATATTTCTTTGTTGTAATCAACTCTCTTTAGAAAGAACCGGGTTAGATTAATGTTAATTTAAAAATGATAGTAGTAAATGAATTATTTTTTGTTCTATATCAAAATATTTCTCGGGCATGGCTTAAGCCTGTCAATATTTTGTAATTTAATTATTAAAAAAATATGTATAGTTTAATAATCGTACAAGGAAGTCGTGTGGTGTACACATCAGATTTTTGCTATTATAAAAGCACTTCAAAATGGACCTATAAGATTTATTTATTTGAATAAAGATTCATATAAAAATCAAATTTGTTTGAGTGAAACAATAACGCTTGTTATTTTTGAAGGTTTGAAGACAAATGCGGAGCATTTTTATTAATAGCGACTGGTTTGGCGCATTTCTGCGTAAATCAAAAGCATGGCGGCATATTCTTGATTAGCTACTACGCATGTGTTGTAACAACTAGTGCAAAACTAAATATATAAATTGAAAACGCTATAGTAGTAGTTTAATCTCATTAATTATTAAGGTCTTGGTGTGTCCCCATTTTTTCTTAAAGATAGAAAAAGAATAATTCTCTGCAATAAGAGTGTCTGTTCATTCTCTGGCTAATATTCCATGATCCCCCGGAAATTGAATCAGTGCAAACATCCCCTTTCCCGTTGTGTCCGGGTCCGGACGGGCACGTGGTTAGGTTAGGCGTTATTATAGGAAGAAAAAATAATCGCGCTCGTTGTGCACGCAGAAACAACGCGGACGTCAGTTTACGAGCCATCAAATTACGCCGACCACGTCGTAAAAATGCTTCATGGATGTCTTGCAGTCACTGCCAGCATCAGCTGATCCACTCAATCAAACACGCCAACATTATAGACACAGGACGCAATACGGGAGTTTATAATAGATATCATGTTGATACGGAATATTATATTAATAAAGGTGCAAGATGATTTTATAGCAGCATTTCTCAACCGCCCATTCGTGTGGCAAAAATTCATAGTTGCATTTTATCAACATACTTTCATTCCGTTTACTGGTACTGAAATTGATCACAACAGATATAGTAATATGAAGTGTGAGTTGCAAAGACAGTTAGCTTATCAAATGAGATATATTGGCTGAATGTTCAATAGTGTTAGTAAATGGCATCAAAATAGAAATAACATCAGCGTAAACCACGAAAGAATGTTGTTGAATAACTTGTTTTATATTATTTATGTATAGTATAAATAATACTGGGCCAAGTATACTACCTTGTGGTACTCCGCACGAAATCGACTGATAATCAGATATATTATTTTTGTAAAACACACTATTTTCGATTGAATAGATATGATGCAAGCCAATTTGAAACGACACCACGTAGTCCATAATTACTCACAATTTCTATTAGTTTATTGTGATCAACGCAGTCAAAAACCAAAATCAATCTAAAATATTCCAGTCATAGCATTACCTATGGGGTCTCGTGACCGTGTGCCTGGTCGTGAATCTGGGGACCCGGGTTCGATCCCGACCGACGCCAAAAATTACTTCGAATTTTAGTGGCACAAAAAAATGACCCCTGTGGTGCACTCTCCACGCCAGCATTGAGTGCCCGTGAGGTGACGCCTGGTAAGCGCCCGCACGGTACAAATATTTCATCATTACCGATATCTGTGTACAAAGCAGATTGGCACACCCAACAATGGGTAATATGCCGTGATGATATTTTTTTTATAGCATTACCTGCGTCTAAAATTTTGTAGTAACTTCCCAATATGGAGTTCATATAAAAAATAATAATTTTGATCTCAAAATTCGAAACTTAACAGAAATAAAAAAAAATGAGCATCGTCGTTAATAAAAATAATAAAAATGAGTAAAATTTGAATTTTTGCATTTATCTAAAGACCTATAAATTTTTAAGGAAAACAACTACGTCTAACCGACTTCGTATCTCTTACAGTTTCCGAATCCTAATGGTGAGCCTATATAGAGGAGTTATTTAATTTTAAAATAAAACTCATCGTTATGTTTATGTAATTTATTTATGCATTATAATTTAAATGCTCCCCCCCTGTTGGGGGGCAATAAAAAAGTTCCCTTCAGGCGGCAAAAAAGCTAGCGCCGGCCCTGAATAAAGGGGAAGTTTATTTTACATAAACAAAAGAACTCTGATAAAAAAACGAATGTTATTTAATGTCTTTACCAAATCAGCCTTTAATGTCTCAATATTTTGATGAGGTTATTATTGAAGGAGCCTACTCTGAACATAAAATAAAATTTTAAAAAATATTAAACAAATGTCTTATTTTCATTTATTCTAGCGTAACCCTCATACAACTAATAATTGCATGCAAATCACAAAGTATTATAAAGTACAAAAATTAGTGTCAAGCAACAAATTATATTTCATTTTGTTTCCAACAGTGCTAATGTAAGAACTCAAACAAATAACAATAATTTTCTTTAAAATATAACCTCTAACTTTTCCTCCTTCTTCTTCTTCTTTGCTCATTTATCTGCAACATTGTTGTGAAAATTAATGAACCCATGTCCAAATTACTAAACTTGCAAGTTGTCGTGTATTCGCGCCCTACTTTATTACATGGTAATATCACTGCTTCAACTCAACTCCTGACCTAGAGGAGGGGGGATTCTCCTGCGAGGGGAAGAGGGGAAAGACCACCCAGGTGTTGTGACGTCACGAAGCACAGGTCACTAATTATAGAGGGGTAATTATAAGCCATGGGATGGTGCACAGAAAATTATTGGTAATAGATTGTGAAATGGGTAATAATTTATTATAAATATTGTTTTGTTACACTAGTTTTGAGTGTACAATACGTTGTAATTCAATGTAAAAATGTAGGTATATACCTCCTGCCAATTATATTTAACTGTATATGAGTATCGTTTACGTTTACAGCATTTATTGCAAAGAGATTTGTTTAGCTCAAACATGTTAAACAGTTGTATTGTTTGAGTTTGACATCAAATATTTACTTTTTTCTGTCAGGGCACTCTAATTCTATGTAAAATAAATGTAATGGATTCGTTTTTTCCATTCGTGGCACTCTTATTATAGCCATATTTCAATCAAATTGATATAAAACTTTATATGAATTTGTCTCAAAATAGTTATTTATGTATCAATGGACTGAAGATTTATTTTTTATCACGAATATGGAACTAGGGCCGCGGAAAATAAACCATATGGGTGAGAAAAAAGGAAGTGCCGAAGTGCATATTAAATTTTATTTGATATCGAAGAATTGAAAGGAATATTTATTTTTATAGCTTATGTTTACATGTAATGAAATTAAGGATTATGAAATAACATTTGATAAAAAAACTTAATTTTAATAAGCATATAAACAATATAGTTACATCATCTTATAGATCCCTAGGTTTTATCATTTGTAATACTCGCTTATTTTTCTTCTGATTTATTAATTATTATAATTTAGCCGTGTTCCTTCGGGCTGTGATTCGCAATCTAAATCATTAAAGTGATTATGATTAAGAAGAAGTACCTATGTGTTTTCGTTTCCTATTCGTTATTCCCACTTTCTCATTTTGTGATAACTAGACAACCTTCCCCTTTCCCTTCTGAATCATCCTTTTTGAGTGATCACAGTGATTCATTTCAGAGCAAATTTAAAAATGGCTGACGACAATAGGTTTTCGAGCGTAGAAATTTATCAATATGGGGTTTGTTGCATCAAAGAAAATATGATTTTCCTATAAAAGCATGTAATGACCCACCATACTTTTAAAAACAAAAAAAATATGTTACATAAAATATTTGTTTAAGTAAACATACTTCATATGTTACCGAGAACATTTTTATATCCTGACTATAACACTTGACACTAGATTATTTATAAAATAAAATAAATTAGTTTGCATTGGTCTGCATATAATATTTGACACTATAGATGGTCTTTATATTATTCAAGATGTTTTCTTGGTATAATTTTAAAATCATGATTCAAAAGTATGTCGATTAAACTAATCAGGATTCACAAAATCACAATCACAGACCGAAGGAACACAGCTTTTATAACGCATTTGTCAGGTCAAAGCTAGAATATTGCTCAATAATTTTGTCACCTTTTTACGCCGTTTTACCTCCCGCTATCCTTGGTAAGGGAGGTATAGAGATCATGCTAAAAATCGCATATCGAGATTTTGATAAATGACCACGTTTCAAGTTTCAAGATCCATAGAATCCGATATTAACATTTTCACAATGATGTCTATGGGTGTGTATGTGTGTGTATACAGGTGTTCCGCGACTCGACCGACAAACTTATACCATATATTCCGGGGGTCTTTACAATCAAAAATTGTTATATGACCTATAGGTGAATTCCTCTTTGTTTCGGAAATATCGAAGAAATTAAAAAAAAAATGATAAAAGAAAATTTATTCATCAATGGATAGCTAATTAACACAAAATTACAGCAACTGTTCAAAATGAGAACCGCCATTTTCTAAACATACATTTATCCTTCGAGTCATAGAATGTTGCCAGTTAATTACTGCCAATTCAATCTTTAGGGAATTAGTAGCTTCAACTATACGGTCAGTCAACTCTTCCCGTGTTTACCATTACTATACACACGAGATTTTAGAACACAGAAAAAAATCTAAAGGTGACAAGTCAGGTGACCGTGCTGGCCAATGTAAAGGACCACCTCGTCCTATCTATCTTTCCGGAAAATTTTCATTAAGAAACACCGTCACTTGTCTCCCAAAATGTGGTGGTGCCCCATCTTGCTGGAATCACATGCCACGACGAGCTTCCAGAGAAATATCTTCCATGTAAATCGGCAATTCTTCTTGCAAAAAGTGAAGGTAAGTTTCTGTAAGAAACAATGCGATCTGGGTATCGCCTGAGGTACTCCGCAGCTGCAGCACGTTCACTTCCATTGCAAAAATCATACACGAAAACCATATCGGCATATTATGCATTAGTAAAATGCGGCATAATGGCTTAAATTAATAAGAGAGTACAAAAATCATACAGCATTAACTACGATAATAAACACGTCAATAAAAACTGTTATTTCTCAAACATACGTTAATTCGTCAAGGCTAACTCAATTTTTTTTTTTAATTCCTTTGATATCTCCGAAACAAAGAGGAATTCACATATAGGTCATATAACATTTTTTGATCATAATGATCCGCGAAATATATGCTATAAGTTTGTCGGTCGAGTCGTGGAACACCCTGTATGTGTAGGTGTGTATGTATGTGCATGTGGATCTTCTACTAGACACTCTTAACTCAAATACTATCATTCGGAAAATTTTAAAACCTTGTATTTCGACCTTATTTTTATATGGAAAGAAGCCATTAGATTTTGGTACAAATCGGATACCGGAAATCGCACGTTACTAGAAGCTCAAAATAGTTTTTCTACCAAAAATACCTTTAAATGTCATTTTTTGCGATAATATTATAAAATTTAAAGATTATTGAATTTTCTACAATTCTACAGGCACGTTTTAATAATATTTCTATATATTTTATAGATAAATTAATAAAATAATCAATTTTATTAATCCCGGCGTCTATGGTTTAAAGATAAACAGTTCATATTTCAAATGTTTGTAACTGACAGATAAATGTCGTTGCCAAAAAAAAATCATTTCAAATTAATAATAGTAATGTTTTAAAAAGCAAATTGTAAATAGAACAATAGTTATATAGAAAGGAACTTAATTATACATAGTTTCCAGCATTACAGGTTTGTATTTAAACAAAAATAAATATATCACGGCATATTACCCATCAGAAATGAAATTTTTGAGATCAGTTAAAGGAAGCACAAGACTAGACAAGATCAGATACGTGAAGAACTAAATGTGCAACCGATAACTGAAAGAGTTAAAGAATACAAAGAAAACTGGAAGCAACATGTCACACGTATGTCACCAAAAATACTTCCAAAGAAAGCTATGATCTACAAACCAAAAGGAAAAAGAAACACAGGAAGACCGAGGACAAGATGGTGAAGCCAGAACAGGCAGAGTGCCTAATCCTGGAAGGATAGAAGAAGAAGAAAATTTTACCTATTGCTGGGAATGCTAATCTGCTTTGCAGATTTCGGTAATGATAATTACATATTTGTATCGTGCGGGAATTTACCAAGCATTACCTTAGGGGAACTCATTTCTAGCGTGGAGAGTGCACCACAGGGGTCAATTTTGTGTCATTTAAAATTCGAAATATTTGGCGTTGGTGCGGGGATTGAATCTGGTTCCCCAGATTCGCGACCAGACACTCAGGCACGCCGCCACGAGACCCCATCGGTATTATATTTAAATCTTTTATGAAGTGCACTTTTACATTATAGTCTTATGATGAATGTGCTCCATAAAAGCACTTTTATTATAAGAGTACACTCGTAATACGAACCATTGTCTTTAATATGTAGATTTAAAAAATAACTGTACAAATGTAATAAAAAAGTAAATTACCGTACTTCTCTCAACAATTTCAATATACATAATGATAACCACCAATCTTCATACGTCATACCCTCTTAAAATTCTTGAGATATTCATATCACGCTCATAAATATTTCCTTGTTTTAGATACGGAGTTGAAGTCATGCTGCTGATGAAAACCTTGTTGAAGTGTCTGTGATTGACAGACACCAGACCCAAAGTTAAACCCTACGTCATTGGAGGGAAAAGGGCCAATAGTCACGTTTGTTATGTCTGCTTTAAGTCAAGTTTGCTTCGAGAAAAAACGAGGTGTTGACAGACAGAAAGCGTGGAAGAAGGAAAAAGATTTATTTCGGTAGGTATGGAATATTATTACAGGCAATGATATAAATAATATTTATAATCTTAAGGTAGTAAATAATAACAGAGTGCCTTGGAATGTGATCTCCCTAGCCATGAAGGAAAACAATTGAATGTAAAGTGATATTTTATTTAGTTGCTTTCCTAAATATTTTGTAGCCACCAAGTTTAAGGTAGTTGTCACTCGAGTGTACCTATTCAAAAACTTGTTCTATGTTCAAAATAAAAATTAAGCTAATGCAGTTTATATTTGCAATAACTTATATTTTTTAACATTATATTATATACACAGATTGCATCAAAATAGTTAAAAGCTAATATCAAAGACTGTAACAGATAATTTTCTTTATTTTTCTGTAGAAAAGTTTTTTTTTTGAATTGTAACACATACACAAGTGTCGTATTTTAATATACTCACACTACAGTATGAATGTTGAAGAATAACTGTGGCAACGTCGCACTTAGACATTTATTGGTACATTCGGGTATAAAAGTAATAAGATATTTTGAGATATAATACTAAAATTCTAAACTATAAATAGAAACTTAAAAACAAATTAATATATTTCTTTCTTAAAATTACAAAAGTAGTATTATACTGTTTAAAGTTTTCATGCTTTTCACGTAAAATACCAATTTAATAGTTATTTAACTATCAAGTGTGTTAATGAGGGCGATTAATGATCGAGACATTTGTTGAGATCATTAATCGCCAATTAACACAATTGATAGTTACAATATTTTTTCGTTGACCGTATCTTACTTAAATGGAAAATCTAATTTTATTCCATGACAATTTTTTTTTAGGTTAGTAATGGTTGACCGAACGTCAAATTTTACGTCAGAAAATCAATAAGTTTTGTCATCAATTGTTTTCAGTGGGTGCGTTCAGTTTTACTTAATGCTAGACAACACAAGCGGTTTTTTATGTTATTTGAGGAATTTTATTCTTTCAAATTCATTTTAAAGGTATGCTACGTGAATATACCTAGCTAGTAAGTGTCAAAAGCATGACTTTTAATTCTGTCTACCTTTTTGCTACAACTTAGCGTTAGTAATACATGCTGTGTTCCATGTGGGTGAACCCACCTAATAAATTGTTTATTAATAAAAAATCATGCATCAATAGGGGTCATTAATGAATGATTTTCTATACATTAAGATAGCCTATTAATAAACGGTCGACGGAAAAAATATTTCCTTCGAATGTACGTCTGAAATTCCTTTAACCAAAGATCACCTCTTATTCGCTAATATCAAGCGGGCGTTGTTAATTTAACTGATACTCCATCTGGAACGCTTGTACATGGTTGTCAAGTATAATTCGTGTTAAAAAGGCCAAATTTAATTGCAAATATCTCAGGTACCGCGTGGTCAATTGTTTTAAAACTTGGAGAACAAGTAGATTATACTTCAGTTGAGATTAAAATTTCAATTAATTCTGGGTAAAATGGTTTCACGATATAACTACCTTAAATTTCCAATATTCATATCACGTTTAGTATTCATACTCATTAATTCTTCTCTTTCTTGTTAGCAAGTTTATTATTATTCTATGCTCATTGTAATATATTCATGCGTTTCTTATATGTCATACGTGTTCAATACACGCAAATTAACCGTGGTTAAGTTATTGTTTAACCAGTTCGTTAAACGCTTGTGTCTAATTAAACGTTCTTGTTAATACCAACATTACTATTACTGTGAAAATGAATGATGATTTTATGATTAGCCACAGAAATGAACATGAAATCGAAATCAACAAATATAAACAGAAATAATGTTCAAATGAATTATTTTGAAGAAATGATAAACAAAGATAACGCTAGATCTATATCATTTTAAACCGTTATTTATGTCTCTTTTGAAATTTGCAGTGGGATTCTGGAACCAGCGTTAGATAACGTTCTATCCAGAATTAATTGAAATTTTAAATACATCTCAACTGAAATATAATCTACCTGCTCTCCAAGTTTTAAAACAATTGACAACGCTGTAACTGAGATATTTGCAATTAAATTTGGCCTTTTTAACACGTGAAGAATAGGAAATGGCAAAATAAACACAACATTTTAAATTATAACTTTTATATCCATACCGGCATTTAATCGAAAAACTATTGTTGTACAAAACTAATTAACGGATTTTATGTAAAAATTTAAAAATGATTTACCATCCAGATTTAATTTTATTGCCTCTAGAAAATTATAACCTGAAGATAGATAAATAGGTACAATTATACTTGACAACCATGTACAAGCGTTTCAGTTGGAGTATCAGTTAACACCCGCTTGGTATTAGCGAATAAGAGTTGATCTTTGTTTAAAGGCATTTCAGACATACATTCGAAGGAAATATTTTTTAAATTAGTATTTTACGTGAAAAGCATGAAAACTTTAAACAGTATAATACTACTTTTGTAATTTTAAGAAAGAAATATATTAATTTGTTTTGCAGTTTCCATTTGTAGTTTAGAATTAGTATTATATCTCAAAATATCTTATTACTTTTATACCCGAATGTACCAATAAATGTCTAGGTGAGACATTGCCACAGTTATTATCCAACATTCATACTGTAGTGTGAGTACATTGAAATACGACACTTATGTATGGGTTAGTGCGAGTGATATTTTATTTTTTATAGTTCTAGCGTGACCTTCATAGTTTGATTTTGTAACTACCATTTGTCGACTTTTAAAATGTATTTAATTATTTCAAAGATATGATTCATTATATTCGAATTAATTCATGTCATATATCATGTTTATTATAAGGAATATTATAAAACATATTTTATATGCAAAATATGTTAAATTAAAATAGGAGACCAGCATTCTCTCCTAATTAAGTCTCCTCCGTTCTTATATGAATAGAACCCCTTAATCCATGTAATCTTTCTCCTCATATGCTAGGAAGTTTAACCCTAAATTTTTAATTCCAGGGTGTATGATAATCCTGCAGTCCTCGGGGCCAATTACCAGAGATTACCCTGCCTCGCCGCCACTGGAGTGAAGTTTTAACGGCGGAACTTGTGCGTAGGAGGATGAGCCCGTAGCCCGCCCCAGCAAGTTCCAGATGAACTCCAGAATATATCCCGGTAATTAGAGCGCAAAGTTTCACTACAATATAGAATTTACACTCTGTGACGCTTTATGACAAGTGGAAAACTTCCAGAAATTAAATGGAGAACGAGGAAGTTGGGGATTTCAATTTTCAAAAGAGATGAGAAAATTAGAGACGGTACATAATATAGATTAGAGTGATTTACAATGTTCTCTAAGTACTGTGAAACAAAAGCAAGTACCTAGATATTCGTATTTTTTTGTTGTCAAGTTTATTGTGAAATTTGTCAGCTTACGTTTACGTGTAAAAAAATCTGATGTGGCCAGCACAATATAATACCTCTCTCCACTTCCGTTTTTCGTTACATAAGAACAGGGTGCGAGCAGCCATGTGACTTTGTTGGCCTCTATAAGCAATTATGGAGACCAGTGTAAGAATGACAATTAGTAATTATGTATATAGATGTCAAATGTCAGAATTTTTCATTAAATATTTCAAGATTTTCTAAATTCACGTAGTTAATTTGTCACTAGGAGTCTGAAATTTACTTGTCGGGGAAAATAAACCACATGGAATTAGAAAATCACTAAATTTAGAATGAAAAATTATGATATTTGACATCTATGTACATAATTAGTAGCTATCATTCTGACATGGGCCAACAAAGTCACATGACTGCTCGCGCCCTATTGTATTTAACATTTCTTGTATACCTACACTCTACACCAAAAATTCTACTTACATCTATTCTTTATATTTAGATTTTTACCTTCCGTCACCTTTAGGTAAGGAAGGTATTGTCTTTGGTCAAAAAATTCAATGATGAGTTTTTACTGAATAAGCACGTTTTAGGGTCCATATAATACGATTTTACCATTTTTACGATGATGTCTGTATGTATGTGTGTCTGTGTGTCTGTGTGTGTGTAACAAAATTTCCGGATCCAATAACTTCAATACCACGATTCCAAAAATTATAATTTTTTCGTATTCCTCAAGTTTACATCCAGAAGAACAACTGATTAGATTTTGGTTATAATTGGTCAACCGGAAATAGTCTCATTTGAAGATTTAACAGTTAAATTTGATTTATTGACATTTAACGTTATTACAACTTAAAGAATATATTATTCTCTATACGATTTGATTACAATTTATACTTCATATTTATTAGATACAGAGTTAAAGAATTTTAAAGAAATTAAATTTTGTAATTCAGCCAGCTATGCCAAACTTGGGATCTAGTAATATATTCATATAATTCAAATTGACAGATGTCAGTATCAATAAAAAGTAAATTCATGTGGCAGATATGAGGGTGTTGAAGTAGATATTGGGGAATACAGGGAAAGATACGGTAAGAAAATAACTCTAGTGTTACAAGTTTTTAGAAAGATACAAGAAAGACGATTACATTGGTTTGAACATGTCATGAGGAGAAATGAAGAATTAAAGGAACAAAAATGAATAGTTTAGTTAAAGAAACAGAGGTAGACCAAAGATAAGATGGAAGGACTGTATTGCGGAAGATTTGAGAGAAACGGAACTGAATGAGAACGTCATGCAAAAATAGCGACCCCCTAACGAATGGGAAAAGCTAAAGAAGAAGAAGGTGCGAGTATCAAGTGCAATTTGAATAGTTTGTTTATGAAATAATTTTACTGGAAATTTAGAATCTTTTGTAAGAAAAATTATGGAATTTATACATTATACACGAGAATGACGGAAGGTATTGTGCTGGCCACAACAGATTTTTTAATTTTAAATTCATTCTATGAAGAAATTTTGTCCTCTTCTAATGTTTCCAATACGTTGTCGGAATTGTCAGTATTTTTGAAGGGTATATGTAATTTACGTATAATTTTAAATATTTAACTATTAATACAATAAGAAATAATATAACGTATGTACTTCTATTGAATATGAAGTATAAAATGTAATCAAATCGTATAGAGAATAATATATTCTTTAAGTTATAACGTTAAATGTCAATAAATCAAATTTAACTATTAAATCTTCAAATGAGGCTTCTTCCGGTTCACCAATTATAACCATAATGTAATCACTTGTTCTTCTGGATGTAAACTTGAGGAATACGAAAAAATTATAATTTTTGGAATCGTGGTATTGAAGTTATGGAATCCGGAACTTTTGTCACACACAGACACACACACATACATACGTACAGACATCATCGTAAAAATGGTAAAATCGTATTATAGGGACCCTAAAACGTGCTTATTCAGTAAAAACTCATCATTGAATTTTTGACCAAAGACAATACCTTCCTTACCTAAAGGTGACGGAAGGTAAAAAAAAATTGAAAGAAAACGTGTACATTAAAGATATTAAAATAAAAAGTGATTCAAAAAGACATTTTCGATATTTCACATGTAGTAGTAGTAGTTATAGTAGGTTTTAATTTTTCATGCAAATGAAGAAAATGACGTTATATTTATAATTGATCTGTCTGTCTGATAGTAGAGCACCCATACACAATACACGCACATAAACAATTGCACTAGTCATACTGGTATTAATAGTTGGCAGACTTGGTTACGTAAAAGATTGTTGTGCTTATTCGCAATGTCATAAAACAATGCAGACACATTCCTAACCTATATGCTGATGAACCTTCTACTGTCTCAGTATAAAGTGCTTTATTACCCTAATAAACGTAAATCATTATACAGGACGTACGAGCACTGCGACGTACGAGTACAACCAGAACGACCACGAGAAATAACTTACTCGTACTACAAGGCGTATTAGATCTAGTAAAATGACGCCTGCCAGGTATTTCAATGATATATTAGATATAGTTTGCACTATGAATAGAATTTATTTTTTAATTACTGCTTTATTTCTTTGCCAACAGGATATTTGTAGTAATAAAACAATTATTATTGTATTTATCGCTACGTCTATATTTGGAGTTTAAAATTATTGGCAATAGAAATGTTCAAAACTTTTATTGCAAATTTTAACACCAAATTTGATATATGTATTGTTTTGTTCGTTAAATATTCATAGTCTTTACAAATAAATTTTCCGTTAATTCTGTCGTTTTTACCATCCGCACCTTTACGAAGGGAAGGTATTGTGAGTCTGTATGTGTGTGTGTCTGTATATATGTGTGTGTGTGTGTGTGTGTGACGCAGTGCACCGAACCCGAGCCTGAACCGAACCAAAACCGGAACCAAACCGCAACATTTTAGCGAATCCAAATCCAGTTAATTCTGTCGTTTTTACCATCCGTCACCTTTAGGAAGGGAAGATATTGTGAGTCTGTATGTGTGTGTGTGTCTGTATGTGTGTGTGTGTAACATTTTAGCGAACCCAAACCCAGAACCGAACCTCAGATATATTTTTCAATTGAACCCGACTCGGAACCGAACCGGATATAAAAATTCTGGTTCAGAGTTCAGCTCCGGTTCAGGTTCAATTTCAGTTCTGTATGTGTTGATTGTTCGTGAAAATTTTGTTCATGTTCTTTTCTTGCTTTGTATTAATTATAAATTCCGGCACGCATTTTAAATTATTTCTACATAAAGATTGTTATTCAAAAAACATTAATTCAGTGTTCATTAGATCGAACCGAACCTGAACCCGGAACATAACCGCAAATTTTATTAATGCATAAACCAGAACCGCACACGAACCCATTTTTCAAAAATCGAATTAATCTCAACTTGAACCGAACCCAGTTTTTGGCGAGTTCGATGCCCTGGTGTGACGATTCCTTTAAGACGATAACTCCAACACAATAATTCTAAAAATTATAATTTTTTCGTATTCCTCTTCTTTACATTCATATGAAGAAATGGTTAGATTTTAGTTATAATTGGTCAACCGGAAATACCTTTTTTTGAAGTTGTTATATTCGCCGTTAAATTTGGACTGAAGCTCAACTTTTTCTCTTCGCACCTTGTCCCTTGCCCCGCGGTGCTGCCGCTTCTTCAAAACTTAGCATTTTCAACATGTCCAGTGAATTGGTAATAATGTAGAAATCTCCAGTCCATATTTATTTGATGGCGAGTATAATAGTTTTTCTTGGAAAAACGCAGTTAAATATCATTTTTCGACATTTTATTATTAAAAAATAAAAAATCTGTTGTGGGCAGCAAAATGCCTTCCGTCGTTTCTTGTATTTTTAGTAAAATTATGCAGACATATTTTGAAAATTGTACTGTACGTGATACTGACATCTGTAAATTAGTAATATTAAATTATTGGAACTGTTTCCATAGTGACGCAGCAAAGATTGCAAGATTTATGAAAATTGATTCCTTTATAAATTTTTATCTCTAAATACTTTGAATATGTAGAAAATAATGCAATCAAATCGTATACAGAATAATATATTCTTTAAGTTATAATAATATTTAACTGAGTTTTTCAAGAAAAACTGTTAAAATCTTCAAATGAGGATACTTCCGGTTGATCAATTGTAACCAAAATCTAATCAAGTCTTCATTTGGATCTAAGAATGAGGAATACGAAAAAATCGTAATTTTAGGAATTGTAGTATTGGAGTTATCGTGGCCGAAACGCACACACACATACATTTACACAACACACACACATGTTGACAGCCTTAGTAAATTCGCATTCTAGGGATCCAAAACGACAATACCTTCTTTCCTGGTGACGGAAAGTAAAAAATCTGCAAAATTTACTTTTTCGTGATGTAAGCATTTTTTCCAGATAAACAATATACCAATAATATGGTCTACTAATGAAGCAATTTTTGTGTAATTTATACTTGCCGACAAATAAGTACGGACCGTAGATTTATACACTGTTGCCAATCCAGTGGTGAAGTTGAAAATGCTAAATTATGAAGAAGCGGCAACATCAACATTTATTTCACAGTGAATATAACTGATTTTGAGATTCCCATATTATACATATTATCTTGAACACCTGCATCATAGATTTTGGCGAAATTGGAAGAAGAATCCAGGATCTTTACGCTTCAACACTAAAAAATTATATCCCCTATCTCCAACTTGTAATTTAAGCTATAGGTCTAAAATTAATAATAAAAATATGATGTGGCCGCACATACCTTCCGTCAGTTCTGTGTTTAATACAAATTCCACATAAGTTTTTTTGCAAAGATTCTATATTTTTAGTACATTACGTTCTGTCATTTTTAAATATTTTGTACAAATTCCATACAGAAAGTTTCTAGCAAAATATACTTAAAATTGCAACATAAACACTTGACACTGACATCTTTCAGTTAGAAGTTTCTTAACATAGTACCTGTTTCCATGATTATAGCAAAACAGGCTACTTTATGAAATTTAATTCCTTTATAATTTTAAACACTATACCCACGAAGTATGAAGTATAACATGTAATCAATTCGTATAGAGAATAAATTATTCTCTATTTTATTTATAACAACATTAAATGTGAAAAAATAATATTTAACTGCGTTTTTTCACGAAAAACTTTTAAAATCTTCAAATGAGGGTACTTCCGGTTGACCAATTGCAACCAAAATGTAATTAAGTCTGCATATGGCTGTAAGGAAGAGGAATACGTAAAAATTGTAATTTTTGGAATTCTAGTATTGGAATTATCGCGGCCGAAATTATAGTTACACGCACACACACAAACACACACAACGACCATGCACACCTATCATACAGACATGATCGTAAAAATAGTAAAATCGGACCCTAATACGTGCTTATTTAATGAAAACTCACCACCAAATTTTTGACCAAAGACAATACAGTAAAAATTTTGAAAGATGTCCGATCAAGGTCGTCTACGAATTGTATGAATTCAGATTTTTGCTTCGCGCATTATGACAAATTCAGTAGTGTCGTTTGCTTAGTTTTTATGAGGGTACATAAGATACTACTGTTATTTTATTATTATAAAAATATATGTTACAATAAAAGCATTCAAAATTCAAAAATAAGTCAACTGATAAGTTTATTAGCAAATGTAAAACCAAATATGTATGTGAAAAATAAGATACTGACACAATGTCAGTGACTCTGACACAAAATAACGTTATTCGTACGGCTATGAATTAAGGTAATGTATCTGAATTAATAAATAAACTTACGTTACAGCGAAAATTATCAACAACAAGCATCGTTTTAAAGTGGAATGTCCTAGCTTAGTCGAAACAATATGAAATTTTGAAAGACAAGCGTGTTATATCCATCCTTATCGCACATGCTTATAGCCTTTGCAAAGGAAAGAGATAAATGTATGCCAATTTGTTAATTCGTTCATGATACAGATGACCTTGATCGGACATCTTTCAAAAATTTTACTGTACATTCCTTACCTAAAGGTAACGGAAAGTAAAAATAGCCAATTTGTTCCTATTTTTTAATTACTGTTTATAGTGTGCTTAACAATTATTTCCAAAACCTAATAATGTTTATTTACCAGCCAAAAACCAATAAATACCAAATTTGCTTAAAATATTTTTGTTGCTGTAGCAATTTTCCTTCCACACCCTCCCTTACTTAGCATAACAAAACCCGTACACAATTCCCAGAGTGTTGTCTTTGTTGTTTTGTTGTAGATGGCGTTGGCAGCGCGGGATAATGTATTTATAAATGCAAACTGCTGGCAAGAGTCGACGGGTCCGCCATTATGCAGATGCCACCCTCACTGTACGAGTTGCGTGCCCGGGTCCCAACAGAAATGAGCCTCGTTTAATTAAAAGTGTACCCGTTTAGCCAGAGACAAGATATGTGTGGAATACCTGCACTTAAATGCAAATTAAACCCACGGTGTGAAGAGTTGACGGTGTTAATTAAGGAAAACTAAACAGCAACACAAAAATATTTTCTAAGGGTCATTCAAAATATAACAGGAATAAAAAAATATTGGATTAACACATTTGCAGAATTTAATTTTCGTTATAAATATATGTTCTTTTTAATCAATAAATGTATAATCAAAATATCAAATTAAAACTGTTGATGAATAAATTATTAATAATTTTATAACTATAACTGAATTTATAAATGGAATGTACAGGATGAAACAAATTCGAGTTCATTATATGAAAAAAACTTTCGTATTATGCACACTACAGAAAATTAAAGTAGGTCTTTGTAACTTTTTGAGACAATTTTAATAGGCACCACAATAATTTTCTTTTGTTTTTTTGACCTACAGGTTAAAACTTGACTCGTTTATTTTGAAAATACCTCATACCTCTTTATTATGAGAGATAAAGAAAAAAAATGTTTTAATAGCTTTTATATGGTTTTTTATGTAAAATATAGTGTTGTAATTCGCGAGATATAACACAACTATAATGTTTTTTAAATGGGAACATATATTGAAAATAGCCTTATTTTTTTCCATGTTTTATAAGCCTTTCAACGATGTGTAACAAATCTACATTCTTTTGGTTTAAACGTGAATAAAAGATAAATTATTAAGTTATTGGGGAGAAAAAAAATGAAAATTATAGAGAAACAGACGAAAAAATCAATAATAGATCTACATTTGTTATAGCATAGCTGCTTTATGAAATTTAATTTCTTTATAATTATTTAACTATAAATCCATTGAATATGAAGCATAAAATGCAATCAAATCGTATAGAGAATAAAATATTCTTCAATATTTATAATAACATTAAATGTGAAAAAAATGATATTTAACAGCGTTTTCTCAAGAAAAACTGTTAAAATCTTCAAATAAGGATCCGTCCGGTTGACCAATTATAACCAAAATCTAATCTCGTCTGCATATGGACGTAAGGAAGAGGAATATGGTTTTTTTTTATCTTCCGTCACTTCTAAGTAAGGAAGGTATTGTGTTTGGTCAAAAAAAATCGGTGGTGAGCTATCAATGAATAAGCACGTTTTAATGTCCCTACAATTTTATTATTTTACGATGATGTCTATGTATATACTCGTTCGTATATGTGTGTTCGTGTGTGTGTGACTATAATTTCGGCCGCAATATCTCCAATACTAGAATTCCAAAAATTACAATTTCTACATGTTCGTCTTCCTTACATCCATATGCAGACTTGATAAGATTTTGTTTATGGTCAACCGGAAGTACCCTCATTTGGAGATTTTAACAGTTTTTCTTGAAAAACGCTGTTAAATATTATTTTTTGACATTTAATGTTATTATAAATATTAAAGAATATCCACTTTATACGAATTGATTACATTTTATATTTCATATTCAATGGATATAGAGATAGAGTTAAAGAATTCTAAGTGACAGATATCAATGAAAAAAGAATGAATGTGGCAGAGTTGAGGAACTTGAAGTAGATATTGGGGAAGACACGGAAAGGATAATGAATGAAAGAATAAGGGAAATGTTTCAAGTGATAGCAGTTTCTAGTAGATATAAGAGAGACGATTACATTGGTTTGAACATGTGATGATGAGAGGTGAAGAATATATTGGAAGAATGAATAGCTTAGTAATGGAAGGTAGACGAAACAGAAGAAAACCAAAGATAAGATGGAAGGACTGTATTATGGGAGATTTGAGAGAAAAGGAACTGCGTGAGGACGACACGCAAAACAGAAATGAGTGGAAGAAGAAAATAAAACATAGCGATCACTAACGAATGGGAAAAGCTAAAGAAGAAGAAAATGTCTGTCAAATGCAATTTGCCTAGTTTGTTTATAAAATAATTTTACTGGAAATATAGGATCTATCAAGAAAATTTATATACGGAATTTGTACATAATACACAGGATTGACGGAAGGTAATGTGCTGGCCACATCAGATATTTAAATTGTAGTATTGGATTCGAAATAATCGTCACACACACACATACCAACAGACATCATCGTAAAACTAGTAAAATTGTATTCTATTGACCCTAAAACATGCTTACACATTAAAAACTAACCACCATTTTGTTTTACCAAAACCAATACCTGCCTTACCTAAAGTGAAGGAATGTAATTATATGTGTTTTTGAAATGATTTCTTCAATTATTGGGAGTTATTTTAAAAAATAAAAATGTGTAAATAAATGTAAAGACATCACTTCATATCTTAGTTTCTGTATGGAAATAATTTAATGTTGTTTGTAACTTCATTCTGTTAATTTTTACACATCTACAGTATTAACCAATAAAATTTTGTTTTTCGCACAATATTAATAAAATAAGTAAAGCACTATTTATTAAATACATATAATACTTACTTGATATATTATTATGTAGTAATATTAATTATTTTTACCATAGCCCAAATGGTCATATTGTTATTGTTAATTACAGATAAAATATTTAAAAAGTTATTGTAATAAAAAATTACATTAAAAACTAATTAAATAAGGTTATAAAAGTGTATAGATATGTTTATGTTTAGATAATGTTAATGTAATTGTATTGTAATTGCTAAGTACATATATTTTTATTTGATAGCCCAATCATTAAATAATCTGCACTGATTTCACGTAGCAATTAATATATCATTCATTATTATTTGTTAAGTATCTCATAAACTATCAATTACATAGTAAATACACAATAAAATAATAAATTAAGTACGACAATTAGGGAAATCAGCTGTAAAATTATTGTTTATTACATCTTACATTGTAAATATTACATTAAAATTACAATTGTCAATAAAATTTAGTAATGATGATAAATTTGTTTACGAGGAAATAAAGTGGATTTATTGTGATTTTGATTTTATTTCCCCATTCATAAATTTTTTAAATCGTAACCGTAGTAACAATCAAATCAAACAAAACAAACACGACACAAAGTGATACTATAACTATATAATTTTTATTTATTTATTTCTATTTTGTTCCTGTACGCATCTATTAATAAACACTGTTGAGAACTTCAAATGCGGATACTTTCGGTTGACCAATAACCAAAATCTAATCAGCTTTTTATGTCTCGCTACCCTTGGTAAGAAAGGTATAGGGATCGTGCTAAAGATCGCATATCGAGATTTTGGTAAATGACCACGTTTTAAGGTCACTACAATTCAATTTTAACATTTTCACGATGATGTTTGTGGGTGTGTTTGTATGTGTATATGTGAGTATGTATGTATGTGTGTGTGTGTGTGTGTGTGTGTGTGTATCTTCTGGGCACTAACTCAAATACCCCCATTCAGAAACTTTTGAAACCATGTATTTCTACCTTATTCTAATATGGAAAGAAACCATTAAATTTTGGTGTCACTCGGATAACCTGAAATGACAGTTTACTTGAAGCTCAAAATAGTTTTTCTTCAAAAAATAAATTTAAATGTTATTTTTTCGCAATTTGTTATTATAAAAATTAAAGATTATTCCATTTTCTACAGCTGTGCATTAATACTTTTTCTATATATTTTATGGATAAATTTATAAAGAAAGTACTATAAAAATTATATCTCGGAACTTATGCTATAAACACAACTCCATGGTTACACATTTCAGCTCAAATGTTTGTAACTGACAGATAAATGTCATTGTCGAAAAAATAATTATTTCAAATTAATAACAGTAACGTTTAAAAAAAATGTAAATAGAATAATAGTTATATGGAAAGGAACTTAATATATATAATTTCAAATTAATAATAATAACGTTTTAAAACGAAAATTGTAAAGAGAACACTAGTTATATGGAAAAGGTCTGTATTTAAGTAAAAAAATAAATAAATATATTATCACAGCATATTACCCATTGCTAGGTGTGCTACTCTGCTTTGTACACAGATTTCGGTAATGATAGAGACATATTTATATCGTACGGGCGTTTACCATGCGTCACCTCATTGCTGGTGGGAGAGTGCAACACAGGGGAAAATTTTGTGCCATTTAAAATTCGAAATATTTAGCGTTGATCGGGATCGAATCGGGTTCCGCAGATTCGCAACCAGACATCAGGCGCGTGACGAGTCTCCATAGGTATGTATTTAAATTAATAAAAATTAAATGGCGGGAGGTATTGTGTTGGTCACACCAGATTTTTTGTAACTGTAATCTTGGGAACTGTAGTATTGGATCCAAAAAAATCACAAATATACAGATTCGCGCAATGCGCACACACACATACAAGCACCATCTTAATAATAATAAAATCGCAATCTATGGACCCTAAAACATGTTTATTCATTAAAAGCTCATCCCCCCGAAATTTTTAACCAAAGACAATGCTTTCTTTTCACTGTGAAAACAGTTGATTTAAAAATTCCTGCTGCGGTAAAATGCTTTCTACACTAGCGCCAACAGTGTGAAACTCCCTGAACTAAGCAACAAGTCCTGCTAACTCAATCGATAAGTTTATTCCTGCACAAAATGCACGCAATTGGTTTGAACACTTACTAAACTCAATAAATATAATTTGTAAATAAATGAATAAATATTAGTAAAACAAACTCATTAAGTATCGAAAAACAAATAAATCTGTATATTCAAACGTGCTTATTACCTGATATTACTTTCAAAACTAAATAAAACTGCTTTTTATAAATAAATCATAAAATCCGTGCATTAATTAGTAATCAAGATGAATGTTATAATTAGTAGAGTATTTTAAATTTAGATTATGGGCATGCATAAATTTTTGTTTGTATACAATTCAAATGTGGACAATTAAAACTATTTAATTTATGGGAGTGTATAAATTATGTATATATAATAATAATAATAATAATTAGGAGAACTAGATTATTTTCTTCTATGTTTACGTAAGGAATAAATTTTCGCACGGTCGTTCTTAAATTTACTACAAAATTAACAAATTTGGGAACTCGTTAACGAATTATCATTCTTTGTATAATTGAATAACTTTTACATTTAAAATAGAGAAATGCTCCAGTGATTTTAAACGTTAACATAAATTTCAATTTACATTTAAAAAAAATCTAAATTAAAAAACCTGATGTACCCATCTCTATGTACAATATCTCACGTTTAATTTAATGTTTATTTATGTTATTTATTTTAAATCCCGTACGACGCCAAATATTTCGAGCACAAAATTAACCCCCGTGGTGCACTCTCCACGCCAGCAATAAGTTTTCGTGAGGTGACACCTGGTAAATGACCGCACGATACAAATATATCATCGTTATCAAAATCTGTAAAGCAGATTGGCACACCCAGCATTGGTTAATATGTCGTGATGATATATTTATTTATTTATATACCTAGCTATATTCATTGCTGGCGTGGAGAGTGCACCACAGGGGTCAATTTTGAGCCATTTCAAATTCTAAATTATTTGGCGTCAGTCATCGAACGCGGTTCCCCAGATTCGCGTGAAGTGACGCCTGGTAAACGCCCGCACGGTACAAATATGTCATCATTATTACCGACATTTGTGTACAAAGTAGATTGGCTCACCCAGCAATGGGTAATATGCTGTGATGATATATTATATGTCTTTATTATCTTACCTATATATTTTTACATATTTGTTTATGGTGGAAACTGTATTAAGTTCCTTTCCATATAATTATTGTTCCATTTACTATTTACTCTCTAAAACGTTAATATTATTATTTGAAATTATTAGTTTGTTGACAGTGACATATATCTCTCAGTTACAAACCTTTGAAGTCTGAACTGTGAAAACATGTGTATGAGTTTAAAACGTAGGCTCCGGGATTAAAACTATAGATAATTTTATAAATTCATCCATAGAATAAATAAAAAAAAGTATTAATGTAACATGTAGAAAATTAAAAAAAAAACTAATTTTTATAATAACAAATCTCGAAAAAATAACATTGAAAGAAAAACAATTTTGAGCTTACAGTAAAGTGCCATTTCTGGTTATTTGATTTACTCCAGAATCTAATGGCATCTTTCCATATAAGAGTAAGGAAGAAATTCAAGGTTTCAAATTTTTCTGAACGATAGTATTTGAGTTAAAGCGTAAAGAGGATCCACCCTCACACCCACACTCACACCCACACACACACCCACACACACTCACACAACGTTTGTATGTAAGAATACAGGGTTTCACACACACACACACACACACACACAGACACACTCACACAACGTTTGTATGTAAGAATACAGGGTTTCACACACACACACACACACACACACACACACACACACACACACACACACACACACAAACACACATACACACACACACACACACACACACACACACACACACAAACAAACACACATACACACACACCCATATACATCGTCGTAAAAATGTTAAAATCTGATTCTAGGGACCTTAAAACGTGCTCATTTACCAAAAACTCGATATGCGATTTTTAGCATGATACCTCCCTTTACCAAGGGGAAGCGGGAGGTAAAAAGTTTGGTCAGGTGCTTAAGAAATGGAAGGAAAGAATGTAAATTACACACCCACATCAGTGAAATGAAACGTACTAATATTATTCTAATTACTACTATGTGAGTTTTAAGTATGTTCAATAATACAACATTCACAGTTTTTACAAAATTAATTACCAATAAAAGTGCCATAAACTTCGAATATTTTTCAATAACAGATTCCAAACAAATGCATTTTTTGTGCTACTTTTTGTGTGACATAAAAGTGAAAACGATTTTCAGGGCAATTTACACATTTGAAAAGAGTTTCAAGGATATGCAAAGTGACTGCACGAATACCTTGAGCATTGTCAGGTCGGTTTACACTTTCCATTTTAGAGACAAACAATTTTTTGCTCTGTGTTTACAGGATGAGTTAATGGATGCAAAAAGTGATACCCTTTAAATTGCACTTATAAACCAGTGACGTACGAAAATAAATTCCAAAAGAGCCAGGAAAATCACTACAGAAAATATACCGTGTGTAACACGAAAAGATGTAGTTGCGTTGACATGTTTTAATATTTATTTTCATTGTATTTTATAGAACAAACGAAATTGACCGTGCTCAAAAATATCGAGCCAAGTTGTTGTTCAGGGTTTATATAATCATATATTATACAACAAGACGATTGAAAATTCTCGATTATACTAAACGTGTTGCCTGGAAACATCACGAGACCGAAGGTCGAGTAGTATTTCCAATAGGCAACTCGTTGAGTATTTCGAGAATTTTCTATTGTCGAGTTGTATACAAGTAGACTATATCATGAATAAAAAATAAATTAAAAAGTAAATAGTAAATGTAACGTAGACCTGTGGTCTATTTTATTTTGACAGAAATGTCAAACTGTATGCTACATACATCTTTTTGAATATAGTTGTAGTAGTATGTAATATTACATTGAATTGCTCGTATTTTAAAATAAATGCTTGTATTTCAAATAAACTAGCAACAGTGCAGTTTCTAGATTTGTGATCCAAATAATTATTTGTTTACTTGTCAAATTTTTACTTCAATAATGCCTTGCTGTCAAATAATAGATGCGTTCAATTATTTGTTTCGGTGCACTTGGAGCTGTCAGTGTGATTTTAAATGTCTACTTAAAGCATACATCGCACGATTTTCCTCCTCAAAGTCTAACTATAGATTCATTTGTACACTCGACACTGTTCGAAGGAAAAAGATCATGTCCGTAAATATAATTAAAAATGGCATTGCCAGTTCTGAGTACATAGAACAAAATAACCAAACGCAGCTATAAGTGAATATACGAAGGTAGGTATATTCGAATATACAAAGGTTCGTATATTCGTTCACCATGGTTACTTAATAATAACCGCTGTAATACGTGGTAACTAAGGGAAATCACGCATTCTTATTGGTTTATAACTTAATGAATGATATAGTCTATAAAATAATCTGTTGTAGTAAATCTCACAGCCTGCTCACAGACCAAACATATCCATGGTAACTACTTGAGAAATTAAAATGTCTGCAATTGACAGATAAATGTCACTAATGTCAGTGTCAAAAATTCAGAGATAGTACTGAAGGCTTTTTCTGGGAACGATATTTAATATTTCTTATTGTATTATTAATTATATATTTAAAATTATATGTACATTACATGAACCCTTCAGAAATAACGCCAATCCCGTTAATGAATTGGAAATACCTGGAGCATTTAGAAGAAATCGAGGAAGAAATGGAGAAAACTTGCTCATAGAATGAATTTAAAATTATAGAAAATACGTAAATATAAAGATTAGGTGTAATTAGATTTTTTTGTGTGTACAAGAAATGTTAAATACAATACTTATATATAGCACAATGGAAAGGGCGCGAAAGGTATTGTGATGGCCACAAACAACACAATTTTTTTTAAGTGATGGTACGAAGTATTTCGGCGACGAACGAGTGTAAAGGCGGGTCCGTGAAGTTGGCACGTCATTGGAAGCACAAATATTCTTTTTTATATTAGTAATTAGTGCTTCGTTAGTGCTCTTTTGTGCTTCAAAAAAAATTAAAATTAATTGAACGGTTCACGAAATAATTAACATTAT
Organism: Harpalus rufipes; assembly: GCA_951394225.1. Taxonomy (NCBI): domain Eukaryota; kingdom Metazoa; phylum Arthropoda; class Insecta; order Coleoptera; family Carabidae; genus Harpalus; species Harpalus rufipes. The sequence goes on from OX596279.1 coordinate 52,757,674, forward strand.
ATGATGACGTGCCAACTTCACACTTAGCACGTCATTAATAAAATTTCAAATTACTTATTACAACTTTGTTAGTGCTTCGTTAGTGCTCTTTTGTGCTTCAAAAATTTTTGAAATTAATTGAACGGTTCACGAAATAATTAACATTATATGATGACGTGCCAAGTTCACACTTAGCACGTCATTAATAAAATTTCAAATAACTTATTACATCTTTTGTTAGTGCTTCGTTAGTGCTCTTTTGTGCTTCAAAATTTTTTGAAATTAATTGAACGGTTTACGAAATAATTAACATTATATGATGACGTGCCAAGTTCACACTTAGCACGTCATTAATAATATTTCAAATTACTTATTACATCTGTTGTTAGTGCTTCGTTAGTGCTCTTTTGTGCTTTAAATTTTTTTGAAATTCATAAAGCGGTTTATGAAATAATTAAGATTATTTGATGACGTGCCAAATTCATGGCATTAATAAAATATTATACTGTTTAACACATATTTTATTAGGGCTATGTTAGTGCTCTTTTGTTCTTTATAATTTTTTTAATTTCATAGAACAGTTCATTAAATAATTTTTTTTTAATGGAAACAATATTTAACTTTTTACCTAAAAAAATCCACATACTTGTATTTTCCTGTTTTAAATTATATAAAGTCTGTTTAGTTACGAATTTGTTTTATTATATTAATACTAATTTAAAGATAAACTTAATTTCATGTTAACTATCAAAAAAAGAATTTCATTATTTACAAAAAAAACACATTCTAAATTATTTAAAAAAAATCCGGATATTCTTAAAAAAATCTTTGTATTTGGCCTTTATGTTCCTAAATTTTTATACAGGGTGAGTCGGGGTGACGCCCCCCCCCCCTTTCTTTAACTTGTTTATTTTGAGTAATAGAAAAAAATACTCATACAGAAGTTTTATAATTTTAAATATACAATTTTATGGCAGATGTAGATATTATTTACAAAGTCAGGTTTACAAAATACGATTATCGACTTTTATTTATTAAATAGCATCCTATAATTATTTTACTAAAATATAAACCGCCATATCTTTCTCTTTTCAATAATGTATTAATTTTAATGAATATATTTGAAAAAATTCGAGAAAAATAAAATAATTGAGATATATAGGAAATAATTTTTATTCTAATATTATAGGTGGCTATGTGAAAATAAACAAAATATAACAATGCTAATACCAACAAAGTATACATTTGTTTGTTACCTATTTATTATTACTTACTTATTTATCTATTTATTTATTATTTATTTTCACATAGCCACCTACAATATTTGAATAAAAATTATTTCTCATATAACTCATTTATCTTATTTTACTCGAAATTTTTCAAGTACATTAATAAAAACTATTCGGTCGTTAAAAAGACAAAAAATTAGTGGTTTATATTTTAGTAAAATAATTATAGGTTGCTATTTAAAAAATAAAAGTTGATAGTTGTATCTTGTAAACCTGACTTTATAAAAAATATCTATATTTTGCCGTCAAATATTATCTATAATTCAAATAATAAAACTTTTATATGAGCCATTTCTTTCTATTACTTATAATTAAAAAGTTAAAGGGGAGGCGTCGTCTCAGACTCATCCTGTATACATTTAAGAGAGCAACTGATTAAATTTTAGCTATGATCAACCGAAATTGGTACACTGGTTTGCAAAAAAATCGCGTACACCTATTTTTTGTTGTATTGAGTCGATCTTGATTTTTAACTTGTCAATGTCATTAGTGTCAATTAGAATGTTAAAATTAACCGAAATTCAAATACATACTTGGTTGTTCTTTAATTTTTCTTGAAAAAAATTAAATTTCAGACTAGGTAAACAACAAAATTTTTTGTATGTCACTGCAAACGGCTGAAATATATAACTTTTTTTTAAACTGGGTAGAGATACCGATGTTTTTACCTCCTGCCAATTGTAGAGATATAGGATCAAGTTAAAATTCACCGGTTTAGATTTTCATGAATAAACAAGTTTCAAGGCCTGTGTAATCCGATTTTAACATTTTTACGATAATGTCTTTGTGTGTGTATTAATGGAATATACACTAGTTCATATATTATTTAAGAGAAATGGCTTCACCTGCGTATACCGGGTGTGTGTCTTAAAGGTGTACATAGGAAATTAACATGGGAAACCAGTTTTTTGCAATTCCCTGCTTGCCTAATTATTTAAACAAAAACGCGTCAAATAAAGGTTTTGGGGTATAAAATTCTGCATTTAAATCAAAAACAGAATTACTTTTACATGCTTTGTAGCGGCAGAAATTAAATATGAAAATTTCGAAAATTACGTTGAAAATAATATCGATAGCCATGGAATTGTACAAAAAATAAATAAATTCTTGACATTTTATCTGTCACAACGTATGTTCTGACAATATGATTTTGTCTCTGGTTTTATTGTTTGAAATTATTAAAAAATGAATATTTATACTAATAAAAAGTTTTTATTGATAAGTGTAGACCACTTCTGTAGTACTAGATATATTGGAAATGAGTTGGGAGTACATCACAGCATCATACAAAATATTTAAAAAAAAAACGTATTATTCTTATAAAATGCAGTGTCACAAAGAACTTGTCCCATATGATGAAGAAAGTAGAAGAGTGTTTTGCGTAGATATGCAGAACCTGGCTAATAATGATCAAAATTTGTTCCATTTCTTTCACGGACGAATGCACTTTCACTTTGAAAAATGAACCAAATATCCAAAATACCCGTTGTTGGGCTATAGAAAATCCTATAATTAATATTTCAACAAGGACACAATATCCTCGAAAAGTTAATATTTGGGCCGGAATTTTAGGTCACCACATAATTGGTCCTATTGAAATACGTGGCAATCTAAATACCGAAAATTATTTGGAGATGCTACAAAATGAAATTGGTCCTGCAATAGACGATGTTGTGCGCCCAGATCGAGAGGTCTGGTTCCAACAGGATAGATGTTCTGCACACTAGGAACTTTAGAGAATATTTGGATCTGGTATTTCCTGGGCGCTGGATTGGACGAGGGGGTATTATTGACTGGCCTGCTAGATCTTCCAGATCTTGCTCCATGTGACTTTTTTTATGGGGTTATACATAAAAAATCAAACTTATAAAAAAGGCACGAAAACATAAATGATCTAAGAGATTCCATATTTAATGAATGTCATCGTATAATGGTTCTGCATTTGAATATTTATTGTAACTATTATCTTTATAATTACTTGTTATCCGTTTACTAATTACTACAAAACTTTTCTTGCTTGAGCATATTTTGTTACGCAATATTGAATTTTTAATAAATTCATATATTAAACAAAACTGTATTTTTTAAATTTATTTATTAATCTAATATTTCTATTGTTGCTATAATTAACGATATTTGTCCAAATAGAAAAACGTCAAGCATTTATTTATTTTTTGTTCAATTCCATGGATGTCGATATTTTCAAAGTAATTTTCGACATTTTCATGTTTAATTTCTGCCGTTACAAAGCATGTAAAAGTAATTCTGTTTATTGATTTAGATTCAGAATTTTATGCCCTAAAACTGACGCGTTTTTGCTTAAAATATTTAGGCAAGCAGGGAATTGCAAAAAAAAAATGATTTCCATGTTAATCGGCTACGTACACCTTTAAGATAGATACACGGTATATGAAGTGAAAATTAAAATAAATTGTTCCTTTACTAGAACTATCAACATTTTAAAAAATTCAACATTAGATGAACATAGTTCTAAAATAAACCTGCGTTTTCAAAAAGTATTTTTGAGATCTATTAGTATTTGACTATATGATTTTATGACGAAAACAGCATTTCTCGTTTTCCCTATAAAATCAAAGTCATATACTAATAGATTTCTATAATACTGTTTTTAAAATGCAGGTTCATATTAGAAGTATGTTCGTCTAATGTTGAATTATTTAAAATGTTAACTATTCTAGTACATGAACAATTTATTTGAATTTTCGCTTCATATATAGTAGGCAGGGGTAGCCATTCCGCTTAACCATTTACTAATTTTTTGTATTCAAGTTTCCGTCATACCAGCGAGAAAGTGATTAGATTCTGTTTATAAGGTGTATTATCACAAATGAATTTTATGAAAAATAACATACAAACATCTTGATTAATGAAAAGATAATACTTGAAGTTATTTAAAAAAAATAGATTCCGTATAACATAATGTGGCACAAGGTCAGCCCATAACGCATGCATGACCTTCGTCAGAAAATAGTGGTTTAATATTTTTCATTAATTTTCATAAATAAAAAAAATAAAATAAATAAATATTTCATCACGGCATATTACCCATTGCTGGGTGTGCCAATCTGCTTCATATACAGATGTATATGTATATGTATTTTCCAACCGGCAGTAGTCCTTCAAATATAAATCAAAACTTTTCAAATTTTGTAATAAAAGCTTTTATATCGATGATAACAAATATTTAATTTTAGCTGCTAGTTGTGAATTAGTGAAGTGGTATTTTACTTGAAGCTCCTAATAGATTTTAATGAAAATACATTAAAATAAAATCCAAAACTTTCCAAATTACATGTTAATAACTTTTATACATATATATATATATATATATATATATATATATATATATATATATATATATATTTAGAGCAAAAGTACAAGAATGAAAAGTTGCTTAGAAGTCCTCATTTAATTTAATAGAATATCTCTAGCACTAGATATTTAGAAAAGAAGATATGACATTTTCGTCAAAAATCAGATAGCCATGGAAATAAAAAACAAATAAAACAAAATCTCATACTGACAGTTCAGTTCAGTGTTATTGATGTTAATTGTTGCAATCATTGTGTCTACACTGTTGTAATCAATAAATTCCATCACTGTTCGTCTGTGCATAATAAAATGGATTTGTTCAGTACCAAAGAAAAAAATTCGATTGTCAAATTACATTGCAGAGGAAATAGTTATGAAGAAATTCGTGCAATATTTCGTGTAATTGAGAGATTTAATAAAACAGGAACTGTTTTAAAACCATGCAAGTGTCAAAGGTCAATTGCAGATGAAGATGAAGAAAGACAAGCAAATCAAATTAATGTATTTGCAGCCATTAAAAATAATAAAAATTTAAGTTTGTGGCAAATAGAAAAAGACACTTCAATTCTATTTAGTACTGTAAGAAATTATTTAAAAGAAGAAAAATATAAATCTTTTAAATATGGCAAACACCAGGAATTGAATGAAGAAGATAAGTTTCTGAGAGCAACATTTTGTGAATTAATGCTGGAAAAAGCAAATGCAGATTTACATTTTATTGAAAATATTTGTTTTTTCGACGAAAGCACATTTACACTCAATAATGAGCCAAATATTCAAAATTTTAGATATTGGCGTAAAAATAATGAACATCTGTATGTTACGACTCATACACAATATCCCCGAAAAGTCAACGTTTGGACTGGAATTTTAAAAAACCATATTATTGGGCCATATTTAATTAACGGCACTTTAACTGGTCAGTCCTATTATGATCTGCTGATAAATGATATTGGACCGGCAATTGAAGAACTGGCCAATGATCGTGAAGTATGGTTGCAACAAGACGGCTGTCCAGCTCATAATACAAAAATTGTAAAAGAATATCCTAATGATGTATTTCCCGATACATGGATTGGTAGAAACGGACCAATTCACTGGCCCGCACGGTCTCCGGATCTAGCGCCAAATGATTTTTTTCTATAGGGACATCTAAAATCAAAAATTTACACTGATTACAAATATCTAGATTTAGAATCACTAAAAAACAGAATATCCCTGGAATGTACTAAAATATCGTGCTACCAACTAACGAATGTTAGGAGTTCTTTTTATGATAGTTTAGGTTATTGTTTGGCGCAGAATAAAGACATATTTGAGCATTTAATTTAAATAAAAGTTCTCTGGTTTGCTGCTACTCTTTTCTTCCGATTTGTATGATTTATTTTATTATTAAATATTTGATAATTTCCCATTTTTAATATTCACCGAAATCTCAGTTGAGTTCAGTGTTATTGATGTTAATTGTTGTAATCATTGTGTCTATTATTATAATTCAGCATTAAATATTAAAGTATTATGATCTTAATTAATATTTTGTTTTATTTGTTTTTTATTTCCATGGCTATCTGAATTTTGATGAAAATGTCATATTTTATTTTCTAAATATCTAGTGCTACAGATATTCTATTGCATTACATGAGGAATTTTTAAAGTAAAAATTAATTCTAAACAACTTTTAATTCTTGTACTTTTCCTTTAAAACGTACAGGAGAGCCAATTTCCGCACATTTTTAAAATCCCATGGCAAAGTCCTATGTTCCACGTTTCGTTGCACACACTGTATATATATATATATATATATATATATATATATATATATATATATATATATATATATATATATATATATATATATACAGCGTGTTTACGGTCTTTTTGTTTTATTTTTAATGGGTGATACTACAGGTCAAAGAAGGCGAAAAACATTAAAACACCTTGGTAAAATATTTATAATAAAAGAGAATTCAATATTTTAGTTTTTATAAAGGGGAGGTAAATTAATGTTGAAAAAAGTTGTAGTAACCTGTGCAATGACAAATTTCTCTTTTTTGTTTTTTAATTTGTTTATCTGTCAGTTACAGTTTGTTACTAATTAATTGTGCACCATGAGTTTCTAATTGATTATTTTTATTAATTGTGTAAAAGGTGAACAATATACCAACGGTGTTCTAATACGGAATTAGATGATGCTCATTTATGGGGAAGTGCATCAAAATTCAGTTGCAGCAAGTCGTCTTTACAGAGAGCGATTTCCAAATAGGCAATGTCCTGTACCCCATCAGTACACTAATTTAGTAATACGTGCTCGAGATAATGGTGATCTGCGAAATTATCAAGGGCGTGATGGAGGTCCTGGTCGCTTCCGACGAATTTTAGATGCGGATGTACAAATTTTAAACCTCGTTGACGAAAATCCTTCAACCAGTAAATTGCTCGGCAAATAGGTGTCTCAAATCGCATTGTATGGCGAACACTACGCGAGTATCAACTACATCCGTTTCATGTACAGCGAGTACAAGCTTTACAACCTCAAGATCACCCTCAGCGCGTACGGTTCTGTAGATGGTTTTTGCGCAAAAATGACGAAGTCCCTAATTTTTCGTTGAGTGTGTTGGCGACTGACGAAGCTACGTTTACTCGTAACGGCATAAACAATTGCCACAATACGCATATCTGGAGTTTCGAAAATCCGCATGTTGTTCGTCGTGGTCATTTTCAATACATATTTTCTGTGAACGTGTGGGCCGGATTAGTGAATTCACAGTTGATTGGCCACTTTGTGTTGCCAGAACGACTAAATGCTGATAATTATTTATTTTTCTCGCAAAATAATTTGCCAGAACTTTTAGACGATGTTCCCTTAAATGTGCGTCAAGAAATGTGTTTTCTCCACGAAGGTGCACCGGCAGTCGTCTCGTACGTCATCACTTAAACCATGCATTTGGAAATAAGTGGATTGGTCGGGGCGGTCCTGTTTCTTGGCCTCCGCGGACACCATTGGACTTTTATTTGTAGGGGCATATGAAAAACATAGTATACACCACCGAAATTATCGACCCTGAAGACCTCCGTAATCGGGTGGAAGCAGCAGCGGCGGAAATTCGACAGGGCCTTGCAACGTACGTTAATTTATTGATACGCCGAGCAAGACCTTTGCATACAGCAGCAGGGTGATAACTTTGAACATCTGTTATAAAAGCGCTTATCGTTATATTTTAATTCCATAAAAATAAAAACTAAAAAAAATCATCTTTTATTATAAATATTTTACTAAGGTGTTTTAATTTTTTCGCCTTCTTTTGACCTGTAATATCACCCATTAAAAAAAAAAGACCGTAAACACTGTATATATATATATATACAGAGTGTTTCAGGGCTAGTGTAACAAACTTTAACAGCTTATTCCTGAGGTCATTTTGAGTTGCCAGAATACAAGAGGTTGAAGTTCTGTAAATAACACGAAATTTTCTAATTTTTGTTATCAATGTACTTTCGGAAAACAAGAGTTATTGAAAAGTCATACCTTATTTGTATTAATTAATTTTATTTATTAATATTAACGAATACGATTTGGACAACAAAACATACGATTCAAAATTTATATCAAATACATTAAATTATGTACATTTATTAATATTACAATGAATTTTACACTCTAAAGCGTTCTATTTACAGCAGAAATATTTCAAACTTTAACACATTTTTGGTATCACTGGTTTACACTGAAATCATTTTTTACTATTTTTAGTTACCTACTTTTGAATTAAAACTACAGTTTAATGTCAAAATTTTACTTTAAACAACTTGTAATGAAAATTGTAAAAAATTCCGACGTTGTTGGGCATTTCACCAGGACGTACTTTCTATTTAAAATTTCCTCAACTCAATAATAACTCTTGTATTCCGAAAGTACCTTGATTACAAAAATTAGAAATTTTTGTGTTATTTATAGAACTTCAACCTCTTGTATTGTGGTAACTAGAAGGAATAGGACCTATGTTATGACATTTTTGGCTCAAAATGACCTCAGGAATAAGCTGTTAAAGTTTGTTACACTAGTCCTGAAACATCCTATATATATATATATATATATATATATATATATATATATATATATATATATATATATATATATATATATATATATATATATATATATATATATATATAATGGGTGATTTTTTAGCTATTATCTTTTTGGCAACACTGGTTTCAACAGCTGACGCACATTTCGTGTTTTGTTTTACTGTCAAACATCTTCACTTTGGTCTATAATTTAACCATGAATCGTCTTACAAACGAACAACGCTTGCAAATTATTGAATTTTATTATCAAAATGCGTGCTCTGTTAGGAAAGTTCATCGCGCGCTTCTTCCATTTTATGGTCAGTTTAGTCGACCCACTGAAGCGGCTATTCGAGCTATTGTGACTAAATTTCGCACCAAATTTACATTGTTGGACATTAAACCACCAACACGCTTACGTAGAGTGCGAACTGAAGAAAATATCGCAGCTGTATCGGCCAGTGTTAATGATGACCATCAATTATCGATTCGTCGCCGTTCGCAGCATTTGGGCCTCTGTTACTCAACGACGTGGAAAATTTTGCGGAAGGATTTAGGTGTGAAGCCTTTCAAAATACAGCTGGTGCAAGAATTGAAGCCGAACGACCTACCGCAACGTAGAATTTTTGGTGAGTGGGCTCTTGGAAAGTTGGCCGAAGATCCACTTTTTTATCGAAAAATTGTGTTCAGCGACGAAGCTCATTTTTGGCTCAATGGGTACGTAAATAAGCAGAATTGTCGATTTTGGAGTGAAGATCAGCCAGGAGAATTCCAGGAGCTACCAATTCATCCAGAAAAAGTCACAGTTTGGTGCGGTTTATGGGCCGGTGGCATCATTGGACCGTACTTCTTCAAAGATGATGCGAATCGTAACGTAACTGTGAATGGTGAGCGCTACCGTGAGATGATATCCAACTTTTTTTTGCCCAAAATGCAAGAGCTTGACTTGCATGACATGTGGTTTCAACAAGACGGTGCCACATGCCACACAGCACGCGTAACAATGGACTTATTGAGAGGCGAGTTCGGTGAACATTTTATTTCACGTTCGGGACCGGTCAATTGGCCGCCTAGATCGTGCGATTTAACGCCTTTAGACTATTTTTTGTGGGGCTATGTTAAAGCTCATGTCTATACAGCCAAGCCCGCTTCAACTGACGAATTGGAAGACAACATTGAGGCATTTATTCGTGAGATACCGGCCGAAATGTTGGAAAGAGTATGCCAAAATTGGACTAAGCGGATGGACCATTTGAGGCGCAGTCACGGTCAACATCTGCATGAAATAATCTTCAAACATTAAATTATATGGACCGTACTATCGATTTCAATAAAGATTTCATTAATTTTTCTGAATTTTATGTGTTTTTTTTAAAAAAACTTTCCTATAGCTCTTAAAAAATCGCCCGTTATATATATAGTGTGTTTGAAAAAGTGGTTACACCCATTTATCTGACTTATTATTGCAGATACGCTTATTGATTATAGGACATAATTTATTCAATACAATATCTGCGATTATTTTATATGAAAAGTGTAATTCTGGAACTTCCGGTATAACCGGAAGTGATATCAATTTTTTAAATTTAAATACAACCTGTACTAGTTTTTTATAAATTAGAATGTATTTTTTATTCTTTTTACGACCATACCAAATTTCTTAGTATTTACCATATTCATTTGTTAAAAATACTTATCATTAATGGATGTAATTTAATAACACACACACACACGGACAGACATCGTAAAAATGTTATTATCGGATTATAGGGATCTTAAAACGTGCTTATTTACTAAAATCTGGATATGCGATTTTTAGAATGATTCCAATACCTCTCTTAACATTTATTTCAATCTATTTCTTGCATATATTAATAATATTGTTCAATATTTTGGGCTTTGCTACATAAGCACATTTTTAGTCATTCTTGTAATACTTTGTATTGTAAGTAAAAATCTATTTATCGACAAGTATTATTTACTTAGTACAAGTATTAAACCAACAATGCCAAATTTCTTGTTTTTCAGTGTAATCCAAGAACGGAAATTAGGCAATGCAATAATATAATAGATTCTACAGACGTAAAAGACGCTTTTACCGTCATTTTAGGTAAGGAAGATATTATCTTGGGACAAAAAAATCGATGATGAGTTTTTAGAGAATAAGCACGTTTTAGGGTCCCTAGAATACGATTTTACCATTTTTACGCTGATGTATGTGTGTGTATGTGTATGTGTGTGTATGTGTATGTGTGTATGTGTATGTGTGTGTGTGTTTGTGTATGTGTGACGATTTTTTCATAGACAATAACTTCAACACTACAATTCTAAAAATTATAATTCTTTCGTATTCCTTTTCTTATTGGATTTTGGTTACAATTATTGGTCAACCTGAAGTACCCTCATTTGAAGATTTTAACAGTTTTGTTTTTTGGAAAAACACTTAAAATCGTTTTCTGACATTTAATGTTATTATAATATTGAAGAATATTCTAGAATCTACGAATTTTGTGCATTTTATACTTCATATAGTGAAAATGATTAGGCAGAAGACACACGTCATCAACCTGAGAAAAACCTTATAAAATGAAATATAACTTGTAGAAATTATTAGTTGTTATTATTTTTTTAACAAAGAAGAAAGAATATACTAGTATTAAAGAAACGTATATACGAGTATTAATGACTTTATCTCTAAGTCAATCCTTTTTCCTTTTACGGAATATAAAATTGTTTGACAAAACATGGTCATTCTCAATAGAGTCAACGTATGGTACGAAAATAAAAAATAATTTTATATTCCGTAAATGGAATAACGATTGACTTAGAAATAATTGTAAATATCATTAATATATACATTACTTAATACTAGAACTTTTTCTTCTTCTTATTTTAAAAATAAATAACACCTAATAATTTTTATTTTTTTAAACTTATATTTCATTTTATAAGGTTTTTTTCAGGTTGATGACGTGCGTCTTCTGCGTTATAATTTTCACTATATTCAATGGGTATAGAGTTAATGAAATTAAATTTCATAAATCAACCAGCCATGCTATAACCATGGAAACAACTACTATATTAAGAAAATTCTAATTGACAGATGTTAGTGTCAATGAAAAGAAAATGAATGTGACAGAGAGATGAGTATGTTGAGATTGATGTTGGGGAAGGCACCGAAAGATAAGATAAAGAATGAGAGGATAAGAGAAATGGTTTGAGTGATAGAAGTTTCTAGAAAGATACAGGAGAGGCGATTATATTGGTTTGAACATGTCATGAGAAGAGATGAATAATATATTGGAAGAAGAATGAACAGCTTAGTAGTAAAAGGTAGAAGAAACAGAGGAAGAATAAAGAGAAGATGGAAGGACTGTATTGCGGAAGACTTGAGAGAAAAGGAATTGAATGAGTACGATAAGCAAAATAGAGAAATGAGTTGATGAAGAAAATCAAGAATAACGATCCCTGACGAATGCGAGAAACTAAAGAAGAAGAAGAAGATGTCAGGGCCAAATGCAATTTACATAGTTCGTTTATGAAATAATTTTACTGGAAATAGAATCTTTTGCAAGAAAATATATGTATGGAATTTGTACATAATACAAAGAATTAACGGAAAGTAATATGCTGGCCACATCAGATCTTTTTATTCAAATATCACTGCGATTTTGACTATGGTCTCTGTACCTTCCTTATTTTATTAATGACGTACTAAGTGTGAACTTAGCACGTCATCATATAATGTTAATTATTTCGTGAACCGTTCAATTAATTTCAAAAATTTTTGAAGCACAAAAGAGCACTAACGAAGCACTAACAAAAGATGTAATAAGTAATTTGAAATTTTATTAATGACGTGCTATGTGTGTAGTTGGCATGTCATCATATAATGTTAATTATTTCGTGAACCGTTCAATTAATTTCAAAAATTTTTGAAGCACAAAAGAGCACTAGCGAAGCAATAACAAAAGATGTAATAAGTAATTTGAAATTTTATTAATGACGTGCTATGTGTGAAGTTGGCACGTCATCATATAATGTTAATTATTTCGTGAACCGTTCAATTAATTTCAAAAATTTTTGAAGCACAAAAGAGCACTAACGAAGCACTAACAAAAGATGTAATAAGTAATTTGAAATTTTATTAATGACGTGCTATGTGTGAAGTTGGCACGTCATCATATAATGTTAATTATTTCGTGAACCGTTCAATTAATTTCAAAAATTTTTGAAGCACAAAAGAGCACTAACGAAGCACTAACAAACGAAGTAATAAGCAATTTGAAATTTTATTAATGACGTGCTAAGTGTGAACTTGGCACGTCATCATATAATGTTAATTATTTCGTGAACCGTTCAATTAATTTCAAAAATTTTTGAAGCACAAAAGAGCACTAACGAAGCACTAACAAACGAAGTAATAAGCAATTTGAAATTTTATTAATGACGTGCTAAGTGTGAACTTGGCACGTCATCATATAATGTTAATTATTTCGTAAACCGTTCAATTAATTTTAAATTTTTTTGAAGCACAAAAGAGCACTAACGAAGCACTAATTACTAATATAAAAAAGAATATTTGTGCTTCCAATGACGGGCCAACTTCACGGACCCTGTAAAGGCATCTAATAAACCATGATCAGGGTTATGTTAATATATAGTTGGAAAAACTAACAACTACATTTCGAAAATGAATTACATAGTTTGTGATTTATAATATGAAAACGTTTTATTAACAAATGCATAATTAATATAACTGTTAGATTTTTGTATCATCTTTACAATATAATTATGATATAGGATTTTGCTATGATGAGGGATAAATTTTGAAATATATTTTCATTTCAAGCTACGCCTATGAGAATCCTCTCTAATTTCCTTAAACATCCCGAATTCCTTTGTAGGGCTGCACTCGTATTTCCATCTGTCCTTGCATATATAAACAGAAGGGTTAGGAGGTACAAAAACACCACTGGCAGCCTTCGAAATTGAAACCCAGAACCATAAAAGCCCCCGACCAGCGTCTCTACCACCCGACAACATCCGGCCGATAGCTGACGCTGATTTCACTTTCAAAGAATCCAGGATTTCAACAGAACCAGAGATTAAAGACATGTTCGAAGAAAAGATAATAAGATGGGTTCATTATAATGAAAGAACCAATACGATATAATGAGAATGAGCCATTGTATTCAATTGCATTTATTTTATAAGATTAATTGGTCCTGTAGTACAATAGTTAATAAATATTTCTGCGCGACTTTTATCCATCTAGCTAGCTGGGTGTGGTATTCTGTTTTATTGTACAATCAGTGTTGAGGAGCAAAACGGGACAAATCAACTTTGCAACAACAAAAAAAAAATGTTAGATATGCAGAATATAGTTTTCGAAATAAATTAAGAAGTGTTAAAAGATGTCAGCCACATGGATTTGAACCATGTGGTTGACATTATCTTTTCACACTTTCTTAATTTATTTCGAACATATAGACTGTTAACTGTATGTTAATTTTAATATAGTTTTTCATTGAGAGATAAATCCTTATAGTAAATAAAAAATCTGATGTGGCCAGCACATAACCTCTCGCCGTATATTTTACCTGGCTGTATGCATAAAGCAAAGAATATTTTTATAAATACAAATAATATATTCATATAAATCTATGACGTATAAACTTCTTTATTATTCAATAATAGCATGTCTCAGCATAAAGATATTTACCATAAATTATGTTACAATAAATTACAAAGTAGAGTTTACCATATATAAATATTAGGCTGGTAACAGCAATTTTCAATTCGAACAACTTTGTTTACTTTCTCTTCATATTCTTCTAGTAAAAACATTAATTTTGGGCGGTCTAAAATGTATATATCTGGATTGTGCATCTATTCTTATATATCTTCTTTTATATTTTATTTTTTCATACTTGTTATATCTAAATAACCTTAATTCCCTTTAATAAAGTGACGGATAGATTGCACTCCGATTATTCTTATATCGATGTGTAATTTTGTCAATATTTACAACTTACTTGAGAAGAATTTGATAGCTTTTTCGCAATTCAAAGTTACTCTAGTCTACAGTACTGGTGTACATTGTCCCATAATGTTTGAAACAAATTTAAGTCCTTCAACCTAGACTTGTCATCTCCATAATAGTCACAGATCAAGAATTAAGGGATTCTCCAAATACATTTTTCTTTCATTACTCATTATTTCTGAAACTGACATTTATCTGTCAGTTACAAATAATTTAAATTTGCAACTATTTTTCATGGCATCCTTTCGGTTGTAAAATTAATTACAACATTATTTTATATATTATATTCCTTTTATCTCTAAATCTATAAAATATGTATAAAAATATTTAAATGTATCAGAAAGAGAATTTATTTTTCTTTAATATTATCAAGAACAATTTTCAAAAAATAATATTTAGAAGATTTTTTTTCAAGAATCTTCTACTTCCGGTTGTCCAATTGTTACCAAAACCTTTTCAGATCTTCCCATGAATGTCCGATTGGGAAATACGTTGTTAAACAAATTTTAAGTCTTATAGTTTTTGAGTAACCGTCCTTCCAACATCCCACACACACACATCCACACACACACACACACACACACACACACACACACACACACAGACATCATCGTAAAAATGTTAAAATCGGATTGTAGGGACCTTAAAACGTGCTTATTCAATAAAATCTGGATATGCAATTTTTAGCATGAATGCAATACCTCTCTTAGCGAGAGGTAAAAATTTGATGTGGCCAGCACCATTATTTTCCGTCAGTTCAATGTATTATGTACAAATTATATACAGAAAGTTTCTATATTCCAATAAAATTATAAAACAAACATACTATGTCAATTGCACTTGATAATAATATATTAAAATCAAAATTTTCTTAATATTGTAGCTGTTTCCATGGTTATATCATAGCTGGCTATTTTATGAAATTCAATTTCTTTATAATTGTTTAACTCTATATTTATTTAATATGAGGTATAAAATGTAATCAAAGCTATAAAATATTCTTTAATTAAATAAAATTGAATTTAACAGCGTTTTTTCAAAAAAAAACTGTTAAAATCTTCAAATGACGGTACTTCCGGTTGACCAATTATAACCAATATCTAATCACGTCTGCATATGGATGTAAGGAAGAGAAATACGTAAACACCGTAATTTTTGGAATTGTAGTATTGGAGTTATCGCGACCGAAATTAACGACACACACACACACACACACACACACACACATACACACGAATTTACTGTTTTTACGATGATATCTGTATGTGTGTGTGAAAAAAAAAATTCTCCTTCGATAACTCCAATACTACAATGCCAAAAATTCTTTCATATTACAGTAAAACCCCGGTTAACCGAACTCGGGTCAACCGAAACCCGGGTTAACCGAAACAATTCCACGTATTGTTGTGAGATGGCATCTAAGCGGAAGCGTGTTGTGATTTCTATTGCGGATAAATTAGCTGCTATCAAAGAAGTTGAAAACATATGTACATACTGTACTGTAACTAAAAATTGTAACTACGAGTACATATTTATATTATGTAATGTACATTGTTTCAAAATAATTCATTTCCCCTACACACCCATTTTAGTATATATGTAGGCTATTTTTAGGTGTTAATGGGTTAACCGAAAAATTCGGTATCCGAAACGGCTGCGCCCCCTTTATTTCGGTTAACCGGGGTTCTACTGTATTCTTTCCTACGTCCATATGAAGAGTTTATTAGATTTTGGTTATGATTGGTTAACCAGAAGTACCCTAATTTGAAGATTTTAACAGTTTTTCTTGAAAAAAACGCTGTTAAATATTATTTTTTCTAATGTTATTGAATAAAATTGACCCCTGTGGTGCACTCTCCACGCTAGCATTGAGTGCCCGCGAGGTGACGCCTGGTAAGTGCCCGCACAGTACACATATTACATCATTAGCAATGCAGATTGGCACACTCAGCAATGGGTAATATGCCGTGATGATATATTTATTTATTTATATTTATTTATGAATAAAAGAATATATTATTCTTTATTCGATTTAATTATATTTTTTTCTTCATTTTCAATGAATTTAGAGATAAAGAATTATAAAGAAATATCTTGCAACGTAATGCTGCTAAAAGCTGCACCATGAAATTAGAATATTCAAATATTTCTAATTGACAGATGTCAGTGTCAAATAAAATTTATATAATATTTTTGTGATAAAAATGTAAAATAATTTAAGGTGGCAAAAACAAATCACATAAGGTAATACAACAGATTATACCCATAAGCCAATTCAGCAGATTATTATGTTATAAATATAATGCTATATATGTTTTTATTTTCTACTTCTTATTTTAAGAAACATACTGTTCTTTTTAGGAGTAGTTCAGTTCGGTTCAGTACGAGGTAAGATCAGGTCATTGTTCCCCTAAAAAGAAAATGTTCATGGAATAGTTTGCAAAAAAAATTCTGTGTAGAATTCGTACAAAATACGTAGAATTGACGAGAGGTATTGTGCTGGCCACATCAGATTTCTTTTATTTAGAAATTATTTCCAAATTTTTATCTTCGTCTGTATCTAGTGACCTATGATTATTTTCCGGATAAACAATACAACGCTAAATGGCGTCATAATGGAGCAATTTTTCTCTAATTTAACCAACTTCGTAGGTTTTATAGTTCTTGTGATTCCAATGTTGGACATCCTATATATCAAAAATTCTGTTTAAGTAGGTATCACATACGACACATACAAGTAATAAAACAATATTTATTTTTAGTTTTATAATATTATTTGTAGAACAATATAACAACGTTTGTTATAGAATTTGTTTTTTAAAACAGTTTATAGAAAATAACATTCTTTTTCAAATAAAATCTAATATTACCTGTGTGTTATTGTTATATTGTTGACTTATAGAAAACATTTCACGCATTGTTTAGTCTATGACAAACCAAACCATATAGTAAACCTCAATCTCCATCGCAAAATCTCCTCAACTTTGTCATCATCGTAATAAACATCTCCAGTCAACAGAAATACGATCCGGAATACTAATAATTCCCGAAGTTTATTCCGAGTTGGAAACAAAACGCGAGGCCTTGCCTTGGTGAAGTCGGGGCATAAAACTTTCCTCTTGAAATATATTGGAAAGAAAACATCTCGGGAAAATAAACATGTCATGTCGCCGACGGAGCGAGCGAGGAGACCCCGCCCAACGGGAAAAATGTAAAAAACAAACCCAAGATAAAAACTCACCAAAGATGGCTGAACAACGGCTAGGTGGAAAGCAGACGGGCAGAAGAATGGGCTACTCCATTGCTGGGCCTTTGTGAACTGAAAAGGAAAGAAGAGTTAGTAAAATTATTAAAATATGTTGCGATTCTATGGGAAATTAAAATTAAATTCCGTAGTTTTTAATAATTAATTTAAAGTATAGCATTTAAGAAAAAAACTGTTTATACTTTCATCAAACAAATTATAAAACCTACGCACATGATGAGAAATTTCTACAAATTTCTTTCGACTAGTTTAAAATATAGATTTTAAACTTACAAAAACTGAATACATTATTTAAGTACTCCACTATTTAATATTGGGTTACATCGCCTTTATTACTATCACCTTTAATTCTGTTATAGTCTCCGTCAAATAAATATAGACTGATGCTCAATTTTTTTGCTTTTCTCCGCACCCTGTCCCTCGCCCAGCGGTGTTGCCGCATTTTCAACATTGCCATACTGAATTGACAACAGTGTAGAAAATCTCCAGTCCATACTTATTTGACGGCAAGTATACGCATTGTATCCCTTAGGGGTTATTTATGATGGATTTAATTTATAAATTTGTAATTACGATTTATAAATTTTTACCTCTCGCTAAGAGAGGTATTGGATTCATGCTAAAAATCGTATATCCAGATTTTAATGAATAAGCACGTTTTAAGGTCCCTACAATCCGATTTTAACATTTTTACGATGATGTCGATGTGTGTGTGTGTGTGTGTGTGTGTGTGTGTGTGTGTGTGTGTGTGTGTGTGTGTGTGTGAAGTTTACATACAAAAGAACTGATTAGATTTTGGTTATAATTACTGAACCGGAAGTAGCCTCATTTGAAGATTTAACAGATATATATGATTTATTGACATTAACGTTATTATAACTTAAAGAATATATTATTCGCCATACGATTTGACTGCATTTTATACTTCATATTCAATAGATATAGAGTTAAAGAATTTTAAAGAAATTCAATTTTATAAATCAGCCAGCTATGCTAAACATGGAATCTACTAATATATTCATATAATTCATATTAACAGATGTCAGTATGAATAAAAAGTAAATTAATGTGGCAGAGATGTGGATGTTGAAGTAGATGTTGGGAACACGGAAAGATAGTTAAGGAAATAACTCTAGTGTTACAAGTTTCTAGAAAGATATAAGAGAGATGATTACATTGGTTTGAAAATGTCATGAGGAGAAATGAAGAATATTTTGGATGAAGAATAGCTTAGTAATAAAAGGTTGAAGAAACAGAGGAAGACCAAAGTTAAGATGGAAGTACTTTATTGCGGAAGACTTGAGAGAAAAGGAACTGAATGAGAACGACACATAAAACAGAAATGAATGGAAGAAGAAAATAAAAAATAGCGACCCCTAACGAATGGGAAAAGCTAAAGAAGAAGATGTCAATGTCAAATGCAATTTGCATAATTTTTTTATGAAATAATTTTACTGGAAATTTAGAATCTTTTGCAAGAAAATTTAAATATGGAATTTATATATAATATACAGGGTTGACGGAAGGTATTGTATTAGTTCTGTAGATTCTAATTCTCTATTTATCTTTTCATTATCTCCCTCTGTGTTTCCATCAACGCATCTACATTTTGAATATCTACATTCTACCCGCCATCAAATTAAGACAAAATTATTCATCAGTCTCGAAATAGTCCTTCTGCCGTTTATTAATGATCCACCATCAATCCGTAAACCTCAAATGCTCGCGTTGATGTTTGTAATGATATTCAGTGATAATTGCGATTTAATTGCGTGTGAATCTATTTCATTTTTAATTGTCTGTTACTGTTATAAATTTAGTGCAAACGGCACGCAATGTTTGCAGAATTAGCGAGAGAATTTTTTTCGGGATAAAAATTAAATTTGAAAGTATATTTATCATTTTTAACTATGTGTAGATAGACACACACAACTTTAAAATTACTTTAAATTAGGTCATACTATATACTTATAATTTTGATCCATGTTCTATGCAAAAAATAAATAAAATAATATTCCAGAAGCATTTGCGGTATCCCTAAATGGAATATAAATAACTGGTCGTATGTGCAATCAGAAGCTTAGGTTTGTATTAATGTTTAAGAATGAATGTTTTCACACTTCATTTAAACATTTACGAGACCGGTATACTAACCAATGCAATTCAATCTCTCAATATTTATTTTATGAATATAATAAAATAATAACTGTATAATTACTCGCTCGTAAAGTTGCTTATTTAGTTTCTTAAATTACCTCTGTATTTACATCCATAGGCCACAGAATAAGTAACATTCAATTACCACTTAAATTGTATTACATTGAAGAAATTACAAGGTAAATATTTGTAAGTAATACGAGATTATTTTATAACAAGGTTTTATTTGTGTTTAAATACAATATACTTTATAATAATCAAAATCTGGGAGGCGCTAGTCATACTGGACATATATCCGGGCGTACCAGAATTGATTTTTCCTTGAACCGTGCGGGAAATGAGTGTTCTCAGATTCAAAACGAGTAGAATTAGCCAATTCCCACACTAGTGCAGGAAATGGCTGAAACAAAAGATTTTTAATAAATACTTAAACTTTCACGGCCGGGATCTATGAAAGAATGATTCTTTTTCGGGTTGTTGGACGGTGGTGTAAAAGTTGCTTTACAACCTAACATTGTGTTAGGCAGCTTCTAAATTTAAGATACCTTTTTGACATTATCATTTGTCACCCGTCAAAAAAGGTAAAAACTATCTTAAATATAGATAAATCCTCTGAAGATGCCTAACACAATGTTAGGTTGTAAAGCAACTTTTATACCACGGCCCAACAATGTGAAAAAGAATCATTCTTTCAAAAGATTTTTGTTTTGTTGTTATCTCTGATTAAACAAACATTCTTCTTCCAATATATTACTTATCTCTCCTCATGACATAGAAACTTCTATCACTCGAGCCATTTCCCTTATACTGTCATTCCTTATCCTATCTTTCCGTGTCTTCTCCAACGTCCAGCTTAACATCCTCATCTCTGCCACATTCGTTTTCTTTTCATTGACGCTAACATCCGTCAATTACAATTTTCTTAATATAGTAGCTGTTTCCATGATTATAGCATAGCTGGCTGATTTATTAAATTTAATTTCTTTATAATTTTTACCTTTCGCTACACTTGGTAAGGGAGGTGTAGGGATCGTACTAAAAATTGAATATCGAGATTTTGGTAAATGACCACGTTTTAAGGTCCCTATAATCCAATTTTAACATTTTTACGATGATGTCTGTGGGTGTGTATGTGTGGATATTCTGGACGCTCTTACTCAAATACTATCATTCAGAATATTTCTATCTTATTCTAATATGGAAAGAAGCCATTAGATTTTGGTGTCAATCGGATAACCGGAAATGGCTCTTTACTTAAAGCTCAAATAGTTTTTCTTCAAAAAATACATTTTCCGTTGACCGTTTATTAATAGGCTATCTTAATGTATAGAAAATCATTCATTAATGACCCCTATTAATGCATGATTTTTATTAATAAACGATTTATTGGGTACGTTCACCACATGGAACACAGCATGTATTGCTAACGCTAAGTTGTAGCAAAAAGGTAGACCGAATTAAAAGTCAGGCTTTTGACACTTAGTAGCTAGGTATATTCACGTAGCATACCTTTAAAATGAATTTGAAAGAATAAAATTCCTTAAATAACATAAAAAACAGCTTGTGTTGTCTAGCATTAAGTAAACTGAACGCACCCACTGAAAACAATTGATGACAATACTTATTGATTTTCTGACGTAAAATTTGACGTTCGGTCAACCATTACTAACCTAAAAAAAATTGTCATGGAATAAAATTAGATTTTCCATTTAAGTAAGATACAGTCAACGAAAAAATATTGTAACTAACACGTGTGTTAATTGGCGTATGTAACGCGACATACCTGGCCTCGTCCATCTCAAGGTTGTACTTACCCTACGTTGTGTTTATTTTTAATAAGTAACCCTTACTTCGTTCGTAATACAGAGTAGCTGTCAAAAGTGGGGGAATCGGGATAGGTAATTGATATAATTAAAGAATAATGTTCTCTCCAAAAAGCAGACAGAATATGTCTATCTTTGTGCATTTATTGAAAATGAATAGTGAAAGCAAATAATAAATAATATGAGAAATATGATTGGGTGTAATGATTTGAACATGGCACCCTGCTGTGGAATGGTCCGCTCTCCGGCACACGCCTTACGTACGAGGGAAACCACAGCTAAAACCTCGCACAGAGAGTCATCTAGACACAATTTAAACAAATGATTTTATAACAAATTAATCCAAAAACACAAAACAGGTTGTCCCAACAATTTGATATTAGCAACATTGAAAATGATATATTAATTAGACCTTGTATATTGATAGACAATTACAAACGCATTTGTGTGCGTGCATGTTTGTGCATGTGTAAGTTTGGTAAGTTCGGTCTCCCGAACTGCCATGGCGCTCGGCTGAGCCGATGGGCCGTTCTTTGTATGGTCAGGTTCGCAGCTGAGCTGCCTTACCTTTAATTAAACAGGACGCTCGGCGACGCCGACGGGCCATTCTTTGTATGGTTAGCGTGCGCTTAGCAACACTATTTAGGTTCGCAGCTGAGCTGCCTCACCTTTTGACCAGGACGCTCGGCGCCACCGAGACGGCTGTAGAGTGTGCGACTGAGTCGCCACACTGTCTGATCCGACGAGTACCTGTGTCGCACTCGTCGGGGGTGTTTTGTTAAGTGATACCCAAGTGAACGTGGACAGGCCAGCGCTCGGTGCTGATACAGCACACATCTTGAGTTTGAGTAGTTGCAAAGCAACGACCCGCAAAATTACGTTTGATTGTCAACCAATATCAGATCAAATAGATAAAAATTCATTATATCATTGTGACAACAATAAATCATAATATATTCGTGTGAAAGAGTTTATTACTTGTCTAAGATAAGTTCTTCGTAGCAAGTGAATGGGGGGAAAGCAAGTAGGATCCCCAAACGTGCCTGGCATAGCCATAGCAGCTGGATGGGGGGGAAAGTAGGATCCCCAAACGTGCCTGGCATAGCCATAGCAGCTGGATGGGGGGAAAGTAGGATCCCCAAACGTGCCTGGCATAGCCATAGCAGCTGGATGGGGGGAAAGTAGGATCCCCAAACGTGCCTGGCATAGCCATAGCAGCTGGATGGGGGGAAAGTGTGTAGGATCCCCAAACGTGCCTGGCATAGCCATAGCAGCTGGATGGGGGGAAAGTAGGATCCCCAAACGTGCCTGGCATAGCCATAGCAGCTGGATGGGGGGAAAGTAGGATCCCCAAACGTGCCTGGCATAGCCATAGCAGCTGGATGGGGGGAAAGTGTGTAGGATCCCCAAACGTGCCTGGCATAGCCATAGCAGCTGGATGGGGGGAAAGTAGGATCCCAAACGTGCCTGGCATAGCCATAGCAGCTGGATGGGCGGAAAGTAGGGTCAGAGTTAGACTTGATGAACTTACCTCGGACAAGCCAAGTGTAAATTTTTGTTGAGTCCGAACTTTAAATTACTCAACGTGTGAACCACGCCAGAGGTAAAAAGTCGGTGATGTCAGAATCCCAGGTTACTCAACGTGTCAACCACGCCAGAGGTCCGGTATCTGTGAGTCCTGCCGAAGCAAGACTGAAGAATACGATTTCTGGCCCAGTATTTAAACCAAAATATCCCTCTTGCCTCCTTCCGATCTAGGGCGTTTCGGGGGTAAGATTTGCCCTCTCTGTCACCGGTGTGGGTGGGTGGTTGGGTGGACGATGGAAATTTCTAGAACATCATAAGTTTGTCATCGCCGCTTATCACATGTGGGATGCCAGATGCCCTCTAGCGAAACCTATGTCCCAGCCTCAAGTGGCTGTAGACTCGCCCGTCTGCATGGCGCCATCCTTTTACCTGCTTAGGGATGTAAACAAATACACACACAAAAATAGTCGAAATAAAAAATATAATTGTAAATACATGCCCACAAATAAATATTCATAAACAACTACATTTAATAATAAATAAGGCGTGCTTGCAGTACTGCCTCAAACTCCCCCAGATATTTAATTGTCTTAGTCAGCAATCTTGTGAGCTATTACATTAAATATCTCATGCGTAATTAGTTCGTTTGTTAGTTTTTATCATTCTGATTAGATATATCGAGCAGGTTTTCCGGCGCTTTATTATTTATTTAGTATGATAATTCAACTTTGTACCTACATAGCTACGTTTTACTAGTGCACTACCATAGTACTTACGATATTATCAAGCGCGATTTTACATTATATATTAATCAAAGGTGGTCCTAAAGCGAGCTCATAATAGTGGCCATAAATTATATTGGGACGCTTGCAAATGAAGTCATTTAACAATTTGTACTCCGTATATTTTATTTATACAAAAATAATAACAATACTCCTAACGATGGATAGTCGTAAGAAAGAAAGGGTAGTTTTGTTACCTGTTGTTTTCGTTTCAAAAATTAACTGGAGCAATACATCAGTCCGTTAAAAGCATTCCAGTGGTGCGCTAGTAATTGTTTACTAAGGAATAGTTGACAGGACTGAATGCGATAGAGATTGACTGGTTCAGTTTTCAGTTATTTTGTCAAGATCAGGTGACGTCATCTTCCCCAATAAGTATGAATGAATATACTCTATGTTTTCCTACATAAATAATACATACATAATATCTAAGCAGATCCCTCTGAAAACTCCTGTGTACGCCTATGTACCTCTTCAAAAAGGGATGATCGACCTTATCTTGAGCTCTAAGTTTTGTTCCAGGTATAACGGAGGCGGCATTTTCTGAGTACCCCTGTATAGTCATCCCTAATTTTTCTGGTTGGTTTATTTGCCGCATCCCTGGCAAAACTTCACTACTATTCTCGCAAATTTTTCATTCATTATTCCCGTTCTCTTCGAATTTAGATGACCTAGTGTTTGTTTCAACTTGACACCTGACTCCAATATTCGAGGTTCTGCAATACTTATTCCATTATTGTGCAGAGGTTGTATTCTAATTCGATATTATTTTATGGTGAAAAATAATTTCGTGATCTGCTTTACGGGCTCCCCCCATTGTCTTGCGTCCTTTCCCTCCATATATTATCCGGTGTTTTTTTTTTTTTTAATACGTTTTATTTTCCTTAATTGGTCGGAATGGAAATTTTGAGCATTTTTCATTCTTCATTGAAGAAAACTGCATTTGTCCTACTCTGAATTTTATAACATGCCCTTAAATTCCTTGATAGTGACACTACACGGCACTGACACTAATATATGACACAATCCCGCACTGAACTGTATTTTATGGCATTACACAGCACTGACACTGTAATATATGACACACCCTCGCACTGAAACTATTTTACGGCATTACACAGCACTAACACTATAACACCGCACTGAGATCATATTACATTGATTTGACACTATAGCACACAGCATTAAATTTATATCGCCCTGCATTGAATTTATATGGCTCTATTGAATTTGCTCATGTGTGTCTATTCTTTGATGCATGTGAATTTGATGTTCTTCAATCGGTCGCAAGTAATTTGTACGCTATTGTTTTTCCAGATTGTTTCTAATATCTTCTGATTTATCCATCACAATAAGAAATATATTATTAAAATAGTTTCTTACCGAATTTGAACAGGTGTGACTCTCCATTCATGGAAGTGGATTCTCCCCCACACGATGGTTTGTGAGTGCGTATTTACGGTAATTTGTTGTTCCTTGAATGCCCCAAAATTTCCTGACATTATGTCGGCTAGTCCTGCTTCTACTAGTTTTCTTTTTCCATTCTTTCGGTGTCCACTTCACCAATATTTTTCGGCTTGCGAACTCGAAGCTTTCACTACAGAACTTGAATATTTTTATTCTGTAATATCTCAACAGATGTATAAACATTATTCTCAATAATACCAAATTTCCGTCCTCTCCCCCATTTAACAGCTTTTAAGACTCTGTATCCTGGTCACGGCACCAATTTTATGTAACGCGACATACCTGGCCTCGTCCATCTCAAGGTTGTACTTACCCTACGTTGTGTTTATTTTTAATAAGTAACCCTTACTTCGTTCGTAATACAGAGTAGCTGTCAAAAGTGGGGGAATCGGGATAGGTAATTGATATAATTAAAGAATAATGTTCTCTCCAAAAAGCAGACAGAATATGTCTATCTTTGTGCATTTATTGAAAATGAATAGTGAAAGCAAATAATAAATAATATGAGAAATATGATTGGGTGTAATGATTTGAACATGGCACCCTGCTGTGGAATGGTCCGCTCTCCGGCACACGCCTTACGTACGAGGGAAACCACAGCTAAAACCTCGCACAGAGAGTCATCTAGACACAATTTAAACAAATGATTTTATAACAAATTAATCCAAAAACACAAAACAGGTTGTCCCAACAATTTGATATTAGCAACATTGAAAATGATATATTAATTAGACCTTGTATATTGATAGACAATTACAAACGCATTTGTGTGCGTGCATGTTTGTGCATGTGTAAGTTTGGTAAGTTCGGTCTCCCGAACTGCCATGGCGCTCGGCTGAGCCGATGGGCCGTTCTTTGTATGGTCAGGTTCGCAGCTGAGCTGCCTTACCTTTAATTAAACAGGACGCTCGGCGACGCCGACGGGCCATTCTTTGTATGGTTAGCGTGCGCTTAGCAACACTATTTAGGTTCGCAGCTGAGCTGCCTCACCTTTTGACCAGGACGCTCGGCGCCACCGAGACGGCTGTAGAGTGTGCGACTGAGTCGCCACACTGTCTGATCCGACGAGTACCTGTGTCGCACTCGTCGGGGGTGTTTTGTTAAGTGATACCCAAGTGAACGTGGACAGGCCAGCGCTCGGTGCTGATACAGCACACATCTTGAGTTTGAGTAGTTGCAAAGCAACGACCCGCAAAATTACGTTTGATTGTCAACCAATATCAGATCAAATAGATAAAAATTCATTATATCATTGTGACAACAATAAATCATAATATATTCGTGTGAAAGAGTTTATTACTTGTCTAAGATAAGTTCTTCGTAGCAAGTGAATGGGGGGAAAGCAAGTAGGATCCCCAAACGTGCCTGGCATAGCCATAGCAGCTGGATGGGGGGGAAAGTAGGATCCCCAAACGTGCCTGGCATAGCCATAGCAGCTGGATGGGGGGAAAGTAGGATCCCCAAACGTGCCTGGCATAGCCATAGCAGCTGGATGGGGGGAAAGTAGGATCCCCAAACGTGCCTGGCATAGCCATAGCAGCTGGATGGGGGGAAAGTGTGTAGGATCCCCAAACGTGCCTGGCATAGCCATAGCAGCTGGATGGGGGGAAAGTAGGATCCCCAAACGTGCCTGGCATAGCCATAGCAGCTGGATGGGGGGAAAGTAGGATCCCCAAACGTGCCTGGCATAGCCATAGCAGCTGGATGGGGGGAAAGTGTGTAGGATCCCCAAACGTGCCTGGCATAGCCATAGCAGCTGGATGGGGGGAAAGTAGGATCCCAAACGTGCCTGGCATAGCCATAGCAGCTGGATGGGCGGAAAGTAGGGTCAGAGTTAGACTTGATGAACTTACCTCGGACAAGCCAAGTGTAAATTTTTGTTGAGTCCGAACTTTAAATTACTCAACGTGTGAACCACGCCAGAGGTAAAAAGTCGGTGATGTCAGAATCCCAGGTTACTCAACGTGTCAACCACGCCAGAGGTCCGGTATCTGTGAGTCCTGCCGAAGCAAGACTGAAGAATACGATTTCTGGCCCAGTATTTAAACCAAAATATCCCTCTTGCCTCCTTCCGATCTAGGGCGTTTCGGGGGTAAGATTTGCCCTCTCTGTCACCGGTGTGGGTGGGTGGTTGGGTGGACGATGGAAATTTCTAGAACATCATAAGTTTGTCATCGCCGCTTATCACATGTGGGATGCCAGATGCCCTCTAGCGAAACCTATGTCCCAGCCTCAAGTGGCTGTAGACTCGCCCGTCTGCATGGCGCCATCCTTTTACCTGCTTAGGGATGTAAACAAATACACACACAAAAATAGTCGAAATAAAAAATATAATTGTAAATACATGCCCACAAATAAATATTCATAAACAACTACATTTAATAATAAATAAGGCGTGCTTGCAGTACTGCCTCAGTATGCATAAAGCAAAGAATATTTTTATAAATACAAATAATATATTCATATAAATCTATGACGTATAAACTTCTTTATTATTCAATAATAGCATGTCTCAACATGAAGATATTTTACCATAAATTATGTTACAATAAATTACAAAGTAGAGTTTACCATATATAAATATTAGGCTGGTAACTGCAATTTTCAATTCGAACAACGTTGTTTACTTTCTCTTCATATTCTTCTAGTAAAAACATTAATTTTGGGCGGTCTAAAATGTATATATGGATTGTGCATCTATTCTTACATATCTTCTTTTACATTTTATTTTTTCATACATGTTATATCTAAATAACACTAATTCCCTTTAATAAAGTGACGGATAGATTGCACTCCGATTATTCTTATATCGATGTGTAATTTTGTCAATATTTACAACTTACTTGAGAAGAATTTGATAGCTTTTTCGCAATTCAAAGTTACTCTAGTCTATAGTACTGGTGTACATTGTCCCATAATGTTTGAAACAAATTTAAGTCCTTCAACCTAGACTTGTCATCTCCATAATAGTCACAGATCAAGAACTAAGGGATTCTCCAAGTACATTTTTCTTTCTTTACTCATTATTTCTGACACTGACATTTATCTGTCAGTTACAAATAATTTAAATTATCAACTATTTTTCATGGCATTCTTTCGGCTGTCAAATTTATTACAACAGATTATTTTATATATTATACTTCTTTTATCTCTAAATCTATGGAATATATAATAAAATATTTAAATGTATCAGATAGAGAATTTAATTTTCTTTAATATTACCACGAAAAATTTTCAAAAAATAATATTTAGAAAATTTTTTTTCAAGAATCTTCTACTTCCGGTTGTCCAATTATTACCAAAACCTTTTCAGATCTTCCCATGAATGTCCGATTGGGAAATACGTTGTTAAACAAATTTTAAGTCTTATAGTTTTTGAGTAACCGTCCTTCCAACATCCCACACACACACATCCACACACACACACACACACACACACACACACACACACACACACAGACATCATCGTAAAAATGTTAAAATCGGATTGTAGGGACCTTAAAACGTGCTTATTCAATAAAATCTGGATATGCGATTTTTAGCATGAATCCAATACCTCTCTTAGCGAGAGGTAAAAATAAATACATATATTATCACGGCATATTACCCATTACTGGGTGTGCATATCTGATTTGTACACAGATTTCGGTAATGATAATGACATATTTGTATCATGCGGGCATTTACTAAGCGTCGCTTCACGGACATTCAGTTCTGGCGTAAAGGGTGCACCACAGGGGTCAATTAAAATTCGAAATATTTGGCGCTAATCGGGATCGAATCGGGTTTCCCAGATTCGCGACCAGACATCAGGCACGCGGCAACGAGACCCCATAGGTATGTATTTAAATTAATAAAAATTAAATGGCTATATTCATTGAATATGAAATACAAAATGCAACCAATTCGTATAGATAATAGAATATTAATAACATTAAATGTCAAAAAATTATATTTAACAGCGTTTTTTCAAGAAAAACTGTTAAATCTTCAAATGAGGGTACTTCCGGTTGACCATTTATAACCAGAATTTAATCAGGCCTGCATATGGATGTAAGGAAGAGAAATACGTAAAAATTGTAATTTTTGGAATTCTACTATTAGAGTTATGGCGGCCTAAATTTTAGTCACACACGCACATAGAGACACCATCATAAAAATAGTAAAATAGTATTGTAACCCAAAAGCAAAAAGGTAGACCGAATTAAAAGTCAGGCTTTTGACACTTAGTAGCTAGGTATATTCACGTAGCATACCTTTAAAATGAATTTGAAAGAATAAAATTCCTTAAATAACATAAAAAACAGCTTGTGTTGTCTAGCATTAAGTAAACTGAACGCACCCACTGAAAACAATTGATGACAATACTTATTGATTTTCTGACGTAAAATTTGACGTTCGGTCAACCATTACTAACCTAAAAAAAATTGTCATGGAATAAAATTAGATTTTCCATTTAAGTAAGATACAGTCAACGAAAAAATATTGTAACTAACACGTGTGTTAATTGGCGATTAATAATCTCAACAATTAACGCGTGAGCGTAGCGATGTATCGATCATTAATCGCCCTCATTAACACACTTGATAGTTAAATAACTATTAAATGTTATTTTTCGCAATTTGTTATTATAAAAATTAAAAATTATTCCATTTTCTACAGGTTTGCGTGAATATTTTTCTATATATTTTGTGGACAAATTTATAAAATAATATAAAAATTATATATCGGAGCTTATGATTTAAACACAACTCCATGGTTACATAGTTCAGGTCAAATGGATGTAACTGACAAAAAAAAAATGATTTCAAATTAATAATAGTAACGTTTTAAAAAGAAAATTGTAAATAGAACAATAGTTATATGGAAACGAACTTAATATACATAATTTCAAATTAATAATAGTAACGTTTTAAAACTAAAATTGTAAATAGAACAATAGTTATATGGAAACGAACTTAATATACATAATTTCTAGCATCAGTAAATATGCAGGCATGTATTTAAATAAAAAAATCTGATGTGGCCAGCACATAACCTCTCGCCGTATATTTTACCTGGCTGTATGCATAAAGCAAAGAATATTTTCATAAATACAAATAATATATTCATATAAATCTATGACGTATAAACTTCTTTATTATTCAATAATAGCATGTCTCAACATGAAGATATTTTACCATAAATTATGTTACAATAAATTACAAAGTAGAGTTTACCATATATAAATATTAGGCTGGTAACTGCAATTTTCAATTCGAACAACGTTGTTTACTTTCTCTTCATATTCTTCTAGTAAAAACATTAATTTTGGGCGGTCTAAAATGTATATATGGATTGTGCATCTATTCTTACATATCTTCTTTTACATTTTATTTTTTCATACATGTTATATCTAAATAACACTAATTCCCTTTAATAAAGTGACGGATAGATTGCACTCCGATTATTCTTATATCGATGTGTAATTTTGTCAATATTTACAACTTACTTGAGAAGAATTTGATAGCTTTTTCGCAATTCAAAGTTACTCTAGTCTATAGTACTGGTGTAGATTGTCCCATAATGTTTGAAACAAATTTAAGTCCTTCAACCTAGACTTGTCATCTCCATAATAGTCACAGATCAAGAACTAAGGGATTCTCCAAGTACATTTTTCTTTCTTTACTCATTATTTCTGACACTGACATTTATCTGTCAGTTACAAATAATTTAAATTATCAACTATTTTTCATGGCATTCTTTCGGCTGTCAAATTTATTACAACAGATTATTTTATATATTATACTTCTTTTATCTCTAAATCTATGGAATATATAATAAAATATTTAAATGTATCAGATAGAGAATTTAATTTTCTTTAATATTACCACGAAAAATTTTCAAAAAATAATATTTAGAAAATTTTTTTTCAAGAATCTTCTACTTCCGGTTGTCCAATTATTACCAAAACCTTTTCAGATCTTCCCATGAATGTCCGATTGGGAAATACGTTGTTAAACAAATTTTAAGTCTTATAGTTTTTGAGTAACCGTCCTTCCAACATCCCACACACACACATCCACACACACACACACACACACACACACACACACACACACACACAGACATCATCGTAAAAATGTTAAAATCGGATTGTAGGGACCTTAAAACGTGCTTATTCAATAAAATCTGGATATGCGATTTTTAGCATGAATCCAATACCTCTCTTAGCGAGAGGTAAAAATAAATACATATATTATCACGGCATATTACCCATTACTGGGTGTGCATATCTGATTTGTACACAGATTTCGGTAATGATAATGACATATTTGTATCATGCGGGCATTTACTAAGCGTCGCTTCACGGACATTCAGTTCTGGCGTAAAGGGTGCACCACAGGGGTCAATTAAAATTCGAAATATTTGGCGCTAATCGGGATCGAATCGGGTTTCCCAGATTCGCGACCAGACATCAGGCACGCGGCAACGAGACCCCATAGGTATGTATTTAAATTAATAAAAATTAAATGGCTATATTCATTGAATATGAAATACAAAATGCAACCAATTCGTATAGATAATAGAATATTAATAACATTAAATGTCAAAAAATTATATTTAACAGCGTTTTTTCAAGAAAAACTGTTAAATCTTCAAATGAGGGTACTTCCGGTTGACCATTTATAACCAGAATTTAATCAGGCCTGCATATGGATGTAAGGAAGAGAAATACGTAAAAATTGTAATTTTTGGAATTCTACTATTAGAGTTATGGCGGCCTAAATTTTAGTCACACACGCACATAGAGACACCATCATAAAAATAGTAAAATAGTATTGTAACCCTAAACCGTACTTATTCATTGAAAACTCACCACTGAATTTTTTGATCAAGACAATACCTTCCTTACCTAAAGGTGACAGAAGGTAATAAAGATCACGGAAGGCGGAAGGTAAAAAATAGTATGTGGAGAATTTATAGTTTTCAGTTAAAATATTAGCAATATAAATAAATATGTGCAGCTTATGAAAAATATGCTACAATAATAATTTAATAACCTATAAAGACATTAAGATTATATATCAAATTAATGGGCCTACAAATCAAAGGAATTGTTATTATTAGCATTTGTTTTATCTTTTGTATGCTTTGCTACAATTCAATTCGTTCAGACCGTAATAATAACAATAAGTTTATTTTAATTAAATTAGAAATTTTAATCGTGATTCGTTGTTGGTTTAATTGGGCGTGGATCAATATTGGTTCAATATAAGAGTAGGGGAATAAAATAAATCAATTGTGGGAGTATCAGATTTACCTGAAATAATTGCTCTAATCATTGGGAGTTCTGTTTCATGCTGGTACCAATAAAATAACAGAACTGGTACCAGATTATATACTAAACAAATTTATGTACATTTTAATAAATATAAATAAATTAGCGTGTCATGGAAGAAATGCAGACCCAGTTAATAGGAAAATAAATTTGGAATTACACATATATTGGTATGACGTAATTTATTTATTTATTTATTTATTGATATTCGGATTCTCGACAACAACAAAAGTCCTAATAAAAGAGAGCCTCAAGTACAAAAACCATGAATTAATTATCAGACATATAAAGAAAAATAAAATAAACAATTAAATACAGGATGTTCTATTTTACTGGACCCAGAAAATATTTCGCTTATTTATTAACACGTTCGCTGCGTATAAATTCACGCGTCGCAGCCGTAATGCGGTAATGAGTTTTGGTGCAATTCTAGTTTTTTTTTCTCAATTTGTTAATATTGTGTGTATGTAGAAGTCTTTACTCTTATTTTTCAGTATTTTTTTTTAACGCCTACAATGCATCGGCAGCATTGTGGAAATCTTTTGTTCGGCAGTGCTAACGACGCACCTATACGTCCTGCCTCTTGAATTCTGAAATCAACATATTGTTAGACAATTCATGTTTATTTGCTTGATGTTTTATCTTTTATTTATGTAATAGGCATTATTTTAGCCCTTTTGAGTTGTAAATAGACCTGGTCGTTGTCTCCATGACGCAAAAAAAAAAAAACTGTAAACTAACCCCACAAATCACTTCTCTGTAGTCGTCTGACAATGCTGACCAACGCACAGTTTTCTCTTTACAAAACTGACGAAACGACGCCGGTTGTAACAATATAGAGTACTGGACGCAACTGTTGCGGCGTGCGCAATGGTTCAACAACATACAGGACGCAAGGTATGCGTCGTACGCAGCGCAAGTGTTAAGTTAGTAATTTCTTTCATATAACATGATTTATACATGTAAGCTACTTGATGACGGATGTACATTCATGATACCACTTTCGGTTTATTAGTAATTAATATCATACTATATTTTTTTACAAATTTGAAAAGTACATCAAATTTGCTGTACAATCATGTAAAATAATCCATATGTTACATTATTAAAAAGTAAAATGGGGGGCACTTTTTTATACACCTAGTCGAAAAGAGAATAGTGAACCCTGACTGTGGCTTGAAATAAAACAATGAACTAAAACAATTGTAACTATTATTAAACGAAATATTTTTTTGTCATTACAATTACTAACTAATTTCTGGCTATCAAATAAATTACTGGGGACTTAAAAACTGTGACTGGTAGTATTTATTCAAAATTTTAGTCACCCTAACTAACAAATTACCATGGCTACCATTTAAAAACACATTGGCATAAAAAACAAATGAATTTATTATTTTAGTCCCCTAGGCCTCGTACACCTGCCCAAATTACATGTATTATAATTATCAGAAGATTGACAACAATGCATCCGATTTTTTAACTTTTAAAGACGATTTTATGTACACTTTAGTGACAAATAAACGTATATTTACACGTATTTCATCGTATTATAACTATCATTCGTGTTAGAAATATATCTCATATTACATTACACGTACACCACAAACAATTTCAATTTCTTTTTCCAATCTTTCTGTTTGTGTTGTTGCCTCCTGGAGCGCAGACAAGATGGCCGCCTGACCAGCTCGGCAAGTCTGAGTCTGAGATAACATCGGCTAAACCTCCATGTGTCTGGATCATTTACATTGCATGCATTCCAAGCCTTGGCCTGGCAGAGGCCAGGTTCTTGCTTCGTTGCATTGCCTGTGCCTACTCGTTCGTTATAATACTACAGTGCAAATGTACCCGCACGCCAATTATACACACGCAAAGGGAGGGCGTAGCAACAGCAGCTTACACTGTTGCACGCTATAGGAATTCTATTCCATAAATAAACAATAGATAATGGAACATATTTAATGTATGAAGAATCAACAATTTATGACTATTATTAAGATAATGTATTTCTTATAAGTACATGTTTCTTGATATTCTAATTATTTCTATGACTCCCAGCTGTGACTGTGAATAACCATATTTACTTCTTGATTATCGAAGGTGGATGGATCAGATAGTCGAGGAATCATTGCACATGAATCAGTTAAGATTATACACTAAAATAAAGATGAACTTATTTGCATATGATGTATAATGCTATTATGAATATCGAAGAGGCGAAAGAAATGCGTCTGAATGTTTCCTATCGGTTGAGGATGATTTTGGAGATCGAGACGAAGTCGAAATCTCCAATACATCCGATACTGGTAGAAGAGCACTTAGGTACTGACTGCAATGCTTATTACGTTTTTTGTATGATCGGCGCAACAAAATTAATATTTATTTGAAAATTATAAATATCACGGCATATTACCCATTGCTGGATGTGCCAATCTGCTTACAGATTTCGGTAATGATGATGACATATTTGTACCGTGCGGGCGTTTACCAGGCGTCACCTCACGGGCACTCAATGAGAGTGTGCCACAGGGGTCAACTTTGTGCCATTTAAAATTAGAAATATTTGGCGTCGGTCGGTATCGAACCCGGTCCTCCAGATTTGCGACCAGATATTCAGGCACGAAACATTAAAAAAAAATACTTGTCCTGTAGTGACAGCACGCACTTTAGAATGAGGTGTTGCACTTTTTTTTCATTGCTTTAATCGAAAGAATAAGAAAAAATATTTTACCCGTATTCTTACTTTCTGTACCTTTAGGTAAGGAAGATATTGTCTTTGGTCAAAAAATTCAATGATGAATTTTTAGTGAATAAACACGTTTTAGGGTCCTTATAATACGATTTTACCATATTTACGATATGTGTATGTATGTATGTGTGTGTGTGTGTGTGTCTGTCTGTGTGTGTGTGTGTGTGTGTGTGTGAGTGTGTGTGTGTGAGAGAGATGATCCTTTCAGATTGCATAACTCCAGTACCAGGATTTTAAAAATTATATTTTTTTCGTATTCCTCAAGTTTACATCCAAAAGAAGAGGTGGTTAGATTTTGGTTATAAATGGTCAACCGGAAGTACCCTCCTTTGAAGATTTTAACAGTTTATCTTGAAAAAACACTGTTGAATCAATTTTTGATACTTAATGTTATCATAAAAATAAAAAAAATATATTATTATTTACAAGATTTAATTGCATCTTATACTTGGATATAGAGTTAAAGAATTATAAAGGAATTAAATTTCATAAATCAGCCAGCTATGCTATAACCATATGGAAACAGCTACTATATTAAGAAAGTTCTAACAGACAGATGTCGGTGTCAATGAAAAGAAAATGAATGTGCCAGAGAGATGAGAATGTTGAGAAGGATGTTGGGGAAGATACGAAAGCATAGGATACGGAATGAGAGAATAAGGGAAATAGCTCGAGTGATAAAAGTTTCAAGAAAGATACAAGAGGGACGATTATATTGGTTTGAACATGTCATGAGGAGAGATAAAGAATATATTGGAGGAAGAATGAACAGTTTAGTAGTGGAAAGAAGAAGAAACAGAGGAAGACCCAATGATAAGATGAAAGACTGTATTGCGAAGGACTTGTGAGAAAAGGAACTGGATGAGGACAACAATCAAAATAGAAATGAGTGGATGAAGAAATTGAAGAATTGCGACCACTAACGAGTGGGAAAAGCTAAAGACGAAGAAGAAGATGTCAGTGTTAAGTGCAATTTATATAGTTTGTTTATGAAATAATTTTACTACAAATATATAATCTTTTGCAAAAAAAAAACATATGGAATTTGAACATAATACACTGAATTGCCGGAAGGTAATGTGCTGACCAAAATTTAATTGTTTCATTTCAACACCAGAAATCTTAAAAAATAGCTATTTATGATGTGTTAAAAGTGATATTTTATGGTCCAAACTTCCTTTTTACAAAATAAAATGTAACTACACATATATCATACAATATTTTTTCTACAAACACTATTTTTTCAGTCAAATTTGTATTTCTTATAATTTTTTAATATATGTCAAAAATGTTATTTTTGTAGGAAATCATCATACTGGAAAATGTTAAAATGATTGAAAGAACCTTGGAAACCGATTTACAAAAAAAAATAATATGGAATGATTTCTAAACTCGAAAATAATGTAACCTAAAAGTATATATTTGTATGAAACCAAAAGTAGATAAAAACCTAGATGAATTTATATTTTCAATCTTGTCGTTATATTGGGTACCTACCATTGCCAATAAATGGAGAAGTAGGTAGGTGTAGTTAGTGCCTTATAAAAATGTAGGTCTTACAAATGGCCAGGCCAGAGTATTGCGTTTGTCGTTTATCTTTAACAGTAGCATGTTATCAAGTTGGCAATGTAATCTTAGTTTTATCGCCGTAACTAATAAATTTTCCCAGTTACACAATTCCGCAGAAAAGAGAACTAAAGACTTTCGCAGCCTACACTGCAATCGGGTCAAAAAATGCACTTCATAATCACTTCAATGCCATGCCAGACATAAAAGTCGCGAAACGAAACGATTGGCCCATTTCGTATCTCCTATCTCGGATTACCTGCATGTAAATAATATATCAACAGGGTTGCCAAATGGGCGATAAACAAAACGTTTGTCACATAACTCACAGGAACGAGACGAGACGAGACGTTGCAACGTTGGACGTTGCTTGTTCATTATAAACGCAACGCAGCGTATTTTATGAAAATGTCTTGCCTTGCGGTTTAAGTTGTTGGACTGGTTGAGGTTGTACTAAACTACACGATTTATAACGCACCACTCGCTCGCAAAGGGCGGTTTCTGACCCAACATCTTCAAACCAAAACACGTATGTGTGGTCCAACATTGCTTTCTTCACTTCATGGGAATCTTAATAACTACAAGAGGTGGTTAATTAAACAAAATATGCCCAATTAGAATATTATTTTAGTGGTGTATCATAATTTGAAAACAAAAATACAAAGTTTGCTAGATAAAGGCGAAAATATAATTTTTAGCTTCCGTCACCTTTAGATAAGGAAGGTATTTTCTTTAGTCAAAAAATGCGGTAGCGAGTTTTCAATGAATAAGCACATTTTGGGGCTCTAGAATACGAATTTACTATTATTACGATGATCTCTGTATATGTGTGTGTGTCTCTCTCTCTCTGTGTGTGTGTGCGTGTGTGTGTGTGTGACGATTGTTTCGGATCACATAACTCCAATACCACGATTCCAAAAATTATATTTTTTTCGTATTCCTCGAGTTGAGATCCATATGCAGACGTGATTAGATTTTGGTTACAATTGGCTCACCGGAAGTACCCTCAATTGCAACTTTTAACAGTTTTTCTTGAAAAAACGCAGTTAAATATCATTTACTGGCATTTAATATTATACACATTTTAAAGAATATATTATTCTCTATACGATGGATTGCAATTTATACTTCATATTCAATAGATATAGAGTTCAAGAATTATAAAGATATTAAATTTCATATATCAGCCAGCTATGCTAACCATGGAAATTGCTAATATATTTAGATAATTCAAATTGACAAATGTCAATATCAATGAAAAATAAATGAATGTGGCAGGGATGAGGATGTTGAGATAGATGTTGGGGAAGACACGGAAAACTAATGTAAGGAATTAAAAGATAAAGGAAATGGCTCGAGTGATAGAAGTTTCTAGAAAGTTGCTAGAGAGACGATTACATTGGTTTGAACATGTCGTGGGAAGAAATTAGGAATATATTGGAAGAAGAATGAATAGCTTAGTAGTAAAAGGTAGAGAAACAGAAGAAGACCAAAGATAACATGGAAGGAACAGAACAGAAATGGGTGGAAGAAGAAAATAAAAAAATAGCGATCCCTAACGAATGGGAAAAGCTAAAGAAGAAGATGTCAGTGTCAAGTGCAATTTGCATAGTTTGTTTATGAAATAATTTTACTGGAAATATAGGGTATTTTTTTGCTGACCTTGACAAGCAGATAAGGGGGCCCGTATCATATTGATTTTCTTATTTCATGTGGTTTATTTGTTATCAGGAGTATGGAATTCAGTTGCCGAGAAAAAATCATAAAATAGCAAAAAATGAAATTTTAATGTAAAATTATGACATTTGTCAGTTATGGATATAATTAATAGCTGTCATTCTGATACGGGCCCCCATATCTGATTGCCGAGATCAGCAAAGTCACGTGATTGTTCGCGCCCTTTTCGTACAGACTTTTTGTTTCTTAATATTATATTATGATTGACAATAAATTATTTTTCGTATAATATGTGTTTTAAATAAAAATCGCCAATGACTCGTCTTTGATCATTTTCTTTCATGAAATTTATTTTTGCTATTAGACTACTGTAAACTTCAAACAAAATGAAAGTTTCTCCACATATTATTAGGTTTAAAGAATATTAATCAATAAAAATCTGTGCAGATTTTTTATTAAGTAACACACTCGTATATGATTCATATGGGTAGATATATATTTTTACGAAATTCCTGTACTCGCATGACGCAATGTAAAAGGTGTATGCAATGCAGCATATGTCCTCTTGAAAATAAAACCTAGCTGGTTGTTGTGGTCGGTGCATTTTTGCCATTGGAAAGGTCAGACTGCAACAAGCATGTCGCGTCATTAGAAACGTAATATATGTCCGGACATGCATCAAGATAATGTGTGTAGCCGTAGCGGCCATGTATGCCATGCCAGCCCGTCATCCGTGAAACCAAACGGGCACAGGCAAGACACAACGAACGACCAACGAGGAGTGACTTCAGTTCGTATTTCAAGACGGCCACTGCTCTCTCAACAAAACAAAAATAGACATTCAACACTCACTCTGGAATGGTTACCGCAACAAGCCAAACTAGTTTTAAGTTCCCAAAACAATGGAACGGATCTTTTAATAACTGCTAAACTTTTTCTCATCAAAAGAAAACAGAATAACTCCAGTATGTCCAAAATTATGGGTACACAGTATATCTACTGTATAAAAATTCAGAGCCAAACCAATGTAATCATCTCGCTTATATCTTTCTAGAAACTTGTAACACGAGTTATTTCCTTATCTATATTTCCGTGTATTCCCCAACATCTACTTCAACATCCTCATTTCTGCCATATTAATTTACTTTTTATTTATCTCATTTCTCATTCAATTCCTTTTCTCTCAAGTCTTCCGCAATACAGTGCTTCCATCTTATCTTTGATCTTCCTCTGTTTCTTCAACCTTATATTACTAAGCTATTCATTCTTCATCCAATATATTCTTCATTTCTCCTCATGACATTTTTAAACCAATGTAATCATCTCGCTTGTATCTATCTAAAAATTTGTAACACTAGAGTTATTTCCTTAACTATCTTTCCGTGTCCCCAACATCTACTTCAATATCCACATCTCTCCCACATTCATTTGCTTTTTATTGATACTGGCATCTGTCAATTTGAATTATATGAATATATTAGTTGTTTCCATGTTTAGCATAGCTGGCTGATTTATAAAATTTAATTTCTTTAAAATTCTTTAACTTTATATGTATTGAATATGAAGTATAAAATGCAATCAAATCGTATAGAGAATAATATATTCTTTAAGTTATAATAACGTTAAATGTCAATAAATCATATTTAACTGTTAAATCTTCAAATGAGGCTACTTCCGGTTCACCAATTATAACCAAAATCTAATTAGTTGTTCTTCTGGATGTAAACATGAAGAATACGAAAAAAATATAATTTTTGGAATCGTGGTATTGAATTATGGGATCCGGAACTTTTGTCACACATACACACACACACACACACACACACACACACACACACACATACATACAGACATCTTTACTACCCTTACCAAGGGGAGCGGGAGGTAAAAAAACTAAATAATTTATAAAACTTATAAAGAGCTTTTGAAAGTATCAAAATATATTTTCTTTATAAAAAAAGACAGAGTTTATAATGTTCTTTTAACTTTTAATTCAGCATCAGTAATAATTATTTTAATGAAATATTTGTAAAATTGTCCAATTCATGGCACTTCTCCACTACATATTTGAAATTAAGGGGACACGGCGAGCTTTAATCTTTAAAAAAATCATTAATTATTTTATCATAATCAATAGTGACAGCTATATTTCAAGAATGAACAAACTAGTGAGTTTATCTTGTGACAACCTGCAGCGTAAATTTGTTTTTTACGATCGTTTTTTTTTAATGTTTGCCTGGGTCTACCAGGCAGTAGATTTTATTTATGAAATTACTAATCGGTAAGTGATTATGATTACTTATACCGATCAGGAGGGGAGGTGGTAAGTAAATAAAAACAACGATCAAAGCTTACTTACATTTAAAATCGGATTTTTCAATTTTTGTTTCAAATTTCCCGCTTTGTTTGTCATGACGTCACGACGTAGTAGTTCAGTAAATACTTTGTAAACATAAGAAATTTTTAGTGTTTATTTGCATTTTCTTTCAAAAAATTAATTCTAAAACTTTTAAGTGATGCGTAGAGAAAAGAAAATACAGATAAACACTAAAGAACTTCTTATGTTCACAAAGAATTTACAAAACTATTAGATCGTAAAGTCATGAGCGACAAGTGTTTTAGCGGGAAATTAAAACAAAAATTTAAAATACCCTATAATTGTGATTTTGACACATGGTTCATATATTTGAGAATTTTATTTTCATATCTGGAACGCTTTCAAACTAATTTGTAAAAGACTAAAAGTTGTCAAAGCTGTCAAATTAATTTTTGGTTGTTTAAAATATGCTAAAACTATAAAATAATTATTGGGGGACTTAAAAACTGTAAAGTTCAAGTTATTTAATAAAACTTATCAGATTTATATGGACACTCAAAACTATGAGGGAAAATTACCATGAGGTCCTTTTTGTAAATTGGAAATAATTTTCAAAGCTTGACATCTGTCGGATTTAAAGTTCTATTAAATAAACTAATATTGTCTTTCTCAAATAATCTACACATATTTGCTTATTTATCTTTCCTATTCTAACGTCTTCGAAAACACCCAAGTCAATATTGACTCCAAACAAATAAATATTTCTGTCTAAGGGAAAGTGTTACTTCAATGTTCCTTTTTTGCATCATAAAGGAAAGTCCTTGGCCATCATCCCTTTCAAACTTCAAGGGCGGCTAAATTGACACAATTTCATAGCCTGCCGAGGGATAGTCAAAATATTTACTTTTCTAGCAGTAGTTCTCGCTAAGAAGCAACGATAAACAGAAGGAAAGTTGTATATAGAGTCCAGAGAAAACTAAAGTGCGAGTGAATTAGTGAATGTAATGTATTGAATAGTGAAGGATCGTATTGCGAAGGTATGTCAGCATTCACTTTTATTGGAAATTATAATCTACGTGAAATTGTGTGTATATGAAAGAAAATAAATAATGAATACTATACAAATACACAAATGTTAAATACATAATTCTATACAAATACAATGTTATTAGATAAATGTGAAGGATACTATTTTGTTATTATTTAATGTTAAAATACGTTTCTATGCAGGGTGTTATTTAAAGTTTTAATAAGTGTACAACGCTTAACCGATGGTAGAACTGACTCCATATAGGTAGTAAAACTGGCAATAATTTTTGTTTTACATTCTTTCTATAACAACTGGAGGCCCTTAAAACTGACCAATCATATCATAGCTCAAAATTTTGTAAAAAAATACCAAAGTTACAGTAAATTTTTTGAAAGATGTCCGATCAAGGTCATCTGCGAATTATATGAATTCAGATTTTTGCTCCGCCCATTCGACAAATTCAGTTGTGCCGTTTGCTTAGTTTTCGTGAGAGTACATATAAGATACTACTGTTATTTTATTATTATAAAAATATATGTTACAATAAAAGCATTCAAAATTCAAAAATAAGTCAACTGGTAAGTTTATTAGCAAATATAAATACAAATATGTGAAAAATAAGATACTGACACAATGTCAGTGACACTGACAGAAAATAACATTATTCGTATGGCTATGAATCAAGGTAATGTATCTGAATTAATAAATAAACTTACGTTACAGCGAAAGTATTATCAATAACGGGCATTTGAAAGACAAGCGTGTTATATCCATCCTTATTGCACACGCTTACAGCCTTTGCAAAGGAAAGAGATAAATGTATGCCAATATGTTAATTCGTTCATGATACAGATGACCTTGATTGGACATCTTTAAAAACAATTACTGTACGTTGTGTTCTGAAAAACTAATGTTAATAATGTTTGAACGACTTTATTTATACATATTGGATGACACTGAAAAACGGGTCACTCACTATAACTTTTTTATTTAAAATTATTTTGTAATTTTCTTCATATATTTGTAAACTAGATTTAAGGGCTCACAAACCAAGGTATTTGGCATGATGGTATAACCGGAAGTGACATTTACTTTCATATTTTAAATGTTTATATATTTGAAATTATAGTAAAATTGAAGTGCATTATTATTGAAGAAATAAATTACAAAAACTTCGAGATAATTATGAATAATTACGCTAGTAAGGCATATCAGGTAGGCTATGATAACAAAGTGATTATTTTTACCTCTCGCTACCCTTGGTACGGGAGGTATAGGGATCGTGCTAAAAATTGGATATCGAGATTTTGGTAAATGAACAAGTTTTAAGGTCCATAAAATTTGATTTTAACATTTTCACAATGATGTCAGTGTGTATGTGTGTTTGTCCATGCGTCTGTTTGTGTATGTGTGAGTGTGTGTTTGTGTGTGTGTGTGTGTGTGTGTGTGTGTGTGTGTGTGTGTGTGTGTGTGTGTGTGTGTGTGTGGATCCTCTTTACGCTCTAACTCAAAAGAAAATCTTAAAACCTTGTATTTCTACCTTATTCTAATATGTGAACCAGATAACCGGAAATAACACTTTACTAGAAGCTCAAAATACTTTTTCTTCGACAAAAAACCTTTAAATATATTTTCGAGGTTTATGTTATAATAATTAAAGATTATTAAATTATTATCTATAATGTAAATCCCGGAGCCTACGCTTTAAACACAACTCCATGGCTACACAGTTCAGATTTCAAATGTATTTAACTGACAGATATATGTCACTGTCAAAAAACTAGTTATTTCAAATTAATAATAGTAACGTTTTAAAAAGAAAATAGTAAATAGACCAATAGTTAGAAAGGAACTTAATACAGTTTCCATCAGAAGTAAATATGTAGGTATGTATTTAAATTAATAAAAATTAAATGGCGGGAGGTTTTGTGTTGGACACATCAGATTTTTTTGTTACAATATATAGGATATTACAAAAATAACTTACTATTTAAACAATTAACTTAAATATTACTTAATATTATCTTAACTGTTTACACAGCTTGCTTGATATCATGGCTTAGTAGGTTAATTATTCATAATTTTCTCTTACGTTTTCGTAATTTATTTCTTTAATAA
Source organism: Harpalus rufipes (assembly GCA_951394225.1). Taxonomy (NCBI): domain Eukaryota; kingdom Metazoa; phylum Arthropoda; class Insecta; order Coleoptera; family Carabidae; genus Harpalus; species Harpalus rufipes. The sequence goes on from OX596279.1 coordinate 52,802,188, forward strand.
AAATGCACTTCAACTATATCGTTGAATTCGTAATTTTATGTAGATTCCAAATTTATAAAAATATATACAGTATCCCATTTGAAATATGAAAGTTAATGTCATTTCCGGTTAAACCGGAAGCGCTACCATCAGGCCAAATACCATTATTTGGGAACCCCTAAGCCTAGTTTACAAATATATAAAGAAAATTAAAAAATAATTATAAATAAAAAAGTTATTTATGAAGTTTTATTAATAATTTCAATAGGTTCTCTGATTATTATTCCGTGAAGTGTTTGGTGATCCTGTGCATGTTTTATTTAGAAGCTTAACTTTTAAAATTTTAAAATCTCATCATTACTATTTAACGCGGCCTTTTTAATAATGCAGAGTTGATCCCTACTTGAAAATTCCAAGATAAGCTACGTTCGCCATCGGTTCAATTTTATTTTCGTAAGCAGGTCGCGTCGCAGAGATAACCCGCCACCCAGCTTCCAATTCCGGCTTCATGTCACGTTCTGTTATTCCGGGAAGGGAAAAGCACCCTTATTCCACATTATGTGAGAGGATAGTATCCTACAGCACCATACAGGTATCGCCAGATATCATAGATTCTTTTTCTTACTGGTCTTTCTGTACCACACTAAAGTTACGCCCTAAACCACCCGTTATTAAAGTTGGGATTTTGTTATTTGGGACTTTTTACATGTTGTAAAGATGGAATTCTTATGGAAGATGAAATGCCAATAGCCAGGAAAACATTCCTCAAATAATGCTCATAATATTTGCTACTTTTTTAAAGAAATTTTGACATAACTTCGCAGATTTCGGTAATGATAATATATATAATCTGTAACGTTTAAGTTGAAGGCGCTAACTAGTATTAAATTACTATTAATTATTATTACGTCAGTGTCAGAATAATGATTGTCAAAATAAATACTAATAATTGGACGTATAAAACGTTACGCTTTTGTTCGTCTCTCGTTTCTAATTCCATGGCTAGTACTATTAAATTGTAATTCCGTGAATTATCAAATTTTATTTCTGCAGTTATGAAGTATCCAAAATGATTTTTTATTGATTCGGATGTAGAAATTTTTAGTTTACAACATCCATTTGAAACGTTTTATCTAAAATAATTAGGGGAGCACTACGCACGGAAAAACTGATTTCCATGTTAGGACGCCTATGTTTCACTTTCCATCATACACCCTGTATAGTTAAAAATTATAAAGAAATTGAATTTCATAAAATCAGCCAGCTATGCTGTAACAATGGAACAGCTACTATATTAAAAAAATTCTAATTGACAGATGTCAGTATCAATGAAAAGAAAATAAATGTAGCAGACAGATGAGGATGTTGCGGAAGACACGGAAAAATAGGATACGGCATGAAAGAATAAGGAAAATGGCTCTAGTGTAAGAAGTTTCTAGAAATATACAAGAGAGACGATTACATTGGTTTGAACATGTCATGAGGAGAGATGAATATATTGGAAGAAGAATGAACAGCTTAGTAGTAGAAGGTAGAAGAAATAGAAGACCAAAGATAAGATGGAAGTATTGCGAAGGACGTAAGAAGAAAGGAACTGACTGAGGACAACCAGTAAAATAGAAATAAGTGAAGATATACTCAAGAATAGCGACCACATAACAAGCTAAAGAAGAAGAAGGTGTCATTGTAAAGACAATTTACATAATTTGTTTATGAAATAATTTTACTGGAAATATATAATATTTTGTAAGAAAATTTATATATGGAATTTCCACATAATAGATTTTTTACCTCTCGCTTAGAGAGGTATTGGATTCATGCTAAAAATCGCATATCCAGATTTTATTGAATAAGCACGTTTTAAGGTCCCTACAATCCGATTTTAACATTTTTACGATGTCTGTCTGTGTGTGTGGATGTGTGTGTGTGTGTGTGTGTGTGTGTGGATGTATGTGTGTGTGTGTGTGTGTGTGTGTGTGTGTGTATGTGGGATGTTGGAAGGACGATTACTCAAAAACTATAAGACTTTAAATTTGTTTAACTACATATTTCCCAATCGGACATTCATGGGAAGATCTGAAAAGGTTATGGTAACAATTACCGGAAGTAGAAGATTCTTGAAAAAAATTCTTCTAAATATTATTTTATGAAAATTTTTCGCGGTAATATTAAAGAAAATTAAATTCTCTATCTGATACATTTAAATATTTTATTATATATTCTATAGATTTAGAGATAAAAGAAATATAATATATAAAATAATCTATTGTAATAAATCAGCCAAAAGAATGCCATGGAAAATAGTTGACAATTTAAATTGTCAAAAAATGTCAGTGTCAGAAATCCGGAGACATTACCGAAGATTTTTTCTGGGAAGTACATACATTATATTATTTCTTATTGCATTAATAGTTTAATATTTAATATTTTAGGTATATTACACATACCCTTCATATATGCTGTTACTTCCGACAATGAATTGGAAACATCTCGAAAAATTAAAAGAGGGGCAGAATTTCTTCATAGAATGAATTTAAATTTAAAAAATCTAAATATATGGAATAGATATAAGTAGAATTTTTGGTGTAGAGTGTATGTATACAAGAAATGTTAAATACATTAAGGTGCGAGCAGTCATGTGTCAGAATTATAGCTATTATAGTAATTATGTATATATGTAGATGTCATATATCATAATTTCTCATTCTAAATTTAGTGATTTTCCAATTCCATGTGATTATGTACTATTATTTTTGTTATAATTACTTATTCGCAGAGATAATAACTAAAATTACATCAATATTAAAAAAGTTTCAATACTTTTGTTCGCCACCTTACATCTACTTGAATAACATTTTCAAATATAAAAATCCAAATCCGTGACATATTTCTCGTACATATTACAAATATTTGTAAATATAGTCACTTTTAAAAGTCCGACAAATGGTCTGATAACTTTGGAATGCCACAATTCTGGATTCCTGTAAAATTATCAACTTACACGTACGTTGAATGCAGCAAAACATGTATTGTCTATGATTAAATAATTATTATAATAACCTTGCTATATTGGAATTACAACAAACACGAAATAAATCATGCACATATCATAAATACTTGTAGATAGGGTAAATTCCTGGACTAACTATTCCATATTTATAAACAATAGCTATTGCAATATTTCAAAGAATACGAGTAATGTTTGAAAATGAAACATTCCTATGTGCATAGGAGTAGACTTCATTCATTTGATTATATATAAATACTAGAGCGGTCAATTTATAAGGTTAAAATAATAAGCTACTATTTTATATTTTACAAAAAAATTAATACATTATTAATAAAATCAATAGAGGAAGTTGTTGGCATTAGGTGAAACATCTTTCAAAATTAACGAAAATTATTTATTGTACAATTTCGGCTGTTAGGCAATCATCAGAAGAATTACAAGAATATATTACAGCGGGTCCTTTTATATCTAGTTTAGCGGTAGAAATTTGGGGATTAAGCATTCAAGAAATGGGGAATGTATCAAGTCTAATTGTTCATTCATTAAAGGGGTGTTATTGGAAATGGCTTTCTTAATTTCATAGGATTCCAGAAGTAGTGCTAAATTATTTTCGACATGTAAAATTGATGCATTTTCAATATTACAAACATAATTGAACTCTAACATGTGATTAGCAACATTGGAATTCAGTTTGAGTTTTTCAAAGCTTTTTTACCTTCCGTCACCTCTAGGTAAGGAAGGTATTGTCTTTGGTCAAAAAATTCGGTGGTAAGTTTTCATTGAATAAGCACGTTTTAGGGTCTTTACAATACGATTTTACTATTTTTACGATGATGTCTGTATGTGTGGAAGTGTGTGTGTGTGTATGTATGTGTGTGTGTGTGTGTGTGTGTGTGTGTGTGTGTATATGACCGCGGTTTCGGCGGCGATATCTCCAATACTAGAATTCCAAAAAATTAAAATTCTTGCGTATTTCTTTTCCTGACATCCATATGCATACTTGATTAGATTAGGGAAGTAACTCTAGTGTTAGAAGTTTCTAGATATAAGAGAGACGATTACATTATCATGAGGAGAGATGAATATATTAATAGAAGGTGGAAGAAACATAGGAAGACCAAATATTAGATGAAAAGAATGTATTGCAGAAGACTTGGGAGAAAAGGAACTGAATGAGGACTACACGCAAAACAAAAATGAGTGGAAGAAAAAAAAACATAGCGACCCCCTCACGAATGGGAAAAACTAAAGAAGAAGATGTCAGTGTCAAGTGCAATTTGCATAGTTTGTTTATGAAATAACTTTACTGGAAATATAGGATCTTTTGCAAGAAGGTATTGTGCTGGTCACATCATATTTTTTTTGTTTTTTAAATCGTATGTGAAAGTTCCTTCTAGTTTGCCCTATAGTTGTTACAGTTAATTTTATAAACCCCAGAATTGGAATAAGGATCCCTTGAAACAATTTTGTTGTTGACCAATAGATTTTTTAAATTATTATTACTATACAGGGCAGAATGAATATTTAATTATTTAAGTTCAACGGCAACTTTTTCACTCGTGTTGTTAATGTATTTAAGTTTTTTGTAAATTGGGTTAGTGTCATATATGTAACCTGGAGCACAAATTTTTTTCAAAAGAAGCCTTCTACATTTTAACAGCCGAAATTGTACAATAAAGAATTTTCTTTAATTTTGTGAAACAACCGAGTCTTAATCATTTTAATACATTATTTTTCAAAAAAATCTTATGTGTATATAAGCAAAACAAAGAAATCGTTCTTTTAATAATAAAGCATCTCCCAAAATCCGTTACTCCAACGGCAAAGAATTCGTATCTTCCACAAATTCCTACGCTCCCAAGTCTTTCCCATCTTCCCAATGTTTGAGAACCTCAACCATCTTCGATCCTTTCACCCTCACCCTATTATCTCCCATATTTCAGCTACATTTAGGGTCTATTGTCGCGTACCCTCCGTTAGCCTGGTGGAGCTAGGCGTGGTCGTGGCACTGCAGGTGCCCGGGCGGCCATGTTGCCTCGGTCACGTGACCAGCTGCTGCCCAAGTGGGGATCAATAATGCCCGGGGTTGTGGTCGATACCAGCCGAGAGTTAGGGGTGGGAAAATGGATAGTGGAGGAAAATGGGATGGAAAATGGTGGGGGAAATGGATGCTTGGAAAGGAAAATACGAGAGGGTTGGTGTAATGAAAAATTTTGAGGTTTGAAATTAATTGTACAAGGGGTAGTTTTTAAAAGGAAATGTTTTAGACACATTTCTTTATACGAACAAAAATTTTACAGAGCTTTGTATATAGATATTTATAGCGTTTTCTATTTATATATTAAATGCGAACATTTTTGTACTAAGTGCATAACTTGTCAGTGCGCACTAGCTGAGTTTTATGTGTTTAATTTATGCTTTTCGAGTGAACTGAATCTTATTGAGTACTCACTCGTCAGTTCTTGTCAGTGCAATCTGTCATATTCATATATTTTCAGTTGTGAAAAGTGTCTGTTTTTAAGTACAATGGATGTAAAAAATTAAGTTTTGTTAATTGTTAATAATAGAAGAATTATTGGAAACGTACGTTTATAAATATACAGGGTGTAACAGATAAACGAGCTACCTAAAGTAATTTCTATATTATTAAAGATACAATAAAATACTATAAGACAATATTATAGAAGACCAAAGAGTACATTCGATTGGACAAAATATTTTTTTAAACCAGTGGTTCTCAAGTTATAATAAAAAGTATATATTTTTAGGCCCATTCGATAGAATGTTTTTTCTGCATTCAACTATGTGATTATTTTATATCCTTACATAAAAAAATATTGAAAAAAATTAATGGAAATTTAATTAAACTTGATTTTTACAGTTATTTTTCAGTAATATATGAAAAACAATCGAGCTTAAATTAACATGAAACAAATATTTTTTAAATACTTTATAAAATGTTTTGTTGTAATATAATAGATGACGCTTGAGAGCCAAGCGTTTTTACATGCAAATAAATGAAACTTAATTTTGTTATAATAAATATTTTTATCTGTATAAATGTACAAGACCTGAATATTAAAAATTTCAACAAAACATGGTTAAACATCACTAAATTCTGTATATTTTATTTGATAACTGACAACTGACAGGTGATATTTTTTTTTTTCGTTTTTGTGAACTGGGTTTACATTCTGACCAATCCAGGGGCATATTTTATATCCCTATATGTAAACCAATGCTATTTTCTTACGTGAAATGAAGTATAAATAATAATAATGGTTATAGCATGGCTAGATAAATATTAAGTATAAAATGCAATCAAATTGTACAAAGAATAATATATTATTTAAAATTTGTTATAACATTAAATGTCAATAAATGATATTTAATTGCGTTTTATCAAGAGAAACTGTTAAAAGTTGAAAATGAGGGTACTTCCGGTTGACCAATTATAGCCAAAATATAATCTCTTCTGCGTATGGATCTAAACTCGAGGAATACGAAAATAGTTATAATTTTTGGAATTGTGGTATTGGAGATATGCGATCCGAAACGATCGTCACATACACACACACACACACACACACACACACACACACACGCACACATACATACAGACATCATCGAAAAAATAGTTTTCGTATTTGAAGGACCCCAAAACTTGCTTATTCATTAAAAACTCATCGAATTTTTTGACCAAAGACAATATCTTCCTTACCTATAGGTGACGGAAGGTAAAAATGTATTAGTTCTTTTTACTTCCTTGTACGTAAGTAAAGGAAGTATTGTAATCGCGAAAAATTTCGGTTTTCAGATTTCAGCGGAAATATCCATTTTGATCATCCCTGAATCCATTTTGACTAATTTCGTCGTGACGTCTGTACGTACGTACGTACGTTCGTACGTATCTCGCATAACTCAAAAACGGTAAGCCGTAGAAAGGTGAAATTTTGTATTTAGGACTGCTATAATATCTAGTTGTGCACCTCCCTTTCTGGTTATTACACAATTTCCAGAAGTGGCACTTTACATGAAGCCTATAATAGATTTTAATGAAAAACTGTTTTAAAATATAATCCAAAAGTTTTCAAATTTGGTATACAAGACTTTTATGTCAATCGAAATAATATAATAGATTTTGGTTAAAATAGGCTAACCGGAAGTGGTACATTACTTGAAGTTGTTAATAGTTTTTCTTGAATAAAATGATTTTATTTCGATTTTAGAAATAAATGCTTCAAATAAAAGTTTTAGAGAATTAATTTCTGCGTCTCGAAAATCAAGTATTATTAAATTAGCCCTTTGTATAAGCGAGATATGTAAATTTAAAAATTATATATTTTTTTTGTTTTTGTAATAAAGCTTGATATGGATTAGGATAAAAAAATTGTTTGTCAAATTATGTTAAATACGTGCAATTTTATGATTCGTACAATAACAAATATTATATTTTTATTGTGAAATTAGTCATATTCATTGTTGTAATCAAATATTTCTTTGTTGTAATCAAAACTCTTTTTAAAAAGAACCGGGTTAGATTATGGTCGCTATATATCTTACTGTTTTGAAGTTAAAATTAATATTTTGTAATTTATTTATTAAAAAAAATATGTATAGTTTAATAATCGTACAAGGAAGTCGTGTGGTGTCCACATCAGATTTTTTACTAAAAGCTTCTCATCTCCGGAAGTTAGCACTTTCCTTTTGACTTATACTCATATATTTTTATTATTTATTATAAACGATCGACTCTTAAATAAATTACTTACTAATTACTTTAACACGTCTTTATCAAACGTCATCACATACTGAAAATCAATGCAAAGCTGTCTAGATGTTAATTATATTTAAAAAACCACATAGCTTACAAATGAGAAAATTGGAACTAATTTTTAATTTATATTCGTCATGTTAACGTTTAATCTGTGTGCAATTTGCAATTCATCGCTGCGCGATCATTCCTCGATGAATTCATCATCATATAAATTGAGCTTGAAGAACATTCATACCTTCCTCTTTTCAATCGTAAATGCGGACAATTGCAAAACAATTTCCAGTGACGCAAGTTTACATTTAGCATGGTAATCGTGCTAGAAATCATTGTGGATTTGACACAGTTCATACGGAATCGTGGAATCGTAAATCTCAATTATTTTCTGCCTTAGTAGAGACTTTTGCTTTGATGATATGGAAAATATTTGGAACAACCGCATAAGTAGATTTCATAGTATAATGTGAATACATAATGTTTGTTTTGATGGTTAATTAATTTAGTATTTAGTGCACATATTGTTGCAGGAATTAAACAAAAAAATAATTAATTAATGAATGAAAACATGACGGTTTTACGATTGCAGTTAATGATGATAGCAAAATGGTAGAAATACACTATATTCAAAATTGTTTTGTTGTAACCAGTGAAGTTAAATGTCACAGCAATATCAAAATAATGTCTACCATAAGAGTCTGTGCCTGAATGTCTGGTCGCGAATCTGGGGACTCGGGTTCCATCCCGACCGACGCCAGTAATTACTTATCCCTGTGGCGCACTCTCCACACCACCATTGAGTGCCCGCACGGTACAAATAATTCATCATTACCGATATCTAAGTACAAAGCAGATTGGTACATTAAGCAATGGATAATATGTCGGCATGATTATTTATTTATTTATTTATTTATTTACATGAGTACAATTACAATCATTGGGAATAAAATAGATGGCTCATATTTTTTAGAATTTTATTTTCAATATGTTCAACAATAATACACTTTAAAATTCTTTTCTTCCACTTCTTAAAAGATCCTAAACTCAACAAATCTTCTTTTGAAATGCTTTTACATTTGTTTCTAAGAAAATTAAAAAACCGTCAAAGGTGTCCATTTAATTTCTGTTGCTTTAAACACTAAGCTGTTTATTTTTTCTTTGCATTGTAATATACTGTCAATTTAAATTTATTATTTAGTGGGAACCTATAACTGGTTTGAAAAAACTGTTGGTTCTCCAAATGTACATAAATAAATAAATAATAAGTACAGTCCTTCCATCTTATCTTTAGTCTTCCTCTGTTTCTTCTACATTCTACTACTAAGCTATTCATTATTCTTCAAATATATTTAAAAAAAAAATTCATGGTTAGTATAGCTGGCTGATTTATAAAAATTAATATCTTTATAATTTTTTACTTCTATATCTATTGAATAAAATGCAATCAAATCGTATAGAGAATAATATATTCTTTAAGTTATAATAACATTAAATGTCAATAAATCATATTTAACTGTTAAATCTTCAAATGAGGCTGCTTCCGGTTGACCAATTATAACCAAATCTAATCACTGTTTCTTCTGGATATAACCTTGAGGAATACGAAAAAAATATAATTTTTGGAATCGTGGTATAGAAGTTATACGATCCGAAACTTTCGTCACACACACAGACGTAGTTAAATATAACTTATTGATATTTAACATTATTATAACTTGAAGAATATATTATTTTCTATACGACTTGATTGCATTTTATACTTCATATTCAATAGATATAGAGTTAAAGAATTATAGAGATATTAAATTTCATAAATCAGCCAGATATGACAGACGTCAGTATCAATGAAAAGTAAATGAATGTGGCAGAGATGAGGATACTGAGATAGGTGTTGGGGAAGATACGGAAAGATACGGTAAGGAATAAAAGAATAAGAAAAATAACTCTAGTGTTACAAGTTTCTAGAAAGATACAAGAGATACGATGACATTGGTTTGAACAAGTCATGAGGAGAGATGAAGAATATATTGGAAAAAGAATGAATAGCTTAGTAATAGACGGCTGAAGAAACAGAGGAAGACCAGAGATAAGATGGAAGGACTGTATTGCGGAAGACTTGAGAGAAAAGGAACTGAATGACAACGACACGCAAAACAGAAATGAGTGGAAGAAGAAAATAAAAAATAGCGACCTCTAACGAATGGGAAAAGCTAAAGAAGAAGAAGATGCCAGTATCAAGTGCAATTTGCATAGTTTGTTTATGCAGTAATTTTACTGGAAAATTAGAATCGTTTGCAAGAAAATTTATGTATGGAATTTTTGTATAATACACAGGATTAACGGAAGGTATTGTGCTGGCCACATCATATTTTTCCTAAATAATTTGGGAAGCAACGCGGAAGGAAAAATTGTTTTACCATGAGTCTTATTGTTAATATCGTAATAACACAAACCCGACAAAAAATTGTGGTTTAACAAAGCTCAATAGTTGTTTTATTGTTTTAAAGGGTTATATCTTTCCCGTTTGGCCGTTTCGCGACATATATTCTCTAAACAATCCGAAAAATGTTTCTGTTGGAAAGGGAGGTATTCATTCCAGCGTTAACGATAGCTGGCTGCGACTTCTTTTGGCTTAAATTAAACGCTTTATGGGTCGTTAAATCGTTGGGTGAGGTTTGGATGGCGATGGCTGGAACAATTATAACGACATATCCGTGGAGATTTATGCCAGGGATAAATAGCCGCTGCCTCCGCCGCTCTAGCGCAATTGTATTACATGTGCACTTGATTTATGCGAACAACGAACGCGCCAGTAATTGAACCAAACCAAACCACGAGAAACGAACGGAGAGGTGAATCAACGTGGAAAATAATGCACAATACCAAACAAACAATCACAAAAATTATTTCAGACTGATAGACAATGACGCATTGTCGCCAATAGTATTGACCCGAGTGAAAATGATACTAGGCTGCAATATAACCGCAATACGGTTGCACGACTAGAAATCTACAAGGATAGATTGAAGTACGAGGCAGCTTTAGACGCACAATTATTTTTAGTAAGGTTATGTAAATTGTCATTAGTATCTTACTTAATTGTAATTTTTGCACGATCAGGTTTTTTTAAACTTTACCGATAGGGTTTCCAAGGCAGTAAGTTTTGTTTACAAATTACTCATCAGTAAGTGATGTGGTACTGATCAGTAAGTGATGTGTCTGACCGGTAAGTGATGTGACTACCTACCGATCTGGATGCGGTGAAAATTACATAAATAAAAAATAAATGTACAATTTTTCAAGCTTTAAAGATAACAAAACAACGATCATTGCTTACTTAAAAATATTTTTTTTAAATGTCAAAATAATTTTTAAATAATTCTAAACTTTAATTTGTTATTATTGGGACGATCGTACAACAAATATAATAAGCATTGCGGGCATTAAGTGCTTCTTGCCGGTATCCTCAACAGGTAAGGTGCACTTACTGCCCTTAATACGTAACTAATTATTTTTGAATTAACAAATGCATTGGCTTTTTTATCTTTTGTCACCTTTAGGTAAGGAAGGTATTGTTTTTGGTCAAAAAATTCAATGACGAGATTTTAGTGAATAAGCATGTTTTAGGGTTCCTATTTTACCATTTTTACGATGATGTCTGTATGTATCTGTGTGTGTGTGTGTCTTTGTGTGTGTGACGAAAGTTTCGGATCGCATAATTTCAATACCACGATTCCGTAGTAGCCGCATTCGAAGATTTAACAGTTAAATATGATTTATTGACATTTAACGTTATTATAACTTAAAGAATATATTATTATCTTTACGATTAATTGATTGTATTTTATATTTTATATTCAATAGATATAGAGTTAAAGAATTATAAAGATATTAATTTTCATAAATCAATCAGCTATGCTAACCATGGAAATTACTGATATATTCAGATAATTCAAATTGATTGATGTCGTATCAATAAAAAGTAAATGAATGTGGCAGAGATGAGGATGTTGAAGTAGATGTTGGGGAAGACACGGAAAGATACGGTAAGAAAATAACTCTAGTGTTACAAGTTTCTTGAAATATACAAGAGAGACAATTACATTGGTTTGAACATGTCATGAGGAGAGATGAAGAATATATTGAAAGAATGAATTGCTTAGTAATAGAAGGTTGAAGAAACAGACCAAGACCACAGATAAGATGGAAGGACTGTATTGCGGTAGACTTGAGAGGAAAGGAACTGAATGAGATCGACATACAAAAAAGAAATGAGTGGAACAAGAAAATAAAAAATAGCGACCTATAACGAATGGGAAAAGCTAAAGAAGAAGAAGATTCCAGTATCAATTGCAATTTGCATAGTATGTTTATGAAAAATGTATGGAATTTATACATAATACACAGGATTCATGGAAGATATTGTGCTGGCCACATCAGATTTTTTATCTAATTTACAATTACAAATTAAGTAATAGTCAATTTTTAAAAAACTACCGGACGTCGTCAAGGTCGTTGCTATGTACTACCGGCTTAAGCCGTAAAAATGTACGTACCGAACTCGTTGCTAAGAAGGTTTATAATTGAGTATATAGCAAAAATTAAAACCAAGCGCAGTTATTGTGAGATTCTTTACTTTTGATAGTAGATGTTCTGTTTTGTAAGACTATCCTTTCTTTTTGTTTTCCCTTGGAGTAATATTAAAAGTGACCTTATTCTCTTTGTGTGGAATCCTCTCGTAAAAGTCCGGTGCATCTCGGATTAGTTTCTCGCGATGTGAATGCAATTTATGTCCTGCAGTACGATAAACACATTACTTTATGGTGGGGCTCTATAGGCTATCGTGCGGCTCTCTATCTGGGATAATCCTTGCCGTTGCTGTTGCTGTTGCTTGCTATCGTCCAGCTCCACATGCAAGTGTCTGGCTGTGACGTTTATGGCCCTGTACTGAGCGAGGGCCACCTCACCTCAAAGCAAGACACACCTATGCATCGAATCAGACCAAAAAGAAGACAATTTTTGCAAAGATACAAACCTTGTTACGAACAATGACTTTTTTTGGCCAATATCAATGAGATTCAAACATCTGGGTGCTTTACCATAGTAACCGATTAGAATTTAGGTCTTTTATATCTATTAAAACTAAATCTAGTTATTAATTCTTAAAATATTTGGGTTTTTAATGCCCTTAAAATTTACGTCTAACATCTACTTTATTTCAAATTCTTAGGCACTACTTTCAACCATTGGTATATGTACATTAAAAAATCTGATGTGGCCAACACATGGACTCTCGCCATTTCCATTTTGTGTTTTGAAACCTTGTATTTGGACCTTATTCTAATATAGACAGAAGCCATTAGATTTTGGTGTAAATCGGAGAACTGGAAATCGCACTTTACTAGAAGCTCAAAATAGTTTTTCTTCCAAAAATACCTTTAAACGTCATTTTTTCGCGATTATGTTACTATAAAAATTATTGAATTTTCTACTGGCATGCATTAATAATTTTTCTATATATTTTATAGATAAATTAATAAAATAATCAATTTTATAAATCCCGGAGTCTATGTTTTAAAGATAAACACAATTAGTTACACAGTTCATATTTCAAATGTATGTAACTGACAGATAAATGTCACTGTCAAAAAAATAATCATTTCAAATTAATAATGGTAATGTTTTAAAAAGAAAATTGTAAATAGAACAATAGTTATATGGAAAGGAACTTAATATACATAGTTTCCAGCATCAGTAAATACAGGTATGTATTTGAAAGAAAAATATAATAAATATATCTGCTTTGTATACAGATTTCAGTACTGATGATGGCATATTTGTATCGTGTGAGCATTTACCAAGCGTCGTCTCACAGGTACTCATTTCTGGCGTGGAGACTGCACCACAGGGGTCAATTTTGTCACATTTAAAATTCGAAATAGTTGGTGTTGGTAGGGATTGAATCCGATTCCCCAAATTCGAGATCAGACACTCAGGCACGCTGACACGAGACCCCCTATGTATATGTATTTAAATTCATTAAAATTAAATGGCTAGAGGTATTGTGTTGGTCACATCAGATTTTTATACTGTGTTTTCTATTGACGTCAAAAATATGACTTGGTGTTGTTTTGTCAGTTATGTTGGTAGCGCTCCGCGCTAAACAATTGAAGTTTCACATTTTGACAGTTTGTATATGTGGTGTGTTGTGAATTTTATCTGATTGTATACATTAATATATTGTATCATATAGTGTACTTACACATGTTTACAGTGCTTTTATAGACTTATAAGAAAATCGAAATAGAAAATAACTATTTTATGTATGAAAAAATGCCAAGATGTTCTGTTTTGAATAACTGACTTCATGATCTCGATCTGCATGTCAATTAGTACGCAATGAATACCCTTGCAAAGGTCTTGGAATAAACAACAATAAATAATTCTTAAGCGGTATAATATAAAAACATGGGACACAAAAAACTCATAAAGAAGTAGAGCAGCCGTAAACCCAAGGCGATAATGGCAAAGCCATGCCGGGCACTTGAGATCCGAGGCGGCGGCAGCGGCGTGGCGGCGGTGGAGGCAGTGGAGATGGAGACGGCGCTGTTTGCGCACCGATGCCGTGCATCAAGACAAGAATCAACCCAGGGACGCACTCAGGGGGAAGACAAAACAAAATCAATGAAGGACACACTATTTTTCAAATTTTTATTTCAATACCGAACACTTTCGACAGAAGTTATGGATCAATATTTATTATTTAAATTTAATTTTTGCACGATCGAGTTTTTTACCTTCCGTCACCTTTAGGTAAGGAAGGTATTGTCTTTGGTCAAAAAATTCAATGATGAGTTTTTAGAGAATAAGCATGTTTTAGGGTCCCTATAATACGATTTTACCATTTTTACGATGATGTCTGTATGTATGTATATGTGTGTGTGTCTGTGTGTGTGTGTGTGTGTGTGTGTGTGTGTGTGTGTGTGTGTGTGTGTCTGTATGTGTGACAAAAGTTCCGGATCGCATAACTTCAATACCACGATTCCAAAAATTATAATTTTTTCGTATTCCTCAAGTTTACATCTAGGAGAACAAGTGATTAGATTTTGGTTATAATTGGTGAACCAGAAGTAGCCTCATTTGAAGATTTAACAGTTAAATTTGATTTATTGACATATAACGTTATTATAACTTAAAGAATATAGCCGCCTCGGTGGCCGAGCGTGTTAAGGCAGCGTGTTTAGACAGCGCTCAAAGCGACCATTACCGCTCGGATCCTGGGGTCGTGGGTTCGATTCCCACCAGGGGCTTGGATGTTTGTGACTGTCCTTTCATCATCTCATCTCCATCAACGCAACGAAACCAGGTATAAAAAATATAATGACAAATTGACTCATCCCCATAATTGTAATAACTTGTAATAAGTTTATATACAATAAAGATTATTATTATTATTATTAAAACTTAAAGAATATATTATTGATTACATTTTATACTTCATATTCAATAGATACAGAGTTAAAGAATTTTGAAGAAATTAAATTTTATAATTCAGCCAGCTATGCTAAACATAGAAACTACTAATATATTCATATAATTCAAATTGACAGATGTCAGTATAAATAAAAAGTATATTAATGTGGCAGAGATGGGGATGTTGAAGTAGATGTTGGGGAAGACACATAAAGATAGGTAAGGCAATAACTTTAGTGTTACAAGTTTCTAGAAAGATACAAGCGACATAATTACATTGGTTTGAAAATGTCATGAGGAGAAATGAAGAATATATTGAATGAAGAATGAATAGAAATGAGTGGAAAAAGAAAATAAAAAATAGCGACCCCTAACGAATGGGAAAAGCTAAAGAAGACGAAGAAGATGTCAGTGTCAAGTGCAATTTACATATTTTGTTTATGAAATAATTTTACTGGAAATTTAGAATCTTTTGCAAGAAAATTTATGAATGGAATTTATACATAATACACAGGATTGACGGAAGGTAATGTGCTGGCCACATCAGATTTCTTTATGTTATCCGACTGGGTTTCCAAGGCAGTTTATTGTCTTTACAAATTGCTGATCAGTAAGTGATTGTGATTTACAACTGGCCGACAAACAAATTTGATGTATTACAAGGCATTAGGAGAGCATCCACTGATGTTTCATAATTATTTAATAATATTTGATAAATTTATTAGTAATTAGTTCATGGCAAGTTTTATGTTGTTGAGGTCGGATGGTTTCATTCTTTTGAGACGTCTCAGGTGTCTTCGTTGTTGTAGAGGCTGGCAAATTTGTTCGTGGACAAATTTGATTCTTATGTCCTTGTGGAGGATGTAATTGTTGATGTACCACGGTGCATTGGCGATTATGCGTAGGATTTTATTCTGACTTCTTTGGATGATATGGTGTTTGATTTTCATTCACATCCCCATAATTGAATTACTTATGTCCAGACAGGAATTATCATGGTTTTGTAAAGAAAATATTTTATTTGAAATCGTCACTAAAGTGCACGAAAAACGTCATTGAAAGTTCAGAAACCGGCACTAAATTAATTCATTATAGGACGATTTCATGAAATGATAATTATTATTGTACATATAAAATAATTTGGGCAGACATACGTTGTAAAATAGCAAATTTGTATGTAAAATGACAAGAAATATGTGCAAGAAGAACTAAATAAATAATTCCGATGAAGCAATTTGATATAACAAGAGTAATTTTAAGTATTCATTGCTATAACTTCAATGTCAACAGTCAACATACGAGGGTCATTCAATAAGTAAAGAGACAAATGGCTATAGCTCAAAAACGGTTTATTTTAATCTTTCAAAATTAAGGCTATTTTTCAACATAATCACCCCCCCACAGTTATGCACTTGTCCCATCTTTCTTGCAGCTTCCTAATTCCCTTGGCGAAGAATTCTTTCGATTTACCCCGAAGCAACTTTTGCACCGCTTCCTTAACTTCCTCATTGTTAGCAAATCTTTTTCCACGTAGGGCGTCTTTGAGTGGTCCAAACAGGTAAAAATCAGATGGGGCGAGGTCGGGACTGTAGGCAGGATGAGGTAAGACCTCCCAACCCAATTCTTGAAGCTTATCACGGGTCAGCTGGGCTGTATGAGGGCGGGTGTTATCGTGCTGAAGAATGACTCCTTTTGACAAGAGTCCACGGCGTTTGCTCCTGATAGCTGGTCTAACTTTGTATTCTAGCACCTCAGAGTAGTATTGGCTATTGATAGTTCGCTGATCTTCAAGGAAATCGCAATAGACTGGACCCTGTGAGTCCCAAAAAATGGTCAGCAGAAACTTCCACTGGATGTCCACATCGGGGTTCATCACCTACACTTGTTCCTTGTTCGGCCACTTTTAAACCGATCAACCCACTTGTAAAAATTCGCACGGTTCATACAACTTTTACCGTACTGTATTAATATTCTAGAAAAAAATTCACTTGGTTTTACACCTTCTGCGACTAAAAATCTAATGACTGAGCGCTGCTCTTCTAAGGTGCAATCTTCTAGTGGACTTGCCATGGTGAACTGAAAAATTTGAGGTTATGTTGACATAAAATGATGAAACACCTGATCAGAGCATATCCCAAGGTTGCCAACTAACACCCCTGAAAAGATTGTACGTACACATTCATTGAATAGTTTTAAAATTATAGAATTTATCTCTTTACTTATTGAATGACCCTCGTAGTTCGTTTGTTTGTTCTTTAAACCGAGCGTCAATTTGTCTTTTAGTTTGACCGATGTAAACTTTATAATCATTACAGCTAATTTTATAAATACCGGATTTTTTGTTAGTATCTATTTTATCTTTAGGATTTCCTAATAAAGATTTAATGGTATTACTTGATTTGTAAGTTACGGTTAAATTTTGATTTTGAAAAATTTTGTTTAAATTTTTAGAAGCGTTATCGGTATGTATTTATTATTATTACAAATCAAGTAATATTAAATCTTTTATTGGGTAATCCTAAATTTTCGAAACTTATTTTTTTAAAAAATTTGTGCGTCGCTCGTGCAAAAAACGTAATAAATCCTTAGGTTCAAATCCCAGCGAGGTCCATATTTCACAATTTCTTTCTTCGTTTATTTAAAATCTCCTTGATTTATTAAGCCCATTTCTACGAATTAAACATTTAGTAAAGATCAAAAATAATTATTATCTATTAAAGATATTTTGTTTAAATACTAGTAAATATATTTGGGGTGTAGACAATGTAGACGCATTGTGAATTATTTCTCTTGGTGCGGTAAAATTGCCGCAGTCAGTTCCTGCGCTGGCCGTATCGGTGGAAGAGGCGAACGTGCACGGAATTCCAGCCGGCAAAGCACTTTGCGAGAAGTTTTTACTGTTATCTCGCGCTCGCCCGGACGAGAAGTCTTATTTTACTCAACTTGCAGACTTTTACAGCCGTCAGTCGCACAAGCCAGCACAAAGCTTATTTCGCCAAACTAAAATAAAAAATAAATGCACGTCCATTCGTTCCAGAGGTAAATTTAACTTTTGCCAGAGCCAGAGCCAGCGCCAGAGCTCAATTGCAATGCAAGCCAACTTTGATTACTTTCTTTGTCACAAGAAAACGAGAATTTACACGGCTGATTTATATCTCTACATCACTCAACGAATTTTCTTTACCAACACTAGCATAGCGTTTATTATTATTGAAATCAATTTATTGTTAACATAATGTAACACAAATTTTGAGAAAGAATTTACGCAACAAATTTTATTACTTAATAACAGAATACATAACTGCAGCTATGCATACATACGAGGGTCATTCAAATATAAACGAGCCTTTTGCAAAAGAAAATTTATTTTACATTTAGGCAGAAATCACACTTTATAATTATTTTTCTATATAGTTCCCCTCCTTAGTTATGCATTTTTTCCATCGAACAGGTAATTTTTTTATGCCCGTTTCGAAGAATGACTTCGGGCGGGTATCCAACAAATTGCGCACAAACTGTTCAACTTCTTGATCGTTCGCAAAACGCTCTCCTCCAAGTGCTTCCTTGAGAGGTCCAAATATGTGAAAATCGCATGGTGAAAGCTCAGGACTGTATGGAGGGTGGTCAAGTGTAGTCCAGTGCATTTCAGCCAATTTTTGGATTGTTAGGACTGCAGTGTGGGGTCCTGCATTGTCATGCAGGAGCAGGACGTCTCGGATGGGCTGACGGCGCCTTTTTGACCGATAGTCCATACGATTTAACTTGGCGACTCAAAAGAATGTAATTCAGTTCACTATTCCTAAGTTGCGTTTTGTCAAATATTTACTTTTACTTCGATGCCGCACAGCTTCAGAAGTGAAATAGTGATTGTACAATGTTTTATTGCCTTACACAAAGCAAATTTCATCCTAATACACTCAAACTCGGGGTGTCAGGTACTTTTCAACCCAAGAAGTTATATTCATACATAAGCGTTGGTGCAGTTTTTTCTCAATAGCAATAGAAATTTTAATTTCTTAACTTTATTAATTTAAAAAATAATTAATTATAATATGATTTATATAATAAATAATTCATTCCAATATTTGTAATATATTTTTTGTATAAATAATTTCTTTTTTTTTGTAATATTCGTAATTTTATTGAACTTAATTTTTCTTCGATACGCCTATGGATTTTATAACTTTCCCATTACCGCAGTGATAATGTGAATTGCCCCAACTCGCCAAGTTACATCGTATGGACTGTACTCGCTATCCGTAAAGCCAGGTATTTTTACTGATTATAACTTTTATAATAATTATTAACCGATTTATTTGTCAAAATTTATGTGAAAAGATTGACAACTCACATTTGTCAAAGACAATTGTTTCATTGTTCTTGCCACTGGATCAAATTATTATGAAAATACCTAAACGACTCGTTATTTCATGAGGGGGGGAGGGGATGTTAAAAAAAGTGAGATTTCGGAAAAAAGTTATTAAGAAACATTGTTGCTCTCGGCAAGTTCTATCACTGGTTAAATTTAATGAACTTATTTCTGTTAAGCAACACAATAGTTTGTTACAAATGCTCCATTGTAGCTATTATTGCATATCAAAACCAAACGATTCTAATTTCTAGATTTGTTGCTTCAGCTTCACCAGATGGTATTTGTTTTTGCTTTGTCATTTCTTTATCGCTCAGTTTCTGTTATGCTTTAAGAAACGCTGGCATTTCTATGTTTCTGTTCTATGTATAAACCAAACGTGCGGTGAGGCTTTTAAGTTATTCCATAACTAATTCGTTCCGTCAGGTAAAGTCCGCGTTTTAAGTTGCAAACGCCTGATTATCTACGGACCATGTTTCGTGCGATAACCTTATATAAATAAGGTGGAAATTCATATCAAACTTACATGCCAGATACAAATTAGAATTTTTTCACGAATTTCTCACGGTTGGGTTATCAGATAGTGAAAGAAAAGGTAATTTCATTTGTATATTAATTCCAATTATTTTTAAAAAGATTTTATTTTCCTCGTTATAATTTCTCACCATTTCGAATTCATATTTTAAAAACATGTTCTATTTATTATCGTTGGGTACATTTCATAAAAACAATTATTGTTCATTGAACAAACTTGAAAATTCTATAAAGACTAGAAATTACTTTCTGAACACTGGTCACTGACCAGTGAACATAGCAATTTGTTATTTGGTATTTTGAAAAATATATAAATTTAATAACACGGAGTACATTTTATTTTTCTATATAGTCCCCTCTGAGGTCAACACACTTGGTCCAACGTTTTTCTAACTTTTCGATTCCCTCCCGAAAATGGTTTTCTTTAATCTCCTCAAAATAAGCATTTACTGCTTCAATGGCTTCTTCGTTGGATCAAAATTTCTTTCCAGCGAGGAACGTTTTGAATTTCGGGAAAAGATGGATGAGGGACGGTTTCAAATCTCAGTTCGGTCAATTTTTGTTTGGCAATACGACTTAAATGAGCTGGCGCATTGTTGTGGTAAAACAAGATTTTTTCTTTGCCATTCTCGGGCGTTTTTTTTAATTGTTGCTTTCAGCTTGTCTAAATGTGTCCAGTTACAGTTTTTCCTTTATCGAGATAATCAACAAGCAGAATGCCTTTGGCGTCCCAAAAGATTGACGCCATCACCTTTCCTGCCGATTAAACTGACTTCGATTCCTTCGAGAAAATCAGACATTCAAATATTTTTTTAACAACACTTTTTAATATATGGAATAATAGAATAAATTGTTCAGCTTTACTTTCCAAATTCCTATTTTTTTTCAAGAATCTGCTGCTTCCGGTTGTCCAATTGTTACCAAAACCTTTCCAGCTCTTTCCATTAATGTCCGATTGAGAAATACGTAGTTAATTATTAATTAATTAATTATTAAATATTATAGTTATAGAGTAATCGTCACACATACATACACACATACATCCACACACACACGCACACACAGACATCATCGTAAAAATGTTAAAATGGGATTATAGGGACCTTAAAACGTGCTGAACCATTAAAATATGGATATGCGATTTCTAGCATGAATCCAATACCTCTCTTAGCGAGAGGTAAGGAATACGAAAGGTATGCGATTGACGATGTTAAAAAATGTGTTTTATCAAATTTGTTGTGTTGTCTGACATTTATCCATAAACCATGATTTTGATATGTATGAATAGCTGTTACCTGGCAACTTTTAGGCCCTCGGGCAATAAAAGCCAAATTGCGCCCGATATTGCGGGTGAATAAACAAGTTTATGATTCCAAAATAAAATATATTTAACTAATTCTATTTCAAATTCATGAAACAATTTGCAATTTCGATTAGGATTAGGCTATAAATAATAAATATCACATAGCATTATAAAAATTCTGTAGAACTAAACATATCTTGTATCTGAAATTATTTCGAGCTCTAATTCTCCCTTATGGGTAGTTTTTAATTAAATTCCATACGAAACAATTTTAATATCAAATTTCCTTCATTTTACTGTAGCAATAAACTAAAAACCCAACCATTTAACCTAATGAAGCTCTGTCCATCGCTATATATGCAAAATTATTCCAAAACAGCAAAGAACATAAAATATAAAATATAGAGACATCTCTATTAAGAATAAAATTCTAGCGCAACGTAGCAGCTATAACAAACATGAAGGGATGCGAGATTGCTCTTTCACTTTTGTTTATCATTCTGGTAGCGTCACAGTCTGCCGTAACTTCTGCACCAGTGGTCAGTTATTAAAAGCAAGGGCTGTATAAAATATAGACAGCGTCATTCCGCGGGAATAAAATTCATGGCGCGAGCATTTCTCTTCAGAGAACGAAACGTATTCATAAACGCTGCCAAGTGGACCGAGCTTAACATGCCAGATAGAAGATGAGAAAATGCTGAGGAAGCAATAGATTTAAACAGTATATTAAGCGAGAAAAAATATTGCACGTATAAACAGAAAATAGTTGATGTTTTAATAGTTGAATGATTTGAAAGATACTTATTTTTACAAGTTTTATTTACCTTTTTGCACGATCAGGTTTTTTTAAAACTTTACCGATAGGGTTTCCAAGGCAGTAAGTTTTGTTTACAAATTACTGATCAGTAAGTGATATGGTACTGATCAGTAAGTGATGTGACTGACCGGTAAGTGATGTGACTACCTACCGGTCTGGACGTGGTGAAAATTACATAAATAAAAAATAAATGTACAATTTTTAAAGCTTTAACGATAACAAAACAACGATCATAGCTTACTTAAAAATGACAACTAATTTTTTTTAAATGTCATAATAATTTTTAAATAATTCTAAACTTTAATTTGTTATTATTGGGACGATCGTGCAAAAATTATAATAAGCATTGCGGGCATTAAGTACTTTTTACCGGTATCGGATGTAATGGAGTTCAACCGGTAAGGTGCACTTAATACTTAAATAACTATTACGTACTTGTTGGTTAGTTGGTTTGTTACAGTCAAATCTTGTAATCCAATTTTACACACTATTTCGTTTTGCCATTATTTTAATATTTTTACTTCGCACGTACGCAATAAAAACCTCACAACTGTCTGTTTTTTACCTCCTGCTACCCTTGGTAAGGGAGGTATAGGGATCGTGCTAAAAATCACATATCGAAATTTTAACATTTTCACTATAATGTCTGTGTGTGGATCCTTTTTACGCTCTAACTCAAATACTATCGTTCAGAAAATTTTCAAACCTTGTATTTCTACCTTACTCTTATATGGAAAGATGCCATTGGATTTTGGAGTAAATCAGATAACCGAAAATGGCACTTTACTGGAAGCTCAAAATAGTTTTTCTTCGAAAAATACCTTTAGATGTTATTTTTTCGAGATTTATGTTATATAAAAATTAAAGATTATTAAATTTTCTACAGGTTTGCATTAATACTTTTTCTATATATTTTATGGATAAATTTATAAAACAATAATTTTAATCCCGGAGCCTACGTTTTAAACACAACTCATACACATGGTTACACAATTCAGATCTCAAATGTTTGTAACTGACAGATATATGTCACTGTCAACGAACTAATCATTTCAAATAATAATATTAACGTTTTAAAAAGAAAATAGTAAATAGAACAATAATTATATGAAAAGGAACTTTATACAGTTTCCAGCATAAGTAAATATGTAAAAATATAGGTAAGATAATAAAAACATATATTATCACGGCATATTATCCATTGATGGGTGAGCTAATCTGCTTGTACCCAGATGTCTGTAATAATGACATATTTCTTCCGTGCAGCGTTTACCAGGCGTCACTTCACGCGAATCTTGGGAACGGGTTCGATCCCGACCGACGCCAAATATTTTAGAATTTGAAATGGCACAAAATTGACCCATGTGGTACACTCTCCACACCAGCAATAAGTGCTCGTGAGGTGACACCTGGTAAACGGCCGCACGATACAAATATGTCATCATCCCTACCGAAGAAATCTGTGTACAAAGCAGATTGGCAGACCCAGCAATAATGGGTAATATGCCGTGGTGATATATTTATTTTATTTATTTATATACTTACCTACATTCACTGTTGGCGTGGATAGTGCAACACAGGGGT
This sequence comes from Harpalus rufipes, assembly GCA_951394225.1. NCBI lineage: Eukaryota > Metazoa > Arthropoda > Insecta > Coleoptera > Carabidae > Harpalus > Harpalus rufipes. The sequence goes on from OX596279.1 coordinate 52,826,028, forward strand.
CAGGGTCAATTTTGTGCCATTTCAAATTCTAAAATATTTAGCGTCGGTCGAAATCCCAAGATTCGCGTGAAGTGACGCCTGATAAACGCCTACACGGAACAAATATGTCATCATTATTACCGACATTTGGGTACAAGCAAATTGGCTCACCCATCAATGGGTAATATGCAGTGATGATATATGTTTTTATTATCTTACCTATATTTTTACATATTTACTTATGCTGGAAATTGTATAAAGTTCCTTTCCATATAATTATTGTTCTATTTACTATTTTCTATATAAATCGTTAATATTATTATTTGAAATGAAAGAATTTTTATCACCTCCTTCCTCTACGCTGTATGAAAATAAAAGGTAAATAAAAAAATCGCAATCATTGATTTATTTAAATTATGAAGTAAAATTTGAATACCCATTTATATTTAATAAATATAAAAGATTTTTTATATAATAATCACTTCATTCCTCTAAGCTGTATGAAAATACTTAAAAAATCTCGTACGATCGTAAAGAAATTCTCAATTTAAACGTCCCTTAAACCGTGATCTACTCTATAAAAGCTAGTACCCTTTACACAGTGGGGTAACACATGTTCTAGGTTGTGTAAGATGGCGGTGAATGAAGAAAAAGCGACGGTCGGTCTTCTGTCGGTGTGTCTTCCTGAAGCATTGGCAGGCACGTGCTAACTGCCCACTAAAATGACGATAAAACGTTTAATGACGTATTATACATACGTCATCAACAACTGCAATTCTGGAGAACGTTTTCAAACACGACCGTTTCAGAAGATCAAGATTTCTTTCAAGAAGGAAAGACATCACTAAAATATTTTACAAAATTGTAATAATTGTCTATTGTGACACAATAATTAATATAAATAGAAGAGCAATCTATATGGGGGATGGGATGGATATCTGGCGTTCCGCTAAATTCGGCTAAAAACCAGCCAAATTTGTACAAAAAGTAAAAATCTAATAATTTGAAGTTTAAGAGGGAAAATTCACGTTTTTACCTCCCGCTACCCTTGGTAAGGGAGGTATAGAGATCATGTTAAAAATCGTATATCGAGATTTTAATAAATGACCACGTTTCAAGGTCCATAGAATCCGAATTTAACATTTTCATAATGATGTTTGTGGGTGTGTGAATCTTCTGGACACTCTAACTCAGGTACTATCAATTTTAAAACCTATTTCGATCTTATTCTATTTTCTTCCAAAAATATCTTTAAATGTCATTTTTTCGAGATGAAAGATTATTGAATTTTCTACAGGCATGCATTAATAATTTTTCTATATATTTTATAGATAAATGAATAAAATAATCAATTTTATAAATCCTGGAGTCTATGTTTTAAAGATAAACACAATTTCTTAGTTACACAGTTCATATTTTAAATGTATGTAACTGACAGATAAATGTCACGGTCAAAAAAATAATAATTTCAAATTAATAATAGTAACGTTTTAAAAACAAAATTGTAAATAGAACAATAGTTATATGGAAAGGAACTTAATATATATAGTTTCCAGCATTAGTGAATATATGCACATAAGTATTTATTTAAAAAAATAATAAATATAACATCACGGTATATTACCCAATGCTGGGTGTGCTAATCTGCTTTGAATACACAAATTTCGGTAATGATGATGACATATTTGTATCGCGCGGGCGTTTACCAAGCGTCGCTTTACGGATACTCAGTTCTGGCGTGGAGAGTGCACCACAAGGGTCAATTTTATGCCATTTAAAATTCGAAATATTTGGTGTTGGTAGGGATTGAATCCCGTTCCCCAGATTCGCGACCAGACATTCAGGCACGCAACCACGAGACCCCATAGGTATATGTATTTAAATTAATAAAAATTAAATGGCGGGAGGTATTGTTAGTCACATAATCATAATGTATTCTTTAAATAATTATGTATAAAGGGTAGCTTTTTTTGCATTCTCTGATGTTAATCTAGTCTAGACCTATTTCCAATATAGATATTACCTATTTCTGAAAATAATCGTTTTGAACAGACACTACTATATAGCTAGCTATATTACTTGAAGTAAGAATTTTTTTTTCTTACTTTTTCTAAATATTTTACCATTCAGTAACATCGGACATACCTCAGCTCAAATATAAAAAATAACCTCAATCTTTTATTCCCAATCATAATTCTCTCTAAATTTGATGAGTATATTAATAATCTAAATCCTCTACCTGTTCCCGTCAGTTGCATTCTAACAAAGTAACAATTTGTACCTCAGTTTTTGTTTGCCGTTTCGTTTCTCCGACGGCGGCATAAAGCCTGAAGCTCGCTTCGTCGGCAGCCGAGTTGAAATCGACCGAAGTCTCCCAAGCTCCCGTGTTATAAATTACCGGATAGAATATTTATGCCTTGGCAACTGAGACGTTAGAAAAAGAATAAAGACTCACCTTGCAGAGGAAGACGGTTAGTTAGGCCTTGGCAAGATGGCCGCGGGAAATCTACAAAGAAGAAAAAAATTAGTTAACTTCAGATTTGGTAAGAATTAAATATTTAATCATACAATTTTAATTCTACGTATTTATTTTATTGGTTATTAAATAAATGAAGAGCCAGACGGACATAAGATGAATGTCACAAAATGTTCTTTTTTTTAGTACGCGAATTTTAAAGTTTGAAACTCCATGGAATGTTATGAAGTGACACGATGTATTCAATCTTAGTTCAAAACTGAAACTGGTTTTCTTAACATTATTATACCTATAGATAGGTCGAGTTTCCACTCATGTCGAACTTAATAGAATTTTACCAGTATGACTACCGATTCCACTACGCAAAAATGATGAAGATCCATGTATTTGAGTAAACAGAAGTGATTATATATTTTGATAGTACATTTCAAATGTTTACAGGAACAAACTGCACTAGTTTCATGGCTTTACAGTCTGAGCCTTTTCGCTACATCAGTCACTTGTCCAACTTTTTTCGTCGTTTGGCAGTTTTATTACTGCTACCCATATCTACGTAATACGTAGATATTATTATCAAATAGCCAGAGATACAGTAAATTTTTTGAAAGATGTCCGATCAAGGTTGTCTACGAATTGTATGAATTCAGATTTTTGCTCCGCCCATCATGACAAATTCAGTAGTGTCGTTTGCTTAGTTTTTGTGAGGGTACGTAAGATACTACTGTTATTTTATTATTATAAAAATATATATTACAGGAAAAGCATTCAAAATTCAAAAATAAGTCAACTAGTAAGTTTATAAGCAAATGTAAAACCAAATATGTTAAAAATAAGATACTGACACAATGTCAGTGTCAGTGACTGTGACAGAATATAACGTTATACGTACGGCTATGAATCAAGGTAATGTATCTGAAATAATAATTAAACTTACGTTACAGCGAAAGTATTATCAACAACGAGCATCGTTTATATATGGAATGTCCTAGCTTAGTCGAAATAATATGAATTTTTGAAAGACAAGCGTGTTATATCCATCCTTATCACACACTCTTACAGCCTTTGCGAAAGAAAGAGATAAATGTATGCCTATTTGTTAATTCGTTCGTGATACAGATGCCCTTAATCGGACATCTTTCAAAAATTTTACTGTACAAATCTCGTACTGAACAGATGAACAGAACTCATCTGACCAAGCTATTGCTTGCGCTCTTGAGCATATCACTGTACGAATGAACATTCATTATTTTATACCCTAAAGCTGCGTTCAGAACCAAATAATTTCAATTTCCAATTTTAATATCTACTTTGTGATTTTTACTTTGAATTTGACGCAATCACAACAGCATGTAATTCAATTTCAGGCATGCACAAACTATTAAATTCCGCGTATATTGTGCTTCTTGTCCACATTTCTGCACACTTTTGTTTACATCGAGACTTTTGACAGAAGATAATCGAAGCTGAAGAGCTTTTTGCAATTCATTTCTAATTCTAAAGTTTCAACCTCCACAATAATGACAGCTGAGCTCGACATTTGATATTCAGCAACTATGTGCGCATGCGTTACCTCCCTCAAATAGGAATTGAAAAGTTTGGAACTTCCAGGGTTGGAATTGGAAATTGAGATTGGAAAGTGAAATTATGCTGTTGTGAACGCGTATATTCAGGTACATGTTCCAAGCTTTGACGCAAAGTAGAATTTCACGCCGCTTAACGTTTGGACCTCTTTCTTTTTAGCTCTTATATTGCAATTTCTGAATCTTAGGACTGTTACAGTTTTAGTATCCTTTAAACGTACTATTTGAAAGCCCCATCTTTAATCTAATCATCTCATTTTGCTAGAAAATAGACATTTATCAAAAGTGACCTCTATGGTGCAGTCCCCATGCCAACTATGAGTGCCCGTGAAATAACGCATGATCAACACCTACACGGTACAAATATGTCAGCATCATCATTACCAGATATCGATAATAAAGCAGATTGGCACACCCAGCAATGGAATAAGCACGTTTTAGAGTCCTTAGAATACGAATTTACTGTTTTTACGATATCTGTATTGTGTGTGTGTGTGTGTGTGTGTGTGTGTGTGTGTGTGTGTGTGTGTGTGTGTGTGTGTATGTGTGTATATATAACTCTAACACTACAATTCTAAAAATTATAATTCTTTCTTATTTTTCTTCTTTACATCCATATGAAGAGCTGATTAGATTTAGATTATAATAGGTCAATTGAAAGTACCCTTATTGCAGTTCTTAATAGTTTTTCTTGAAAAAACGCAATTAAATATCATTTTTTGACATTTTATGCTATTATAAATATCATTATCATCACCAATATCTGTGTACTAAGCAGATTGGCACACCCAGCAACGGGGTAATATGCCGTGATGATATATTTATTTATTTATAAATATGAAAGAATATTTTTTTGTCTATTCGGTTTGATTATACATTTTCCTTCATATTCAATAGATATAGAGTTATAGAATTATAAAGAGATTAGCTTTCATAAATCAGCCAACTATGCTATAACCATGGAAAATGCTGATATATTCAAATAATTCCAATTGACAGATGTCAGAGTCAAGTGCAATTTACATAATATATGTTCTTATTATAATTTTATTGGATATATATAATCTTTTCCAAGGAACTTTCGGTATGGAATTTGTAGAAAATACATAGAATTGACGGAAGGTAATATGCTGGCCACATCAGATTTTTACTTCCTTGTAACGTAAGTAAAGAAAGTATTGTAATCGCGAAAAATTTCGGTTTTCAGATTTCAGCGGAAATATCGTCGTGACGTCTGTACGTACGTACGTACGTATCTCGCATAACTCAAAAACGGTAAGCCGTAGAAAGTTGAAATTTTGTATTTAGGACTCATATAACATCTAGTTGTGCACCTCCCTTTCTGGTTATTACACAATTTCTAGAAGTGGCACTTTACATGACGCCTATAATAGATTTTAATGAAAAACTGTTTTAAAATATGATCCAAAACTAGTATACAAGACTTTTATGTCAATCGAAATAACATGATAGATTTTGGTTAAAATAGGCTAACCGGAAGTGGTACATTACTTGAAGTTGTTAACAGTTTTTCTTGAATAAAATGATTTTAATTTGATTTTAGAATTAATGCTTTAAATAAAAGTTTTAGAGAATTAATTTCTGCGTCTAGCACATCAAGTATTATTAAATAAGCCCTTTGTATAAGCGAGATATGTAAATTTAAAAATTATATACTTTTTTGTTTTTGTAATAAAGCTTGCTATGGATTAGGACAAAAAAAAATAAAAAAAATGTTCATGTCAAATTGCGTTAAATACGTGCAATTTTATGATTCGTACAATAACAAATATTATATTTTTATTGTGAAATTACTCATATTCATTGTTGTAATCAAATATTTATTTGTTGTAATCAAAACTCTCTTTAAAAAGAACCGGGTTATATTATGGTCGCTATATATCTTACTGTTTTGAAGTTAAAATTAATATTTTGTAATTTAGTTATTAAAAAAATATGTATAGTTTAATAATCGTACAAGGAAATCGTGTGGTGTCCACATCAGATTTTTTATTTTGTAACATAATATTAAACAAATTATTGCAGCCCGTAAACATCAAACTATTTAATTTCTCAATGATTACTTATACATACTCATTGTATTTGTTGATTTGAACTCTAAAACTATTCACTAATTAATTATTCTTGTTTGGCTATAATTTGGAACGATCCAATAGGAAGTTTCTCTTATAATGTCTCTACTTGTCTTCCTCCATGCGTTCCACTTCTAATTCAAATTCTAATGAACTCATCCTCCTAATGATTTCTACGAGATAATGAGAACAATCTGCATAGACATAGAGGATGCCAAGCTATGGCAGCTCATCTCATCTCGCCTGCAACGAAGCTCTCGGCTCCTCGTAAAGCGTTCAAGCCCTATAGCCGCCGTCCCGTCGTTTTATGGGAAAATGCAACACATAAAATACAGACATGTTTATTATGATTGCTCCGGTATCTGCATGTAAATCGTCCGGCCAGAGTCACCGGATAAGGATACCAAATTTCAATGCGGAGACAAAAAATGAAAAAAATCGTATACAACACAGAAAGTATTGACTTCAGCAAAAGATTACGTGATCAGTAAAAACTATTTTATCTATAATCTATGGGATACACTATAAAAAAATCTGTTGTGGCCAGCACAATACCTCTCGCCACTTCCTTTTTTTGGTTACTTAAGTATAAGGCGCGAACAGTCATGTTACATTGTTGGCCTTGACAAGCAGATGTGGGGGCCCGTTACAGAATGATAATTAGTAATTATGTACATGGATGTCAAATGTCAGAATTTTTCATTAAAAATTTAAAGATTTTCTAAATTCACGTAGTTAATTTGTCACCAGGAGGGTGGAATTTACTTGTCGAGGAAAATAAACCACATAGAATTGGAAAATCACTAAATTTAGAATGAGAAATTATGATATTTAACATCTATATACATAATTACTAGCTATCATTCTGACATGGGCCCCCATATCTGCTTGTCAAGGCAGGCTCGCGCCCTGATGTATTTAACATTTCTTGTATACCTAGACTATACATCAAAAATTCTACTTATATCTATTCCTTATATTTGGATTTTTTAAATTTAAATTCGTTCTATAAAGAAATTTTGTCCTACTCGTCTAATTTTTCTAATTCATTGTCGGGAGTAACAGTATTTCTGAAGGGTATGTGTAATATACCTATAATATTAAATATATAACTATTAATACATTAAGAAATAATATAATGTATGTACTTCCCAGAAAAAGTAAAATTTATTACAACAGATTATTTTATATTACCAAGAAAAATTTTCAAAAAATAATATTTAGAAGATTTTTTTTCAAGAATCTTCTACTTCCGGTTGTCCAATTGGTACCAAAACCTTTTCATCTCGCCCTATTAACGTCAGATTGAGGAATACGTAATTAAATAGGTCCTAACCCTTATAATTTTTGAGAAATCGTTCTTCCAATATACACACACACACACAAACACACACACACACGCAGTCATCGTAAAAATATTAAAATCTGATTGTTCTCTGGAATTACTGTAATAAATATTTCAAAACATACTACATTGGCGTTATTTACATTTATCCACACAAATTCAGTAATCCGAACTAATCGTTAGTTCGAATATCACCTTACATTTAGCATTTCGGATGTATTTAATAAAAAATAACATGACTGGAGATATGCTGGCCATATCAGGTTTGTCTATTATATTTAGATACGTGTTAAATTGGATTATAATTTAGAAATTCTATAGTTGGAATAGAAATTGATGGCATAAATACAAAAATTACTATCGCCAAAGGAACACCGCTCACCGCTTTCCTTCTCGTGTTTAAAATTAATAAGTACCATCTTATATATTATCTTCGTGTGGTTTCCCGAGGCCCTCTGTAATGTTTATTACGTTAAAAATCCTCTTCGCCGAGTCCTGCTGCGTCAATAAACACGATAACATATGAACATCGCCATGTTTAGAGCTGTCACGTGACTTAGCACACGTCACATTTCTTATACACTTTATTAAGCCGTTCTCTCCTCAACCGTTCATTTTACATTCACGCAAATGTTAACCGGTTCGAGAGAAAAATAAAAATATATGTAAAGAGATGCTCGTTGGTTCAAGGAGTCGATGGACGAACAAGACAGGGCTGGCGCAAGGAGGAGACAACATTTTAAAATTGTTATTGAGATGATGCAAATGATTTTTACTTCTCGCTAAGAGAGGTATTAGAATCATACTAAAAATCGCATATCCAGATTTTAATGATTAAGTTCGTTTTAAGGTCCCTACGATCCGATTTTAATATTTTTACGATGATGTCTGTGTGTGTGTGTGTGTGTGTGTGTGTGTGTGTGTGTGTGTGTGTGTGCGTGTGTGTGGATATATGTGTGTGTATGTGTGCGTATTATGTGTGTGGGAAGTTGGAAGGACGATTTCTCAAAAACTGTAATACTTAATATCTGTTTAACTACGTATTTCTCAATGGGACAATACTGAGAAGAGCTGAAAAAGTTTTGGTAATAATTGATCAACCGGAAATAGCAGATTCTTTCAAAAATTCTTTTAAATATTATTTTTTGAAAATTATTATATCTCCTATAGATTTAGAGCTATAGTATATAATACAGATTAATATGTTGTAATAAAAAATCTGTTGTGGCCAGCACAATACCTTCCGTCAATCCTGTGTATTATGTACAAATTCCATACATAAATTTTCTTCTAAAAGATTCTATTTTTTTTGGTATTTTATGATTCCCTTTCTCGGCAACTGAATTCCATTCTCCTGATAACAAACAAACCACATGAAATAAGAAAATCATGAAATTTTGAATGAAAAATTATGACACTTGTCAGTTATGGACATAATTAATTGCTGTCATTTTGATACGGGTTCCCATATCTGCTTGCCAAAGGCACGCGCCCTATACATATTTTTTTTTGCAAAAGATGCTATATTTCCAGTAAAGTTATTTCATAAACAAACTATGCAAATTGCACTTGACACTGACATCTACTTCTTCTTCTTTAGTTTTTCCCATTCGTTAAGGGGTCGCTATTTTTTATTTTCTTCTTCCACTCATTTTTGTTTTGCGTGTCTTCCTCATTCAGTTCCTTTTCTCTCAAGTCTTCTGCAATACAATCTTTTCATCTTATATTTGGTCTTCCTATGTTTCTTCCACCTTCTATTAATATATTCATCGCTTCTCATGACATGTTCAAACCAATGTAATCGTCTTTCTTTTATCCAGAAACTTCTAACACTAGAGTTACTTCCCTTATTTTGTCATTGATTTACATTTTATTGATACTGACATCTGTCAATTTGAATTAGCAGTTTCCATGGTTAAGTTAGCATAGCTGGCTGAATTATGAAATTTATATGAATTTTTTTATCTTTATTATTCTTTAATCCTATATCTGTTAAATATGAAATATAAAATGCAATCAAATCGTATAGACAATAATATATTCTTTAAGTTATAATAACATTTAACTGAGTTTTTCAAGAAAAACTGTTAAAATCTTCAAATGAGGGTACTTCCGGTTGACCAATTATAACCAAAATCTAATCAAGTCTGCATATGGTTGTAAGGAAGAGGAATACGCAAGAATTGTAATTTTTGGAATTCTAGTATTGGAGATATCGTGCAGGAAAAAACGGTCACATACACACACACACACATACACACACACACACGCACATACGAACACACACACACACATACAGACATCATCGTAAAAATAGTAAAATCGTATTGTAAAGACCCTAAAACGTGCTTATTCAATGGAAACTCACCACCGATTTTTTTGACCAAAGACAATACCTTCCTTACCTATAGGTGACGGAAGGTAAAAACAGTACATTTAATATATCTTATTGCATTATTAATTAAATATGTATTTAAAATTATAGGTATATTAATATTACATATATCCTTAAGAAATACTGCTAAATGAATTTGAAGAATTTTGAACATATTAGAAGAGTAGGACAAAATTCCTCATAGAACGAAAAAAGAGATACAATTTCAATTATTTGTGTATACAAGAAATGTTAAATTCGTTACTTATAGGGCGCAAGCAGTCATGTGACTTTGTTGGCCTTGACAAGCAGATATGAGGGTCCGTGTCAGAATGACAGCTAGTAATTATTTACATAGATGTCATATGTCATAATTTTCTGATATCATGTTATTTTTTTGTTATCAATAGTATGGAATATATTTGTCGAGGAAAATAATCCTTGATACCTATGTACATTATTACTAGCTGTCATTCTAACACGGGCCCCCATATCTGCTTGTCAAGGCCAACAAAGTCACATGACTGCTCGCTCCCTATTGTGTTTAACATTTCTTGTATACCTACCTACACTCTACACCAAAAAAATACTTACATCTTCTTTATATTTAGATTTTTTAATTTTAAATTCATTCTATGAAGACATTTTGTCCTACTCGTCTAATTTTTCGAAATGTTTCAAATTCATTGTCGGGATTGACAGTATTTTTGAAGGATATATGTAATATACCTATAATTTTAAATATTTAACTATTAATACAATAAGAAATAATATAATGTATGTACTTCCCAGAAAAAATCTTCAGTAATGTCTCTGTATTTTTGACACTGACATTTATTTGTCAGTTACAAATATATTAATTTTTCAATTGGTTTCCATGACATTATTTGGGCTGTGAGATTTATTACAACAGATTATTATATACCATATATTTGTTTATCTGTAAATCTATAAAAGATATAATAAAATATTTATATGTATCAGATAGAGAATTTACTCTTCTTTAATACATTTACTGTATTGTTCAAATATTAAAATATATTTTCAAAATTATCATTCGTTTGAAATGTTTGTACGCAGTTATTAATTATTATATTTTATGATTGCCAATCAAATCAAACTACATATTTAGTATTTTTCTGCATTCAACTAACCTATCCTCCATGATTGTTTTATCCTTTCCACAGAAACAAATTCAAAAACAACACAAAACCACAAACTCTCACTGAAATCCACAAACGAATCGCGCACTCACAAACCCGTACTCCCTATTGCGTCTTTCACAAAACTTTGTCCGTCGGAAAAGAGCTTTGTCGTTCGCTCACCCAACGCGTGCGACCATATGAGTAACCACGGTAAAATTAATACCATTCAGTAGCGTAGTTTTATAACACTTAATTTGCCGTTAAGAAAATGAAAAGAAGAGAATAATAACTCATAAGAACCGTAGGTATAATTGAAACTTGAGAGATTAAACTTCAATTTACGCTCTTGTATGACTGATGTGCGTACCTACTACCTAGTGTGGTTTGAAATGAAATGTGGAACACGCAAACAATGGAACACATAGGCGGAGAAGGTTTACACAATAAAAGGAAAAATGAAAAAAAATCATTTTTAAAATCTTTCTGTTAATTTTTGTTCTTTTAAATAAATAATTTTGTTGAATAGTTAAAATAATAAAAATGATTCGATATGATGTAGTTCTTACATCGGATTTAGGAATGAAGTCTGAACGATATCAAGTTGTTCATTCATCAATTCTAATCTTTCATTTCTGGTTTCACATTTTTTAAAAAGTATGTTAAATGAAAGTTTATGCAATAGTTTTTATAGGAATAATGTAGCCAACACATGACCTTCCGTCAATTCTATGTATTTTATCTGGGAACCCGGGTTCGATCCCGACCGACGCCAAAAATTACTTCGCATTTTAATGGCACTAAATTGACCCCTGTGGTGCACTCTCCACGCCAGCATTGAGTGCCCGTGAGGTGACGCCTGGTAAGCGCCCGCGCGGTACAAATATTTCATCATTACCGATATCTGTGTACAAAGCAGATTGGCACACCCAGCAATGGGTAATATGCCGTGATGATATATTTATTTTATTTTTATAGGTAGTTCCTTGCAATTTCCAAAGAAATTATTTCACGAACTATGCAAGTTGTACTTGACACTGACATCCGTGCTGACATCTGTCAATTAATAATATTTATTGTGTCCATGGTGAACTTGTAACAGCAGCATAGGTTGCAAGATTTATGAAAATTAATTTCTTTATAATTTTTTATCTCCAAATATTTGAATATCAAAAAGAAAGTGCAATCAAATCGCAAAGAAAATAAAATATTCTTTAATATTTATACATACATACATACATAAAATCACGCGTGTCCCACTTAGTGGGTTCGCACAAACCCGATAACAATAAGAACAACATCAACATCATACAACAAATCCTTACTCTTAAACATATTAAAGTGACCGATTTTCGGTAGCGAAATACCGCATCCGGATCACAATAATAGTTAGGAAACAATCATCCTAGACCACACATTCCTATCTAAGCAGACTTCTTTCGCCTCGGCCACACTCATAATCCTTACTCTTAAACATATTAAAGTGACCGATTTTCGGTAGCGAAATACCGCATCCGGATCACAATAATAGTTAGGAAACAATCATCCTAGACCACACATTCCTATCTAAGCAGACTTCTTTCGCCTCGGCCACACTCATAATCGCATTCATACATGCTCTTCTTCTCTTCACACTTGGAAACTCTCTCTTTTTAAGCACCCTACCAATCACATCCATCCACTTACACACTGGTCGGCCACGCAATCGAAAACCTTCAAAAAAAAACCATTACGAACTACAAATAAGGGTAATAAATTGTTCATACGGACGTACAAAAGTGGAATTATAATTTTTGGAATTGTAGTATTGGATTATCGCACGAGAAATTTTTGTTACAAACACACATACAGACATCGTAACCATAGTAAAATCGTATTCTAGGGACTCTAAAACGTACCAATAATAACAATTTATTGCCATTTTTGTAAATAATTAAATAAAAGGATTGGCGCCAGAGCAGTTATAAAAATAATTAATTGTAAAATAGCAAATGTATATTTCGTGATATTTTCAAAGTTGAAGCATTTTAAAAAACATCTTTTAAAATTTAGTACAAGACATTATAAAAATTCATGCAACAGCCCTATTGCGTAAGTTTTCAGAAATTTGAGTATTGATAAATAAGACAAGATTTTTTTTATTTTTGGCAATCACTCTTCAAAATTCCATACTTCTTACATTACAACTGACGGCCTTTTAGCGATTCGGTCCTTCACTAGTTTTGAAGGAATAATAAGGTTCGGTTTTCGTCAGTATATTTTTGTAATTTCTATTTGACTTTATAAAATATTTGCAATTAATGCGAATGATGGGACGTCATGGAGCATGAGGGACAGTAATAATTCTAACAAAAATATAAAATGAAATATCAAATTTTTCGTATATCCTATGTCCTAGACTAGAAGATGAGGAATATATTTTAAAAAATAACTTTTCCGCTTATCTTTTACTAACATGAAAAATTCGTTTAGGTTTACATATATTTTCCGAGATATTTTCTCAAAGTTAAAGATATATCGTATTCTTGAAATTTAAACAATGAATTGCATAAATATTTGTTTCGTAAATTATATTGAATAAGATATACTTATCATAAGTTACTGGAACAATTTAAATTCTTTACATTAAAGTAGAAACTTGTATTAAAATTGTACAATACAATACATACTATTTCAGTTCTCTTAGCTCTCCTCAACTCACTAATATTGACAGTTCTTTTCAAAAATATCTGGATATCCGGATAATTGAATATTAAAGTATCTGGATCTCGGATCCAAATCTCAATTTCGGATTTTAGATCCGGATCTGAGTATCGGATTTTGAATGCGAATCTTAGTATTGGATTTTGAATCGGAATCTGAATATCGGATCTTGAATCCGGATTCGAATATCGAATCTTGGAAACGGATTTTAATATCGGATCTTAAATTCGAATATGAGTATGTTATATTAATATGTTACTTTATATGTGTAATAATACAAATTTATATATTTTGATCATCATTTACTAAATAGGATTCTGTGAAAGTATAAATTCTTTTTCTTTACATTTGCACAAACTACCTGGCTATTTTAGAGGAGTTTGCCTTCACATTCATAATGAAGAATCGGATCCAGAATTAAAATTTAGATCCGGTTCCGTAAACAAAACATCGAACCGGATTTTAATACCGGGTTCAATTTTTACCAAGACCTTATCAGCTTTTCCCATTACTGTTAAATTGAGGAATCCGTAGTTAAACATGTGTTAAGTATTATTTGAGAAACCGTACTTCCAACATCCATACACACACACGCGCACGGACATCATCGTAAAAATGTTATTGTTGGATTCTAGGGACCTTAAATCGTACTTATTCACTAAAATCTAAATATACGATTTTTAGCAATGCACAATAATTCATATAACATTTCGATACAATATGTTAATTTAAGGAATACTTAAAATTACCTACATTGTTACAACCGAGTATTAAATGAATAATTACGTGTCGCTAAGGTTTTAACATTTTTACGATGATGTCTGTGTGTGGATGTGTGTGTGTGTATGTGTGTGTTAGGATGTTGTTGGTAACAATTGGATAACCGGAAGTTGTAGCTTCTCAGAAAAAATCTAAATATTATTTTTGAAAATTAAAAGAAAAATATTATATCTTCTATAGATTTAGAGATAAATAATAATATAGAATAATCTCAATGGAAACCAATTGAGATATTTAAAAGTATATAATTGACAGATTAATGCAAAATGTCAGTGTCAAAAATCAACAGTTTTATTATCATTACAGAAAGCTTTTTCTGGGAAATAATACCGTCAAAAATTACTTCGAATTTTAATGGCACATAATTGACCCCTGTGGTACACTCTCCACGCCAGCAATGAGTGCACGTGAGGTGACCCCCAGTAAGCGCCTACACGGTACAAACATTTCATCATGTACCGATATCTGTGTACAAAGCAGATTGGTACACCCAACAATGAATAATATATTTATTATTTATGTAACATAAATGGAAATGGCGAGAGGTCATGTGTTGGCCACATCAGATTTTCTTTCGTCAGTGACACCATTTTAAAATCTTTTTTCTACGCTGCTGTTATGTTGACTTTTCTACCATTTACATTAATTATAGCAGCACATATTGCTTTTGTAATGTGCCTGATATGCCAATTTTAATATCGAACCAGTGAATAGCACTCGAAAACAAAAGCCAAGCTTTGTTATAAACACTTGTTTAATTAATACGTAGGCACTAATGAAGTCCTGACAAAGAAAAACGCAAAATAATTTTTTTCAAATGGAAGGTAAACAATAATATTTACGTAGATTGCTATTTGGAACATTATGTTTTTAAAAAGGCTTAAAAAAAGTTTGAAAAGAACTATTTGTACTCGTATATAAATTTTACACAGAGATAATACATGTTGAATTTTTTTTATATAAATTTTGTGAAAACAATAATTTCTGAGAAATCTATATCTTTTATTTTCCATAAAAAATATATTTTTAGATATGACGTAATTTACCGCAAATAATGTACTTGCTCACAAGCAGAAAAATTTTAATTTATAAATAATTAAGTTTATTCATAACTACATTGCGAGAATATCATTTTGCAAAATTTCATTATATAAAATGTGTAATTCAGTAAAAATTAATTCTATTGGCAATTAACAATTTATTTTTACATTAAATTAAGTAACAATTAAATGGGTAAATTAGCAATGAATAATAATTACATGAGAATTTTAACATTTTACAGTAGATAATTTTATTATACTCTTATAAACATTTATGTAATGATATACGTAATGAAAATTTCTAGGGGCAAATTTTATTTATTATTTCTGTGTAATTATGTTATTAACTAGTAATATTACGAAGAAATTGAATTTAAATTTAAAACAACTATATATGAATGTAGAAATATATCTACAAATTTTTAAAACATACTTATTATTTTTGTGTATATTTCTAAAGTTCGGTTAACACGGTTATAATATTGTTAACAAAAGTAAATGCCGAATGTTTTCTTTAAAATATCCAGTGATTTTTTGGGCGTACTAATGGCTTTAGAGAAAAATGTTTTATACAAAAAATGAATACAAGAATAAAGGGCTAATTTATCAGTAATAACAAACCGAAAATTCAACCAGTGGTTCCCAAACGGTAGAACAAAATTATATTATTTTAAATGTTTGTTTTAGTTAATTAGATAGAAGATATTCTAAATTCACGTAGTTAATTTGTCACCAGGATTGTGGAATTTACTTGTCAGAGGGAAATAAACCACATGGAATTGGAAAATCATTAAATTTAATAAATGAATGAAAAATTATGATATTTGACATCTATCTACGTACATAATTACTAGCTATCATTCCGACACGGGCCTCCTTATCTGCTTGTCAAGGCCAACAAAGTCACATGACTGCTCGCGCTCTATTGTATTTAACATATTTCTTGTATACCTACACTCTACACCAAAAAATCTACTTACATCTATTCTTTATATTTAAATTAGAAATTCATTCTATGAAGATATTTTGTCCTTTTCTAATTTTTCCAATTTAAATATTTAACTATTAATACAAGAAATAATATACGTAATGTATGCATTTCCCAGAAAAATTTTCAGTAATGTCTCTGGATTTTTGACACTGACATTTATCTGTCAGTTACAAACATTTTAATAATTCAATTGGTTTCCATGACATTATTTGGGCTGTGAGATTTATTACAAATTATTATATACCTTATATTTCTTTATCTCTAAATCTATAAAATATATAATAAAATATTTATATGTATCAGACAGAGAATTTATACTCTTCTTTAATACAAATAAGACGAAAAAATTCAAAAAATAATATTTAGAAGATTTTTTTAACTTTTTAAAACTTTTCAGCTCTTTCCAGTAATGTGCGATTGAGAAATACATATATGTATAGTTAAACAGATATTAAGTATTATAGTTTTTGAGAAATCGTCTTTCCAACCTCCTCACACACATAAGACACACATACACACGCACATACACACACACACGCACACACATACATACATACATACATCAAAAATATACTTCTGTCTACCGATTGAGAACCACTGGTTGAAATTCCCTTTTACTATTACTGATAAATTAGCCTCTTTTTCTTGATTATTTTTTTATAAAATACATTTTCTCTACTCGTTTACCGAAAAAACACTAATTGCTTTAAAGAAAACATCCTGGTATAATAAAAGTTGTTACCAAATTTCTTAAAAAAATTGATAATTTCTGACAGTGTCCAACAGATTTAAAGTATGTAAAATAATTTGGATTATTATAATTGAAGAGCTCTTAGCAAAAACCTTAGTCCATTTTTTTTAAATTTGAAATAATTAAAGAAATAACTTTCTAGCTTCTTTACTTTTATAGATTTCTGTAACTTAATTTACCTCAGGATCATGTTTAAATATCAGAAAATTATCTACTGAATGTTAAGAAATAGAATAATAAACAATGAACAATTAAATAATTGCACATTATTATCAGACGTTTTTGTAAAAACCCTCATACTTTAAAATGTAATAACTTATGTCTAAGATACGTTTTGCGAGAAACAATTTTATCCAACTGTTTGGCATCGTTGAAATTAGATGTTCTTGTATAACTCATATTTGTAATATTTGGACTTGGGTTGTTTTTGCCAAGAGCTATTCAGTGGTTTTCAAAATAGTCAAATTTCGCAACAGATTTTGTTGAATTTGCGAACAGTTGTGTTTGTGCTTTTTGCAATTTTTTGTACGTTTGTAAAACTTGATTTTTAAACGAATGTATTTATGTATATGATCATGATTGTATGTAGAAGAATCTGTTACATTTGACTTACCCTATAAGAAGGTATAAGTGTAAACTGACGTTGGTTTTATAATAATAAATACTGTAAGACTGATATTTCCAGTATTTGTTAACATCTAATCTAAACCACAGTCGAGAAATTTACCCACATTGGTACTACATATTGTACAATTTATTATGAATAGAGTCTTCAAAAAAAAATCTTAACTCACACTCTCATTTGTTTCCATGTTTCAGATTTTTTCTTCAACCTTGAAGAACAATTGCCGAAATGACATCCGAGCATCGACCTCACAACACAGCACTAAAACTAAGTTCGTCCTTCGTTGGAAAGGATCAAGGCGACGACTAAATAAACTACCCCATAAGTTAGGGGTAAAAACGCGCCATGGATAGCACGGGATAGGGAATATTGGTGAAGGGATCGCATTGGTCTAAATGGGTGGTGAATATAGGGGTAGTCTAATCGGGGATGAGATTGAATAGTGGATGAATGAGTGCTTATCAGAGCGATGTTAAATTGGTGCTCCACTGAGATATTTTAAAAAGGCTGATGTGGCCAGCACATTACCTTGCGTCAGTTCTATGTATTTCATACAAATTCCATACAGATAGTTTCTTGCAAAATATTCTATATTTCCAGTACAATTATAACACAAACGTACTATGTAAATTACATAGGACACTGACATCGGACAATCAGAATTATCTTAATATAGTAGCTGTTTCCATGGCTATAGCATAGCTGGTTGATTTAGAAATTTAATTTCTTTATAATTTGTTAACTATATCCATTGAATATGAAATATAAAATACAATCAAACCGCATAGAAAATATATCTTTAATATTTATGTCAAAAACTGATATTTAACTGATGAAAAACTGTTAAAATCTTCAAACAGTTGAACAATTATAGCCAAAATTTGATCACCTCTTCTTTTGAATATAAGCTTGAGGAATACGAAAAAAATATAATTTTTGGAATTATGGTATTGGAGTTTTAACAGTTTTCCGTGAAAAATCGCAGTTAAAAATCATTTTTTGATGATTATTATATTCTCTATACGGTTTGATCGCATTTTATGCTTCAGATGCAATGCCAGCCAGCTATGCTACAGCCATGGAAACAACTACTATATTAAGATAAGTCTGATTGACAGTGTTAATGTCAAGTGAAATAATACGTTTGTGTTATAGTTTTACTGGAAATATAGAATCTTGCAAGAAAATGTCTGTTGTAATTTGTACAAAATACACAAAACTAATGAAAGGTAATATACTGAAAATATGGAATATTTTGCAAGAAACTTTCTGTATGGAATTTGTATAAAATACTTAGAACTAACGGAAGGTAATGTGCTGGCCACATCAGATATATAGGTAAGGAAGGTATTGTCTTTGGTCAAAAAATTCGAATTTTTAATTTATTTATGGAATTTATTGTTTTTACGATAATGTCTGTATGTCTGTATGTGTGTGTGTGTGTGTGTGTGTGTGTGTGTGTGTGTGTGTGTGTGTGTATATATATATATGTAATTGACAGATGTCAGTGTCAAATAAAATTTAAATAATATCTTTGTGAAATGATTTTACTGGAAATATAAAAATGTAAAACAATTTAAGGTAGCAAAAACAAATCACATAAGGTAATACAACAGATTATAGCCATAAGCCAATTTAGCAGATTATTATGTTATATATAAATATAATGCTATACCTATATGTTTTTATTTTCTATTTCTTATTTTAAGAAACATACTGTTCTTTTTATGAGTAGTTTAGTTCAGTTCAGTACGGGTAAGATCAGTTCATTTCTTCCCTAAAAAGAAAACGCCCATAGAATAGTTTGCAAAAAAAATCTGTGTGGAATTTGTACAAAATACGTAGAATTGACGGAAGGTATTGTTCTGGCCACATCAGATTTTTACCTAAGAGAGGTATTGGATTCATGCTAAAAATCGCATATCCAGATTTTAATGAATAAGCACGTTTTAAGGTCCCTACAATCCGATTTTAACATTTTTACGATGATGTCTGTGTGTATGTGTGTAAATTAATATTTGGTTACGTATTTCCCAATCGGACATTCATGGGAATAGCTGAAAAGGTTTTGGTAACAATTGGACAACCAGAAGTAGCAGATTCTTAAAAAAATATGATAGTTGACATCTATGCACATTATTAATAACTGTCATTCTAACCGGGCTCATATATTTGCTTGCGAAGGCCAACAAAGTCACATGACTGCTCGCATCCTATGCAACATAAAATGAAAATGGCGAGAGGTATTGTGCTGGCCACAACAGATTTTTAAATTTGTTATTATGATGGAGAGCATATCTTGTGCTTAAATAAATATAAGATAGGCGTATATGAACTTGTTAATTTCTTAGTCTTATAATTTGTCATCTTCCAATAAAAAGATATCGTCTTTTTCAAATAATCGAATTTGTATTGTATTCATGTACACTGATTAAAAAAAACTGTTATCTTGACAGCTTATAATATCTGTATAACTATAGGCATAAAATTCCAACAAAAACTAAATATTTATTTAATTCTACTATAACTTTCCAATTGCCATAAATTACAAAATATTTAACAACAAAACTTACAATTTTCCTGTGAAAAAACAATCTTGTTGACTTGAATTTACGAAACTAGCACAAAATATAAAAATCTGATGTGGCCAGCACATAACCTCTCGCCGTATATTTTACCTGGCTGTATGCATAAAGCAAAGATTATTTTTATAAATACAAATAATATATTCATATAAATCTATGACGTATAAACTTCTTTATTATTCAATAATAGCATGTCTCAACATAAAGATATTTACCATAAATTATGTTACAATAAATTACAAAGTAGAGTTTACCATATATAAATATTAGGCTGGTAACAGCAATTTTCAATTCGAACAACTTTGTTTACTTTCTCTTCATATTCTTCTAGTAAAAACATTAATTTTGGGCGGTCTAAAATGTATATATCTGGATTGTGCATCTATTCTTATATATCTTCTTTTACATTTTATTTTTTCATACTTGTTATATCTAAATAACACTAATTCCTTTTAATAAAGTGACGGATAGATTGCACTCCGATTATTCTTATATCGATGTGTAATTTTGTCAATATTTACAACTTACTTGAGAAGAATTTGATAGCTTTTTCGCAATTCAAAGTTACTCTAGTCTACAGTACTGGTGTACATTGTCCATAATGTTTGAAACAAATTTAAGTCCTTCAACCTAGACTTGTCATCTCCATAATAGTCACAGATCAAGAATTAAGGGATTCTCCAAATACATTTTTCTTTCATTACTCATTATTTCTGACACTGACATTTATCTGTCAGTTACAAATAATTTAAATTTGCAACTATTTTTCATGGCATCCTTTCGGTTGTAAAATTAATTACAACATTATTTTATATATTATATTCCTTTTATCTCTAAATCTATAAAATATGTATAAAAATATTTAAATGTATCAGAAAGAGAATTTATTTTTCTTTAATATTATCAAGAAAAATTTTCAAAAAATAATATTTAGAAGATTTTTTTTCAAGAATCTTCTACTTCCGGTTGTCCAATTATTACCAAAACCTTTTCAGATCTTCCCATGAATGTCCGATTGGGAAATACGTTGTTAAACAAATTTTAAGTCTTATAGTTTTTGAGTAACCGTCCTTCCAACATCCCACACACACACATCCACACACACACACACACACACACACACACACACACACACACACACACACACAGACATCATCGTAAAAATGTTAAAATCGGATTGTAGGGACCTTAAAACGTGCTTATTCAATAAAATCTGGATATGCGATTTTTAGCATGAATGCAATACCTCTCTCAGCGAGAGGTAAAAAGGGAAGGTATCTCCTGAAAGCATGCAAACAATAAGGGTTGTAAATAAAATTCCATCCCTATGTAAATGACCCAGCAAAAAATATACGGGGGCTATAAACTGCCTACCACGCATATTTTTTGCGAAAAGGGAAAGTTTGAAATTTCGGCAAAAACACAATACACGGATATGGTGAAATCTTAAACCACATTGTGGTTAGATTGAACAATTTTCAGTACTGCTTTGAAATTCACACCCAACGGGTCGAGGGAGTGGAAGAGTTTAATGAAATCGGTTCGGAATTTAATATTTTCATATATAAATAATAAATTAATACAATAAAAAAATATAGTGCTTGTGTTAGTGTAGTGTAATATAAGTGAAATCCATTTGAAAGGAATGTGAATCAGTTTGAATACGAGCCCCAGACTCATACAGTGGCTTACAAAATTATTCATACACTTTACTTTTATCAGTAAAATGTATAATAATAATCTGTTGTGGCCAGCACAATACCTCTCGCCATTTTCATGCGCGAGCAGTCATTTGACTTTGTTGGCCTTGACAAGGCCCGTGTTAGAATGACAGCTATTAATAATGTACATAGGTATCAAGTATCATATTTTTTCATTCAAAACATCAGGATTTTCTAAATCCATTGGAGTATTTTCCTCGGCAAGTATATTCCATACTATTGATGACAAATAAACATCAGAATATTTTGAAATTTTGAATGAAAAATTATGGCATATGACAATTGTGACATCTATGTAAATAAATACTATGAGGAATTTTGGTCCTACTCTTCTAATATGATCAAAATTCTTCAAATTTATTGATAATATTAGCGGTATTTCTTAAAGATGTATGTAAAATTAACATACCTACAATTTAAATACATATTTAATTAATAATACAATAATATAAATTTTGCATTTATCTGTCAATTACAAACATTTGAATATCACAACTGTTTTTTAGGCAACGAGATTTATTACAACAGATTATTCTATATTATTTTATACTATATCCCCAAACCTATACGAGATATAATAAAAAAATAATTATGTCAAATTGAGAATTTAATTTTCTTTAATATTACCAAGAAAAATTTTCAGAAAATAATATTTTGAAGTTTTTTTTTCAAGAATCTGCTACTTCCAGTTTTCCAATTGTTACCAAAACCTTTTCAGCTCTTCCCATTAATGTCCGATTGAGAAATACGTACTTAAACAAATATTATTTTTTGAGTAATCGTTCTTCCACACACATCCACACATCCACACATCCACACACACACACATACATCCACACACACACATCCACACACACACACACACACACACACACACACACACACACACACACACACACACACACACACACACACACACACACAGAGACTCAGACATCATCGTAAAAATGTTAAAATCGGATTGTAGGGACCTTAAAACGTTCTTAATCATTAAAATCTGGATATGCGATTTTTAGCATGAATCCAATACCTCTCTTAGCGAGAGGTAAAAAAATATTTGGAGCAATGGCAAATTATTAGTACAGCTAGTCAGTTTTTCAATAATATATGAAACGGAAATATCAGAATGCATAAATAACGGTATAGTAATAATTAAAATATTATAACACGTAGTAATAAATTTTAAAATAATATTGAAGTTTAAAATTTTATAGTCATGGTTGTAGCCGTATAAAATTTATTGTAAACTAAACCACAGCTATAATAATGTAGTAGAGATTTGTACCATTCATTAGGAGTAGTAAAGTAACACTTTAAATGGTAGTAAAATTATTTTAATAATAAATTATTTCACATATAATTTTATAAACAATTATAAGTATATAATGATGTCTCTTTTTATCTTTATATTATAGTAAACTCTTATCTAACCAAAACTATATGGTACCGTACAAGTATATCATACAAAATGGTACCCATATAGTGTATTTTAATTACATTATTTAATGAATAAAATATCATATCTTGCTCATAAAATAACTAATCGCGGTTAAACGGCGTTATTTAAAGTGGTTCACATTCCCATTAAGTGGTGTGCGTGTGGTTTTTAATAAAATAATTTCAGAAATAAAAATTATTTATTACTCATAGTGCAAATAATAAATTATTTGGTGATTTAAAAGTTACACATCTTCATTCATGTTTTCGGCAGTAAAATTAATTTTTAATACCAATAAAAATTTTATTAAGACTATCGTAAATGTGTGTGTAAAAAAAGGAAACACATGTTAACAGAAGTAATAATGATCTTTATTACTCCGGCACAAATCTTTTCCTTTATGCGAAACGGGGGTAATTTTGCAACAATTAAAATAGCAACAATTAACAAGATGATGCAGAGATTAGCGTTTTTGCTAAATAAAGCAGAGAAAAATAAATATACATTTACTAAGGTGAGTTTATTTTATTTATTTTATTTATTAGGGGATAATATAATAACCGGATTATTAACAGTAATAATCAATTTGATAGTTTATTTCGTTTCAGTTTTGTTTATTTAACTGGCAGTTAAAAATTTAATCGCTGAATGTAACAATAGCCCTAAATTAGATATGAATTTCAAGTTCAAATCTGGTTGAATCTTCTATGGCTTAAAGTGAGTGTTATGGTGCAATCTCCACAACAGTTTTGAGTGCTCATAACAAAACTTAAGATACATTAGGTCACACTATTATTATTGAAAATACGAAAATCAGGTAGGCCGTGAAAAACAAAATTCGCACTATAATTTCAAACAGTTATTTAATTATTATTACCTTCCGTCACCTTTAGGTAAGGAAGGTATTGTCTTTGGTCAAAAGTTCAATGATAAGTTTTTGATTTTGCCATTTTTACGATGGTGTCTGTAAATATGTATGTGTGTCTGTGTGTGTGTGACACAAGTTTCGGAACGCATAACTTCAATACCACGATTTCAAAAATAATATTTTTTTCGTATTCCTCAAGAGTACATCCAGAGATGAGGTGATTAGATTTTGGTTATAATTGGTCAACCGGAAGTACTCTCATTTGAGGATTTTAAAAGTTTTTTCTTGAAAAAACGCACTTAAATATCATTTATTGACATTTAATGTTGTAATAACTTAAAGAATGTATTATTATCTATACGATTTGATTGCATTTTATACTTTATATTCAATAGATAAATAAATAAATTTCATAAATCAGCCAGCTATGCTAACCATGGAAACTGCTAATATATTCAGATAATTCAAAGGAATGAAAGAATAAGAGAAATAACTCTAGTTAGTTTGTAGAAAGATACAAGATACAAGAGAGACGATTACATTGGTGTGAACATGTCATGAGGAGAGATGAAGAATATAGTGGAAAAAGAATGAATAGTTTAGTAATAGAATGTTGAAGAAACAGAGGAAGGCCAAAGATAAGATGTAAGGACTATATTGCGGAAGACTTGAGAGAAAAGGAACTGAATGAGAACGACACGCAAAACAGAAATGAGCGGAAGAAAATAAAAAATAATGACCCCTAACGAATGGGAAAAGCTAAAGAAGAAGATGTGAGTGTCAAGTGCAATTTGCATAGTTTGTTTATGAAATAATTTTACTGGAAATTTAGAAACTTTTGCAAGAAAATTTATGTATGACATAATACACAGGATTGGCGGAAGGTATTGTGCTGGCCACATTAGATTTTTACCTCCCGCTACCCTTGGTAAGGGAGGTATAGGGACTGTGCTAAAAATCGCATATCGAGATTTTGGTAAATGACCACGTTTTAAGGTCCCTACAATCCAATTTTAACATTTTCACGATGATGTCTGTGTGTATGTATGTATGTGTGTGTGGATCCTGTTTGCGCTCTAACTCAAATACTATTATTCAGAAAGTTTTGAAACCATGTATTTCTACCTTATTCTAATATGGAAATATCTGATCAGATTTTGGTGGCAATCGGATAGCCGGAAATGGCAGTTTACTTGAAGCTCAAGATAATTTTTCTTCAAAAAATACCTTTAAATGTATTTTTATCTCAATTTGTTATTATAAAAATTAAAGATTATTCCATTTTCTACAAGTTTGCTTTAATACTTTTTCTATATATTGTATGGATAAATTTATAAAGTAATATAAAAATTATATACATAGGTAAATGGCGGGAGGTACTGTGTTGGTCACATCAGATTTTTTGATATTAAGTTTCGATAGTGAAATTAGAACTCAAATCAATTAATGAAAATATGGAATTAACCGGTGAGCTTTTAAGAGGCGGAAGGAAATAATTTTAGCGTCACCCTTATATAATTATTTTAAATTACATCATCATTAAATTAATTTGAAAAGAAGTCATAATAATATATTGTTTGTTTTATTTAGTGTTATTTTATATGGTGACACGTAGTACGCTTCTTCAATGATTTACATTTTCAACAAACAAAATATAAAACGCAAATGGTGAGAATTTTTTACAAATTTCTTTCGAGTAGATTTTAAACTTATAAAAATTGAATATGTTATTAAAGTATTCCAACAATTAATATTGAGTTACATCGCTTTTATTAGTAATACCAGCTTTAATTCTATTAGATATTGTATCCCTAAGCCCAACACATTTTCCTGCGAGTATTGTCCCATAAGTTTTGCAAAGTAGGTTTTTTTCTTGAGACTTCGTAATTTGTTTCGTATTCGTATCAAAACGAACGACGATTGAGACTATGGAAATGAATAGTATGAATAGTGCGTATTTTTGAGCATTCATTATCGTCATTCAGATTGGAACTCGTTTAAGACGAACACCTATATTTGGCAACTTCGCATTTCAAATAACCTCTACATTCACTTATGTTAGGACTATGCCAAATCAGCTTGAAAAATATATTTCTGATGAGAATAAACTAATGAGACTAACTAAGGGCGAGGGACTCGTATACAAATGGTTGAGTGGAGAGGGGATAGTAGAAGTTCCTTCAAATATCTGACAATTGCAAGGAAGAAAATAAGAGTAGAGAGAAAGGCAACATCCAATAATAAAAATCTGTTGTGGCCAGCACAATATCTTCCGTCAATCCTGTGTATAATGTATAAATTCCATACATAAATTTTCTTTTTCTTGCAAAAGATTCTAAATTTCCAGTAAAATTATTTCATAAAAAAACTATTCAAATTGCACTTGACACTGACATCTTCTTCTTCTTTAGCTTTTCCCATTCGTTAGGGGTCGCTATTTTCGCTTGTTGTTATCATTCAGTTCCTTTTCTCTCAAGTCTTCCGCAATACAGTCCTTCCATCTTATCTTTGGTCTTCGTTTGTTTCTTCAACATCCTATTACTAAACTATTCATTCTTGTTCCAATATAATTCTTCATTTCTCCTCATGACATGTTCATACCAATGTAATCATATTTCTTGTATTTTTCTAGAAACTTGTAATACTAGAGTTATTTTCTTACCGTATCTTTTCGTGTTTTCCCCAACATCTACTTCAACATCCTCAACTCTGCCACATTAATTAACTTTTTATTGATACTGGCATCTGTCAATTTGAATTATATGAATATATTAATAGTTTCCATGTTTAGCATAGCTCGCTGAATTTAATTTCTTTAAAATTCTTTAACTCTGTATCTATTGAATATGAAGTATAAAATGTAATCAAATCGTATAGAGTATAATATATTCTTTAAGTTATAATAACGTTAAATGTCAATAAATCAAATTTAACTGTTAAATCTTCAAATGAGGGTACTTCCGGTTCACCAATTATAACCAAAATCTAATCACTTGTTCTTCTGGATGTAAACTTGAGGAATACGAAAAAATTATAATTTTTGGAATCGTGATATTGAAGTTATGGGATCTAGAACTTTAGTCACACACACACAGACACACACACAGACACACATACATACAGACATCATCGTAAAAATGGTAAAATCGTATTATAGGGACCCTAAAACATGCTTATACACTAAAAACTCATCATTGAATTTTTTGACCAAAGACAATACCTTCCTTACCTAAAGGTGACGGAAGGTAAAAAACTACCAAAAATATTTGCAAAATATATGGAGTATTATTCTGTATGGATGCGAACCATGGACCTTGAGGAAGAAGGAGAAAAAGACAGTTGAAGAAGTTCACATAGATAATTACAAAACCTTCTCCAGCTCATAATTTAAAAAAACATATACAAAATTTGATATTAACACTGCAAAAAACCAACTGATTTCTTTCAAATGAAATTCATTGAATAAGCTTGCACTAGTCGGCATTTTTTGTTCTAACAGGTCGGTGCAACTCTTGCAGCATTGATTCGTGTTTAATTTTAGTTTATCGGTATCTCTGTCCGTGTATATAACATATCAATACGTCTAAATGTTATTAACTATTTCTATTGTTATTAATAGTGTTTATAGTGTGTGTTGAGTGTAAATAAGATTGTAACGTTCATTGTTCGTTGTAGTAACAATTAAACATAGTGCAATAACAACCTGAAAGTGATGAAGATGCGCAGATATTGTAAGTCAATTTGTTTGTTACTAATTATTGTTTTAGTATGTTGTTTGTAATATGTGTTAACTGATTAATATTATATTTATATAAGTAAATATCCAAAAATATAATAAAATAAATAATTATTTGCAGCAAAATCAGTGGTTATATTATTTCAAATTATATAAAATTTGTAAAATATTTAAGAATAATGTAAAATGTCAGGAAAATTGTACTTCTAAATATATAAATAATAGACTAGTAGGTACTATCCAAAAGTAATGAAACGAAAGACTTTCACTATTCGTTAGAAGTCGAATGAAATTTTCATTCGTCTAAGCGAATTAAGCGTATGACCAAGAATACCATTACTATGGTTTTCATTCATATTTGCGCGACTACTAGTTGTTTTTCAATATACCAAAAGTATAAGATTCCGGTAGAAACTAAATCTGGAACAGAAGATGACCCTTAAAATACCGGTCGAACTATTATCACCAGTCATTTGGCCCATAGTTTTTTTTAATTTTAAATCTATGTTTAAAGTAGCCAAAAGAATTTTGCAGAAATTTCTATTCATTTACGTAGATTTTATAATATTTTGAAAATGTAAACCAGCCGAATTATTGTTTTTTACCTTCCGTCACCTCTAGGTAAGGAAGGTATTGTCTTTGGTCAAAAAAATCAGTGGTGAGTTTTTAATGAATAAGCACGTTTTAAGGTCCCTTCAATATGATTTAGTATTTTGACGAAGATATAAGTATATGTGTGTATATGCGTGTGTAAGTACGTGTGTGTCTGTGTTCTTGTGTGTGTGACTATAATTTCGGCCGCGATATCTCCAAAACTAGAATTCCAAAACTTACAATTTTTACGTATTTCTCTTCCTTACATCCATATGCATACTGGATTAAATTTTGGTTATAATTGGTCAACCAGAAATACCCTCATTTTTAACAGTTTTTCTTGAAAAAACGCTGTTAAATATTTTTTGACATTTAATGATATAAATATTAAAAAGTTTTCTTATCTATACGAATTGATTGCATATTATATTTCATATTCAACGAATATAGAGTTAAAGATTTAAAAAGAAATTAACTCTTAAAAATCAGCCAGCTATGTTATAATCATGGAGACAGCTATTATTTTAAGAAAATCCTAACTGATAAATGTCAGTGTCATTGGAAAGAAAATGAATGTGGCAGAGATGAGGATGTTGAGATAGATATTGGGAAGACACGGAAACATAAATAATGAAAGAATAAGGGAAATGGCTCGAGTGTAAGAAGTTTCTAGAAAGATACAAGAGAGACGATTACATCGGTTTGAACATGTCATGAGGAAAGATGAGAATACATTGGAAGAAGAATGAATAGCTTAGTAATAGAAGGTAGAAGAAACATAGGAAGGCCAAAGATAAGATGGAAAGACTGTATTGCGGGCACGCAAAACAGAAATGAGTGGAAGAAAAAAATATCACATAGCGACCCCTAACGAATGGGAAAAGCTAAAGAAGAATATGTCAGTGTCATAGTTTGTTTATGAAATAATTTTACTGTATATATAGGATCTTTTGCAAGAAAATTGATGTATGTAATTTGTAAATAAGATTGACGGAAGGTAGTGTGCTGGTCACATCAGATTTTTTATTTATTTTTTTATTCTTTTATATGGTGCTCTCTCCGCAACAGTTTTCAGAGCCTATCAGGTGACACCTAGTACACACTTTTAACGATACAAATATATAATTACCCTAATCTGTGAGCGGCCATCCTGGAATGAGTAATATGCCGTGATGTTATATTATTATTTTTGAATAATATGATTATTTGAACTTAAGTTCGATACGTTTATTTTAAGTTTGATTTACCTTTAGGGAGGGGGGGACGAAGTCAAATTGAGTCCCCAAATATTTATTTTTCATATACAGGGTCTCCCCTGAGGAAACCGACAAACTTTTACCATGTATTCTAGGGATCATTCTGCGTAAAAAAGTTCATGTAAACTATGGGTCAATTCTTATTCGTTTTAGAGATATCGACAGAAACACGCAATCTTCAATAATCAAAAACGCTATTCTAATAAGAATGCTAGGTAAGTAGCTATTGTTAACTTTTGTTTTATTTCACCTATCAGTAAAAGGAAATGTTAAAATCCTCCAAACTTGGCTTCAATGAATACGGATCCTGGCAGATATTCAGCGTATTCTTGTAGATGGACTTTGTTCATCTGCATTTGACACAATATCCCTGTTGATAATAATCCTGTTCAGTTTTAAAAATGTAGATATGGACAAAATCCTGTTTCTTTCAAACATTGAAAAACTTCAAAATGCTGTAGTGTGAGGACCTATGCGATTTAGATATCATCAACGGTATTCTGCTAACGCAGTAATGCATACCTACCATTTATATTACAAAAACCATTGAAAAATACGATGTCAACATATTCCACATTATTTTGACAGTTTGTGTACTGATGCGACAAATAAAATAATAGGTGAAATATTTACCTAGTATTCTTATTACAATAGGCTTTTTGATATAGGGAACATCTGTATAAGTTATAATGTTTCAAAATTACAAAATCAGTTAGTTTATAGTTTTTAAAAAACATTTTCTTCTTGGACTAGGGTTTTATTTAAAGGGAGTTTATTTCACCCACATGCGACTACTGAGCAATGAAAAGAGGCACGCCTACCTAGATTTACCTGTACGTTAGGTTAGTTTAAATCAGGATACTCCAGGAAAGTACTGTTTATTTTCAATAATATGTTTTTTTTTTCACGATCAAGTTTTTTTTTAAACTTTACCGATAGGGTTTCCAAGTAAGTTTTGTTTACAAATTACTGATCAGTAAGTGATGTGGTACTGATCAGTAAGTGATGTGACTGACCGGTAAGTGATGTGACTACCTACCGATCTGGAGGCGGTGAAAATTACATAAATAAAAAATAAATGTACAAATTTTAAAGCTTTAACGATAACAAAACAATGATCATAGTTTACTTAAAAATGACAACTATTTTTTTTAAAATGTCAAAATATTTTTTAAATAATTCTAAACTTTAATTTGTTATTATTGGGACGATCGTGCAAAAAATATAATAAGCATTGCGGGCATTAAGTGCTTCTTACCGGTATCGGATGTATACTAATCCTCAACCGGTAAGGTGCACTTACTGCCCTTAATACTTAAATAACTTTTAAGAATCATGTTGTATGTACAAACAACAAATTAAATAAAAGAAGTAGGTATGAAGCGCCATTAATTTTAACAAAAATGTTAATAAAAGCGCATTAAGCATACGAACCTATATTATGCGAGCGACGGTCTATAATTTTTATGAAATCTTTAAATAATAATATTACCAATTCTCAAGCTTTTTTATTATTTATTTAGTCCTCGTCAGTAGGTATGTGTATTATTATTTAAATGTAATACTTAAAAGTAAATTGTAATGTCAATTCATAAAATCAAACAATGATCGTGAAATCATTTTAATACCCAGTTGCATCAACAAGGCTTAAATTTCAAGCGACACTTAAACAAAAAATACAAAATAATAATTCAGTTGACATTTTATATCGGTGCAATATTGTCAATTTAATAAACGCTTAAAATTTAAGTTACGTTGGTTTAACCGGCCATAGAGAAATTAATGAAAATTTAAATATGTATATGTGAAGAATATTTGCATAATGCTATTATGCTTATACATATTGAGATATATTTGTTGTTAATGATACCTACATAATAAAAATTGTTATGGCTGAAAGTAAATACAGTTTTATTATTTATTTACATGTTATCTTAATTATTTCATATCATTTTATATATTTATGCTGAAAATAAATGTAGCAAGCATCATATATAAACTTTGACACATTATTTATACTTCTATACACATTTAAAATAAAACAGTAGCAGTAAATATCCACGCCCGTAATAAACCAATAATAATAAATATAAAATAAGAAACCCATAAAAAACTACTTCTAAGTTAGTAAAATAAAAAAAAAAACAATCTTACTGAAGTAAACTGAACATGTCGAACTAAACCCTCACTCACAAAACAAAAGCACTAGAAACAAACGAATAACGAAACAATGGAAGGTAAGACACAGTGAGGCAGTAAAAAGCGTGCGCGCTAGTTTGGTAAAATAATCGACTGTCGCATAGATTAAGATGTCCGCGGCAACTCTCCATGTTGGAGAGACGTCACGGTAGGTGAAGAGAGCGAGAGGAGAGGGGATGCCGGCCAATCCGACGCGGGAGAATGAGAGACGTGGGATATTTTTAAAACAAGCGAAGGACTCAGCTTGAAAACTTTGGGTTTGGGTTGGATTCTTTGTTAGGGTTGACGTGAGTTCAAAAGAAGGAAAAAAATGGGTTCTATGACTAAATGTAACTATTTTTTGATGGAAATGTGGTATACCTTAGTAAGAGAAGGTAAAGCATTGACATTACCATAAAAAATTTCAAAGGATACATGGGTATTAAGAAAGAAGTAATATTTGAAACAGTATACAGGTTGAGATCTCGGAAACTATAAAAAGTACGATTTGGGTTAAATATTAAGTGGGACATCTGGGGTGCCTTTGGAGGACCATTCTTGACATGCTTTTGTTTTGCTACAAATTCTCAGACTACTAGATAATGATGAAAAATTGATTGCAAATAAATCTTAAAAATTGAGGAGCTCTTCCTTAGTCCATTATTACCTTCCGTCACCTTTAGGTAAGGAAGGTATTAGCTTTGGTCAAAAAATTCAATGATGACTTTAGTGAATAAGCACGTTTTAGGGTCCCTAGGTATAATACGATTTTACCATTTTTACGAAGATGTCTGTATGTATGTATGTATGTGGATCTGTGTTCGTGTGATGATTCTTTCGGATTGCATAACTCCAAAACCACGATTCCAAAAATTATATTTTCTTCGTATTCCTCAAGTTTACATCGAAAAGAAGAGGTGATTAGATTTTGGTTATAATTGGTCAACCGAAAGTACCCTTATTTGAAGATTTTAACAGTTTTTTTTTTCATGAAAAAACACTGTTAAATCTTTTTGACACAATGTTAATATACTATTATCTACACGATTTAATTGCATTTTATACTTCATATTCAATGGATATAGAGTCAAAGAATAATAAAGGAATTAAATTTCATAAATCAGCCAGCTATGCTATAACCATGGAAACAGCTACTATATTAAGAAAGTTCTAATTGACTGATATGGGGTGTCGTGGCCGTGTGCCTGGTCGCGAATCTGAGGACCCGGGTTCGATCCCGACCGACACTAAAAATTACTTCCAATTTAAATGGCACAAAATTGATCCCTGTGGTGCACTCTCCACGCCAGCAATGAGTGCCCGCACGGTACAAATATTTCATCACTATCGATATCTGTGTACAAAGCAGATTGGCACACCCAGCAATGGGTAATATGCCGTGATAATATATTTATTTATTTTATTTTTATCTAATTGACTGATGTCAATGTCAATGAAAGTGGCAGAGAGATGAGAATGTTGAGATGGATGTTGGAGAAAACACGGAAAGATAGGATACGGAATGAGAGGATAAGGGAAATAACTCGAATGATAGAAGTTTCTAGAAAAATACAAGAGACTATTATATTGGTTTGAACATGAGAATTGGAAGAATAATGAGCAGCGTAGTAGTAGAAGGCAGAAGAAACAGAGGAAGATCAAAGATAAGATGGAAGGACTGTATTGCGGAAGATTTGAGAGAAAAGGAAATGAATGAGAACGACACGTAAAACAGAAATGAGTGGAAGAAGAAAATAAAAATAGCGACCCCTAACGAATGGGGAAAGCTAAAGAAGAAGAAGGGTGGGGTCAAGTGCAATTTGCATAGTTTGTTTATGAAATAATTTTACTGGAAATTTAGAATCTTTTGCAAGAAAATTTATATATGGGATTTATACATAATACACAGGATTGACGGAAGGTATTGTGCTGGCCACAACAGATTTTTTTTATTATGAAATAAGTCCAATAGCAGTAATTTTCAGACAAATTTATTATCGTTCCAATAAATATATCCATGTCATAAAAGAGCCGTCCCGTCCATTTTGAATGTTAGTAATTTGTCACTAATAAAAATAAACGTATTGGCTGTGAGTGAAAGTCGCATTCAGCAGGTTGTCAGAGCGGGTTAGGGTTTATATAAATTCATCATCGCTTATAACGAGTTATTGTACCACTAAATCACGGCCGACGTTGATGGACACTTATTTCGGTTTTATATGTTTGTAGGAAACCTCCAGTAGTTCTTCGATGTGCCACTACTACCAATTAAATTCATACCAAACAAAATAAATAGCACCGAGCAACTAACAGGAACAGTACCGAGAGAGGTATTTTTAGACAGATAATTTATATTGCACAGTTTAATTACAATCACAAATATAACTACGGAATTACTCGTTATTCAAGAACTAGGTACAATGGAAGACACAATATGGAAACTTTTAAATATTTTTACCTCCCGCTACCCTTGGAAAGGGAGGTATAGGAATCATGCTAAAAATCGCATATCGAGATTTTGATAAATGACTACGTTTCAAGGTCCATATAATTCGATTTTAACATTTTCACATTTCTTGTGAATTTACTCTTCAATAATTTTAGAAAATAAGATTCAAATTGGCGAGAACTAACATATTTAAAAAATATCTGATGTGACCAACACAATACCTTCCGCCATATAATTTTTATTAATTTAAATATGTACATACCTATATGTGGTCTCGTGGCCGCGTGGTTGAGTGTCTGGATGCGAATCTGGGAAACCGGATTCTATTCACGCCCGACCAACGCCAAATATTTAAAATTTTAAATGACACAAAATTAACCCCTGTGGTGCACTTTCCACGTTTGCAATAAATGCCCGTGTGACGCACGATACAAATATGTCATGACATTATCGAATCTGTGTGCGAAGCAAATTAGCACACCTAGCAATGGTGTAATATGCCGTGATGATATTTTTTTTAAATTTAAATACATACCTGAATTTTTACTAACGCTGGAAACTATATGAAGTTCCTTTCCATAAAACTATTGTTCTATTTACAATTTTCTTTTTAAAACGTTACTATTATTAATTTGAAATGATTATTTTTTTGACAGTGATATTTATCTGTCAATTACAGTAAAATTTTTGAAAGATGTCCGATCAAGGTCGTCTACGAATTGTATGAATTCAGATTTTTGCTCCGCCCATTATGACAAATTCAGTAGTGTCGTTTGCTTAGTTTTTATGAGGGTACGTAAGATACTACTGTTATTTTATTATTATAAAAATAAATATTACAGGAAAAGCATTCAAAATTCAAAAATAAGGCAACTAGTAAGTTTATATGCAAATGTAAAACCAAATATGTTAAAAATAAGATACTGACACAATGTTAGTGTCAGTGACTCTGACAGAATATAACGTTATACGTACGGCTATGAATCCAGGTAATGTATCTGAATTAATAAATAAGTATTATCAACAACGAGCATCGTTTAAAAATGGAATGTCCTAACTTAGTCGAAACAATTTGAATTTTTGAAAGACAAGCGTGTTATATCCATCCTTATCGCACACTCTTATAGCCTTTGCAAAAGAAAGAGATAAATGTATGCCTATTTATTAATTCGTTCGTGATACAGATTACCTTGATCGGACATCTTTCAAAAATTTTACTGCACATACATTTGACCTAAACTGTGTAACCATGGAATTCTGTTTAAAGCATAGGTTCCGAGATATAATTTATCCATAAAATAAATAAAAAAGCATTAAAATTAGGAAAAAATAACATTTAAATATATTTTTTGAAGAAAAACTAATTTAAGCTTCAAGTAAAGTGCCATTTCCGCTTATCCGATTAGCACCAAAATTTAATAGTTTCTTTCGATATTACAATAAGGTTACATGGTTTTAAAATTTTCTGAATGATAGTATTTGCGTTAAAGCGCCCAGAGATCCACACTCACACACATACATTCACACACACACACACACACACACACACACACACACACACATATGCACACCCACAGACATACTCGTCAAAATTTTAAAATTAGATTCTAGAGACCTGGTCATTTACCAAAATCTCGATATGCGATTTTTAGCACGATCCCTATACCTCCCTTACCAAGAGTAGCGGGAGGTGACAAATAGTACAGATCCATAAAGATGGTTTGAAGCAGTGCTATATTACAAAAACTCTATATATAAGAGTGTTGAAACTAAAAGTCGGTCATTCAACTAGTGCTGGAATTGACAAAACTATTCGGCGCCTACGTAAGGTGATCCTACTATATTACCAAGTGAACTTTGGTAAAAAATTCGGATATAAATTGATGTAGATTTGAGTTATCTCACTGTGAGTAGGATTACTGGCAAGTGTCCTCAAGGGTACAGACAATATCGTCTTTATCGAAATCTGTGACAGGCATACCAGAAATGGGTTATACATCGTGATGATATATTTATTTGTTATGACGGTTTTTGATTGTTGAGTCTAACAACTTTTCCTTGCTCCAAAAATAAAAAATCTGATGTGGCCAGCACAATACCTTCCGTCAATCCTGTGTATTATGTACAAATTCCATACATAAATTTTCTTGCAAAACATTATAAATTTTTGGTATTATGTGATTCCCTTTCTCGGCAACTGAATTCCATACTCCTGATAACAAACGAACCACATGAAATAAGAAAATTATGAAATTTTGATTGAAAAATTATAACACTTGTCAATTATGGACATAATTAATTGCTGTCATTTTGACACGGGTCAAAGTCATGTTACTGCGCGCCCCATACATAAATTTTCTTGCAAAAGATCCTATATTTCCAGTAAAGTTACTTCATTAACAAACCATGCAAATTGCACTTGACACTGACATCTTCTTCTTTAGTTTTTCCCATTCGTTAGGGGGTCGCTATTTTTTATTTTCTTCTTCCACTCATTTTTGTTTTGCGTGTCGTCCTTATTCAGTTCCTTTTCTCTCAAGTCTTCTACAATACAGTCTTTTCATCTTATATTTGGTCTTCCTATGTTTCTTCCACCTTCTATTAATATATTCATCTCTCCTCATGACATGTTCAAACCAATATGTAATCATCTCTCTTATATCTAGAAACTTCTAACACTAGTGTTACTTCCCTTATTCTTTCATTGATTTCATTTTATTGATACTGACATCTGTCAATTTGAATTACCTGAATATATTAGCAGTTATGGTTAAGTTAGCATAGCTGGCTGTATTATGAAATTTATAAAAAAATTATTATCGTTATTCTTCTTTAACTCTATATCTGTTGAATATCAAATATAAAATTCAATCAAATCGTATAGACAATCATATATTCTTTAAGTTATAATAACATTTAACTGATTTTTTCAAGAAAAATTGTTAAAATCTTCAAATGAGGGTACTTCCGGTTGACCAATTATTATCAAAATCTAAACAGGTCTGCATATGGTTGTAAGGAAGAGGAATACGCAAGAATTGTAATTTTTGGAATTGTAGTATTGGAGATATCGTGCACGAAACGGCGTCCACACACACACACACATACATACACACACACGCACACACGAACACACACACACACACATACAGACATCATCGTAAAAATAGTAAAATCGTATTGTAAAGACCCTAAAACGTGCTTATTCAATGAAAACTCACCACCGAATATTTTGACCAGACAAT
The DNA here is from genome assembly GCA_951394225.1 of Harpalus rufipes. Lineage (NCBI taxonomy): Eukaryota > Metazoa > Arthropoda > Insecta > Coleoptera > Carabidae > Harpalus > Harpalus rufipes. The sequence goes on from OX596279.1 coordinate 52,863,977, forward strand.
ACCTTCCTTACCTAGAGGTGACGGAAGGTAAAAATAAAACATCGTTGCAATGACAATTTTTTGTTCGTATTTCCTAATCGACATTCAAGATCATTCGATAACGTTTCCTTCATTTCTTATTTCATTCAAACTATGTCCTCCATCCATTACATGTGAATAAATTAAATGTGTATGGTCTCTAATGAGGGACACATCACAATTAACGCAAAATCTTAATTGGTTTAATCATTGGTCGCATCGCAGTAATTACCTGGGATTGGATTGAACCGTGATCAGATCAGAGTTCGCTCGATTTGGTTTTGTTTTGCTAGACTGGTTTAACTGGTTCGACCATGTGGTAGAAGAGAAGCAAATGTTGCTGTTGCTATTGGCGATGACGATCCAAGGAAAGATGAACGGATACGTAAGCAATTATGGCCGAAAAGAAAAGAACCTTTTATCAAGGCAAGGAAACAATTCTGATGGTACCAATACATATTACCTAGATATATTAAAACATGTATATTTAGGAAAATCGCTACCTACACAGGGTGAGTCTGGGAAGATGTCCCCTACCCCTCCTTTTAACTTTTTACCTCCCGCTATCCTTGGTAAGGGAGGTATAGGGATCATGCAAAAAATCGCATATCGAGATTTTAATAAATGATCACGTTTCAAGGTCAATAGAATTCGATTTTAACATTTTCATAATGATGTCTATGGGTGTGTATATCTATGTGTGTGTATGTGTGTGTGTGTGTGTGTGCGTCCGTGCGTGCGTGCGTGCGTTCGTGTGTGCGTGCGTGTGTGTGTGTGTGTGTGTGTGTGTGTGTGCGTGTGTGTGTATGTGTGTGTGTGTGTGTGTGTGGATCTCTAACTCAAGTACTATCAATCACAAAATTTTGAAACTTTGTATTTCGATCTTATTCTAATATGGAAAGAAGCCATCCGGATAACCGGAAATCGTACTTTACTAGAAGTTCAAAATAGTTTTTCCTCCAAAAATACCTTTAAATGTCATTTCTTCACTATTATGTTATTATAAAAATTACAGATTATTGAATTTTCTACAGGCATGCATTAATAATTTTTCTGTATATATTAAAGAAAAATTAATAAAATAATCAATTTTATAAATCCCGGAGCCTATGTTTTAAAGATAAACACAATCTTAGTTACACAGTTTATATTTCAAATGTATGTAACTGACAGATAAATGTCACTGTCAAAAAATAATCATTTCAAATTAATAATAATAACGTTTTAAAAAAAATTACATTATTGTATACAGGTATGTATTTAAATAAAAAATAATAATAAATATATTACGGTGTGCTAATCTGCGTTGTACACAGATTTCGGTAATGATGATAACATATTTGTATCGTGCGGGCGTTTACCATGCGTCGCCTCACGGGCACTCATATCTGGCGTTGAGAGGGCACCAAAGGGGTCAATTTTGTGCCATTTAAATTTCGAAATATTTGGTGTTGGTAGGGATTGAATCCAGTTCCCCAGATTCGCGACCAGACACGCAGGCACGCAATCATGAGACTCCATAGGTACATTATGTATTTAAATTAATAAAAATTAAACGGCGGGAGGTATTGTGTTGGTCACATCAGATTTTTTATTATAAATAATAGAAAAACATAGATTATAGGTACTCATCGAATAATCTTATAGTAAAAAACTGTACAATGTACAAATGCGACACTAGGTGAACTGCTCTAAATAATATTTAAATTACACTTGGCAAAGTTCACAAAACTAGTCTCAGTGCCTCGAAAGAGGCGTCAGTACACCACACTGATGAGCTGCAAAAACAGCGAAACGCGTCTGTGGTTCTGGTTGAGTGGGCCAGTCTCTGATAAATGACCGAGAGGTTGATTCAGAGACTGAAATTTTGTGAACTTTGCCAAGTGTAATTTAAATATTAATCTTATAGTAGGTATATTTTTTCGTAGTTTGTGTATATTGTGCAATGATAAAAGTAGATCAAGTATTAATGAGCACATGCAGCCGTAAATGTTGGTGATAGCGGTTTTTTACGCGAACCCGTCATTTTATGAATGTTGTATTTCATTTATGTCATGTCAGCCAAGATATAATTATTTGTTTTTTGGCAGGTAAAACTGCACTTCTTATATTTATGACTGTTTGATTATTGTGTTATTTATTACTGTTTAAAAACAGACACTTAATAGCGTGTAGCAACTATTACAAATTGTCATAAAATTTGATACCTTACTACTGGATGCCGCACAGCCACAACAGAACACATTAGATATGAATCATTCCAAAGAACTTTACTTTTAACTTATACGTTTTTTACCTCTCGCTAAGAGGGGTATTGGATTCATGCTAAAAATCGCATATCCAGATTTTAGTGAATTAGTACTTAGAATGCGATTTTAACGATTTTACGATGATGTCTGTAAGTGTATGTGTGTGGGTGTGTGGGTGTGTGTGTATGTGTATGTGTTGATGTTGGAAGGACGATTTATCAAAAACTATGATACTTAATATCTGTTTAACTACATATTCCTTAATCGGACATTACTGGGAAGATTTGAAAAGGTTTTGGTAATAATTGGACAACCGGAAGTAGCTGATTCTTAAAAAAAATCTTCTAAATATTATTTTTTGATAATTTTTGTTCTTGCTAGGATTAAAGAAAAGTAAATTCTCTATCTGATACATATAAATATTTTATTATATCTTTTATAGATTTAGAGGTAAAGAAATACAAGGTATATAATAATCTGTTGTAATAAAACTCACCCCAAATAATGTCATGGAAACCAATTGAAAAATTAAATTATTTTTCACTGACAGATAAATGTTATTGTCAAAATTCTAGAGATATTATATTTTTCTTGGAAGGTATATGCATTACCTATATTATTTATTATTGTATTGATAGTTAAATATTTAAAATTATAGGTTACATATACCCTTCAAAAATACTGTCAATCCCGACAATAAATTGGAAACATTTCGAAAAATTAGAAGAGTAGGATAAAATTACTTCATAGAATGAATTTAAAATTAAAAGAATAGATATAAGTAGAATTTTTGGTGTAGAGTGTAGGTATACAAGAAATGTAAGATACAAAAGAGCGCGAGCGACTGCTCGCTTTTGTTGGCCTTGATAAGCAGATATGGGGGCCCATGTCAGAATGATAGCTAGTAATTATGTATATAGATGTCAAAAATCTTAATTTTTCTTTCTAAATTTAGTGTTTTTCCAATTCCTTGACAATAAATTCCACACTCCTGGTTACAAATTAACTACATTAATTTAGAATAATAATTACTAATTGTCATTCTGACACGAGCCCCCATCTACTTGTCAAGGCCAACAATATCACATGACTGGTCGCGCCCTATACTTATATATAATATAATCTGTTGTAAAATATCACACAGCCCAAACAACTCCAAGGAAACCAATTGACAAATTTAAATGTTTGTAATTGACAGAAAAATGTCAGTGTCAAAAATCAACAGTTTTGTGGTTTTATTAATATTACTGAAAACTTTTTCTGGGAAGTACCTACATTTAATATTTCTCAATGTATTATTAAGTATTTCAAATTATAGGTATATTAATATTACATATATCCTTAAGAAATATCGTTAATTCCGTCAATGAATTGGAAGAATCTTGAACATTTCAGAAGAGTAGGACAAAATTCCTCATAGAAAGAAAGAATTAATATAATTAGAATTATTTGTGTGTACAAGAAATGTTAAATTTGATAATTATGTAATATAAAATGGAAATGGCGAGAGGTTATGTGCTGGCCACATCAGATTTTTATAAACAATAATTTTATTACTGGATGATATATCTTTCCAAAGGAAAATTTTCTACCCGGATAATATTTGGTGTGGGAGGTGGGAAATTTTGTGTCACGTTTTAAAAGTGATATATATTTTGTATCTTGTGAGTGTTGTAGTCCCACACGCGTCCCGGAAATTAGAAATAATGGGACGTGTCCCGGCACTTTATCCCTTAGGAC